>OZ020508.1:8567940-9767940 GCA_963971375.1 Platycheirus rosarum
CAATACTTTTTTCAAAGTTGGTCTTTTTGACAGTTGTAACTTGATTATTGCTCAGTTAAGTTTGCCATTTTAAACATGAATAGACTGACAAACGTGTTATTGCCCATATACGGCCACAAATGTTGGAAAAATCCATCGAAACCTGTACCTTTTTTAGTGTTTTTTTGGTGTTTTTTTTCACATGTATAGAATTTAAAGTTGGCAACACTATTTTAGCTGGCTTTCTTTTTGACAGCTGTTACTTGATTTATGCTCAGTTTGGTTTGGCACTTCAACATGAATAGACTGACAACATTCGGCGCGTTATTGGTGACATACGGCCTCAGTTGCTGCTTAAAGTGGTCGAAAGTTGGGCCTCTCGGCTGGAATTTGTTCGAGCCAGCTTACTCGAAGTCATTTTTAAAATAAAGTGGAAAGTTCTTATCTTTATAATAAGGCTAAATTCTTGGCCATAACATTAAATTATAAGCGATCTTTTTTTTCTTGAAAACCACAGGTCTAAAAAGAAACACCCTTTATGTGTAGATACGTAAGACACAAACATTCATATGTATTAAAAAATTATATTATAACATAAATTTGCTGCAATCGTACAGTAGTACCTAGGTAATGTAAAGTTTTTATAATGCACTAGCTTACCCACCCCAAATAATTTTTTTTCAATATCAGCTTTCTGCCTGTGAAAATCCTCTCATAATCGGTATATAAATAAGAATATTCCAAACAAAATAACACCCCAGCGCCACCTAGGGAGTAATTTAAATTGCCTAAGTTACTCTCTATAACACCAGCGAAAGTCCCATCAAAATCGGTGCAGCCGTTCCCGAGATTACCCGGAACAAACAAATATAGAGACAGACAGACAGAGACTAATTTTAAAAATTGTGTTTACTGTACATACTTTCATGCACTGTATATGTATATGTAAGCAAGCAAAAAAAAAAAAACACAATCTCATAAAAAGTAGTTTTGGTAATTTTCAATTTTTTTCAAAAACTAGAAGACATAAAACCATTCAGTTTTTTGTGTTCGATTCAGAATCAATATTAACGTCAACCAACCACAAAGACCCAATTTAGCACTTCGTTTTACAATTTTGAAAAAAAAAATTGGTCAAAACTTTTTTTTTCATTTTTTTTTATCAAAATTTTGAGTTTGCCAACGAATTTTTCAAAACTATTAAATTTTACCATAAATAACAAATATTAAAACATTCAACTATTGCTAGTTGTTTGTTGTTGTTTTAGTGGAGTTTATTGAATTAAATTCAAATTAAGGTTGAAGTGTCCTTTGAATTTAAATTCAATAAACTCCACTAAAACAACAACAAACAACTAGCAATAGTTGATTGTTTTAATATTTGTTTATTCACTTGCTAGTCCCTTTAGGTTTAGGTGCATAACTTTAAACAAATTTTGTATCAAACCACAAATTTCTGGCTTTCAAAACCGTTATAATACGGTATGTATTACCGTTGTATGTGTTGCCGTTGTTTTTAATAATTTTCTTTCCATTTTAAGTAATTTGTTAATGAAATTGCTCCTACCTCTTAAGTGGGGCGCAGTGAACCCCCTTCCCATAGTTAAGGCTTTCGACCCCTCTACAAAAAAACCGTTATCAATTTTGGACGTCTAATTTATTGTACTCCTCCCCAAATAAACATTTTAGAAACAATTAAGAAACGTTATAGAAATGTTTCTTTGTTTCTGAAATGTTTAAAAATGTTTCTTCGGTGTGGACACAAATAAAAAATAATTAATAAATGTAGAATACGACGGATAAAAAACCTTTTTCTTTTAAACAATAATTGACAAGTGACTCCTTATTACCTGAACATAGTTTACATAACCTTGGAGTTGCATATGCACGATATAAGGATTAACCAATAAGTCCTATACATTTAAGAAATCATGCGATTTAATAGCTTAGAGATTAAGAATATGCTTAAATTATACAATATAAACATATATATATATTATTTAAAAAGCCTTTGATATGAATATTAATTGTACATAGAATTGTGCAAATTACACTCTGGTCATATGGATTAAAAAATACATACATACATAAAATAATTAATAATTATAAATAATGTTATTTGTGTTTTCTGTTTTCTAAAAAAAAAAGTATATTAATTTTTTTTAATCTTTATAAGAAAAACAATGCATTAATATTTTTTTTAAACGTTAAAATTTAAGGGGTTGTCAATATATTAACCATAAATTATCACGAGCGTTAAAAAAGTTAGATAGATCCCGCTGTCAGACAGAATGAACCATTCAACATGGATGATGACAGACAAAACTTCCGTCCACCTGACCAAAATGAAGTAAGGATAGCAATATCTAAACTAAAAAACAACAAAGCTGCTGGACCCGACGGACTACCCGCCGAACTTTTTAAAGCGGCCGGATATGACCTGGTGGAGTGCATACACCAACTCATCTCTAAAGTTTGGTCAGAAGAAAGTATGCCTGATGAATGGAACCTCAGCATCGTTTGCCCGATCCACAAGAAAGGAGTCCTTCTAAACTGCGCCAACTATAGGGGAATTAGTCTCCTTAATATCGCCTACAAGATCCTCTCTTCCGTACTATGTGAACGCCTGAAACCTTTCGTCAGCAACCTGATTGGCCCCTATCAGTGTGGTTTCAGACCAGGAAAGTCCACAATCGATCAAATGTTCACTCTACGGCAGATCCTGGAAACCACCCAAGAATTCCAAATCGATACCCACCACCTCTTTATCGATTTTAAGGCCGCGTACGATAGCATTTATAGAGACGAGCTATACAGAGCCATGTCAGGTTTTGGCATTCCCACAAAACTCGTCCGACTGTGCAGGATGACGATGGAGAACTCTCGATGCTCCGTCAAGGTTGGTACTGACCTCACAGAAGCTTTTGACGTCAAAAAAGGATTCCGACAAGGTGATGCGCTATCGTGCGATTTCTTCAACTTAATACTTGAAAAAAATTATAAGAAACTCGCATGTCAATTGTAGTGGGACAATTTTTTTCAAGCCTGTGCAATTGCTAGCATACGCTGACGACATAGACATCATTGGCAGAACTCGGCGAGCTGTCACTGGAACGTTTGCTGGGATAGAAGCTCAAGCGGCTAAGATGGGACCAGCAGTCAATGAGGCCAAAACGAAGTACCTGCTGTCCACAAAAAGGGACACACAACACCGGCGGATTGGACAAAACATCACAATAGACAGGTACAACTTTGAGGTAGTTAGGGACTTTGTGTACCTCGGATCCGCTATAACATCTGACAACAACATCTCGTCAGAAATAAAGCGAAGAATTACTCTTGCCAATCGCTGTTTCTATGGGCTAGGAAGGCAATTGAGTAGCGAAGCCCTCTCTCGAAAGACAAAGGAGACTCTGTATAAGACCCTAATCATCCCAGTCCTGCTCTATGGCGCCGAGGCATGGACTCTATCTAACGCGGATGAAGATATCCTTAGTCGTTTCGAGCGTAAGATTCTTCGGAGGAATTTTGGCCCTATCTGCGTTAACGGGCTTTGGAGGAGAAGGTTCAACCAAGAACTATACGAGCTGTACAGCGACATTGACCTGGTCAAAAAAATACGCATATCACGTTTAAGATGGCTAGATCATGTAGAGCGTATGGACAACAATGCTCCGGCTCGCAGGATCTTCGATTCCATCCCAGAAGGTAGACGCAGTCAAGGAAGACCTCGCCTTAGGTGGCGCGCTCAAGTGGAGAACGACCTCAACCAACTTGGAGTGCAAAACTGGAGGCAGCTAGCCAAAGACCGAGTTGGCTGGAGAGGCATGTTGGTTGAGGCCCAGGTTCGTCCCGAACTGTAGCGCCACCTAAGTAAGTAAGTAGCAATGGTTCTTAATGTATGTATCGAGACAAGTAGCGTTGCACATTCGTGTAGTGCTGCTAAGGAATTAGTTTTAATAAGAGAAAGGAATGTATCATTTAAGCATTCAATATGTGATAAGATAAGGAAAGACAGAAAACACTTAGACGATTCTCGAGCAAAACGAATGTCTATATTACAGTCCTATCTCCAATTATTTAAAATGTTTTCTTCTGGATTAGCTTTATCCCGAAAACTATAAGTGAGTTGCATGACCACCTTTGCTCAGTAATTAAATTATGTGTTGATACAGGGTGAGGCAAAAGTCACGCCTGTGTTTAAAAATTGAATAACTTTTTTGTTTATTATTATTTTTTATTATAATCTAATGTTAACTTTATAACATATAACTGCACGCAAAGTTTCAGGCTCAGCTTCAATGTTGTGCTTAGCTGCTCTATACTTTGAAGCTTGTTTACTTCATGTTCTTTACTATTCTGACTAATTGCGCTATGGCTAGGTTCATTTCTGGTGTTGAAATAATGTTGTTGAAATGCTCGTGGCGCCAGTAAAAACTGAATGCCCATTTGGATAAGTAAAATTCTATCACTTTGGTTCGTTGCTCGATCTTTAAATTTGGCATGGCGGTGTAACACGATTTGATGAATAAAATCTGAAAAAAAAAAAAATAAACAAAAATGTTATTTAATTTTTACATGCAGGCCCACCCTGTATGTCCATGTGAATAGCGATCACTCGTGTGCACCAGTTTTTTTCTCGTATTCTTAGAAGCCTTAGGCAGATGGTGAAAAGGCTTTACGTGAGCACCTGCCTATTAAGGCTTAATCTCACGGTGGGCCTACCCACTTATGGAGTTCCCTTGGGGCGGACAAGACCCCTAAAGTGGTTTACCAGACGACACTATCATCTAGAGTGGCTCTGCTAAACCACTCTAGTAGCAAATGATGAATTTCTCATGGAAAATCCATCCTCCTTGCTAAGAAGCAGGGCCTATCATGCACCCCTAGTATCAAGGTTAAATAAGACAATGAACACACGCTTCTTTCGAAGCCGTGCCATCCTCCCAGAAACCAAAGATACCTTTTCGCTTCCGCATTTGGAGTAACCATCAGCCCCCGTGAAGCTCCCACAGGGGGGCCTACCTCAATTTTAACAGGCGACTGCTACCGAGACAAGCTCACGTAATCAGCCGGGGCTCCTGTTAACCCACGGTACCTAATTTAGGACCCTAGGTGAGGCTCGCCCGTCTCTCATGAGACGCACTTGTGGTTCGACTCCATGAGAAGTCGCTAGCCCACCATCCAGTAAGACAAACAGTTCATAACCCAGTCAACCAAGGTGAAGACTAGGACACTCCCTGAATGCCCGCCTAGAAGCACGGTTACAGCCTCTTATCCTTACGGAAAAAGTTGTGATCGCTTAACTAGGCTAGGTATTGGAAGACTCTTACTTCCGCTAACCTGAGCGTGGGCCTATTCTCACACCCTCGCACCCACAGGGAGAAGAAGCCTTAGGCAAGAGGTTCTTAACAGAATAAATTCAGATTTCTGGAAGTTTATTTTCCACTTCCAATTATTAAAATAATGTTGAAACTTGCCCATGCTGAAAGAGAATTATAATAACCTCAACCCTTGGGCTAGTTCTGTAAACGGAATCGCTGGTGTAAATAATAAAGAGAATAACCGAGTTCACCGCCCCCTGTTGCAGACCATTTCAAGACCAAATTTTATGGGTTCAGATAAAGATCTTCTAAGCATATGGCATCGAAAGCTTTCAGAGCATATTTTTTTAGCATTGTTCCATTAGATACAAGAACCTTACTTAGACACGAATAATATGCAGTATTCTTCACGTTGTTAAACATCATCATCCTCAGGGAGATGTCTTAGCACAATATTGGGTATACTATTGACTTCTGCTGACTTCTTTTTCTTTACTGATGTGAAGATGATTTGGAATTCCATATTCGAAATGAAAAGGGAACTTGGATTGTTTTGCTTGGCAATGGTACCATTAGCCAACATTAATTGAAACCGGTAAAACCAAGTTTCTTCAATCGCTACTACGTGATGCTCTTTCGAATGTAAAACTGATTCAGCAGGGAAATATGTTTTCGTTCTCCATTGTTCTTTGAAGATTCAGACACGGAAGATCGTTTTTAATCTTCTTCCTAAGGATTTTTTTGTCGCAGTGTCCTAACCTCTTTGACTTTCTTGGATTTAGTGCTGAATGATTTTTAAATCGTGGTTTATCATTTCAATTCAATACATCTACAAATCATTCCCAGTTCACAGCTCAGGAATAATTGAACGTCGTCAGCAAACATATGAACCGTACAATGTTTTGTAAGGAGTTCGTTCACGTAAAGTGAAAATAGTAAGAGCCCAAGAATAGAACCCTGGGGAACTCCGGCGGGTACTCCAAGTAATGTTGACATATTGTTTCCGATGGCTACACATTGCTGACAATCATTTAGGTAAGAATTCATTAGTTGGACTGCCAGAGTAATTTCTTACATAAAATAGAATGAATGATTAACCGTATCAAACGCTTTTGAGAAGTCTAGTAATGTCAGAAACGTAGGACGGTTTGAATCTAAATCTTGACGAATATCGTCAACAATAAGTTGAAGTGCAGTTTTAATACTTCTTTTAGTACGAAAACCAGATTGTGCTGGATTTAAGAGATTGTTACCAGCCAAATAATATTGCATCTGCTTTAAGAGGGCTTTTCAAATACTTTAGATAAAAACGGTAGAATTGCAAGAGGTCCGTATTTAGGATTGCTTTGGTTTTGAGACTTGGGAATTGGAATTATTTTAGTGCTTTTCCACAAAGAGGGATAAACACAAGTCGTTAGTATTTGATTAAAAATATTTGTGATGTATTTGAGAATGAAAGGAAGGAGTAACTTAAGAAATTAAGGATTGATTGCGTCCAAACCTATAGCGTTAGATTAAATCGACAGCAAAACTTTAACAACGTCTTCGTCCATTAATCGAGTAAAGTCAAAACTTATAGAATTGTCAATTCTTTCGATAGTAGACAGTTGGTGTACTTGATGAGGTATTGATTGCGAAGAAACAGACACAAACTGTGAGTTGAGTGTATTACAATCTGTGTTGGCTTTTACACTGGATCGCTGTTTACCAACACCTTGTTTGCGCAACTTTTGCCAGAGAAATTTCCCGGACTGTTTTTCAGGATTAAGAAAATGTTCATAGTATTGCGGCTTTGCTGTCCGTATACGAAACACAATATAATTGCGAAGGGATTAATACGCAGAGAATACGCAATATTACGTTTTTGTATCAAAACTAGCAAATTTTTGTTGAACCAAGGTGGTGAACTAGATAAAAGTGTCTTATGTCGTAGTGGAACATGATGATCAAAAAGATTGTTTATGTTGTCTTCGAAGAATAAGATTTGCTGATTGACTGATGACATTAAACAAATGTCATCCCACGGTATTTGAGAAGCATCAGATCGTAGTCTATATTAATCTATATTTTTGAAATCTCTGTAGGTAATTATATATTCAGTTACATCTAGTGGAATACGTAGGTACATCAAATTATGCTTTGAAAAACCTGCTGCTGAAAGTTGACTATAAAGCAAAATTCTACTTTTATTATTAACAAAAAATACATCTAAAAAATACATCTATCAATTAACTGAACAGAATCACGAATATTTAGCAGATTGCAATTAAGATCGCCACAAATAATAATGTGGGGAGTAGAGCAAAATATGTTTTCTAAAATACTAAATATAGGCGAAATATCCAACAATTTATTTGGCCTGTGGATCACACCAACCAACAAACATTCTGATCCAATCTAAAAGTTGACAAACAAAAACTCGAATGGGTCATTTGAATTTAATTTGCACATAACTTTACCTCTAAGTCCATTACGCACATAAACAGCCACCCTCCGTCCACCCGACCACTTCGATCACCTCTCAAAAGCTCATAACCATCTATACCATAAATGACGTTTTCAAAATCAGGAAAAAACCAAGTTTCTGATACACAGACAATATCTAGACCAGAGTTAATGAACAGCAGACGAAATTCGTCAAGCTTAGGTTTCAAGCTCTACGCATTGATATGGCAAACGTGAAGAACTTTTTTTTTGTGAATGCAAAACTCGAATCATATAATATAGATTTGCATCCATGTCCCCCTCCGTGGAGCCACCTTCAACGTTTCTTTCTTTTTCCCCGTAAAGGCTTTTGAAATAAGTTAACCGGAGAGTTTTAAAAAGTGTTTTCTTTTTCCAAACGACATTTTTCTCGCTGATATTCTGCTATATTACGAAGGGTTTTATCAAGAAACGTTTTCAACAATTTTCATAAGTTTCTCATCGTCTTCTTCTACTTTGAGGGTTTGCAATCAAACATTAAGAACAATAGTTTCTACGGAATTTGAGCAAAACCTTTGCCAGAACGTTCCATTTGTTTGTAGAAATAATGATCATCTTTCAAGTGCTCAAGGAGTCATTAATAAATTAATTTCACTCTTCTCCTTAGGTGGAAGACCTTTAAGTGCGAAAAAGTACTTAGTTATAAAAAAGCATTTCAAATGGCAGATATTGCTACTTTTTTTTTCTTAAAATGAATTTTAGCACCTCTGCCACTTTGCATTTCTAAATTCTTCCCTTTAACCTCATTTCCCGCTGATTTCAAACTGAGCGCGCTTAGAAAAATGCAAATGGCATCCCGTCTCTATTACTAATTAATTCACAAAATACTACTACACATCCTTTTAATGGCAGAACATATTCTCTCCACGCTGGAATTCGTTCTACTTACATGACAATCAATGAATCTGGAGCACTGCTTCTTCTTCCTTTCTATTTCTTCCCAATTTCCTCTTTTTTTCCAACGGAATCCTTATATCAGCAACTTCCGCGATCTGTCGTCTTTTGCCGAAAATCATTTGCATATTTTGAAAATGGGAATTGAGCCGATGGTATAGTGGGTTTTGTTCTTTCTTCCAGCAATCACTTGTCACTTGTTCCCATTATTGCCTTGCAAACTCAGCTTGCAAATGCCAGTTTTTTTTTGGAAAGGTGAGGGGGGGGGCATGTGTATTTTAAATAGTTGCCCTGTGCCATTTCCCAATTGTGTGTGTCGGTTTTTTTGTGTGTGAGGAAGCAACGTCATCCTCTGAAATCTACTTATCTTTTTGATGGAAGCAGTTGACAGTTGAGAGCATGTGTGTGTGTGTGCATGTGTTTGACTGGGTATTGTGCTGATATTGGAAATGCCGTCCTCATTTTCCGACTTGACGCGAGAACAAGGAAAGGAACAAATGTCTTCACTTCGTCTTGATATTATGACAAATATTAGCCCATCTAAGGGCATATTGTATTTCTGAAATGAAACTCTTGAGTAGCTGATTGGGAAGAAAAGATTCCTAGTACCGTTATGTCCTTAGAATACACATGTGTGCATACACATATATCGTTCTATACAAGGATTGTTAAAGCTGGTATGCTGTTGAAGATGAACTTTGCACCATGGAGGAGCTTAGATTGCATAGACAGGGAGTTTCAATAGAGTGGTGGATCTCTATAGGTTTGTTCCTTCATGGAAGAAGGATAAAGATGTCATTACTTTATCCTGTGTGAATGTATGTGTGCTGAGCATGATTATAACTATTAGTTTCGCAGTATCTCCTTTTCCGCTCACCCCTTTGTTGACTGGAAATATTCAATGGGATTTTTCATAAAGATATTTCCGAGGCTTGGAGTTGCCATTTCACTGGTATTGTGGGAGGAATTAAAAACGTGACACTAGATTTTAGTTAAGCTGTACCTAATTTGTCACCGATAAATTGATTACAATTGTGTTATTTTAAAAATTTAAATGAATTTTTTTAAATAATATATAATATAATAATATTTAAAATGGAAATTTCCATTTTAAGTAAAAAATTAAATAAAATAAAAAAACCACTATGGCAACCCTGCAATCAATCTATCCCAAGCCAGCTTGTTGTGAGTATCTTTCTTTTCCAATCCACCCAACAGTACACCATCATACGTGCAGACTTTGATTACAATCCTTTATGATGGCAAAAGGACTAAGAAATAGAACTAGGAGATGCGACATCAACCAGAAGATACAATCAGTGACAGCGAAACAGAAAGAAGTAGACTTTACGGAGAGAAACAAAAAGACAAATCTGGGAGTTAGTTGATAAAATGAAGGCTTTTGTTCGAATCTACTCCTATCCGGCAAAATATTTCTGGCTCCTTCCGGTGGACGGAAGCAGGAGGCCAATCTTTTTTCCTAAGGATTGTCTTCATTTTTCTTTTTCAATTGAAGTCGGTATGGTAGTTTTTTTGTGTCTCTATAATTTCGCCTACGAGTTCATTTACATTTTGAATTATTGCACATAAGCTATGAACATCAAGAGGGTGTGTGGGATGTGTGAAGGGGAAAGTGGGTGGCATGTTGACTCAAAGACTGAATCGTGCTTCGTGCAGCATATTTCATTTATCTGCAATTGCAACATACATACATTCAGACATGCATATGCTTAGATGTTTTTTTTTTTTTGCTATTTTCTTAAGGTTGGTCGGTGAAACCTGACATTGCGGGGTGAATTCTTGTTTTCCTTTTTTTTTTGCCTGTCTTGTGTGTCTTCTGTTGATTTATACTTGGCGAAGCTTGTTGCAGAGGGCAGTTATTGATTTTTATTTTACTGTCAATACGTGTTGTAAGCACGTATGAATTTTTCAAAAAGATAAAAGAGGTATTTGCATGTTTGAATTATTGCTGAAAGAATATTTTGTGTTGTATGGCGTATACGTAACATTTTTTTTTGCTTTTTGATCTGTAGTAAAGCACTTGGAATTCCATGGAATTATTTGTTGTCTATTTCGTTTGAGTTGAGAATTACGGAAGAAGTGTTTTGTTTTTATGTTGAATTTAAAACTGTGACGAGAGTTCAGTCAGATATTGACTTTGAGCAGAGTTCAAAGCCTACGTGTTTTATTCTTAAGTGATATAATTCGGATTGTTTCGTGAGTGTTTTTTTTTTTTTTTAGAAATATTTGTATGTTCAAGTTTTCGACTGCTTCTTTTAATCATGGATTGTTAGGGTCTTGACTGGAACTACAATTTCCACTTGAATGCTTTTTTCCTTGGAGTGTGAATTTTTTGTCGGCCTACCTCTAAATATTATAAACAAACCAGATGTTTTGGCTCTAAATGAACCCAAGTAGATGAGGCTTCTGAATCCGATGCTACTGAACTTATTATTGACAACTATAAATCAGTGTCATTATTGTTTTCTCTTACTACGGTCTCAATGCCAACAAACAAGTGATGTAGCACAAAAAATCCTCAAAAGCCTAAAAAGGTTAGTGACAAAAAAATGTATGTCTGTTTTTCTTTCTGTCCGTTTGTATGTATAACGATCTGCAGCCTAAATGACAAAAGTAATTACCTTCAAATTTGGTACGTGTTGTTCTTTTGGCATTTCTCAGAGGAGTTTTTGCAATTTTATTTTTAGGGCTAAAATCAACGCTCTTTTTTCTCGAAAAAAACACCAACGATTTTTGATAGTATTGTGTTTAGTATTGGCTAATATTTTATCAAAAAAAAAAAAAAAAAATACCGGAAAAATCAATTAACGTCCCAATCAAACAATAACGCCAAATTAACAAATGAATTCTAAACCATTTATTTAAAAAAAAAAAAAACTTCAAACTTCCCAATTGAAAACCTACAAAACTTGATAAACTGCCATTTAAAAAAATAGAATGAAGATCTAGTAACCAAGGCATCCGGGGCGTTATATCCAACCAAATTGGATATATTTTTTGGCAGAACTTCAGTGGATGTATTGGAAAAAATGTGACGAAATTTTTATTCACGGTATTTAAGCTTTCTTCTCTAGTTCCTATATCACTCAAAATTCTGGCAACCATTTCTTTCATGTTTTAGAAAACATCTGAGTCGGGCCTACAGTTCTTGATCTGTCCTCGTTTTCTGACATATCTTATGTAAATCTTAATTTAAATAATGAGGCAAAAATTAAAAAAAAAAAATTAAAATAATAAAGCCTTATCCAAGAAGAACTTTTATTTTACCGTCTACGCTTATATACACACTTTTTACAAATTTTCAATCAATCATTCAAAAAAAAAAAAAAAAAAATTTGAACAACACAATTTGTGGACTGTATAGATTACTCTCGTCGACGTTAATAAACTGACTGAATATAAACTTTTCTCCCAGCTTTAATCGCATGCTAAATATTGTTATCTGTCTGTCAACATTACCGCTATCCTACCAATATGTAAGTAGGAGGAGCTTGAACACCTGCACTCTGAATATATGATTTCAGTTCTCAGACCTACTTTTCGGTCGCAATAACCGCTACTTTTCTTTAAGGTTTGCACTGCAGTTGTTGCTTTAACATTCCGATTCTTCTGGCTTTAGTGATTTTCGCGTTTTTGTGTGTTTTTGTTGTTGTTGTTGTTGATGCAACGTAAGTTCTATTCTCCTTATGATGAAGTATAAAGATGATTTCTTCAGTCTGGCTATATGGTTGTTGTTGATTTTTACAGACCAAAAACATGCATACGTGGCTCTGATGTGTAGCTCTTTTTAATAATTTTTATTGAATTCAATCTTATAACTAAACTTAAAGCCTGACAGAAATTCATAAAAACTAGCATTCTTAACTTAACTTAAATAATTGGCATTAATTTTTGTTCTTACAACTTAAAATTAAGTCTTAAAATAAAACCTAAAACTACCTACGCTACCTATGTGTAGCTCTATTTTGCTAGTATGATACAAAAATTTGGTGACCCTCTGAGCTGCCGCCCGGGGCACGTATCCCGTGAAGGTGGAAGAATGATAGCAAATTTATCAGCTCATTTAACAGCAAAATTAATAATTTATAAACCTTTTCAAGCCCATTATCCGCCTAAACCCTGAAAATTGATATTTTACGTTTAGATTCTTTTTTTATTCACCTCCATTACAATCCCAAGTTCCCACTCAATTCCAAATCCATTTGAAAGCTTTTCATATCTTTGACACCCAATCACGCAAACAAAAGAACCCATCCATCTTCATTAGCCTCATTGAGGATTTAATGGTGCTAAAGCTATTAAGATGTCCCAATTACCAAATTCACCTGATTCCATCACCTTCCTCCGCATGTTCTTTATCCGCCACAGACAACTTCAATTCACGCGAACTTATCATTTCATCGCCGATAAAATCAAAGGGGAAAATAAACCTTCGGCAAACATTCTGTCAAATAAATCCTCTAATATTCTATAAATATAGGCTCAGCTATTAAACTCGACATAATTCCCGCCCCCATCCCCCAGATCCTCATCCTCACGCATGTTTTATGACAAACAGAACACAAAAGAATCAGAACGAATCCATATTCATCAATTTATCGAGAGGAGCAGTGACAGAGGCAAAGGGCAATCCAAGAGCTATAAATCAGTTCAACCGTCTCGGCTGCCAACTGACGACAGTCAGGGCGGCGGAATTAATGTCAATTTGTAGCAATGACAAAGGCGTCAACGTCAGGCACACACACTCAATAAACAAAAGCACAGCAACGCCACGCCGCGCTGGCCGAAACGAGAAACTTAAATAAGACAATCAGACAAATGGTTTCTTTCACTCTGGCAAATCCGCTTAGTAATGAGCCGGCAGTAACCCTCGTTCCGAGTTCCAGAATAAGGGTGGAAGCTAGTAGTTGTTGGTTGGCAAGTTTTATCGTAGTCGTGTGTTATGAGGGCACTTCTTTTCCTCCTCTGCCTACCCTTCGGGGTAGCATGGGAAGTCGTCCTTTATCATTCTCTATAGCTTCTTGCGAGCCTACTCAGCGCTTGTTTGGCATTTTATTGCCTGAATCCGGATTAGACTTAAGCGATTTATCGTCGCGCATTCAATTAATTCCGAATTAGCTGGCGCTTAACACTTGCCTAGTGCTTGTGGTTGATAATTTTTGTGTCGTGTCAATAGCAGATATGGAAGGATCTTCAATCAGAAGCAGAAGCGCGGTAACCAAACGCAGGAAACTCTGATTTCCCATCGATTCCTTGACACAGACATACACAGAAGACCAAGTTTGCTGTTTTATTTACTAGCTCGGTTCGTTTAGGTTCGGTTACGTGTACGTGCGAAACCCCAATGAGACTTTATTAAAGCGCAGCGTGATGTTATGGAAAGCTCGCGTGCTTATGGCCAAGTTTGATTGTTGGTGAAATCAATAAAGACGTTCTCGGGAACATGGCTGAACTGCGGGTGTTGAGAAACTTAAACAGCAACTATTATGCCAAAGTTAGTGTAAATTTAACTTTTTTTATAAATCCTTGGTAACTCCTCGACGTTATTTAGTGAAAAGCCAAAGTTTTCTATTACTAAGAAACAAAATCAAAAATATTAAAAAAAGGCGGAAAACATCAAGAAGTCACGAAACGCTATGAAAAATGTCCAGAGTTGTAAATGTACCAATAACAAGTCGGACATTAGGAAACCTCTAAAAAGAAGCCAGTCTTCATGGAAAACTCCCAGAGAGGTGCCATATTTAAATCAAAAAAATATTTTTCTGAGGCTGGGACTGCGTCAAACAAACATCTGCAGCGGTTTGGCTGGAACGATGTTCTGTTTTCGAAATTTGCCCCAAAGTATACCGAGAAGAAGAGTAGTGCTTCTTAATTAATTTTTTTTTAAAGTCACGGCTCGACTCCCCATCAGAGCCACCATTTTTTCGGGGTACTACCTCTTGCGAGGAAAAACTGCAAAACTAAAATTTTTCTCGAAAAATTGCACCTCATCTAGCCGTTTGGACCATGGATGGAAATGGTGAGTCCAGAAAATGAAGCAGATCGGCCAAAAATAACGAATTAGATTTGCTTAATATGTAGCAGATAGTAAAAACAAAAATTATAACAAAAAAGTAATTTATTTTCATCTTATTTCATACTAGCTGACCTACTCGGCGTTGCTCAGGTGTACCATAGTTTCCTGGATCCCAATAACGGTGATTCCTATCACATCCAAAAATATCTTAAATGTACCAAACTTTACATATTAATATAACACACACTTTTTTAACGGCCAAGCCATTTAAATATAATATTTTTGAAACCGAAATTATAAAGGTATACAGAGCAAAACTATATTTTCCTAGATATATATCCACCAAAGCGTCAAATCGTTCTAAAAATAAGAAGTTTCGTAAAACATTACAGCGCCACCTAAGGGGTAATTACATTAGCCTTACTCTCCTTAGCTAGCTTAGGTCTAGTCTAACCATTGCCGCGATGTGCTGGAAAAAAAACATCCAGAGACAAAAAGTGACTTTTTCGATTTGGAAAAATAAATCAATAGAACACATCTTAAATGATTTTTTTATCGTTTCATAAAAACAAGTTAAACGAAGTAGAAATAAGTTTCTAAGTAGCAGATGCACACAGATAAATAAATGAGATAGATCTACTACATATGAAGTAAATTGGCAGCCCTGGTTTGGACTCGGTGGTAAATAATTTTTTTTTTTAAGTTTTGGTATGCAGTTTTTTAGAGTTAATAAAATTTGAAATTTTTATTTTTGATTAGTTTTAAAAATATTAAAAAAAAAAAAAATTATTATAAATAGACAAAAAAAAAAAATTCGAAATTTTGGTATTTAGAATTAATTTGGCTGTCTAGATCTATTCAAATATAAAATTTTATAGAAATCTAATGAGCCGTTACCGAGAAAGTCGAGAACTAAAAAACCGCTGTATGAAAGGTACTGTTAAAAAACTTTTTACAGTACACTTGTTTTTTTTATAAAATGATAGCTCATACCTATCAAAAAATCTCAAAAATATTCATCAAAATCATTGAAGCCGTTTTCGAGAAAAGTAGGCTTTTCTTTAACGGTTATATGGCAGGTATAGTTATTTTTAGCCCTAATAATAAAATTTAAAAACCCCTCTGAGGAATGCCAAAAGAATCACACATATGTACCAAATTTGTAGGTAATCGCCTAAGGCTGCAGCTTGTTATACATACAGACGGACAGACTGACAGACAAACAGACATTTGTTCACGTACTTTTTTAGGTTTCTCTATTATCGTAATGTCACAACCCAACATGTGATCTCGATTTTTTTTTATATTCACGAATCCTTAACTTGCCTTATATGTATATACCTTTAATCGCAAGTAAAAAATAAAAAAAGAACAGACCAAATTCCAAGAAGAATATTTTAGGCGCGATTTTGCGGGCGAAGCGTTTATAACGGGTGATTTTTTTGAGGTTAGGATTTTTATGCATTAGTATTTGACAGATCACGCGGGATTTCAGACATGGTGTCAAAGAGAAAGATGCTCAGTATTCATCATGAATAGACTTACTAACGAGCAACGCTTGCAAATCATTGAATTTTATTACCAAAATCAGTGTTCGGTTCGAAATGTGTTTCGCGCTTTACGTCCGATTTATGGTCTACATAATCGACCAAATGAGCAAACAATTAATGCGATTGTGACCAAGTTTCGCACTCAGTTTACTTTATTGGACATTAAACCAACCACACGAATGCGTACAGTGCGTACAGAAGAGAATATTGCGTCTGTTTCTGAGAGTGTTGCTGAAGACCGTGAAATGTCGATTCGTCGCCGTTCGCAGCAATTGGGCTTGTGTTATTCGACCACATGGAAGATTTTACGCAAAGATCTTGGTGTAAAAGCGTATAAAATACAGCTCGTGCAAGAACTGAAGCCGAACGATCTGCCACAACGTCGAATTTTCAGTGAATGGGCCCTAGAAAAGTTGGCAGAAAATCCGCTTTTTTATCGACAAATTTTGTTCAGCGATGAGGCTCATTTCTGGTTGAATGGCTACGTAAATAAGCAAAATTGCCGCATTTGGAGTGAAGAGCAACCAGAAGCCGTTCAAGAACTGCCCATGCATCCCGAAAAATGCACTGTTTGGTGTGGTTTGTACGCTGGTGGAATCATTGGACCGTATTTTTTCAAAGATGCTGTTGGACGCAACGTTACGGTGAATGGCGATCGCTATCGTTCGATGCTAACAAACTTTTTGTTGCCAAAAATGGAAGAACTGAACTTGGTTGACATGTGGTTTCAACAAGATGGCGCTACATGCCACACAGCTCGCGATTCTATGGCCATTTTGAGGGAAAACTTCGGAGAACAATTCATCTCAAGAAATGGACCGGTAAGTTGGCCACCAAGATCATGCGATTTGACGCCTTTAGATTACTTTTTGTGGGGCTACGTCAAATTTAAAGTCTACAGAAATAAGCAAGCAACTATTCCAGCTTTGAAAGACAACATTTCCGAAGAAATTCGGGCTATTCCGGCCGAAATGCTCGAAAAAGTTGCCCAAAATTGGACTTTCCGAATGGACCATATAAGACGCAGCCGCGGTCAACATTTAAATGAAATTATCTTCAAAAAGTAAATGTCATGGACCAATCTAACGTTTCAAATAAAGAACCGATGAGATTTTGCAAATTTTATGCGTTTTTTTAAAAAAAAAAGTTCTCAAGCATTTTTGGCAAACTTTAGGGAAGCCATTTGCTTCCTTTAAGACTTTTCCTCACAGCAATATGTTCCTATTAAATATATGCATAGGGCATTAAGCAATTAATAAAAAACAAACAGTAACTTTCTACGAAAATCTATAAGTTCCTTTAATAAAATGCTTTAGTTTAATCTCCATAAAAACTTTTTTCATAAGCTTTATAAAAGCAATAACTTTTTATTAAATAAATGCATTTGGCTTAAAATGAAATTCAAAAACGAAGGAATAGTTTACTATGAAATTCTATTGATCGTCAGAGAAATAATTGCTTCTATAAGATGTTATTTTGGAAACCTTAACGAAATTGAGAAATATATAACATACATACAATACATTTTTATTTTGAATTTTGACCACACCGAGAGTTTCATCCATAAGTGAGAGTTTTACTTATTTTCTTCATCAAGGAATCGAGCTCGACACCCTTCGATTTACAATCCACCACGCATCAACTAAACTGATGCGATTATTTAAAATTGAAAGGTGAAAACCATGGTGATACATTTCATAGCAGGGTAGTTATGTATGTGTGTAGGTTGCTTTTGTTAAACTCCTCTATAACATTTAGAAACAAATCAAAAGTTGTTTTTATTATTTTTCCTTTAAACTCTTATCTCTGATATTGCTTCAACGAACAAGTCCTATAGAGAATCTTCGAGTTATTTATAAGCTTCGTATAGGTAGAAGCTCTTATTTTTTGGACTACAACTAACCTACTTAAATAGGTTTTTTAGAGGCCTTATTAAAAAAATACCTTGTTTCTAATTACAACTTCTGAAATTAGGCTTCGTGATGCATTAATGAAGAAGAATATTAATAAATAATCAACATCCTTAAATAAGCCTTATGACAACACTATAAAAGCTATAAAAACTATAAAAGGAATGAAGTACTTTTTTATAATATTTGATGCATTATTGCTTGAAGTAGGTTTCTAACTTTTATCTGTTATGCACTAGCACTAGCTTGTGCCTCACTGGAAAATCGCTTTCCTTCCGTCTGCCAGAACATTTGTGTCTCTGGCTTAATCGCTTAATTCTGTAAAAAGTGTCTGTTGAATAGGTAAAAATGATTAAGAATTTAAAGTTTAAAATACACCTAAGACTTTGATTTCGATCACCAGCTTCATATTGTCATCTTTGTTGGACCTCCTTGTGACAGTTAAGTTTTGATGAAGTCGATTGTTCTAAGCATTTGTGTGTTAAATATAATTTTGAATAATTATTGCCAATCATCTAACGAACAAGGAAACTAAATGCAGGCATTCTTGAGAAAGCATACTGGCTTAGAAATATCAAGCGCAATTATCTAACCACTTTTCGCTGAGATAAGCCATCAGATCACTAATGGAACAATTATTGCTTCGTATCAGAAATAAGGAATATCATTGCGATTGTTCGATTGATGGAGGAAGAAGATGTTAGGTTATTTTCCGATCTTCTAGTACGCCATCACACGTCTTGAAGATAACGAATCTAATTAAAAAGGATTTCGAAAATTGTAGGAAGGATTTTGATAAAATCCTGTTTTTAATTTTTTGTTTTTAGAAACATTTTTTTTTTGGAAATTTTGGTCTGCAATTTCTTAGAGTTTATTAATATACATGTGATTATAAAATTTAAAATATTTTTGTTTGATTAATCTTAAAAATATTGATTTTTCAAAAAAAAAAAAAAAATTTCAAAAGTTAATTTTAATTTGAAAAAAAAGTTATTCAAAATTTTGATATGCAGAATTGATTTGGCTACCTAGATCTTCTCAAATTTAAATTTTTCAGTAATCCAAAGAACCGTTACCGAGAAAGCCAAAAATTAAAAATTTGGTTCTGATCAGATGATAGCAAGAACTACCAAAAAAATTCTCAAAAAATTTCATCAAAATCGTTGGAGGCGTTTTTGAGAAAAATTAGCTTTTCCTAAACGGTCATATGACAGGTACCGTTATTTTTAGGTCTAAAAATAAAATTTCAATTTCCCCTCTGGACAATCACACACACCAAATTTGAAGATGATCGCTTAAGCCGTTTAGGCTACAGCCCGTCATACATACTGACAGACAGACAGACAGACTTTTTTGCCTATTTTTTTAGACTTCTCTATGTTCGTAATATCATGTTTGATTGTTATCTCAATTTTTTGTATATTCACGAATCCTTATAGTCCCTGCTATAGCAATATTAAATCTATTGTACCATTCGGTATTCGAAAATAGCTCAATAGTGTTACCAGCGTATGGTTTCTTACCAGCCTAACTACACGTATTTTACTCAATTATTTACTATTTTATTTTAAACTGTGTTTCCTTAAAAAATATTTCCGAAAATTACATAATAAACTTTTTAAAAACTTCCTGTTTTAAAAAAACACTTCAGAATAATTTTAGACTGAAAGCTCAAATAACAAAACAATATAATTGTTCTTATGTCAAAGTAAATTGGAAATGCAGAAACCTTAAGAATTATTTCAACTAGTGTTTCCCAATATTTCTTTTTAAATATTTAATTCGAAATTAAAAAAATCAATCAAGCTGTAAATTAAATCATCTCACCGAGAGACGATCAGGGAATTGGCCCAACTGTTCGACTTACTATTTAAAATTTAAATTTTTCAATAAAAAAACCACAATAATTGTAAAACGTTATAATTATTATTCGAAAAGAAAACCCTACGATGATAATCTTAAAACGGTACGTAATGGAACGTCGTAACTTGTAGCTTAACATCTGTCAAATAAATCATAGTAAATGTCATATTAAGCAATCATTTTTATTTATGTTCTAACTAACCGACCCGTCGTTGCTCGGGTATACCATACATTTTCGAAAAAACGAACCCGGCGAGGCGCCATCTAGTGATCAAAATAGCCTTAGTTACTTCTTACAAAATAAGCTAATCTGCTTGTGCAACGACCACTGCGGCACCAACGGAAGAATAAAATGGCCTTAGTTACACCTTAACACATCAGCTATCCGCCTGTGAAAATCCCGTTGAAATCGGTCCATAAAAAAGAATTTTCAAAAAAAGGGATCCAGCGCCTTACTATATTCTTACCATATCAGCTTTCTTCTTAATAGCTTAAGTTACTCCCGAAAACATCAGCAATCTGCCGGTGAAAGTCCCGTCAAAATCGGTGCAGCCGTTTCCGAGATTACCCGAAACAAACAGACAGAAAAACAAACAGACGGACAGTCAAACAAAAACTTTAAAAATTGTGTTTTTGTTATAAGCATTGTATATACTTTCATATGCATCTAGTAAAAAGCTGTTATTTTGATATTAAAAAACACTTAATTTTTATTTATATATTTTGTTTAAAAAACACAAATAAAATAATTAAAAAGCAACCACAATTAGTTCGCAGTGTGAAAGAGTATTCGTTCCCTTAATCAATAAATTCTATCTAAGTCCGCCCCTGTGGTTGAGTGTAGGTGGCGAGATAACCTCAATAAAGCAATACCAGTGTAATCCAACCAACCAGTTCAATTGGGTGGAAGTGCGGGGAGGCAAGTTATTTGCACTAAACAAACAGAAACGTGCAACATGACTCTATTTCGACTTGTTGCATTTTTACACGTTACCCAGGATTTTTTTATTTAACTGATTTTTTTCATTTTATCGTGTTTTTTTGCCACCACTCCATAGAAAAGGCAAATAGATGAGAATAGCCCACACCTCATCACACATTGAAAACCATAAAGGATCCTCTTTGTGGGGTTGGCGTGGTTCCACAATACTACTGGTCCTCCCAGGACGACCGACCGACGAGTGTAGTGTGGCATGCAATGACGACTGGTGTGTATGATATGAGTTGATGAAAGCCACAGGATGAAAGGACGTTGAACTAGGTTTTTTTATTTTGTGTTTTTTTTTTTCACTTCCAAACTGGAAACGGAACTCAATTTATTTGCACAAAGAATGGTGCACGCCGAGGAGTGGCATTTATATTTATTTGAATTTCCGATTTAATTAAATTGCAAATAATCCCCCAAAACCGTGGATTACAATCTGATGGGATGGTGTTGGTCAAACGGTTCATGTGTATGTTAAATGTATCTATGAATTTAACTTTTTTTATTTGTACTTCCATAACATCAAACTTACTGTCGGCGTGTGTGCAGATAGTTTATTACAATTTTGATTAAAATTTCAGAAAATCGAAATAGAATGACGTTGTCAGGAAATTGTGCTCATAGGCAGACAACGAATTTTATAGTCTGCAGGGGATTGGTGTGAGGGGAAGGACAACAATTGAATCAATTATTTGGAATTGGCAATATGTTGGCTCCTCTATTCCCATAACACATACCGACAGAGCAGCTTCGTATGGCTTATAATCGAGGCTATCAATGACGCATTTTGTGGTGGAGGAGATGTCAATTTGGGCAAAGCTATTGACTGTAGATGATTATCTGATGAGCGGAGTGTGCAATGTTTTAATTAAAATGACAAATTGACATAAAAGACGAAGCTGGAGTTGATATAAAAGGGATTATTAGGGAATAAATCTAGTTATTGATGGGACGGTTGAGGGGTTTAAATGGGTGATTTGGAAAAAGAGTCAACTAGTTCGAGTTGGAATATTTATTCAGTTGTTGATTTGTCATTAGTTTGCATAGTCTGCATAAAATAGGGTTAACAGATGTTTTTTGAAAGTACTCAATATATTTTTTAATTTCTTTTTCACTACTGAATTAATTTTATTTCTTATGGAGATATGGAAAATGGAATATTCCAAAATTCTCTTTTTGATGGAATCAAAAAAGAATTCAATTACCTTCAACTGCAATTCTTTCCTTTCCTGAAAACAACATCTTCCTAATACAAAAACTTCGTTTTTGGGGTACCTTATAGAAGGAATCTGTTGTGCCTTCTCAAATGAGGTCCTAGAACAGTTCTTTTGCCCCAGAGTGATATCTGGAGTTAATAAACTTCTATGAGTAGATAGCTTTGATGAAAACTCATCGCTAGAATTTGATCAATATTCGGGACCACCAGTTTCATTACACATCGACTCAACTAGTGAGACTAGCTACACGATAGACACCTTTTGGAATTAAAGTTCTATTTGAAGAGGAAGTCAATCGGTTATGCAGTTAAGGCATTCTAATTCTAATGCCTGTAGAATATTCCGATTGGGTTACTCCCACTGTGCTTGTCGTTAAGAAATATAGCTCGATCCGGATATGTGGGGAAAATCAAAAATCAACCTTAAATCGGGCAAGCAAACCACATAGGCACCAAATTCCAGCAGTCAGCACACTTTTGGCGTCCATCGAAGGTCAAGCTATTTTTACTGAGATAGATTTGGCACAAGCATTCCAGCAATTGGTAGTCGAAGAACGTTTAGCGCTACTTCAAATAATGATACGCACAAAGATGTCTTTAAGGTGACCAGGCTTCAATTTGGTATCTGCTCCGAATCAGGGATATTTCAAAGTTCCATAAAAAACATATTGCAGAACATTCAAGGAGTCTTGCCATATTTTGACGACATCATTGCCATGTGGAAGTCTGAAGAGGAGCTTGCAGTAAGATTAAATGAGGTGTTGCAACTTTTTGACAAGGCCGGCTCCAAAAGGATAAATATCAATTCTGTGTAACATCATTGGAGTTTTTAGGTTTCAAAATTGACTCCCTGAATAAGGTAAATACAATCCACAACGCTCCATCGCCGAAGGACAAAAAACAATTGCAGGCATTTTTAAGGTTTTATAAAGTTTTATCAGGCCTTTTTTCCACTTGTTCTTACTCACCGGGTACCAGAAGGATCAGAAAAAATCATTGCTCTCTAAATCGACCGGGAAAAAGTTGTTGCAAGTTTTAACTCTTGTATGTATGTATACGGACGCTGATTCACCCTGGTCGCCGATCGTCCCTCAATATTGAGGATCTTTACTACAAATAAAAGTTCTTTCATTAAGCGCTTCCTAACTTTAAATTTAAATAAAATAAAGTGTAAGTGAGATATCATAGAATTTTTTTATTCGTTTAAAAGACCTATTGATGCCATTATGTGTGAAATATTACATCATTTAAACGACTGCCGCGGCTTCGCTTGGTAGCAGACCCAAGTCAAGATGCCAAATTCGCCAAGTTGTGGTCTCCGAAAGGTCGAGTTCTTGTGAGCGACGCAAAATCGACTGCTTCGGATTCTCCTGCACACTCTCACTGACGGCAGCGATTTTTTCGGCAGATATCACTTTTCGTCGACGAACGGGTGTTGCTTGATTATTACTGAACCAGTGGACTCAAATTTATCCACCACATTGCAAATAGTCCTCTTGGTAAGACGACTATGGTGACCGTAAAATGGTTGAAGCGCGGTAAACGTTGCCCGAACAGAATACCTATTTTGATAAACAATTTTACCATTTGCACGTGTTGTTGAACGCTTTATCTATCTATGACGGTTTGGCAAAAGAAATTGCATAAACGACAGCCGATTTGACAGATGTAACTTCACAAAGTTGACCGCTAACAAATGTCAAAGTTCGAAAGTCCCTATTGGAAAACCCTTTAAATCAGTTCCCAATGGAATATCGTTCCAAATGCTTCGTCGTTTCATATTTTTGAATGCATACAACTGGTACATTGCGCTGGAACAAATATGCCCAACGCTGATTTTCTGAGTCTAATCTTCTTTTACTTGCAAAAATAGCATTAAAAGGTTCATAGCTCTATTGCTAAATAAGTGTAAAGAGTACTTCTTCGATCTCTACTTCTTTGACTCGCGATCAGTACCGATTTTGTCATTGTCTAAATTTTTTTGCCTATACGCGATCCTTGATTTCGTCATCACAAGAAATTTTCACAGTTGGGAAGAATTGTTCCAAATTCTGTTCAAATAAATATCGCCAAAACACCTGTGTGAATCAGAAAATAGGCAGTTTAGGTTACTCTCGCTTATCCACCCATACATTAAGGGTTCGTTACAGGGATGTTCAAGGAATAATTGAATCACTTTCGGGTCCATCATCTTGTTCTCTTGCAAAAAGTCAGAGATTATAATGCAGAAAAAAAGATTCAAGTCGCTTTCCAGATGCCGACCAACATTGAAAGGGAATCCTGGTCGTAAGAAAGCGGTATTATTTCTCGAAAATTGGCATCCAATCCAATCCCGCTCATGGTTTGTGACAGCAGCTTGAATGAAAGATAGTTATCACAATTTCGTGAATCATTCTTGCTCTTTTAGATTGGGAGAAGGTGACTTTCCTTCCAAGCCATCTAGACCCAATGTCTCCCTTTTTTGGTTCGGCCGGTTCGCTTTTTTCTTTTTTGAGTTTTTTACTGCAGCATTAGCTGTTTAAATTGTGATGTCGGGTGATTTTCTGATATAAGGCGCAGTAATTGCACATTAGCATAGGATGATTCTACAGATTTTTTGTATTTTTCAATAGAAAATGTTCTCGAGTATTGTATATTGATTTTGGCGAACGAATTACTTAAGCAATTTTCCTTTTTTAAGCCGCAATTTAAAAAAAATACATTTATGCGCCTTATTACCTAATTTTCATCAGGTGAGTCTACAGATATTTCTTCCAGTTCCGGACACATGCTCTCTGTACTATTTGCTAGGAGTTGGGCACACCTCTTCCTTGCTTCTTTCTCGCAACATCCGTAAACATCACCAAGCATTAATTTTTCATGTATGTATATGCTGAGAATGACGTTTTGACCAACCTTTGACCGCCTTAGTATCGTCATTCTTTTTTGCGTCAGTAGCGTCATTTGGCAGTTCCTATCAGTGATTTTTTGCAGAGAGTCTCACATACTACTACGCACAAGTTCAAGTAATGTTCCTAATAGAGACACATACTTTGCTTTTTCTTCGCCCATAGATTTGTACAATTTGATTTCTTTAGAAGCCTCTTGTTTTTCTATTGTCTCTTCTTACAAAAACTGTCAGAAGACAGTTTTCATTGTATTATTGAATTTTTCTTAGCTATTTATGTTACTGGAGGCTCTAAATATTTACAAAAACAAATTGGAAAAAAATAAAAAAAATATTTAATCAGTGCTATTAAGTTGTGTCAAGGTTCTTCCTTTAAAATCAAGGCACAACTATTTGGTATCAAAGACATAGGAATAGTTTTTAGTCATTATACTAACAAAAAAAAAACTTCTGTTTTGTTCATGATACACCTTTCACTCTATATTCAACTGGCAATTACAGACCTTTAAACAAAACCAACAACCTTCATCTCAACAAATCGAATATCCACGCAGTTTCCGATTCAATTTTAGCTGGCCTTCCCAAATCCACTTCCACATCCATTCTCTCAATAAAATCCCAATTAAAACACTCAAAACCCAATGACAACACACACCCCAAACGACCTCTTTTATTCCATTACAACCATTTATCCCAACATTCATACCAAGGGCTCTTGTAATAAATAATAACACTTTCCTCCACTTTGCGTATCCCGAAGCAATTCCGACCCGGCAATGCCTTAAATCATTACAACGACCGATTCGATGTTTAGAAAATAAACAAGCTGCAGTATTAAACTTTCAAAGCAAATATAAAACCCCCCATCACCCGATCAAGCACATATGTACGTTCGGCCTACCCGGCAAACATAGGGTTTCAGTGATACAAATAGACCCACAAACAAGCTCTACCATATAGAAATAACATTTTGGGCTCGTTGCCCGGTTGTTTGCTACATCTTCTTTTGTGCCCTGACTTCCGTCTCCGCCTTCTTCCGGGAGGAGGCTTCATCCATAACAAAGCAATAAATAAAAAATTTATGAAACCATTCGGTAGTCATTTCGAAACAAATACGTACAAATAAAACTACAAAAAAAGGAGGAAAACATAGTCTGAATTGTGAAGGAAAAAAAATCAGAAATGTTACGTATACGCCGCAGTGAGCGGGAGGAGTATTATGTCAAACGTTTTGTTCCTTTGACAGCTGGAAGAAGGAGGACGATCAGCCGTCGCCATCTGAAACACCAAACAAGAAACTATCTGGCCTGGCGTTTGTCTTGTGTGTGTCTGTCTGTCTGCGTATTTTGTTGCGGACGAAAGCAATTTTTATTCCGGGGAATGTTTTGAGGAACAAAAATTCTATAAAAACTCATCTCGTCCGCATCAGGTTTCTATATTTTTATATTTGTCTGTGTTTTTTCTTTGAATTTCTGGATTGTTACGTTCGCCCCCTCTTAAGCGGAAGCTTTGTACTGCGTTTGCTGTTTTTATTATACGGGAGTTATGGAAGGCGAACAGAATTGCTCACACAAAAATGGCGAACACTATTAGTAGGAGAGACAGAACAAAAATAAAAAGTTTGTAGACTTTTGAATTTAAATTGAGTTAGGATGTAGAGAGGAGTTGGTACTCTTCTTGCTGACCGAACGCAGCGCATACAAACTTCTGCAACACGAGCATTTAATTGCGTTAATTTAATTTAATTGTTCGGAATGTTTCAGAGAATTCTTCAATGCAATTTATTTTTATGTCTTTTTTATCATTTCTTTGTGTTTTTTTGTCTGTTTTAAATAAAGTCTTTGTGGATTGATATAGCTTTAACAATTTTGTTTTTTTTTTGGAGTTCTAACAAAAATTCTGCAACTTGGGAAAAAAGTTTTTGTTGTTAATTAAATTTAAAATAGTCGTGTCGTTTCAAACCCTTCCAATGAAGCTGGACGTTAATGATCACACCAAAAGCTGTCTAGGGAGATGTATGATGTGTTGATCTGCTTAAGCAATGTTGAGAAATTGCAATGGGTAGAAAATGGGAATCGGTAACTGCTCTATGGAATTCTATAAAATGTTATATTTATAATAATTTTTGAATTTTAAATATATTAACTCATAAAACTGCCTACCAAAATCTGAGGGGAAATTGAAATTTTATTTTTAGGCCTAAAAATAAAGGTACCTGTCATATGACCGTTTAGGAAAAACTTGTTTTTCTAGAAAACGGCTCGAACGATTTTGATGAAAATGCTTGAGATTTTTTTTTGTTGGTATTGGCTATCATTTGATTAGAACCAAATTTACAGGAAAAGTCTATTAACGGTACCTTTCATATAACAATTTTTTGCATTCTTTAGTTATTTTGGTTTTAATTTAAAAAAAAAAAAGTTGTTAAACAAACCGTTTAATTTTACAACCGTTTCTACGATTTTGAAAAAATATTTCACACTTCTTCACATTTTTTAACGAAATAAAATGTTTAAATTTGTCTCCTGAATACTATTTTAAGTACTTTTTTCGAACAATTATTCTAATATGTATTTATTAAAAAATTTTTCAACGCTGTGGCCGCCCATATGAGTATGTACGTGTGATCCAGTCGTGCAAATTATTTTTTACTTGCGATAAATAAATGCCGGTTAAAAATGGTGCATCCATTAAGACCGTAGTTCAAATATTTTTCTTGGACATTCTTGGGAACTCGTCAACCGATTACAATCAAAATTGAATATCAGGAAGATGTATGCCTTAGTAATTTCGCATTAAATTAATTACTTAAATAAATAATTTTAAATTAATATATTTTTCTTTTTTTGAATAATCAATGCTTTAATGATAGGTCGGTGATTTTTATTATTTTCATGTAAATTGTAGGTCACGGGCTTAAGTTTTCATTTTTTTTAATCAAAAACGCTACTACATTTTACAAAATTCCTGTTTCTTCTAATAAAACAAAGCTTTTTCCATTTTTAGTAAAAAAAAACAATTTTTTTTTAGCCGTTTCTTGTCCAGCCCAAGCTATGTAGTTCGTCTGCAACTTTGCAACAAGTTTTCCCTTACTGTACCTTGCTAAGGTTTTCAAAGCATTGTATCAGACTTTGACCAAGCTCGAATCCGTGGTATTCGAAGTTAACATCAAATGGTTTTCGCATAGATTTCAATGGTATAAAGTTCAGCTTAAACGAACGTAGGATTGGTTCCCTAATAGGTACTGAATTTTTGCTTTTGGTTCCATTGACACCTTTTCCTACGCCCTCTGTTATTTTAAATCCATCAGTATACGACAACTATGCTTCTTTGGTTTATTGCTGCATTGTATTTCTATCCCACTAAACGATGATTCATCATGGTAAAAGCCCTAATATAGTCCTTATAGCATAGTCCGGTGGGGCAAGAACCGCTTACTTACTTACTTAGGTGGCGCTACAGTTCGGGACGAACCTGGGCCTCAACCAACATGCCTCTCCAGCCAACTCGGTCTTTGGCTAGCTGCCTCCAGTTTTGCACTCCAAGTTGGTTGAGGTCGTCCTCCACTTGAGCGCGCCACCTAAGGCGAGGTCTTCCTTGACTGCGTCTACCCTCTGGGATGGAATCGAAGATCCTGCGAGCCGGAGCATTGTTGTCCATTCGCTCTACATGTCCTAGCCATCTTAAACGTGATATGCGTATTTTTTTGACCAGGTCAATGTCGCTGTACAGCTCGTATAGTTCTTGGTTGAACCTTCTCCTCCAAAGCCCGTTAACGCAGATAGGGCCAAAAATCTTCCGAAGAATCTTACGCTCGAAACGACTAAGGAGATCTTCATCCGCCTTAGATAGAGTCCATGCCTCGGCGCCATAGAGCTCGACTGGGATGATTAGGGTCTTATACAGAGTCTCCTTTGTCTTTCGAGAGAGGGCTTTGCTACTCAATTGCCTTCCTAGCCCATAGAAACAGCGATTGGCAAGAGTTATTCTTCGCTTTATTTCTGACGAGATGTTGTTGTCAGATGTTATAGCGGATCCGAGGTACACAAAGTCCCTAACTACCTCAAAGTTGTACCTGTCTATTGTGATGTTTTGTCCAATCCGCCGGTGTTGTGTGTCCCTTTTTGTGGACAGGTACTTCGTTTTGGCCTCATTGACTGCTAGTCCCATCTTAGCCGCTTCAGCTTCAATGCTAGCAAACGTTCCAGTGACAGCTCGCCGAGTTCTGCCAATGATGTCTATGTCGTCAGCGTATGCTAGCAATTGCACAGACTTGAAAAAAATTGTCCCACTACAATTGACTTGCGAGTTTCTTATAATTTTTTCAAGTATTAAGTTGAAGAAATCGCACGATAGCGCATCACCTTGTCGGAATCCTTTTTTGACGTCAAAAGCTTCTGTGAGGTCAGAACCAACCTTGACGGAGCAGCGAGAGTTCTCCATCGTCATCCTGCACAGTCGGACGAGTTTTGTGGGAATGCCAAAACCTGACATGGCTCTGTATAGCTCGTCTCTATAAATGCTATCGTACGCGGCCTTAAAATCGATAAAGAGGTGGTGGGTATCGATTTGGAATTCTTGGGTGGTTTCCAGGATCTGCCGTAGCGTGAACATTTGATCGATTGTGGACTTTCCTGGTCTGAAACCACACTGATAGGGGCCAATCAGGTTGCTGACGAAAGGTTTCAGGCGTTCACATAGTCGGGCAGAGAGGATCTTGTAGGCGATATTCAGGAGACTTATTCCTCTATAGTTGGCGCAGTTTAGAGGGTCTCCTTTCTTGTGGATCGGGCAAACGATGCTGAGGTTCCATTCATCAGGCATACTTTCTTCTGACCAAACTTTAGAGATGAGTTGGTGTATGCACTCCACCAGGTCATCTCCGGCCGCTTTAAAAAGTTCGGCGGGTAATCCGTCGGGTCCAGCAGCTTTGTTGTTTTTGAGTTTAGATATTGCTATCCTTACTTCATTTTGGTCAGGTGGACAGAAGTTTTGTCTGTCATCATCCATGTTAAATGGTTCATTCTGCTTGACAGCGGTATTTTGGTCTTCATCGCCGTTTAACAGTCTGCAGAAATGGTCCTTCCATGTACTCAGCACCAACTGTGACTCTACTACGAGGTTTCCATTCCTATCTCTACAGACTTCTGTGCGGGTTTTTTTTCCTTGGCATGTTCTTTTTACCTGTTGGTAAAACTTCCGCACGCTGTTCCTGGAGTAGCATCTCTCAATATCTTCGATCGCGCGCTTCTCATGCTCTCTTTTTTTCTTTTGGAGAAGCCGGTGTTCTTCCCGTCTTTTCTGCTCGTAAAGCTCGCGAGCAGCTCTCGTCTTTCTTTGCAGCGTCGCTTTATATGCCTCTTGTTTGGCTGCATGGGCCTGCCTGCATTCGTCATCAAACCAGAGGTTTCGTGGTGGTGGTCTGGTGAAACCTAGCATATCAGTTGCGGCATCTCTGATGGCTTGTTGGCAGTGTTGCCACTGATCTTCGGCACTTGATGCTGGCGGTACTGGATTTCTTGAGAGGTTACGGGATATTCGATCGGCATAGGTTCTGGCGGTTTCTTGCGATTGCAGCTTTCCGACGTCATACTTCCTCACAGTATTACTCCGTTGTTGTGGAGTTCGGGTTATTCGCATTCTTACCTTTGCTGCAACAAGGTAGTGATCCGAGTCGATGTTAGCTGCTCGGAAGGTGCGAACATCCAAGATACTGGAGGCGTGTCTTGCATCGATCGCAACGTGATCAATCTGATTGACGGTTCTTTGATCTGGGTGTCGCCAAGTCCCTTTGTGTATATCGAGATGAGGAAACCGTGTGCTTGCAATGGTGACGTTATGTGCCGCTGCGAAGTCAATTAGCCTAAGTCCGTTTTCAGACGTTGTGTCGTGTAGGCTATGTTTTCCGACAGTCCTACCAAAGATTTCCTCTTTACCTATTTTGGCATTAAAATCGCCTAGTACGATCTTAACGTCGTATTTAGGGCATTGCTCATAGGTTTTGTCGAGGAGCTCATAGAAGTCATCCTTGGTGGCGTCATCTTTGTCCTCTGTGGGGGCATGAGCGCATATTAGGCTAATGTTGGCGAATTTAGCCTTGATACGGATTGTCACAAGTCGCTCACTTACGTGTCGAAAGCCCAAGACTTCTTGCCTAAGTCTACCGCTTATGACGAATCCGCACCCAAATAAACGCTGTGGTCTTCTTGCGCAATCACCGTAGTACACGTCACAGTTTTTCATCCTCCTTTTGCCCGGCCCATTCCATCGCACTTCCTGGATGGCAGTAATTCCTGCTCTGTAGCAGTCTAGGGCCTCCGCTAGTTGTTTGGATGCACGTGGTCTGTTAAGAGTTCTAACATTCCACGTGCAGATCCGAAGGTCGTTGTCCTTAATTCGTTTTTCCGGGTCGTCAACAGTAAATCCGTCCTTTTCCGAGGCTATTGGTCGCTTCGCAACTTTTTCTTTTTTCCGTGGCAGGGTTGTTAACCCCACGCACAACCCCCAACCTGGAGGGCCAGGTCCTTTGTTGGATTCCTTGGACAAAAGGAACCGGAGAATCCGGAGTCAGTAACCCACTTCGGGGATATGAGCGCTGCCGTTGGCCCATTAAGGGTTCATCCGCCACCATCTCTATTTCAATGCCCTGACTTGCATTGAATTGTCCTAATGACCTTATCTCCAAATACGTCGAAGTAGCTCATTAGGGCGTCTGCTTCGTTGACTGTTGACGCCACCGTTGGCCCAGTTGGTTGGGCTCATCCGCCGTACGTCCTCTTTCTGAGGGGCTCGTGCAAGACTTCTGCGAATCGATCAGAACAGTCATTAAAGCAGAGCATTATAGTGTTGCTACTTTTTCTGTGTTCAACACTCGCGCTTATAAGTTTAGCAGGAATGTCCGGATGGACAGACCAGTACCCGGTGGTTACCGCGGGGAGGTAAAATAAGCACAATTGATGTGTACGATATAGTTGCAGCGACTGTGCATCACCAGTTTGATGCCTTTTAGTGCCTACCCTATTCATACAGCACCCAACCACCGGGGCAAGAACCGCTAGCACTTGTTAAACCGAGACATGCAATTTTGTAAGCTTATGCAGCTTCATTGTCGTGGTTCTTTCAAGGGTTTTAGGCCACAATACTATGGCTGCTTATGTTATAATCTAGACATCAGTTTTGGGTTGATTCATGTTTTACTATGAAGACGTCTAGTAGCCCACAGGGGTGGCACGTTCTGGTGTTGCGGGTTCTGCATAGATTAAGAATATGGATAATGACCACAGAAGGGGTGATAGTACTCCTCCTTGTGAACATCATCTGCCCGCAGTTATTGAAACCATCCAAGATTTTGTAATAAATTGACTTTCCGTGCAATTAAGCTGATATATATGAGATTGTTTAAAACTGTTATAATACTAGCTGACCCGGCAAACGTTGTTTTGCCATATGAATAAATGCTAATGAATATTTTAGTTGTTAAATAAAAAAATAACAAATGTATTGTGTGTCTGAATTTTTGTGAAGATCGACAAAATTGATCTAATGTAATTGATATATCAGATCGATCTTTTGTCGATCGAATGACACGATTTGTACGAAAGTGTTTTTGATTTTTATTCTGATTGCAATGACGGTGCGCATTGTGATTCCATAAAGAAACGTGAAATTTTGGTGACTCTTTTGTTTTATTAAAAAAAAATATGTCACAACGCTACATCGATGCGGACAACTTTAAAAATATCGGTGAAATCAAGCATCTCTTGGCGTTTATCTTGCCGTTGTTTGGAAACCGTATTTTTTATATAATATGTTTTTTTTTTAGTGTTTTGCCGACCTTTCACAGTCACAAAACATGTACAACTTTCTTGAAAACCAAAATAAATTTTGCAAAACTTTCCAGCCACTGCGTTATGTCACAACAATTTTAGAATTAAATGTCAATTTAAAGCGACAACATCTGTCAATTAACAACATAAATAATTTCTTTCTGTTTAAAAACGAAATACAGTTAAATTAATTATTTATTGTTTAAAAAATACTAAAGTTGTGATAAAAAATGGGTTTCGAAGGTGGGAGAGTAAAAATTTGGGCTTATTGATATTTTTTGATGCCATTTCTACAAAAAAAATAAAAACAAAAATTTCTCAAAAAACTTAAAATAATTTTTTTTTGCATATGGAAACCATAATCACATAGTTGTATAAAATATATTTTATGACCTGTTCTCTTACCTACCAAATAAACATAAGAAATTTGATAAACATCAGTCCGGAACGGCTCGGAGGAATGCGATCACAAACACTGTGAGACAAGATTTTTATATATAAGATTATATTAGAATAAACTTTAGTGAGCGAATTAATTCAAACTTTCACAATTAATAGCATAGCTGCTATAAGGACTTTAATAGTGAGCTTGGCAAGTTCTAAACAAGGCTTGGATGTAAAGCTTCGAAATGGCCTGTTAACGGGCTTCCAAAGTTGTTTATCTTACATGAAGTATATGGTTTTAATAAATTTACCATTATTGGTGTTATTTTTCGCAACCGCAAACTGGTGTAGTTGTACAGTGCTAGAGTAAAACGAGAAGAGCTCGAGCTCAAAACCAGGTCAATACTTTTCAAAAAAAAAAACGTGCTTCTAGCCGCAACTTCGTCTGCGGGGATTTCAGATTAAATGATTTTTATTATTCAAGTCAAATCCCGGTAAAGAAAATTATTCATTATTATCCCACATATTTGACATTATGGGTTAAAATTAGCCTTTTTTTCAATTCAACACCTCATCCATCTACCTACTGAATTTCATCCAAATCTGTTTAGCATTTAAGGAGTGATTAAGGAACATTCATACATCGAAACATAAACATTCAAAGCTATTGACAAAAGCTGTCATTAAAAGGCTTGTGTGTGTATGGCCTTTTTATAACATCCTATAACATCCAAAACAAGCTATTAGCATTAAGCTGTCATAAAATGGCTTTCTTCGGTAAGCCAATTACATTTCATGAAAATCAATTTGCTGCTATAACACCTGTCCACAAAAGTTTTATACCAGTTAAATAGCTTGCGTAATGTTTGCATTAGGCCTTTTAGTGTATAGAAACACGCTTTAAGAACCTTATAAAGGGTGTTGTTTTAGAGGTATAAGACTTTGAAACAAAGATGATTTTTTTAAATTGACATACAATTTACTTTATTTGAAATATAATCCTCTGGAATTATAATTTAAATATGATTTCTGGCATATGACTGCCACGGCTGGCACGGACGTAATCCTGGAGGTTCAATTTCCGATAACTTTTCCCAAGATTTGTGGCTGTATATCGGCAATAATGCGGCGAAAGTTGTCCTTCAAGTGATCAATCGTTTCGGGCTTATTAGTGTAAACTAGCGACTTCACATGTCCCCACAGAAAATTGTTAAATCGCACGATCCTGGAGGCCAATTCACGGGTCCGTAACGTGAAACTATGCGGTTACCAAACGTTTCGTTCAATAAATCAATTGTGGCACGAGCTGGCTTGTTGAAACCACAGCTCTTACACATCATGGTTGTTCAATTGATGAACGAGAAAGTCAGTAATCATGACTCTATAGCGGTCACCATTGACTGTAACGTTCTGGCCAGCATCATTTTAAAGAAGTACGGACCAATTATTCCACCAACCCATAAAGCACATCAAACAGTCAGTTTTTGTGGATGTAACGCTGCCTCAACATACACTTGAAGATTATCATCACTCTAAATACGGCAGTTTTGTTTATTGACGTATCCATTCAACCATAAGTGAGCTTCATCACTAAGCTAAATTCACTTATGAAAATTGAGATCAACGGCAATCTTGTTTTGGGCCCAATCACTGAATCTACGCTAGGCGATCCTGTTGCTTAGTTCTTGAAAAAGTTGGATTTTGAAAGCACGCAAACCAAGATCTTTCCGCAAAATTTTCCATAAAGTGAATGGACACGTATTCAATTCCTGTGCACGATGGTAGATAGGCTGATTCGGGTCTTCCTCTACAGCAGCAATGACTTCTTCTGTACGCACTGTGCGACGTCTCTGTGGATGCTTATTATCATTTAGAGTAAACGTGGTGCGAAAACGTTCCATAGTTAAGATGGACGATTATGTTGACCGTAAAATGGACGTATTTCGAACAGAACCATGATTTTCAAAATAAATTTGCACAATTTAGAAGCGTTGTTCAGGCGTCAAATCATACACCAAACTAAAAATAAATCACTTGAAAGCTGACAAAATGGCCGCCAGTTAAAATAGTGTTGCCAGCTTAAGGTTCTATACCTTTAAAAAAAAACACTCTTTGTTCGTTGGGAAGGGAGGACGCCCTGATACATTTGTCTTTCCTGTTAAACAGTTCAATCTTTTTTTTCTAATGTAGACGTCAATTAGTCTATCCATGTTTTCTAGAGTAAATAATGTTAGACTTATTGATCTTAAGGATTTAGATAGATTGCTACGCCTGTTACATGGTTATGGTTAGGGTATACAAATTACGTTCACTTGCCTCCAAGTGATCCGGATATACCCATTCATAGCTAAATCTAAATAAATATCTAAAAGAATAATAAAACCCAACACTCTTCTTCCCATATTCTTCATATTCTTCACGACTTTAATCTGCCCTAATAAAGCATAAGAACTTCAATGTAACAAACATTTTTTTCATTACCTTTTTTGAGAATAAATATAACGTTGAGTGTAACTTTTCACATTTCCCTTTTGCCAACATCGTTTATTCCATTTCAGTCCATTACCTTGACACATAGCCCTTTTGGAGAACACACAAAAAAATGTTGATGCCACAGTTTGATTATTCACAAAAAAAAAGGAAAAACTACGTCATTTTTCATTATTTTAAAATAATTCCCCAGCCTTCATCCCACAACAAAAAGGACCAACATTTGCAACTCATTTGTCCAATTTTATCACAACGCAATCAATCAACCGTTGCACAGGTATTTTTCATTTTCCAGGTGATTAGCAAAAACGTAATAGAGACAAAAAAAAAACCGAAATAAAACTCTAATTATATTGGTTGAGTGGAGGCTTACGGAGCCATTTGCATTGTTTGGTTGACAAAATGGTGGAAAAGTGGCCGGAAATGCATAATGCATGACATTCTAAGCCCTTAAGCTGAATTTTTTAATCTCTTTGTCAGAAAAAGAGACAAGAGATAGAAAAAGAGAAAACTTATTTGAAAAACCAACACAAGCTTCTTTTCCGGTCAATTTGAAAGGAGGTGGAAAAGCTGTTAGGATAATGGGACCTCTTCAAAGTGCATTTTTGGTCTAACCTCCCCGGTAATACATTTATCCTTTTTGTGGAATTAAATTGACGGCATGGACGGATGGAGAGCTTGTCTGTCATGTCACTCTATTCAAAAATTCAAGCATTGAAAACCAGAGTAGTTTTTTTCTTTTTTTCTAAATTAAACTAAAAACGAAATTGAATCGAGTTTGAGGCAAACCAAAAAAAATATCAGGAAAAAATCTTAAAACCCGATTGCTGGTGCTTGCCAAGCTTCCCCTGCATCCTTCCACTTCCTGTTCCTCTTAGTCTCCTGAGTGGTTCCTAACGATGATATCTAAAATTGAAATCAATTTTATTAATGTACTTTTTAGAGGATGCTTGACAAAGCGTGCAATGTACCTACTTGCAGAGCTTCCAAAGACTCTCGGTTCGGTTTGGTTAGGCTTGGTTACATTAAGAGCATCATCAATCAGTTGATGATGATAGGGCTGATGGTGAAGCGCAATGTAAATTATTCTAAAGTGGATTCGGTTGCATCCTTTATCTGCTGGGGAGTTGAATCATTTATTTGCTGTTCACCGTGGGTAAAGGAGGATATAGGAGGATATTTTATTTACTTATTCAAAGTGTAGATGGAATAACTAGAAATTTTAGTAATTTATGAAAATGCTGAATTATGAAAATCAAATGAGTTTAATTTGGGGATGGGTCTGTTGCATTATGCGTTATGTTACGTTTAATTGCGTAACTCAGATCTATTTGTTAGTATTTTAGCCGCACCTACATAAAATCGAAATAGGAAAAGCCAAACAGTCACGTAAGGGAAGGATGCAGTTACCACAAAAGTACGGAAAACTCATCTTTATCACAGCCAGGACTGGAAGCGAACCACATTCCTACAAGGAATCAGCAAACCACCATTATATAATTTAAAATGATTCTTCCGACCTACTCTAGTGGAGGAATAGAGGTTTGTCGTTAAGGGTGGGCGCAGAAGGAGAAGAATTAAAATGCAAACAATCACCACAAGTCTGCCTCCTTGCTCCTTCCTGGCCTTCCCGCATGCGACATAATAACCATCGTAAAATATCCCAAAGAACAACATTTTCTCTAGATACCTATATATCATTAGATATTTTATATATACTGTGACGATGTTTGCTCTTCGGGCCTTCTATCGAACGCCCCTTCCACTAATTGAACCCTGACCACCCTGTCCACCCATATCTTCTCCCAACCACTGCAACTAAAGTGTTTTCTTCGCACAAAAACTAATTCCACAAGCTTTAAGGCAAATGTCCATCTCATTAGAGACACACAAGAATATATATATGTATATGCAGATGGTGTGCTATGTATATGTATATATCCTTAGCAAAGAGGATGATATTGGCAAAGGATATCTCAACTCTGCAGATATCGGTTTTGTGATTCAAGAACCCATCGTCAGCGTCATCATCACAGACACAAAAAATCTCCTCCAAAACACACAAACACTCAACGGATTAAAGGATATATGTAGTTATAAGGGTGGACTCCATCCTTTAAGAGCGTTATTTGTTTTCGTCTTCGAGGTATAAAATATTTTTATATCCTCTTGTTCGATAACTACTTGTGCTATCACGAGAGAAAAAAAAATCGAATATAATTAATTAGGGCCGGCATCCAGCAAGCCCCTTTGTTACACCACCACTGCCACATCGAGGGAAGGAGCAACGGCAAGGGACTGGCTTTGATAAGTTTTTACAATCCTATCACTAGCGACAACATGAATAATAGTGATATCCTTGGAAGAGTGACAACAAAAAAATCGACTTTGCTTTCCCTGCAAAACCCAGTCCTGTGAATGAAAATCCTGAATAATGATTTATCTGAGGGGCAACAAACCACAGGGGAAATATCAATTGTGATAAGTCTCCAGATCCTTTGTTCAAAGACCTTCAAGGTTTTTTTTAAGAGCGAATAAAAATTGAAAAAAAAAAGATATCGAAAAGATTTGCCCATCTCTAGCGTGTTCTCTTGATAGAGATGGGATGAGAGGAAAAGATTTCTTTTGCGTGCATTTTCCTACAAAGTGTATTATTTTGCTTTATCGGTGTTGCATAAAGCAAGGACTCGAATTAAATTACGCCTCATTAAGCTTGCTTCGAGGTCGTATTACGGTGAGGCGAAAAGCTTTTTAACATAAATCAAAATTAAATGGTGTGGCAACACTAACGACAAAACTATTGCTTACTACATCGAAGAAGGCAAATTCACTCGAGGCTAACTCTTTAAATCCTTTTTTTTTTTGGAAAGATGTTGAAAAGTTTAAAGCTTGGTTTGGGGATTTCTTTATTCGTCTTTTGCCCATGATAGTATAAGAAAACTGCAGTCAGTCACGCATAGAGGGTGCTTTTTATTATTTTCTTTTAAGTTTAGAGTGACATCACGCGATCGCGTTCATAATAGTCTCTGTGTGGTGGGAGTGTATCTTTGTTTTGCCTCTGAAGCATGCAGTAGCTACTTAATCATAGTTTAAGTGGCATGAAGTACCTTCAGGCAACTTGTAAGGGTGTTGCTAGTTAAAAGTGGTGACGCTGTATGACACGAGGAGTAAAATAATATTTAGTGGTTTCTTTCGTATATGTGCAAGATGAAGTTTTTGATGGGATACTTGGGTTTCGCTTTTGATGAGAGTCTTAAATTTTACACTTATCTTTGTCAAGTTTGTAATTAAGACGTCTTTAGTGAAGCAGACTGTTGAAATGTTTCATGTGCTGTATTTTTTTGGAAGTTTTTTTTTCTTGAAATTACATCAAATGTTTTTGTAAAGCTTCCTTAATTAGGCATTTGATAAAACTTTATTCTGTATTTAGGGTGAAAATGTGGTCATATCAAAAGGAATTCTGAATTGAAATTTTAAAATTTCACTTGCGATACATAACTCTGGGAGAGCATATCACCAATCTACCGCCAACATAACAAACGACATCATACATACAACATATCACAACTGCCAAAAAAACATAACACGAAAACCATAGTGAAGTCGGCAGACGAACGAGAAGAATGTGCGTCTCTATTTACAAGCAGATTGATTTGAAATTTGATACTTGATACATATAGCATACGCATGACCCACAATCGATTGTCAACCTTTGCGCCGGCCGGTTGTGATAATTTAAAGTAGTCCAGTTGTTGTGTCACATCCAAGAATCGTTTAAATACAGTTAAATATTTATAAGAGAGAATCGCATTTGTCAACGACCGAAAATGAACCAGAGATTCCAGTAACGATCTGTGACTAAATAAGGATGATAAGGAAAGAAAATTGATGAAATTAGTAAAAGTTTTTTGACCTACTGGTACTGACGAAAACTTTCTTGATTCATTTCTTACCTCTGACTCTGATAAGTGAACTATTGGTGTATTATAGCTTCCTGGTACATTTGACTATCGACTCATTTCAAGTATTATGGGAGCGATCTTTTTTCGCGAACAAAGGCAAGATTTTTGAAAGATCTCGACATGTATAAATCCATTGGTCTGGATATCCCAGACTTTTCCAGCGTCGTTACAATCAGATGGAAAACATATTTTCTTACAGCCTTTATTCAAATTTAGCTCGAAAAATATCTCGAGGAAAGAAAGTTTCTAAATGACAGCGGCAGTACGGCATTCGTGAGATGTGATTGTTTATGTTACCGAACGGTGGACAAATTCTTGTATCGTCGTAGGGTCATGATCCCCTAGAATCAACAAAAATAATTTAAGAATATCCAAAAATGAGAACAAAAATCAAACCTACTTATAAAATCTTGACAATTTCAAGGAAACATTTAGCCTACATAGTTTCTTTATTACTAAATTTCACAATTTAAAGTTTTTAACCATTGAGCACGTGACCCTCCCGTCACCAAAATGTATTCTTGGATCCGTCACTGGATCAGGCTCTCTTATCGAAAATGCTGCTTTAGAGATCGATGTACCCCTACTTCACCGAATTATGAAATTTCGAATCTTCAAAATAATAAATGCTGGTGTTGCCCCAAAGCTCCGTTCTGTCTTTTATTTTCTTTTTCATTTTTATAAATGATCTTCTGTCTGAAATTTCCACTCAACTAAACTGCTTTGCTGAGGATAGTACACTTATATTTTGGTACTCTTGTAATGAAAGAAAAAGGACGTACTCTTCAGATGTAATTGCGACGTATGTCAAGCTCATAAGATTTTTGACAGCATTATCAAATGGTAAATAAGAAATCCTGTTAAATCAGAATGTGCCATCATTGCCTCTATCTAGGAAAGGCACTTGCATCATGGAAGCCGATCACCTCGACCTTCTCGGCATATGCATCGCCAACCACCTCTTATGGAACAATCAGATAATGCGATTTGCCAAAAATGCCAAAAATGGGCTTGTATGGAAGATGCAAGAATAAGTTCTTTTCCCCTTACGATCTGGCTGATGTCTACATAACGTATATCTATCCAACACTTATTTAAATGCAATGCTCGGCTCGGCAATGCTCACTTTTTTGAGTCTTTTAGATGGTTTTAAACGGAAAGCATTCAAATTGAGAGGAGATGATGCTATCGTAAGAAAATTACCGTCACTCGAATATCGATGGAATAACGGAATTACAGGAATGTTTCGACGGTACATTTTCTAGAGATATATCCAGTTGTATCCCTCCCCTTAAACAATTCCAACAAAATACATACAGATTTCTGTTTTCCAGCCGCACAAATCGAATGCGGAATATTAAAGAAAATTAAATAGTTATAAATAATAAATAAAAACTTCATTCAAACCATTTGTAATGAGGCTATAATTAAAAGCCACTTAGCAAAAAAAAAAATTAAAAAGTCTGGATGGAATATTTTTTTCCAAAATTTATATAAAACTTGATGAGTACTATAAAATCCTTACACCTGTTGAAAATCTTTCTTCTTTTATTTTTGAATAATTTCCAACACCCCATTTCCCTCGCCCCAAACATAACTAAATCTCTTCTTAAGCACCCTGTTCGCCTATGTATAGACACTTGACCATAATTTGAACGGCATTTTTCTTGACATACAAAAGTTTATAATAGCAAGTGGATTGCAGTACGTGTCTTGAGTGCGAATAACATTCCTATACTAACCCAGCGGGTTTGGGGCGATATCAGCAATACAAGTTGTTCACCTATACACCGAATGGTAAAGGAGTTAAGTCCCTCCTTGCTCCTCGGGCAAAATATGTTGATGTGACACAATGTTCTACACTCACCTCATACATACCAAACTCAGAGTTTATAAATTGATGGGTTAACTTAACTGTACAAGAGAATCTCCGTTGTTTGAGGCCAAAGGTTAAGCACAACTCGAAGGCTTTTGTGTAAATTGATTGAATACTGTTAAACGTTTAAGGTTTCAATTGCGTGTGTGTTTGTCGTCAATTGGAACATGACACATGGAAATTGGTGTTAAGTAAGAGCAAATTATTGCTGTCGGAGCATATCAATACGTTTAACGGTAACATGCTTTAAGGTTTATGGGTGAATTGATTGTGATGTATGATTGGAACGTTATGGTTAAGTGTTTTCCAGTCATGTGATTAAGAGATGAATATATTTTGAATGATTAATGGATAGTGTTGGCATTAATAATTAACATAAGTTGATTTATGATTTAACTGATATTCGCTTGATAAAAGTGAATTTACATGTGTGGTAACAGATTTTGCAGAAAACTCAGTGACCTTTTCTTAGAATTAGACTGATATTCAACAATTCAACATTCGCAGTCATCGAATTCGAAGAAAACCAAATAATTAGAATCCTGCAGACTCGAGGGTATTTCTCCTGATGCAGCTGGAAGTTATATGGTTGCGGCATAGCCTTAGTAAATTATTGACTCTTGTGTCAATTTGAACATAAAGCACGATAAAGCACCACTTAATGAGTCTGATGGATTGCTCGTGAAATAGCTATAACTCTAGACTATGAATTTGGTGGTAGTAGCACACACAAGTTGTTGACACTGCGTCTCAAACACCCGAATCTTTTCCATAGAATGTTGACCCACAAGAAGCCAAGTACCAATTTATCTTCACCTTACTAACAATGCAGCTGCTATATATAAGACAACCGTATTTTAAAATCAGAAACTCCTAGCCCTGGCTAGAAAAGATACTGATTCAGCCCGATACTAAGGATTTTTGCTACACTTCTTCCCAAAGTATTATTCATGTTGTGATTACTAGTTTGTGGCAGTTCTTTTCCATATGTTCGGATTATGAAACCCCAGTCTTTCTAAGTTCTTAAATATTTTTGTTTAGTGCCTTCGTATAAGTATGTTTATAGGCACAAGTGTGAATACATTTCCTGAAGGCTCCATACACAAAAAGTGGTCAGTACAAATACTCCTAAATAGATAGAGTTGCAATGCTGTTATTCTTTAAACGTTCAACTTATCTCTTATCTATAAAACTCCTTAACGCTTTAATGTATCCTATCGTTAGATTTGAAATAGCCAGATGCATTCCTACCCTTAAAACCTTTTCCCGTCATACTCGCATTGTTAGGAATCCCCATTACTTTACCCCTGATCCAAATAATATTAAACGGATAAACTGTTAAGTATAGAGATTCATTCCTTTGGCGCACAACACGAATGTGGAACGCTTTACTTTGTTCTGTGATTTAATGGTATATATAAAATGAACCAACCACTGAAGTGAAGAACCAATCTTTATATTGTTTTGAAAGAAACAACATTTTTTCTCTTGATTTGATAGAGTTAAGATCGAAAATAGGGGGCATTTGATCTGAATAAAACTCTACTTCGTTAGATTAGTTATCACCCTTTGGACCACTCCATGCAAGTAGTGTTGGACGTATTCAAGTTTGACATTTTACATAATAAATACTGATGCTCTTCATTTTCACCGACGACAGTACTCTTAACTGTTCATATTCTTTCCAGATTCGCAACCATCTTTGGATATCGAACTGCAACGGTAACATATGATAAGTTCGTTGAATTGTGATTTTGATAGCATTATACAATGAGAAATAAGAGATCGCTTGGCATTTAATGCTTCACAAACTCAATAACGTCTTTTGTAGTTAAAGCAAACATGAATAACACCAGCTTAAAGTTCTTGATATGTGCATCAGAGTCCACATTCTGTGGAATAACTAAATATTCCTCCGTAAAACTTAGACTGCTAGGAATGCCTTTCAGTTTACAATTTTTTTACAGATATTCTTTTCTAGTTCGCACCACACGAATGCGGAACGCTTTGCCTGGCTCTGTTTCTTCCTTCTATTTTGATATGCAGAACTTTTTTTTAATTATACATGATTTACAAGTTTGTTTAAAATAGATAAGATTAAACATGGATATCTTATTAGTTGCTGCGTCTTGATAATTTTGAAATTGTTGGGATCTGCACTCTTTTAGAATGAAAGACTTTTCGCCAAAGGATTTTGTGGAGTGTAACATCAGTAACTACAACAGTCGTTATGATTGTCAGTATAGCGAAAATCAATAATTTTTTGACGTGATAACGTCTTAAAAATCTATGACAGGCTACACGTTTGAAATAACATGACTCATGCTAACCGCGATACTGTGGTTCTTTTAACCAAAATCGATCGCAAGCACCAGCCAAACATGAAAAAGAACAGGCGCAAATTAACAAAATAATTCCACTCAAAATCAAAAATAACACTAAGAGTAAAAAAAAAACAAAATAGGCGGAGTTTTGTTAAAGTAGACAGTAGATGTAGATATTGGGGTTTGTGTCTGGATTTAACGAGAGTGTTTGTGGGTGTGATTTAACGGGCTGTATTTTGGTGTTGCTGCCATCAATGTTTTCTTATGTTTCTTATGACGTTATCACGCAAAGTTATCGTCCGTAAACCGACTTTACGGACAACCAACTCTTTTTTTGAAAAAAAAAAGACATTTGGAAAAAAGACATTTTTCAAATCGAATTAATGCATTAAAACATTTCATTTCATATTTTAAATAATTTAACGATTCTGTTTGTTCTTAGCTACACAATTTCTCGAACAACTCTTTAACTTTTAGTAAATATTTTTGTATACTTATAAGACAAATTAAAGACACACTGTGGTCTAACAAATATAAATTGTAAAGAACTATTATTTTATTCCATCTTTTCAATAATTGTTTTCATTATTTTCCCTTTAATTTGAAATATACAAACATTTTTTATAATGCATTCGTTTTTTTATTTATTTTTAGGTAAGCAAACATTTCATGGAATAAACATAAATTCATTAAGTAAGTTAATAATTATAATATATATAACAAACCTAATAAATTTAGCTTAAAAACTGTAATTTTCTTAAACCATGCCTATCGGCATGAGTAAAACGAGATGTACTTATACAAGTATTCAGACTTCGAAACACTTATTGTGATTCAAAAAATTGATGCGTCCAAAGGCCTTACGTTATATCATCATAGGCAACACCAGAGATTCGGTCCGGGTGCCATGTAACCAATTCTTCCATTCGTCCTCACCTATTGCTGGCCTACTCCATTGAGTTTCGCACTCGAAGGCTTTGGCGACATTCTGCTTTTACCATTGAATTGACTGCAAAAAACTTTCCGAGCTGGTTCCTCTTCGCTCATATGAGTTAGGTGATATGGACGCCGGAGTCTACAACATCTGCTTCGAGATGAAATTCATACAATTATTAGTTAGTTAGTTAGTTTATTGACTTAAAAAAATATTTTTAATACAATTCACAATTTTCCTTGAATAAATTTTATATCATAAGTCTTTAAATGGCTTGGCCTGAGGCCGTCTACCAGACTGACATTTGCATTATAAATTATGTGTATACACACTAAAGAAAAACTAATATAAAATATTTCATAACTTAATTTTACAATTTTCGAATCTTCAAAAACTTTCATCAACTATACATTTTCTGTACCGAAACGCGTTCAAACAAAACTTGTATAAAAGGTCCCAACTTCGTTCTCCATTTAACAAATTTATCGATTCTTCTAAATTAAGGGTTTCCGCTCCAAAGTATCGCTTACGGAATTCGCTTGAGAATTGGACAAACTCCCAAAAAGTGAAAAACGTCTTCTCGTTTTCTGCGATTACATAAATCACACAAAATAGGAAGATCTGGACGATGAGGAATAAAGTTCAGACCGATGAGTTCGCCTCTTACTTTAAAAATCAAACTGATTTTGTCTGCGGTGTTGTCAGCCAAGAAATAGGTCTTTTGGTCTAAAAAGTGGTTTACTCTACTGTAGTAAGTTCTGTATATTGCTTCCTCAATAAACTTGTCGTCCATTCTATTCCCGATTTTCATTAACAAATCATCGAATTTCAATTTGATAGATGCAGGGCTTTCTTCAGTTGGTAGTGTGGAATTTATTGAGCAATCGGTTGCCAGTTTATACCATTCTCTTACACACCCTCCTCCAGAATTCATGATTTGAGATAGCACCAGTCTCGGAATCCTATTTTCTCCCATCGCCATAACTCTTGTCACATAATTAAAATGCAAATTGAGTGTATCCAGGAAAAGAGGACCTAATCCTGTTTCAAGGTGCAGCATATAGTTGGGCGATGTACTTGGGAGTCTAAAAGTGGTTTTGATGAAAAAACGCAAAAACTTTTCCACCGCTTCAAACGGGAGATAACCCCCAAACTTGGGCCGCGTAAAACAGTATTGCGACAGCAGTTGCTCTAAAAACTTTGTATTTGGCTATGTAGGAAACGTTGTTCTTTAAATAGCAGTTTCTCCATACCGAACACATGGCACGCTTAGCTTCTGCTACTTTTGAACGGAGCTGCTTATCTAAGTTCAAGTTCGGTGTGATCAAGACTAGGTATTTATACTACTTAACTATTTCCACTGCCTCCTCTTCGAACGTCCACTTTTCCTGTCTTGAGTATCTCCCGCCGCCTCTTCTAAATATCATCATTTTTGACTTCGAAAGGTTAACGGATAAGTTTCAGATCTTGCATTAGCGTTGAAGTCTATTCATCATCAACTGTATCCCGTCTATAGAATCGGCTAGGAAGACTATATATCGTCTGCATACATGAGACCTGGGATAGTTTTCCCACCCAGCACTATGCCACCTTTTACAGATTCAGTGATGTCATTAATGTATAAAATGAAAAGAAGGGTACTCAGGACACATCCTTGCTTAACTCCCATCCGAAAACAGATTCCCGTCCCACACTCTCGCTATATTATCTTTGCACATTGCTTTAATGACTGAAATGATTTTTGTTGAAATTCCATAGTTAAAGAGTTTATAAAAAAGTGCTTCCCGTGGGATGGAGTCAAACGCTGCCCGAAAGTCAACAAAATAGGCGTAGAGGTTTTTTCCATTCTTCTTATAAATTTCCGCGATATTTATTAAAGAGAATATTTGGTCGACAGTTGAGTAATTCTTCCTGAACCCAGCTTGGAATTCGTTCAAAATTCCCTTGAGTCCGATCCAATCGCAGAGCCTAGTATAAAGTACTGAATTAAAAGCTTAGTAGCTGTGTTTAAAAATGAAATGCCCCTGTAGTTTGTTGGATCTTCAAGATTTCCATTTTTATGTAACGGAAACATAATTGCTGTCCGGAAACTATTGGGAGCATCAGATGCTTGGAAGATTCTATTGAATTCGGGTGTTAAATTTTTAAAAAATTCGACAGGTATTCTGTCCTCTCCAGGAGCTTTGTTACTTTTAGCGTTTTCTATCACTATTTCTATTTCGGATTGAGAAATTGGAACATCAAGAACTTCATCAACTATTAAAGGAGCAGCATAATGAATTGAAGGTGGTGATTCCACTGCATTAAGAAGGTCCGAAAAATGATTTTTGAGAATATTTATGTCCAGAACTTAAGAAGTTGAAATGGTTTTTCCACTCACAAGTTTAACTGCTTTCCAGAAATCCATTGAGTTTTTGGCTTTATTTACCAATTCTATGTTTTTAAGGTCCAAATTTCGTTTTTTTTTTGTTTGCAAAGCTCCTTGTAGTTTTGGTTTGCTGATGCATAAAGAATTTTGAAGTTTATGTTGTCAGAAGCTCTAAATATTTTTAAGTACGCAAACGATAAATTTCTTGCTGCCAAACTTTCACTGTCAAACCACTTTTGCCTGTTTTGAATTTGAATTTCTTCCCAATATCTTTTGCGGTGCTGCATTTTTAATTGAGGTTATTAGAGTGTCTAGATCCGGATTGCTTGGGGCTTCCGAGGTTATCCGCATACCAATCTGTGCATTAAGATTCCGCTGGATAATTTCTCTGCGATTGTGATCCCAATGAATTTTCGGGGGAAGACTAGGCTTATGTTCGACTGCTCCTTCACGCTCTGTTTTTATTTTAAACGAGACCTCTAACGGCATGTGGTCCGAAAACTTTTTCACTGCCACTTGAAATTCGTCAAAACAGGTGATCCAATCTCCAGACAGAAAACAATAGTCTATCACTGAACACAATTCATTATTGTATCTTCTCCGGAATCGTGTTCCTCAATACTTTCTTCTCGAACGCGGTTAAGAGATCATTGAGATTTTAACTTGGCTTGTAATGTTGGTCATGGTTAGCCTACATAGTGTTGTCACATTTATTAGCGATCCCTAGGCTATGCTATAGCGTCGGTCGCTTCAAAGTCAAAAAATGATGGTATGCTGGGATGTTAAATTCTAGACTTTTATAAATCACCTATCTAAGGGTAAGGATCTGATAAATTTTTGATTTGCCTGGTAGACACCACTTTGACAGTTAGTTGCCGATTATGATTTTCGCGTACAATGTTATGCTGCTGTACTTACTTACTTAGGGGGCGCTACAGTTCGGGACGAACCTGGGCCTCAACAAACATGCCCCTCTAATATACTCCTTCAAGGACAGGACAGGACAGGATTTCATCGACCTCTTGCAGAGTGAGTTCAAACACATGCTTAAAGGCATTGCTTTTGATTTGTCACGTAGGGCAGCTAAGTTTCTTCAAATCTTGTTGGTAAGGAGATCCGCCCCTGGGACCACCTTACTAACAAAATAATGATCAGTGTCAATGTTGGAACCTCAATAAGATCGTTTTATCGTCAGGCTCGAATAGCCGCGACAATCTTTCAACACCTGGTCAATTTTGTCACGGGTGATTCCATCATGGTGGCTTTGGTGTATATTTATGCGGGAGCTTGGCATTTGCAAACTTTTCTACTCAGTTGATGGCATAAAAACTTTCGCGGAAAATCTAAAAAAAAGGACTATTTAAAAAAAACTTTCTTCGAAAAAAGTCATAATTTCACTTTTTAAACGTTGAATTAGTCAATATTTGTTGCCTAACGCTTACGTTTTATAAAATTATTTGTTTTTTTGACAAAACTGGAATTACTTTCCTTAATTTCGCAATTTATTGGTATAATCTACATAAACCGAAATTAGACAGAATGTAAGATTTAAAAAAAGAACTGATATTAGCATATGGATGCCAAAATCTCATCCTTGCAACACTATGCTGATTATAAAGCCCAAAAAAATTGATATCTTGCCACCATTTTTGAAAATTTAACTTTTTAATACAAAAAAGCAAACACACTCCATGCCACGCTTTGGGAGGAAATTAAAAAAGCCATAATAGCAAACGACTTATTTTGCCCGGCCTTACTGCAAAAAGTAGCAAAGCACCCACTTGTGTCTGACCAAACATCTACGATAGAATCCTACCGAACAGCAGCTCCATAACAATGCACATCCACACATACCTATCAGCACATTGTCCAAAGGCCGGTGGCGTTTGACTGTTTGCTCGATAAGAACTGAAATTTAATATCCTTTGGGCATAAACGCTGCCTGCAGCTCAACGAGCACCACAACTATAGCTGCAACACATTCACCGCAATCATTGTGGACAAGAGAAGGACATCGATGACATCCAAGTGCACATAATGCGAGAGAAGTTAATACCGCCAACGTTCCGCAAACTATTGCGGAACTCAACGATACAAAACCAGCTAAAACGGAGGTGGAGGTCGTCTCGGATTGTTTTGAGTTCGAGAAGCCGGAAGTCGAAAGTCTTTTGTCTCCCCATTCACAGTTAAAGTTATGGTTTTGTACATTGATACTATATCCAAAGAACAAATAACTCTTTTGGCTCTTGGCTTATCGCAGCGTTGAGGGAATTCCATGAAATGAAACATCAGAAAAAAAACCGCTCAAACAATTCAAGTGATAGAAAAGTTTTGCTGTTGTAGACTTTCACCCGTCTGTCGTCATTCTCAAGAACTGTACACCACGTGCAGGGAAACATTTAAATTCCTGAGCTTTTGCAGACCTTGCAAACGGTGGCAAGGATACCGAAAAACTTTTGCTCAAATATTGCCCCTCCTGCTGCCCGTCAACCCAGGAATAACCGTACACCCAATATGCAAACTACAATTGTGTGTGTCATTTTGTCAAAACGGTAATTTGAATGAACATTTTAAGCGCCCAACTTTTTGAACTCCAATAAAACAAATTTTCAGATGAGACAGCTTTAGAGAGGTTGCGCTCTTGAAATGCTTGTGCAGGGCTAGGCTAACGGCGGATATAAGAAGGTGTGTAATTAGGATGTAGAGAGATATCCGTAATTTGCAGCAACCGACCCGACTACAAACTCCCAACTTTGTGGCACATTAAGACTAATCAAGGGTGAAGGATCTAGAAGCAGGCGAAGGTGTTGGAGCCATATGGTGGGAAAAGTTTTTTCTGGGGAGAGATTTGGATTGGATTGGAGTGATTAATGGCAGATAGTCGTATGGACTTTAGCTTAGCATGGCCCAGTTAATTACTTTGTCTGCTGACCACCAAAAGTTTTACAGACTTTAAATTGCCACCAAAAGTGGGAGAATTGTTTAATGAAGCACGAAAACATTGAGTGTCAGGATTAAAGGAAATTGTGTTTGGAAAGTTCCTGTGAGTCTGAATTTGTTTTTTACTAGTCACTTCTCATTAGAAAAGTTATTAGCTACTGTAGACACTGGAAGGGTCTGAAGTTGTCCTCATATTAACATCACAACTGGTTTGAAGTCAAGAACCTTTGAGAAGAATGTTAGGAACTCTTGATTGATTTTGAAATAAAATTCGTGTTGGTGTGAATGAAGAGTTCCTTTAAATATTCTTTACCGTAGAGCAGAATGAAAACTCCCAGGGGGCGCCACCTAAACTGTTGCGAAGCTTGTAAAAGAAGTAAATTTAACTTTAAACTGGATTTCTTTGTTTGTTTACTACTTGCGATTATAGGGACTATAAGGCAAGTTTAGGATTCGTGAATATTAAACAAATTGAGATAACAATCAAACATGACATTACGATCATAGAGAATTCTAAGAAAGTGATCGAGAAAAAATATCTGTCTGTCTGTCTGTCTGTATGTATAACGAGCTGCAGCCTAAACGGCTAAACCGATTATCTTCAAATTTGGTGTGCATGATTATTTTGGCATTCCCCAGAGGGAAAATTGAAATTTTATTTTTAGGTCTAAAAATAACGGTACCTGCCATATGACCGTTTAGGAAAAGCTTATTTTTCTCGAAAACGGCTCCAACGATTTTGATGAACATTTTTGAGAATTTTTTTGTTAGTATTGGCTATCATTTGATTAGAACCAAATTTCCGGGAAAAGTCTATTAACGGTACCTTTCATATAACGGTTTTTTTTTAGTTTTGGACTTTCTCGGTAACGGCTCTTTGGATTTCTGTCAAATCTTATATTTGAGAAGATCTAGGTAGTTTAATTAATTCTGCGTATCAAAATATTTAATAACTTTTTTTTTCTAATTAAAATTAATTTTTGAATTTTTTTTTTGAAAAATCAATCAAAAATTTCTAAAACTAATTAAAAAAAATATTTTAAATTTTATATTCACATGTATATTAATAAACTCTAAAAACTGCATACATAAATTTCAAAAAAAATATAAAACAGAATTTTATCAAAACTGGTCCTACAATTTTCGAAATACTTTTTCATAAGTTCTTTGTTATTTTAGACGTGTGATGGCGTACTTCATTTTTACTAAAAAAATGTTAAGATGTGGTTTTTATACTATTTATAAGTTTCTTGTTTCTGTTAAAGATCTTGCTTTTCAATGTAATTAGGCACATAAGAGCAAGTACGTGCGACTCAGTCGTGTAAATTTTTTTTTCAATTACATTTTCGTATTGCCGAAATCTGAAATATGCAAAAACTTAAGGTTTTAAAGATAAGTTTGCTTCGTTAAGCATTAATATAAACACGAAATTGAAATTGAATAATTAGATTTGACATTTTCAAAGATATGTTTCAACCTGCTGCCCATTGGGGAAGAATGCCTTAAAATGTAGTATCAAATCAGACGTTACATCTAAAGAACATGCAATTTTGCACTATAGCTTCGGGGATAAGTCCCGAGATATTTTTAAATCCGCCACTTTTTTTTAATTGATTTTTTTGAGAAGTTCTCACGGATATTTTTAAAATCTTTGATGCGCGCTTTTTGCGTTTCATATCAAAGTTGGCCGATCCAAAATAGTGCAGATGATATAATTTCTGGCCAATGAATAAAATATGATACCGTTTACTGTGTCTCGTGCTTTGTCTATTTTTATTTCTTCTGATGGTTTAGGGTTTTGAAAAACAAGCGCCTAGCTCTGTTGCCATCGTTCGAGTTACCAAATCCAGGTTTTGGTTTATCGACAATTAATTTACATCATTATCAGAAATCCTTTTGATTTCGGGTCTTATTTGCTGCCAAGACTTCTGTGTCACTATCGTGAGCTTGCGAAGAAGAAATTTGTATGCTTAAAACAGGCAATCCAAAATTCACATAAATAATATTATTGGGTAGTGGTCGTTTCAGCTAAAGCATTACAAACTTTTCCATCAATCATGTTAATAATTCAATAAAAATCTGCAGACCTGTTATCGATTTTTACGGACATTTTTTGAAGGTTTTGAATCTGTACATCGAATGGTGCTTTCGGCTTTCGAAACTTCAAATGATATTCAATTTTTCAATGGCCTGCAAACATTTGTGGAAGCCAGACGTGGGTTTGGCCAAATTAAATGTTTGATTGTAACTCGAATAGGGATTAGATAGGATAAGAAATAAATTGCACGACTGGATTGCACGTACTTGCTCATATGCGCGGTCACATTGTAGAATAAAATTTAAAAAATTAAAGTGAACATCAAAGCATTCGATTTTTGTGACTTATGATTGTTCAAATAAATTACGTTAAAATGTATTGGGTGAAATAATTTAAACGCCATTTTAGTTCTTTAGAAAATTTAAAAAAGTGTGAATTTTTTTTCAAAATTGTATTAGCCGTTTTAAATAAAACAGTTTATTTTTAACAACTTTTTTTAAAAAATTAAAAAAAATAATTCAAGAATACAAACTTAAGCACAAAAATAACGTTCATTTAAAAAACAAAATTTTAAAAAAAATTCACTTACCCGTTTTCAAAATATTGATTTTTCAAAAAAAATGTTTCTCTACCATCGTAGTGTCATGTTTGATTGTTATCTCAAAATTTTTAATCTGCACGAATGCATAACTTGTATTATAGTACCTATAATCGCAAGTAAAAAGCAGAATCGTCTGCTTTTGGTCCGTGAAAAAAAACTTTGTATAGGAACTGTGTCCCGAGCTAGCATCAAAACCCCAGTTTGATATTAAGGAACATTTATCAATTTCTTCATCTTTTATTGTTTCAAGAACACACTCCAACATTGAAAAAAGGCTTTTGTAATCTCAAGCAAAGCTTGAAGACTGACTTCGGCACATTTAGCTGTGATTTTCATTTGATCTTTGTGGGGATAGCAATCTTTCTTTGCATTCTGCACAACTCTGTACGATGGACATTTTTCAGGAGTACTCATTCTTATCACATTACATTGGTATCGTGATAGTTTCGCTAGAATTAATACTACCAAAGCATCTTCTCCAGCCATACAACTTTTCTCCTGTGACTTTTTAAATACTTTTCTGTGCTTTTAAGATCTATTAGGCTTTCAGTTGTTCCTCTTAGGAGTTTGGAGGCTTGAATTGATCCAGAAGCAATAAGCTCATTTGAGTAGCATAATTGAGTACTTTAACAGGTACGGAAGCTGTTAACTTGCGTTTCGCCCATTTTGTTAGGTACTACAAAGCAAGTTATGCATTCGTGCAAAAATTTTTTTTGAGATAACAATCAAACATGACATTACGATGATAGAGAAACATTTTTGAGTTACTGGCAAAATTCTGTTCGTCTGTCTGTCTGTCTGTCTGTCTGTACGGATTTATTTTGGACTCTAGCCTAAACAGTTGGGCCAATCTTCTTCAAATTCAGAATTTAAAGGTTATTTTGACATTCTACAGAGTAATTTTAAATTTTCTTAGCTCAAAAATTAACGGTACCACTCATATAACCGTTATGTATAAGCTTATTTTTCTCGAAAACGGCTCCAAGAATTTTTATAAAAAAAATCAGTGTACTACTGTAGGTATGCATAATATTTTGGTGAAAAAAAATTAATATGGTGGGCTAAAAACGGTACCTCCCATAGGACCGGTTTTTTTTCTTCGACTTTCTCGAAAACTGGTGATTGGATTACAATGAAAATTGATATTCAAGAAGATGTAGGTAGCCCTAGTAGTTTCGCATTAATTTTTTTCGAAAACTTTTTTTTTGTATTTTGAATAATTAAAAAAAATTTTTTTTCGAAAAATCGATATTTAGAAACGGGTAAGTGATTTTTTTTTAAATATACGTTATTTTTGTGCTTAAGTTTGTATTCTTGAATAATTCTTTTTAATTAAAAAAAAATTGTTGAAAAAACTGTTTTATTTAAAAACGGCTCCTACGATTTTGAAAAAAAAAATTCACACTTTTTTACATTTCCTAAGGAAATAAAATGGCGTTTAAATTATTTCACCCAATACAATTTTACGTACTCTATTTGAACAATCAAAAGTCACAAAAATCGAATAAATGCTTTGATGTTCACTTTTATTTTCTTTAATTTTATTATACAATGTGACCGCACATATGAGCAAGAACGTGCGATCCAGTCGTGCAATTTATTTTTTGCTGAATTTGGTGCTCTATAGAATCCCATAGAACTGTTAAGCCATTTTCTATTAGCCTTTAAAGATTTTCCTCGATCCTGCTAGCATTGAGTCACTGTTTCTGGAAATCAGTTTCACAATGCGAGAATGTTTTGCTTAAAACTTATTTTTGTCACTGTTCAGTGCTTTTTGTTATTTGAAAAGGTGTTCTTCTTTTAAGAAATTGAACTGTTCTTCAATAAATATGCTCCATGACCTTCTCATAACACCAACTAGATCACTTCTTGCTAATAAAAATTGAATTTGAAGAAAGTCCAAAGCAACGAAAAATTGCATCAACCAATGGCATCGTATACAAAAATCTAAATATCATAAAATATATTGCATGACTAGATCGTACGTACTTGTTCATATGCGGTCACAGCTTCGAATAAAATTTGAAAAATATTAAAGGAATTTTAAAGTTTTTATTCGACTTTTCTGACTTTTATTGTTTTTTTTTAGAAAATGTTAAAAAGTTTTTTATTTAACAACTGTTCTTAAAATATAATTCAAGAATGCAAACTTAAACACAAAAATGGCTTACATTTAAAAACAAATCAAAGAAAGACATTTAAATACCCGTTTTCAAAATATCGATTTTTCAAAACAAAAAAAGAAAATATTAAAAATACAAAAAAAAGGTTATTCGAACATATTTGTATGCCGAATTGGTTTGGCTATCTACATCTTCCTGAATATCAACTTTAATTGTAATCGGTTAAGCAGTTCTCGAGAAAAAAACGGTCCTATGGGTGGTACCGTTATAGAAAAAATTTCGAAAAATTCATTCTAACGGATAGATGTATTATTGTAAATCAATAGCACCCTGAAAGTTTTAGCAAAATCGTTAAAGCAGTTTCGAGAAAATCAAACTTTTTGTTAAAGATTGTATGGCAAGTACCGTTATTTTTCGAACTAGAGAAAATGAGATACTACCGAATAAATACTAAATACCAAGTTTGAAGCAAATCGGCCCAACCGTTTAGGCTGTAGAGGTGGGAACAAACAGATAGAAACACAGATAAACGGACAAAATTTCCGGACCCACTTTTTTCGAATTTTCTATCATCGTAATGTCATGTTTGATTGTTATAATTTTTTTTGCACGAATCCGTAACATGCCTCTTAGAACCTTTAATCGCAAGTAAAAATATTACGAGAACTTCAAAGTATTTATTCGATTTTTGTGACTTTTGATTCTTCGAAAAAATAACGTAAGATTGTATTAAGCGAAATTATTTAAAAGCCATTTTATTTCTTTAAGAAATTTGAAAAAGTTTTTTTTAAATTATAAAAAAAATTAATCAGGAATGCAAACTTAAGCACAAAAATAATCTTTATTTCCAAACCAAATTTAAAATAAAATCCACCTTCCCGTTTTCAAAATGTTGATTTTTCAAAAAAAAAAAAAAAAAAAAAAAAAAATTGAAAAAAAATTATTAAAAATAAAAAAAAGTTTTCGAAAATATTTTAAAGTGAAATTACTTAGGCTACCTACATCTTCTTAAATATCAGTTTTGATTGTAATCGGATAACCCGTTTCCCAGAAAGTTGAAGAAAAAAAACCGGTCCTATGGAAGGTACCGTTTTAGTCCACAGTTTTAATTTTTTTTTTCACCAAAATATGACACACCTACAATTATTAGTACACTGATTTTTTTCATTAAAATTCTTGGAGTCGCTCCGAAAAAAAATAAGCTTTTACGTAACGTTATATGGTAGATAGGTACCGTTAATATTTGAGCTAAAAAAAATTGAAAAAAGTCCTCTGCAAAATGTCAAAATAACCTTATGTTCTAAATTTGAAGAGGATTGGCCTAACAGACAGACAGGCAAACAGACAGACGGACACAATTTTCGCAGTAACTCAAATATGTTTTTCTATCATCGTTATGTCATGTTTGATTGTTATCTCATTTTTTTTTTCTGCACGAATGCATTACTTGGTTTAGATACATACCTATAATCGCAAGTAAAAATTTGACGGGCGATATATTCAAAGCTATGTAAACATACATTTCCTTATTCAATTTGACTTCCTCTACTCACTGAAAATATGTTTTCCTTATTCACTAACCAAAGTAATTTACTCTATTTAATTTTTTTGTTTTTCTAACGATTAATTATAATGAAACAAATTCATGTACATATTGGCCTTGCTTGAGTGCAACCATGAATTTAAAAATTGTATTAAACAAGCATCACACAATGCGAAACCAAATGTGTATCTCGACATGTGTCGCACATAAAATATATATATATCTCCCTGATGAATTGAATATTCTTCAGTTTTACTCCTTGCCGTTCGCAAAATGCGTGCCTACCTACCTTATTGACCTTTCAACAACCGCTGCTGAATTAATTAGTAGACAATTATTCCAATTTCCACGTGAATCATCGACCATCGATAACAAGGCCTCCCGACCAACATAACTCTTCCCTATGGCACTCCCTCTAGCGGGAAGGTTAATATGCAACAGAAAACAAAAGCATGCAGCAGTCATTGTTCACATAGACCACCTCACCCCCCCCCCCTCCTCAACCCACAATAACATTAAAATCAACGATCGACCAACCGACGAAGCTACGCACGGCCTACGTTATCGACTATGGTATGGCAGTGATGGTGTAAATATTTAAAATATTCATTCGGTTCATTCGAAATTCATGACTGGCGGGTATTAAAAACATTTTTATCGCATCGATAACGGTGTCGCTCCAAAAAATGCGGCACATTTTTTTGTTCTTCGAATTTTAATATTTTTCACAGGTTTTTGTTTGCTCCATGATTCCGAAATTAAAAAAAAAAAAAAAACTTTTGTCCTTGTTAACCCAGCCGGGGACAAGTCGCTCTTCATAAATAAGGTTCAATGGTTTTTTTTTTTGTAAGAGAAGACCATCGAAGGGAATATTGTAATTAAAGGCAAAGAGTGGGCGGAACCAGTGAACCTTACTAGAGAAACAATGTTGGGGTTAAGCTTAAGCCCTCCGGTTGGTAGAAAAAAGGAGTTAAGTTATTAATGGTTCCACAGAAAAGAGGTAAAAAGCGTATGTTGAATGTGGCAGTTTACATGACCACGTTATAAAAAAAAAGAAAAGAAAAATGGTGGCATAACTTGAGGACTTAATTCACGGAGTAAAAAACATTTTTCCAGTGAAATTGTTTCGAACAAGAACAAGGATAATGTAAAAGCAGTAATAGAGAGTGGGTATTCAGGTTCGCTTCTTTAGCTCGGAAAATTTACTCGACTGAAATTAAATTATTTGTTTAAATGTCATTTACCCTTTTGGCGTAGTTTTGGTAATTTCATTAAGTTTTATGAAAAAAAAATTAATATTAAATTAATTATGAATTGAAATAAATTTGATAGTTAATTTGGTAATATTTTTATAGTTGTCTGAAACTATAACGTTCAGCTTCCTAGGTTCATAGCTATCGAATATATTATTTATTTTTTGCAGATGTTGTTGAATCAAAGGGTGTTTTATTTAGACGTGTGGTTTTCAAGAAGATATAAAACGCATATATTTTAATGATATGGCCAAGAATTTAGCTTTTTTATAAAGATGAAGATCTGCCATTACGTTTTAAAAATAATTTCGGGCAAGTGGACGCCGCGGCTGGCTGGAATAAATTCCAACCGAGAGATCGGGATCGCGTCGCCCGTTCGGTGAATGGGCCACCGAACGGGCGACGCGCTTGATGGTCGTTCGGTTTCAATTCTTGAACGAGTTTGATTTTGTAAGCCCGCAAAAGTGGATGGCCACAGCTCTAATTGTTGCTCGCGATGGCGGATGGACTCATTCGGGTCTTCTTCGGTACTCTGCTCTACCGAACCGACCCATTATTTTGGTCATAAATTTGCACAATTTGCAAACGTTGTCCAATTAGGTTCCATAGGATTTTTCTATGTAAATGTAGCTTATTTCTGTTAAGGATCTTGCCATCCAATGAGATTAGGCTCATAAGAGCAAGTACGTGCGATCCAGTCGTGCAATTTATTCTATTTAAAAACGAAACTGAAAGCTGTTACTGACCCGGTTGACAAACTCTGAAAAAACATATTACAGAATTAGGCTTGCGTCGAATTTTTAAATCAAAGTCTAAAGCTTACACGAAATTTGAGGTTATTTCAGTTTCCAGTCATAAACAAGAATACTATAGTTTATTACAAGCTTATTTACTGGCAAGTTCAGGTTACATAACCACCACGAAAAACTTAAATACCTTATTGTTCGAGGAGAAGATACCGAGATAAATTTGTGGCCTTTACTTTGTCACACCCAAGCAGTTGAGAGGTCAATTAAAACTTTAACTAAAGCCTTAAGAAAGGTGTGCAAAAAATCAGCACCAGATGGTCTCGTCAAATCAAAAATTTAGTCTCTTCAAAACTTATGGTAAGACTTGACATCAAAAAAGGAGTTTTGTATAAAATAAAATTTCCCAAATAAAAAAAAAATCATTTGGCACATCTAGAAAGAAAAACAAATGTTTTCTCCGTACAAAAGTGACTTACCCTAAGTCAAAGACCCAACCAATGAAGAAGCCTCACATTAGCCAAACAATTACTTGGGAAAATATTTTCTTATTTAATTTATTTAATTAAAAAAAACTTTACCTGTACCAAATTATTTGGCGTCGTCGTTTTCAGCTTAAAGTTTAACTATGGTAACAATTTCTCCTCCTTATTTACTTTATTACCATGTTAGTTTACAGTTACCCAAACGTTCCTTATTTCGTAAAATTAAAATTTATTTTAATCGTTGACCTGTCATATACGAAATCCTTCAAAGTTTTATCTTCTAAATTAAAAAAAAGAAAGAAAAAAGCACTTATAAGCTGCTTTATGATGTAAAATTCTATGAAATAAACTCTCTTCCATCTTTTTAATCCCTCATCAGAGTCTCTAGAATAAAACCCCACCTGGCAGCTACATAGTGCTCCATCTACATGTAGTTTGCATTAAATGCAAAAAGTTACCTATCTCCTCATCCGTTCTCTCGGAATATTTCCATTCGCAAAGGATGGACTGTAGAACATCCATCGGACGACAATGTCAACCCTTTACACAATGGCTGTTTCAACCTCTTTGACATCGCATTCCCTCTCTATATGCAACGTTCACCTCTCCATCCGCCTCTCAGTGCCCCCTTCCACTGTTGCTCTTTAGTCAACTTTAAATAGGTTAGGTACATCATTATGGAAGGACAACTACCGGATATGCGAAAGGACTCTCTGGTCGGCATCGTTACAGGACATAAACTTTTTGACCGAGGTCAATTGCTTTGTGTTCAACTTCTCAAACAACCCCCCCCCCCTCCACCCATGACCAGCTTCTTCTTATATTATAATTGCACAAAAAATAGTGCATTGTTTGGAAGAAATGATAGAGTGAAAGAGAGAGATAGAGAGCAAACGACAGCAGACAAGACAGCTTTGTGGAACTTGCTCCTTGGAGCCCTGTCTGTGGGTTTCACTCGAATAATGCAATAAATCTCTCACGGTCAGTAAAATGAAATAACGAGTGCACACTAACCTACCCTAGTGACTCCAGAGCTCCAGAGCATCATCTGGCAGTCATAAAACCTGGAGCCTTGCATCTTGACCCCATTTTCCCCTAATGGCGTCGTTTGTGGCACACAACAACAAATTATTTACAAAATTTGCCAGGAAAAAGGAAGAAACTGGCTAATTTACTTATGCGGCAAAAAGACGACGACGACGATGTCTGTAAAAAGAACAGATTTTTAGGAATTTCTCCTGTCAAAGCCGACACAACTTGGCAGAAGGAGGTTGCGTGTTGTACATTTTTTTCTTCTTATTATTGCCACATCCACCTTCTATTTCTTCACACTAAAGCACTTAATCCTTCGGCTAATGTATGGCCAAAAGAAGAAAAAAACCATTGAAAACCAAAAGCAACAAGGACGATAAAAAATATATTTTTATTGCTGACGTTTTGAGTTGAATTGGTTTTGAAATGGTCATCTGGGGAAATGGTTATCTTGGCTTGGAAAACACATTTAAGGATGCCCGGCAGCAATGGTGTCCTTAGGCAGATTTGTTGTCTTCATTCGGACTCGGTTTTTGGCAGCCAAAGAGGCTTGGGCCTTTGCACCCAACACATCACAATAGGCGCTTCTAATGGTGCGTGAAAAAATAAATGGCAATGGGTTTTTGAATACATCCTGTTCCGGTGTGACTGTGTGTGTTTTGTGTTTTTGAGGAAACGAGCAAAGGATTATAGTGACATAATCCCCTTGAGCGGACGTGATTTCGGAATCAATGAATGCGGTGGCGATTCACTTCATTGGATATTGTTTTGTTTTTGCCAGAAGTTACCGCACAATAGTCTTTTGGCAGCCGGAGGCTATGAGGAGCAATATGGTGGCGCCAAGAATGTTCTGTAAACTGATTTTTTTTTTGTTGGGTTTGGAACAGTGATTTATTGTTACACAGCTGGAGTATGTGGAACGTCTAAGAGGTTGTGTTGGTGTGTCTAAGAGAAAACAGGGTTAGATTGGCAATGGGAAAAGGCGGAAAAGCTTTTAAATGGAAAAATTATTGTGCCAAAAGGACACCACGGACTGAGATACATATCTATATTTTTTTTACATTTGAATAAGAAGAATCAATGACTTTTATATAAAACCCAAGGACAGAAATGTCAGAGTATAACAATTAGGATGTTTTGGGAGAAGAAGGTTTAGTTAGTTGCAAACTTTAGGGAAACTTGGTATAATTAAAGAAAATAGATACTAATGGGATTGTTTTGAAGATTTTGTTGCTTCTTAAGATATGATTGAAAAAAAAGGTTTAAATTATCTCTTTATGCCTGTGACCTTTTTGGCTTGAAACGTCTAAAAAGTGATTCAAGTAAGGTTTGGCAAAAAGATAAGGCATGAAGGTTATGTCAAGACAACAAGAAATCGTGTAGAAATGATGGGGATTGGCAATTCTGTAATTAACTGACTGACAACAGAAAGAAAATTATTAAAAAAACGTGCTTCTGAATCCTCCTGCACTATCAATCCTCACGAAGCAAGGAGTTTCACAACTGAATGAAGCATAACATAATGTATACTTTGCTAAAAATTATAACACTAAGTTTTTTTTACAGTTGCAAAATTTTTAACAGCTATTTAAATGGTTTTTCAATTGACGTGTTTAGATTTTGCCCGCCTGTGGCGGCCATGTTGTATTGGTGACATAATATCGAATTTGTTGTTTATAATAAATATTATTCAGCTCCTTACGGTTGAACAGTACGCACAAACAATAAAACTATATTATTAAAATGAGTGCAAATATTGCGCGTGTTGCGCCCATTTTACGGAAGATTTGGTGGCCCTTCAAAGTCTACTCCTCAAACTTCAACGTTTGTTGGCCAAATTTGAAACGACCAATTTGGTTATCAATCAGTCGGGAACAAATGTGCCTCAAAGAAAGGCAAGACTGACAGAAAACATCGCCATGGTTCGTGAAAGTGTACAACAGAACCCGAGGTAATCGATTCCTTGCCACAAGAACCCGGCCTTTCACAGACTTCAACTTGCCAAATTATACATAAGGCGTTTTTCTTTATTCACTCAGTAAAGTGATCTGAACAGCGTCTGAGAATTCTGAGCATACTCTGATAATTATCTGATTCAAGCGTGATGTGAGCCCTCAGATATACAGTCTGTTCAATGCGAGTCTGCTCTAGCTTATCTAACTCACTCCAGCTAGAAAAAGGCAAGATTTCGCTGTACATTGAGTAAATTTCCCATCCAATCTGCTCTCAATTTTTTGGAATTGACGTTCATTGAGTTTTTCTAGAGCAAGTCAGAGCAAGATTTTCTACACTTGCTTTTGAGGTAGAGCAAGAAAAGCAAGTTGGAGTGGAAGTGTCAAAATCAGATGTTTTCAATGTATATGTGATACATTCTTTTATCGATTAAATATTGAAAAATGTACATTAAATAGCTTAAATAAGCCAAAAGAAAAGATTAATGTTGTGATTCTATTGAAGGCTTATAAAATTAATTGTGAATTGCTACAGCAAAATGTTTTTTTTCTCTGTCACATCATGAATGACATCTTTGGTTTACTTGCTCTGACATTTAACAACTGTTTTTCTCTGCTAAACGCGGCCTTACGCCACTCTACTTCAGGCAAGACTCAGTGAATAGACTGATAACTATGAAATACGTTCTAGCACTTGGCTGTCACAAATTGACACATCTCATATGGTTTTTTTTACAGGCGACAATATTATACATATAATACTTTTGTCTCTTTCGCTTTGGCATCACTTTTTCGAAGAGTCGTATAGGCAATGTGCATGGGATAGAGTGAAATAGCCTACAACTCTAAAGTGACGTTAATTGAGTTCAGCATTTTCTCAGTATGATCGGTCAATTTATTCTGAACACATACAGCTTTCTCAGAGCACGTTCTAATCATTCTCTGAACGAAAAAAAAAAATACAATTTGAAAGATCTGAACGCTTTGAGCGAAAAAAGTTATACAACTTTTTTTTGACAACTCTGACTCTGTCCTGAACGAAAATAGAAAAACGCCTATAAAGACTTAGGCATGCAAACTTACAAGATCCAATTGACCCAGGAGCTCAAAGTTCATTATCATACGGTTTGTATGATGACTGGACTTCGGAGCATTTCAAAGAAGAGCTCAATTGGCTGTGTGAACAAGGAAAATTTCCCTCTATGAAAAGATACCCACACACAAGAAGTATACCGGGTGACAAGGTGCAGGGAAATAAGTCCCCCACAGTGGGAACTAAGACCACTTTTGAGACATGGGCTTGGTTCCCATGTAGGATGGGAATTTACTCCCAAAAAAGTCATGTAGTTTTAATTCCCTTTAAATGTGAAATAAATTCCCACTTCCACCAAGAAGTAAAACAACAAATCAAATATTTTGCAATTTTATTGATTAAATAAAAATAATTTGTTTTACCTTATACCTAGGTGGGACATAAGTCCCAAAATCTACGTATATAATCACTTAAATGTGAACTAACGCCATATGGTGTATTAAGGTTTATACGGCGTATAAAGAGTGAGATAAGTATGTGTGGGGGGCCATGCTGCCCCCTGCAACCCTCTGCCATTGGTCACTATAAGATTTATAGTAGGTGCGAGGTTGGGTATATGTATATGCAAAATGGTGCAGGGACCTAACTTCAAAGGTATTAACTTCAAATGGGAATTAACTTCACCACTTGTGGGTAATAATTTGACTTTTTTTGTGAAGTAAATTCCCACCAAGAGAGAGAAAAAAACTGACTTTTTCGTGAGAATAGTTTACGGTATACAAACAATGAGATAAGTAAGGGGGCGGCATACTGCCCCTACAATCACCCCTGTAACCCCCTTTGCTTGGAGTCGCTATATATGATTTGGTGCGAGTTTGGGTATATTTACAAATACTTTTGTATTTAAGATATCACACTCAGTAATGGCTTTAGGTCATTTTTTTTTTCAAAAATCAAAAATCGAAATCGGGCAAATTTTTTAAACTTCTCTATTCAAAACCACAACAGCTAGGCAATGTGAGGTTTGTTTTGAAAATCATCAACGAATACCAGGATAGTTGAAAAAATCGCGCATACTTGCGATGCATACTTAAGGAGAGGACAAACATAGGAAATATAGAGGGATTTGGTTACAAATTGGTTCCGAAACTCTTTGGACCACCTTTTGATAAAACCAAGGGCGGAGTTAGCTCTTGATATAGCATTATCGATATGGGAGCGAAAATTTAATTCGCAATCACAGAGGACGCCTAAATCGTGGATAACCTGTACGCGGTTAATGGAAAGGGTTTGAAGATAATAAGATCTAAGGGAAGGCCTTTTACTTTTTCGAGAGAACGTAATTAGCTCACATTTGGCAATGTTGTAGTTCGAGAAAATTCTTACTGCACCAATTGACAAATGAATTGAGATCATTTTGAAGCAGGAGAGAATCATGACCAGAGGAGATTACTTTGAAAATTTTAGCATCATCAGCATAAAGGGAGATAGAAGATGATTGGATTATCTTCTCAACATCATTAATGGCAAGGATAAATAAAAGAGGTCCAAGATGGCTACCTTGGGGTACCCCAGAGGTGGCCACAAATGGAACTGAAAGAACAGAATGAAAACGGACTCTGTATTGGCGGTTGTCAAGATACGAGGATATCCATTTAAGAAGGTTAGGACTGAATCCAAGAAAGGAAAGCTTAAAAAGAATTAAACTGTTAGAGATTTTGTCGAAAGCCTTGCTGAAATCTGTAGTGATGACGTCTACTTCGTAGCCCTTTTCCATGGCAGAGATTGAAAATGTAATGAACTCAACAAGATTAGTTGTGGTAGATCTTCCCTTACAAAAACCATGTTGAGTTGAGGATATTAGAGATTTGCATTGGAAAGAAAGTGAGTCATACAGAATGCTTTCGAAGAGTTTGGGGATATGAGAAAGTTTGGCGGTGGGCCGATAATTACAAACTTCGTTTTTGGGACCTTTTTTATGAATTGGTGTGATAGTGGATATTTTCCACAAATCGGGGAAAGATCCGGTGGAAAGGGACAGTTGGAACAAGTTTGCAATAGGAAGGACCAAACTCGAGCAACATTTTTTAAGTAAAATTGCAGGTATACCATCGGGACCAGGAGTATACTCGACTTTAAGTTCAAGGATGCCATTTAGAACTAATGAAGTATCCAAATTCGTATTTAAGGGGCCGGTATTAAAATGAGGAAGGTAGGAAAAATAAGATTTGTCAGGATCTAAGGTTTTTGGTGCAAAAGACTGTTTGAAGTAACTGGCGAAGAAATTGGCGATGGTAGATGGATCATTGGATGATTGGTTGTTATAGAGAAGAGAGGGAGGGAAACCATCATTTTTCTTTTTAAAGTTAATAAACTTATAAAACGATTTGGGATCCGTTATTAAATTTGCTTGGGTGTTGGAAGCAAAGTCATTGTAGAGCGTTTCATATAGATTCCAAAATTTATAAAATACTCCCAAGTAGTCAGAGTAATCGAGAATTGAACGAGAGCGAAGATATTTAACCCAAAGCTTATTTCTCCTGTTTCGTAGCTCGCGTAGTTTATGACTGTACCACGGGGGAGAAGTTGAAAAATACCTGTTACGCGAAAAGGGAATATAAAGATTTATGCAAAACTGCACTTTTTCATAAAAAAGATTAGTTGCTTCATTAAGTGATAGATTTGTAAAATCGAATGAGGTATGGATGAGGTAGTCATTTATTTTTTTTGAAATTAGCCTTATGATAGTTGAATGAACAGTTAGAAATATTAGGGAGAGTAGATGGAAAGGAAATGAAAAAAAAGAGAAGGAGAGGGGGGTGAAATCGATCAACTACAGATAATGGGATGGTGCTTTCTGAAACAGATGAGTTAATCGGGTCAGAGGTGAAGATAAGATCGAGTTGCCCATGTAATTCAGAATTCCACTCACTTGGTAAAGGGCGGAATCAGAAAGACCGTCAACAAAAACAGATTCCTTGGATGAAACGGGATTGGCAGCGAAGGATGGTACATCATCAGAAATGTTCCACTGAAGTTGGGGAAGATTGAAGTCTCCAAAGATTAGAACTTCGTCTTGTGCTTCAGAAATAGCTAGCACTTCATCAATGGCATCAACAGCAAGCTTGTAAGATTCAACGGGTTGGCCAGGAAGAATGTAGAAACACACAAGGTATAGGGACTGATTTGGGAGTGATAGTTTAATGGATATGTAGTCGAGCATGTTTGAGGAGGAAGAAGAAACCAGGGTCGAATCGAACTTGTTATGGACAGCAATAAGGACGCCTCTGCACGTAGATTTAGGAAGAGACCCTTCCTACCTCGGTGGAGTTAGTTCCCGGGGACTTAGCACTCGGGGACTTAGTTCCCGGGAACTTAGTTCCCTGCACCGGGTGACAATGCATTCTCAAAAAGTAATCGTTTCCGGTGGATTTTAGGCCGGCTCCACGGGGTGATTCTTCTGTACTTTTTTGAAAATGACGGTAACTGTCAATGGCTTCCACTATTAAACCATTTTCAGCAAAAATACATGTAGTTCCAGCAGGATAACGGTGCTACACACAGCGGACGTTGCTATTGATATTTTGCATGAATGATTTGCGGGTAAGGTTATACATCGGAGAGGTGACGCAAAATTGCCACCAAAGTCATGCGATTTGGCCCAATATTTTTTTTTGTCAGGTTTCCTGAAGTCCCGAAGACAACTCAAAGTGAGTTAAACATCAACATACTTTTTAGCTGAACAGTGCTTAATAAGTGTAAGAAGCTCGTTGATATACAAAGAAAAGAAATGAGGTCCCAAGTTGGACGCCTTTGGAACTCCGCTTGTTACAGAGAGAAAGTCTCATAAGTTATCATTTATGTTCAAAAGAAAATATTAACTGATTATCACTCCATTTTCGTTTCGCCCAAGCGGTGACCGCTCATGATCGTCTATGATGCATAAATGGGTCTCAGCATAAATAAAGAATCCTTTTTTTAATTTCTTCACGTATTCCCCTTAGAACTACTAGCGTCCCTCAGGGGTATATCTTTGGACCCTTTCTTCTTATTATGTGTTGACAATCTGTTTTTAAGTTATAATAAACCTCTTTGAAATTCAAATAGATTTAAATTATTTAGATCGTTGAATAAATTTAGATTTAACTGGCTATGAAGATTAATAGACTTTTCAACTCAGTTTCAATCATCACTTGCTGTTCCAAAACTATCAAAACTTTTATGATCTACGATCTACTACGATCTTAACCCTTAACTAGAGTCTTTAACTCAGTGTGAAAAACAGTGCGTTATGGACAGTAAAAATAACAAAATATAAATCTATTAGCCAGAAACTTAGATAAAGTTAATTCAAATACAAATGAAAATGAAAAAAATTCTCTTAAAATCCATCAAAAAGAAAAAAACTAAGAAAAATACAAGGCTCATAATTCAGGACAAGCTATTAATGCGCCCATTTAATTGACTGGTTTGCAATTATCTGCAAATAAAAGCCTCACATTCAATTCATTCAAATGCGGAATCCCAGTATATGTATTCCCAACAAAGCCGGCAAGAAAGGATAAACTCTTTCGTCTCAATCAACACGAGAATATTCTCAATGAGTGCATTTGGGACTTCGTTTAGTGCCAGACAAACCGCATGCGGCCCCATTCGGCGAAAGGCAGTCCATTCAAAAGCATAACCCAAATTATGAAATAATTTTCCCATGAAAATCACATTTTCATTTCATTAAATTAAATGTGCGACCATGCGAATGTTGAAAGCCCTTACCATCATCGCTATTTCTACCGCAGCAGCAGCGTGCCATCGATGGTTTCGCTGCCGCTGAAGGTCACTGCAGCAGAAGGTATAGCAGCGCTGCGCAGCACTGAAAACGTCAGCAGTTAACTTAATGAAATGTCCGTGTCTTCCAACTGAAGCCGCTTCCTTCTCCGGACTCTTACCACAATTAAACGCTTTGTCGACCTCGTTGTGTCCTCTCGCTCTCGCCATGATATTGAACTCATTTTCCAGGCACTAAATCAGAAATCATTCAGATGCGACGATGCTGTTGCGGTGGTAGTCATGGAAGGGGATGAGGACGCCCATCAGGGACATAAATGTCAAAAGAGGCATCTCATCGCCAGTTCAACAAAAAAAAAAAAGAAGAAAATAAACATTAGACACTTTGGATGCTTGGGTGGTGTTCTATTAAAAAAAGTTATGTCCTGAATTCCCTCAACACCGACTCACTGAACACACTCATGCTGTTGTTGATATATTTTGTAGATTTCCCTGGGGAAACAAAAGATACTAAAACTCTAAATTCATTCAACAAAAATATGTATGTTTTTGTGTTTGTGTTTGTATGTCATTTAAATTCTTCTCAGTGTGTCCTTTTGACAATATTAAATTCTAAGATTATGAGATAAAGTAGAGAAGTGATTTATGGCTTCCGAATCTGTCAGCAACCTTTAAAATCTTCACAAGTCTTGAGTGATTTGATGATTTCCCATAAAGCAAGGTAGATTTCCTTTACTGTTTTTGAGGGGAAATTTTGTGTTTTGGATTGAGGAATGCGTCAGTTAGTTTGTGGCAGAATGAATGAATGTCAAGTTTGAACTCTGCTGACCACATAGGAAGGTTTGAGAGTACAAGTCACTTGGCCACGGATCCGCATATGGTTATTATGGAATTGTTGAAAGCGTGGAGTATTTGATTTTGAAAACATATTTTCTTACTTTGTGCCAGATGTAATTTGTTGAAGTTCAGCATTGTGATGGGAAATTTTATAAGCTGATTGAGTAGGTTTAAGGGCACTCTCCAACTTTCCCATTTGAGAAACTTGGGCAACCATAGATAGTGTGATCTTAGATGAAAGAAACTAAAATGCACATTCCCGGAGATTGAATCGAGTAAATTGAAAATGGGCTTCATCACTGAAAAACAGATTGCATTCTCGAGAATTATTAATATTATCGATCGTAGAGTTCATGTACAGCATTTTCGTTAGTATTTAAATTCAGATCCTGAAGAGTTCGTCTGTTGATAGTGGATAGGCGGATAGATGTTGAAACTACATTTAACAAGCTGAGTGTGAGGTATTAACAAAATTCTTTTTTGTTCGAATGGCTCATAAATGTGATTATATACGAAATATAAAATCGTTCCAATGCCCGCCTCGGCTTTTAACGGTGCGGTGGCACGGACCCGAGTGTCTGAAGAGAAGGGCTGTGAGTCCAAAAACGAATATGAAATGTTAAGTGTACTGTTCGGAGTGAAGAGGTTTTGTTGATAGGAAGTCTTAGACAAGCAAACATTTAAACAAAATCAGAAAGAAATTCGGCCGCAGAAGGGAGTTTTCGTGCACCTTCCTAAAGTGGCGCTACGGTCCGGGTTGGACCTGGGTCTCAACCAACAAGCTTCTCCAAACCAGCTCGGCCCCTTGCTAGCTGCCTTCAGTTTCGCATGTGGAGTCGGTTGATTTCCTCTTCCACTTGTGTGCGCTACCTGAGTCTGGGTCTTCTTCTACTGCGCCGTCCCTCTGGGGTATATTCGAAGATTTTCCGTGCCGGAGCATTGATGTCCATCCCCTCTATATTTTAATAATAAAGTTCCAATTTATTTCTTAAATTTATTGTTAAAATTTTCTTAAGATTATTCATTTAACTAATTTGTTTTATTTTTCAATTTTGCAGATTTCTGAGATTTTTCTGAAGGAAAATTAAAATTGTAAGTAACTTCAACAAAATATTGAAATTTTTCATCAAATATTCCATACTAAAACACAAACTATTTTTTTAAGTGATTTTTTATAATCTTAATTTTTTTTGATCCCTCATTTATTCATTTATTTTTTTTTTTTTGACTATAACTACAGATCACAGTTATTTGAATATATAAAAATAATATTACAAAATATAATTAGTGACGATTTAAATTGTATATGAGTATAATTTTTTTTCCAAAATAGGCGGAGTTTTTTTTTAAAGTAGAAAGTAGATGTAGATATTGGGGTTTTTATGTGTATTTAACGAGAGGGTTTGTGGTGATCAACGTAAATGTTATCGTTATGCATCGTCAGCATAGAGATGTACATATATCACAGTATTTTATCGCAAAGGGTAAATCTCTTAAAAAAATCACGAATAAAAGTGGTCCCAGGTGGCTGCCTTGAGGAACCCCAGACTTGACATCTATTGCGTTGGATAAATGAGACTTAATTTAAAATATTGAGTATAAGATGATAAATAACTTGCAATCCATTGAACAAGTATAAGTCACGCATATTGCATCGGCTTTCTGATTTAAAAAAGTGGAATTATAAATGAAGACTTCCAAACTTGTGGGTAAACGGAATTGTCGTCTTCCGTTAAACAAAAAAAGAGTTGGTTGTCTGAAAGCGTGTTTACGGACGATAATTTTACGTGATAACGTCATAAAAAAACATTGATGGCAGTAACACCAACATACAAACATTACAAACCCTCTCATTAAATCCACACACACACCCCCCAATATCTACATCTACTTTCTACTTAAATAAAACTCCGCCTATTTTTTATTTATTTTTCTCTTGTTTTTTTTTTTTTAATTTGAGTGGAATTATTTTCGGAATTTGCGACTGTTCTTTTTCATGTTGGCTTGGTGCTTACGATCGATTTTGGTTGAAAGAACCACAGTATCGCGGTTTAAATGAGTGATAAGTCTTATCAGCACGAGTCATGTTATTTTGTACGTGTAGCCTGTCATCGATTTATAAGACGTTATCATGCCAACAAATTATTGCACAAATACTCCTCCAATGCTAATTGCAACAACAGCAACGAATCCAATGCAAAGGATACAAAAATATTGACGCGGCCAATGACTACCTTATACCTGACCATTGTATATACACTGCATATAGTACTATCATGAAGCATAATTTTTTAGTTCTGAATCAAGTCGCAATGGGGCGTGCTGAAATTGCCAATTGGTGTGAATATAGAATAAGTACAGACACCAAAAGTGTATTAAATACTGGTAAAATATCGGTAAAGGTTCTCGTCACCACTATTTAGAGTTAGTTCTGAATCAATCAGAAAGATGGCCAGACGAAAAATGACCACCCTGAGAGTACTATAGAAAATGTATATACAATGAGCTGACGTAAATGTCAAAAAAAGCAGTAATACCAAAATTTATATTTTTTGGGGTCATCACCTTACTCAGACTGAAAATTTAGTTTCATCACATGTGACTAATTTGAAAATGTGACTGTCATTATATCACCTTAGTCGATTCCACCCCAGGTTTTTAAAAGTAAGAACTTCGGAAGTGTTAAGATGCGATAAAATTAATGAATATTCCTAAAAATACAAAAACTTGCTTTTGAAGATCATATTTGAAACACTTTATTAAAAATCCAAATCAGTATTTTTTCGAGAAATTTAAACAGAAATGTTTAATGGATACAAAAAACCCATAATACTGACCAAATAATAACACACAACTTAACCCATTGAACCAACCAACAAAATTAGATTAGGTAAAGGCCGTTGCACCCTTTTTCCCAACAAACTATACTGTATTGCACGAAAATATTCCAAAATGCATTTTCACTGGTTCGTACATAACAAACCAAAAATCGGCCGTGTGTACATAGGTTCTAGTCCAAATCCTGTCATGTGGCTCTGACTTCGTGTGCCAATTATAGGCATGACATATGATTTCCCAACCGTTCTCCATGTGTATGCAACCAGAAAAATGTCCTCCTGACCCTATTCCCAGTGCAAACCCACACTCCCACGAACAAAAAAAAAAAACACAAAAACTCCAGAGCAGAACCCAAAAGGACCTGACTTTGCCAAGCCAGACCGTCAACCGCCAACCCCACACAAAAACCAGCTCAGCCCACAGCACACACTGTCATGTTAATAATTCATTCTTCAGGATTTTTTTTTCGACAGCCCTTATATATGATGATGTGAGTGGAGGTGGGTTCGGGATTGGGGAAAAAAGATGAAAATGGAGCTTTGCAGGAATCCCCTAAATCCGATGAAAATTTAATTTCATTCTTCATTTTTTTGTTGTTAGTTTTGGAGTTCGCCCGAATATTTGATGTCAATTTGTCAACGTTTTGGCATACTGAGCAAGGTTCTCCAGGATTTGGCTTGAGTTTAATAAAACAAAAGGATCCAATGAAGAAGCGCATTATGCTCACAAAATACCCCGTGTCGTCCCCTAAAGCGGATAATCAAAAAATTGTTTTATACTCTATCCGGCTTCCGACTCACGTAAAATGCCAACAACAAAAAGACAACCGGCCATTGAACTGCTTCCTTTGGAAATTGTGCAGCAATGGAAATTGGATGAAAATCCAATCCATCAACGCCAACGTTTTGGGGTAAAAAGGCGGCCATTTGTGTGTGTCCTGACAAGGGAAATTGATGAATTTTCATAAATATAAAAGCAAAAAAAAAAATTTAACGTTTTTATCCCTCTTCGGAGGAGGAAAGGGTGAACACTCCAAACAAATTAATTTGGCAAAAAATACACACAATTTTAATCGGATTCAAGTGCAGCTACAAATTATGTCCCGGATTTGTTTTTTTTTGTTGGGATAATTCTCCTCCAGGACATTGCTTTTGAAAATAGCTATTTTTTTTTTCAGTTTTCATAATACAGGATTATTTGTGTTAGTTAAACGGAAACACAACTCAGAACCGGAAGTTATTATTTAAATGAGATTTACTGACCGGACGTATACGGATTTAAGGGACGGTTATTAAATGCTGTGAGTTTTAATTTATTTTGTAAATATTTTGTAACGAATGTTCATACAAAAAACGAAGCAAAAACCTTAAACTTGTTTTTGTATTGCTACTTATGAAAATAGCATCAATTTAGAATATAAACTAAGAACATGTTGTATGATATGTGTGAGAAGAGTAGCCGAACTAGCAACAAAACAAACAACACCGTACACACAACATAACAAGACTTCACAGAATAGACACAACACGAACATAGAGAAAGAGACAGACGAACGAGAAGAATGTGCTACTTACAAGCAGATTGATATACAGCTTAGCTTATGTATGCTTATATAATACACAGTCGATTGTTAACCTTTGTGCCGGCAAGTTGTGATAATTTAATATACCTCGTCCAGGTGTGGCAAGGCAGCCAAGAATCGTTTAAATACAGTTAAATAATTACAAAGAAGTATCGTTTTTTATTTCAAAAAACAAAAAGGAAATGGAGTTTTCATTAAATATCCCACATAAGTTTATGTTACCACATAATAATGATAAGAAAAGAATATACAAGAAAGAAACGGATGATAACCATTCCATTTTAGACTTGTACTTCTTCGTACTATTAATACAAGATGTGATATTATTTATTGCAATAATAAATCGAAAAGGACCTAGAAGGCTTCTTTCGGGTACAACACAGTCGGCATTACAAGGTTTCGAGAGGGAATTCGGACATTTTAATGATATGATTTATTTTATTGGTAGAATATGATACTGGCATCGCAAGACTATGTTACAGTCCGCAGTGGACTTGGGCTTCAATCAACAAGCTTCTCCAGGCAGTCCCTTGCTAACTGCTTTCCGTTTTGCACGCGAGAACGGTCAAGTGGCTTATCCACTTGCATGTAGTGCTTGTCTGGGTTTTTCTCTACTTCGCCTTGCCTTCCCACCGGGATGGAATCGAAGAATTTTCGGGCCAGAGCATTGATGACCGTCCACTCTATATTTCCCGGCCATTTGAGATGTTGGACTTTTACTCTTTTGACTATGTCTGTCTCGCCGTTTATGCATACCCTAAATTTTTCTCTCGAAGCGTCCTTTTCCACTTTTGACAATGTCCCCTGCGTCTGCACTATACACCAGGACTTTGGATGATGAGGGTCTTATGAAGGTCAATGTTTGGTGTCTCTTATTGATAACAAAATATAGTTGGTTTTGGCCTCATTGGCTGCTAAGCCCATCTTCGATGATTCCGTCTTCTGATTATCCCAATATCGTTGGCGTGTTCGCATAATTTGGATGGTTTTTTGAAAGATCGTGCCTCTGGCGTTGGCTTGAGAGTTTGACAGTATTTTTGTAAGTATGATGTTGAAGAAATGGCGTGATAACGCCTCGTCTTGTTTCAATCTTGTTTTTTGATTTCAAAGGTATCGGTAAGGTTTTTACAGACTTTGACGGAACAGATTGCATTTTTCATAGTCATTTTGTACAGGCGGACAATTTTGGCAGAGATGAACTTTAACACCGCACATTAAACTCGAAGAAAAAAGCCGCTCATTCCTTTGAAATCACATAACATACGATTCATGGATTGGCCTCTAGGAATTTTGATGGCCAATGCGGGCGGCATTGGGCCAGTAGATAAAATGTTTGCTTCTGACCCGGAGGTCGTCAGTTCGATACTCAGGTTAAGAAGACATTTTTCTAACTCCTAGTGCAAGCTGGAGCCGCCCGTGAGTTTTAAATGAGAAAATAGTCACCTAATTCTCGATCTACTGCGCCGAAAAAAAATGCTTTCCTATCTTTCTAATTCTTTTAACTTGTGTCATACAACGTCACGATGCATTCTAAAAGGCAATGTGCCTTACAGACACTTAGTTAAAAATATTATTATTATATTATTATTTCATCGTTAAGCCATCTTTAGTGATTAAAGTCATTTTTGGTCTAATAGCATTTAGCGCCTTAATCATGTGTTACAGTCAAGTTTATTCGTTGGTCTATGCCAAAGGCGTGGTAGCAGAAATTCAGAGCTAATATCTAACAAGAGATAAAGTCCCTTTCCATCGAAATGTGAGGCCAAGTCATTGATAATTGGGTTCAATGAATTCGACGCAAAACGTACTCTTGGAAGATATATGAACAAAGTCAAATTTCATGCATAATTTCTTAACTATACTTCAAAACAATGATTACATTTGTTTAATTTTAAAATTAAGTCGATAAGTAGGAAAACTGTTATAGAGATAAGCCATAGGCATGATCACTATTACGTTATCCCAACTTATCTTAATTGTAACAATTGGATAAGTGATTTTAATGAGTTAATAACTTTTATCAATGAAAATGAGCTGCAAAGTATTTTGGTACTTGGTGATCTAAATGGAAGAATCGGTAACTTTCAAAACCCAACTTCTCTGGTACAAAACGTTTCGCATGTGTTTGAAAGTGTAAGAAACTCTATGGATGAGACGGTTAATAGGTGCGGGAGGCAACTTCTAGATTTTATTGAAGATTTTGGTTTTTTAGTTCTAAATGGGACAACCAAAAGTGACAAAAGAGGTGAACTTACTTTCGTTTCGGGTCAGGGCACCTCAGTAATTGATTATTGCTTGGCGAAGGGTAATTGGATTAGTATTATTGAAGATTTTGAAGTTCCAACTGCAAATTACTCTGGCCATTTGCCAACAGTTACATCATTAAAGTTTGAAGATCTTTCGTTGATGCCGATAAATGCAGTTAATAGTATAAAATGGAAAACCAATCGTGCTGATGTGTATAAGCGAAGACTTGATGCACAATTAAGTCACCTTCCTGCTCAAGAACTTCGGAATTGTGACCAAACCGTTGAAATTATTTCAAATTGTATAAGAGAGGCTGCGATCTCGAAAAAACCTAAATCTGAAAGTAAATTTGTTTCTGAGTGGTTTGACTGGGAATGTAGGAAACTTCGTAAAAGATCTTTCTCCTATCTGACCAGTTCAATTTTTTTTTAAAACGCTCTATTTAGAATCGAATAAACTCTATAAAAATCTTTGTATTCAAAAACAGAAAAATATTTTAATGAGGTTGCTGGCTCCCTTTCAAACTGTAAGGACTCAAAAGCTTTCTGATCAAAGGTGAGACTGTTAGGTGGCTGTAAAACTTTTTCATCTTCAGTTATTGAAGTTGAAAAACTTGCAGACTACTTTGAAGAGCTCCTGAACCCTGTTTCAACTCACTTACCATTCCAGTATGCCTTACCTCTGGTTTTAGTCCCTGAACTTGACGGGCCGATTACAATAAGAGAGTTACAAGAAACGCTCAAATCAATGAAAAATGATAAAGCCGCAGGGATTGATGGCATTCCTGCAGAATTTTATAAAAATTCAACACCGAATTTCTTGGAACTAATTAACTCTTTTTTCAAAAGTCTTCTAGAACAGGAAACAATCCCAAAAACATTTGTAAAAGCATGGATTTGCGCAATTTTTAAAAAAGGTGACTTACAACTTTCGAGCAATTACAGGGGTATATCGGTTCTACCTTGTCTTAGAAAAATATTCACCCATCTTTTATACCATAGGTTGACGAGATGGGTTGAAGAGAATAAACTCCTTAGTATTTTTCAAGCCGGTTTTCGGGCGGGACTATCCACGGTGGATCATATATTTGCTCTCACAAGTATAGTCAAAATGTTTTTAGACAAGAAAAAGAAAGTATATGCTTTTTTTGTCGATTTTAGGGCGGCTTTTGATACTGTGAACAGAGCTTCCTTAATCTATAAGCTTTCAACGTTAGGCTTATCGACAAAGTTTCTCAATTTATATAAGCTACTTATAACCGATACCTCTGCTGCTATTTGGAATGGAATATCAATGTCCGAATTTTTTAATACAAGAGCTGGTGTTCCTCAAGGTTGTGGGTTAAGTCCAATTATTTTTGCATTGTTTATTGATGATGTATCCAAAGATTTCCCGGGAGGAGTTAAATGTGGTGAAACTCTAATAAAGATGCTTCTATATGCGGACGATATTGTTATATTGGCAGATAATCCCATAACTTTGCAGCTTCAAATAAATAAGCTCAAGCGATTTTGCGACTTATGGGAGCTCTCAATTAATGTCACAAAATCAAAAATAATGATTTTTGAAAGCACTCATCGAAGAAGACTTCCTCAAGAAAAATGGTTTTTAGAGCGTGATCCATTAGAATGTGTCAGAGAGTATAAATACTTAGGTTTCCTGATAACATACAACCTTGATCTTCGACCACATGTTAAAGAAAAATGCATTGCAGCAAAAACAGCAATAAATCTAATGTGGAAAAATTTTTTTTGCAACAAATATGTTGATGGATCTGCTAAGTTTAGAGTATTTGATGCGACCATAAGCACATGCCTTTGCTATGCAAATCAGGTATTTGGGTATCAAAACATTGATGGTTTTGAAGTAGTTCAACGTTTTTTCTTCAAACGCATTTTTAAACTTGCTAGTTCTACACCCAATTATGCTATGCACGTTGAATCCGGTTTACCACAAATATTCCTTAAGAATTTAAAATCAAATGCTGATTATGTAATAAGAGTAATGAAAAGGGACGACTCAAATCTTCAAAAACAAATTATGCAATACGCACTCCGAGGTCAGTTATCACCTTTCAAGGAATGGAATGACGCGTTCTATAGATGTATAGCTAAGGTAGATGACTCTCTTTATCTTCAATGTCTAAATAGAGCTCAAACATCTACAACGAGACTATTGTACAAAGATTTGAACCACATACTGTACCGAAGTAATTATTTTAATGAAAAACTTTCCTTTGACCAAATGAGTATTATTTTCAAAGCAAGAACCGAGATGCTTAACTTAAATTATAAACCGCACAGAAGTGACCTTCACCCGATATGTAGTTTGTGCAACCTCAATGAAATTGAAAATACATACCACTTTATAGCTATTTGCCCAATATTACAAGAAATCCGCAGGCTCTATTTTTCAAAAAGCTTTCTTACACTTGAGGATACAAAGCATGTTTTAAACGGGTATTCAGATTGGAAAATTCTCTGTCGTTTTATTAATCATGCCTTATGTTACCGTACCAGTTTCATAGACTGATTGATCAAATCATAAATGTAGAGTTTTTATAATGAAGTGAAAATAAATGTTTAATTGTATCTCTATCTTTTAAATGAATCCAACAAATATTAAATATTTTGCTTTAATTTTTTAAACTATGTTTATTAACTTTAACTTTTTCTATTTTGGAAAACAAAACTCGAAATTAGTCAATCTAGGCAGACGGCAAAAATTTGCCATGCAGTTATTCTTAGATATACTTAAAATTGTAACATATCGAGAAGTTTAATAAAGAATTTATAATAATAATAATAATAATAATAATGATTACATTTTCGTAATGGTTTATGTTTTATACTAAAAAAGAGTAGGTTGTCTGTAAAGTCGATTTACGGACGATGATTTTACGTGATAACGTCTTAAGAAAACATTGATGGCAGCAACACCAACATACAGCCCGTTAACTCACACCCACAAATAAACACACAACCTTATATCTACATATTCTTTCTACTTTAACAAAACTCCGCCTATTTTGTATTTCTTTTTTCTGTTCTTGTTCTTTTTGAATTTGAGTGGAATTATTTTGGGAATATGCGCGTGTTCTTTTTTATTTTCGGCTGATGCTTTCGATCGATCGATTTTGGTTGAAAGAACCACAGTATCGCGGTTGAGTCTTATCAGCAGGATTCTTATCAGCATGAGTTATGTTATTTCACACATGTACGATTTATAAGACGTTATCACGTCAAAAAACCTGCATCTCTCTGTAAATAACAGAAAGTTTTCAAATTATCCGAAAAACAAATTGTCATTTCTCTATAAAGCACACACAATAGCTTCACTGTGAGATAACCATCAGTTGAAGACCAAGTCAACACACATTTGTTTCTAACACTTCCGCCTTCTTATCAAGTAACACGTTCAAAAACCACGCGTTTTATCGCCACACACGTCGTCCTCCTTTGGAAAAAGTAACAAAAAACTCCATAAATTCAAACGATAATAAACGCATTACCACACAGCCGGAAGTTGCCATGTGCCAAAGTTTTAACACAAAAAACAAAGAAGATACAACTTCCCATCCCATAGATCCACCTCTCGGCCCAAAAAACAAATAAATTTATTATTTTTATTGCTGCCTCCCGACAACGGACGTCGGACTAGAGAACCCAAAGGCAAACTAAACTCTACCCAACTACATTAAAATGTACAGCGCAGCTCTTCAAGCTAACAAAAAGCAAATAAAAAGCAACAATAGCCTCCTCCAGAACGACGACGTCCCCCCACCCCATCCGAATATACATTTTTGAAACGTGTACAACATTTTGAGGAACAACCATCACCAGCCAACACGCCATGCCCGCCAGCTAGCCATTCCGCACACTTTAAATTATCTAGGAAGCAATTGCAGGCATAACAGAGAACTTCAATTGAATGGGGCTCCTTGCAGGCCCCCAAGTCTCGGCCCCTCCCCCAATGCCCGCCCACTCAACCGGCAACAAATAACAAAAACTATTTAAAAGTGCATTGCACCGTTGTTGATGCTTAACCATGGCTATAGAGCAGGACTCGCGCACGCCGAACACAACAATCCTGAGTAGAGATAAACAAGAGAAAACCTTTGTTGCGCCTCACTTCCTGAAATATGAATGAGGAGTAAAGGCTAAAGCTAGATCCTACTTTTTCCGAGGCGCCTTCCTCTTCCTCTCTCCCGGCGATGGCATTGTATAGGCCAGATGAACAGGAAAACACCAAAACGCAGGACTTTAAGGATGCACTGGCTTGTTTATGTTGTTCATTGTTGCTGTTGTTGATTTTTGTTGTCTTCTTTTAATTTTTCTTCTTGTTATCCTTTCATAGCGACGTCGTCTCTCCAATTACCTCGAGCCTTCCTTTGGCTGTATGGCAGATATAACCTGCACAATGGTTATAGTATATTCTCAAGTAAGTTCGCCTTTGATTGCCAAAGGATTTGCTTGGGAGTACAAAAAAATACTTTTGTTTTGGCTTGGAAGAATAGAACAGATGGCAATGGCAACACAACGACCATGCATGGTAGTGTGGTGGAAGTGCAATTCAATAGGAACCGAGTGGGAATATCCTGGAAGGGTATATGTTGGATAAAAAAACGTGTCCTTGTTCTTCTGTTCCTCCTGTGAGGCTCGGCAGACATTTGAAGTAAAAGACAGTTCTTCTGTTCCTCCTGTGAGGCTCGGCAGACATTTGAAGTAAAAGACAATGTGAATGAACAAATTAATCTCTCTTGTTTCTTGTGCTGCGCTTCTTCATAATGCTGCTTCTTCTGGGTCTGTTTTACTTGTTCCTGAATGAATCCCAGGATAATGGCTGTGCGACAATTTATCTGATATATACTTATATACTGGGTGTGTGGTGTTCCTGCAGATTGGAATCTCGTATGAATTGCCACCGCCTTGGCTGAGTCTGCGGCAGGCACACTCTGTATGACAGGCTAGTTGGCACGTAATGGAGTATTACACGTACAAAAATGCAGGAGGCGAACACTGAAAATATTCCTCTTGCTGAAGAGAAAAAAGATGTATAAAGCTTAAGGAACACCAAAGGATGGCAAGGGAAGTAAATTGAATGCTGGATAAGTGAGTTTTTTCTTCGAATCCGAATCCCATGTTAAACTGGAGGAATTCAATTTGCAAATGAATGCTGAGATTGAGTTATGAGCTTGGGATGAATTAATGTATCAAAAATTTGTTTTTTGAGAAAAGGTTACTCATACGCCATGTGGTGCCGTAACTGGTGATGGAAAGAAGTAGATGACAAGGGACCACAAACTTTATTAATTCTTATGGTGATGATATGGTCTTAGGTTGAATAAAAAAATTCTAAAACGTCCACTTCTTTTTGGGTATAAGTGGATTTGTATCTTGTTGGTCGCTTTGATAGACTCTATTTAAGGTGATGCGACATGTGTGTCTTATTTTTTGATGCCAGATTTGTGTGCCGTCGAAATTCCTTGATAAAGCGCTGTATCAAAATATGAACTACTGAATACGATAGCGTATCGAGGTAGACGTATTCTGATGAATACTCTAACTGGTTTGCACAATTTTAGATCGTTGCCAGAACAAGATGATTTAGATTTCAATATTTTTACTTGCGATATAGGTACTATAATACAAGTTATGCATTCGTGCAGAAAAAAAAATTTGAGATAACAATCAAACATGGTATTACGATGATAGAGAAACATATTTGAGTTACTGGCAAAATTCTGTCCGTCTGTCTGTTCGGATGTATTTTGGACTGCAGCCTAAACGGTTGCCCCAATCGTCTTCAAATTTTGAACTTGGACTTTTTTCAATTTTTTTTTTAGCTCAAAAATTAACGGTACCTGTCATATAACCGTTATGTAAAAGCTTATTTTTCTCGAAAACGGCTTCAAGAATTTTTATAAAAAAAATCAGTGTGCTAATGTAGATATGCATTATATTTTGGTGAAAAAAAATTTAATACGGTGGGCTAAAAACGGTACCTCTCATAGGACCGTTATTTTTTTCTTCCAATTTTTCGAGAACTGGTAATCCGATTATAATCAAAATTGATATTCAAGAAGATGTAGGTAGCCTGAGTAATTTTGCATTAATTCTTTTTCGAAAACTTTTTTTTTTGTATTTTTAATAATTTTTTTTATTTTTTTTTTTTTTTGAAAAATCAATATTTTGAAAACGGGTAAGTGATTTTTTTTATTTTGTTTTAAATGTACGTTATTTTTGTGCTTAAGTTTGTATTCTTGAATTTTTTTTTTATTTTTTAAAAAAAGTTGTTAAAAAATAACCGTTTTATTTAAAAACGGCTCTAACGATTTTGAAAAAAAAAATCTCACTTTTTCACTTTATTTCAAGAAATAAAATGGCGTTTAAATTTTTCCGCTGAAAACTATTTTACGTAACATTAACAAAAACTGATTTGTTTTTTAAATCTCAAAAACTAATAAAAATACAAAAAACTCATTTTCATTGTTTTCACAATTTTGCGAAATTTATTTATTTTTTATTTTTATTTTTTCATTTATTGAAGGATGTTATACAAAAAAGATATAATATCTTATAATAAAGTGATAACTTAACAATTGTTAAAATTCAATATGGATGAAATAAAAACTAGGAATTAAATGTTGGCCAATAAACAATAGACTAAAAAGAGTAAACGGTAAAATTTTAAATTTAATTATTATTATTTTTTTTAATTTTTTTTTTTATTTTTTTCCTTGGTAAAAACTGACAAAAAGATTTTTAATTTTTTTCAAAAGATATTGAATTATCAAGATTTCTCAGATCTCTCGGTAGAGAGTTCCAGAGTCGTAACGCGTTTATAAAGATTTGGCGCTCTGAAGTAAGGCAAGTATGTCGGAGAATGATGAGAGTACACAGTCTGACCGAGTTTGAAAATTGTAGACGGTAGAAAAGATATTGGGGTCGATGTGATTGTATGATATTGAAGGGGAAAAGAAGGGTTCCGTATTGTAGAAAATGTTTAAACTGCATATTGTATAAGCTGTGAGCGAATTCGGAAACATGATCATATATGTTTAGACCGTAAATATATCTAATTGCGTGGTTAAAAACCATATTTAATTTTCACAAGCTGCGTCGCACTTGCAATTATTTTTTTTTTCAAATTCATTTATTTATAATATGTTTTCAATTTTACATAATTTAAGAATTTCGAAGCTATGGCTTAGCCGTCAATTAATTTCACAGCCATAAGTAAGTATAGGGATAATCAAGGTTTTAACCAACATTTTTTGAGTTTCCATTGGAGTTAAGCTTTGAGAATTTCGAAGTAATCTAAGGACTCCATAGACTTTACCTACAACAGAATTAATGTGGCTATCCCATGATAATGTTCTATTAAAAACCACTCCCAAGTTTACAATGCTCTTACAGACTACTTAACAAAACTTAAAATCTAATAAAATTATTAAAATAAAATAAGAACTACAATTGTATATCTCTAAGTTCCAGAGCTCAAAACGGATAACAAATGTGTTTTAAAAACATCTCTTTTACAAAATTTGAAAAAATCAATGGATTCATTATTTGAAACTGCATTTGCCTGCCTTAAGCAGTGCGTAATAGGCTCATTCAATCCAATTTACTCTGTGATATGGTATACGAAATGTATCAAAGGCTTTAAAAGCATACGACGGGCAGTTTAATCCTACTTAGCTTATCCACGAAATCAATAGTAAAATCATTTAGAATTAGGCGAGGAAAATATGAAGTGTCCAACGGTTTCCTGGAAATAACCAAGCATTTAGTTTTGGAAGGGTTGAGAGATATATCATTTCGCTGAGAGCAAAGATGTATGTTTTGAAGGTCCTCGTTGATGTTGAGAACACAATTTTCAATGAGTCCAAGAGGGCAACTTAAATAGAGGTGCACGTCGTCCGCATACATTTGTACAAGGGAGAATTTCAAAAAGGATGGCATTTCGTTTATGTAAAGCGTGAAAAGCATAGGGCCCAAAATCGAACCTTGTGGTACACCTCTGGAGACTGGCAGTAAGAAGGAGACATTATTGGAAATGGACACAGCCTGAGTTCTTTTAGAAAGGTAGGTAACCAATAAATTTGCTGAACGCAATGAAAAGTTTTGTTGATTTATCAATTTTCGTTTGAGAAGAGAAGGGTTGATGGTGTCGAAAGCTTTCGAAAAATCCAATAGGACTCGTCGATAGCACGTCTCAGATCTTCCGTTACAGTAATTAGTGCAGTCATGCAGCTGTGCCTTGGACAAAAGCCTGGCTGATTTGAAGTGAGTAAGTTAGTTCTTCTTAAATAAGAGTTAACCTGTTTTTGCATTATACGTTCAAGAACCTTCGAAAGAAATGGCAAAATGGCAATTGGTCGAAAGTCATTACTGCTATTATTGTTGGGAATTGGAACTATCTTGGCCTGCTTCCAGGTTTTAGGAAAGATACCTGTCATAAGAATTGTATTGAACATGTGCGTTACATAAGGTAACACAAGTGGAAGTAAGGATCTAATAAATACAGGATACACACCATCAAGTCCTACATCATTCGATTTAATTAGAGTAAAACTTTCAACAACATCTGCACACTCAATTCTGGAAAAGTCAAACCCATACATTGAGTCTGTATAACGAAATGTTGTAAGATATTGGATCACTTCTTGACGCAATTTCTTAATATCTCCTTGAAACATGGCAAGATCTACTAAGTCTGTCACACTCTTTTTACTCTGCGGTGTATGAAAGTGAAGTCTTTATCGGACCTTTGAACTTCTGATTCTATCAAGGTTTCTAACTCTCGCTGTCTTTACAAAGATAGGGTTTTAGTCTCCTGGTGCTTCTCCAAAAGTTTTTTTTTCTCAATTGCTTACTTAGTCCAAATAAGGATACAAATTTTTATTTTGCAAGAGTGAATGTGGAATAGAAGATACAATGAAGAACTTTACCGGCTGTACAGCGACACAGATCTAGCTTAAAGAGTAAAAATTCAACGTTTTAGATGGCTGGGTCATATAGAGCGGATGGACATCAATGCTCCGGCCCGGAAAATCTTCGAATCCACCCCAGAGGGACGGCGCAGTAGAGGAAGACCGAGGCTCAGGTGGCGCACACAAGTGGAAGAGGACCCCAACCGACTCCACGTGCGAAACTGGAACTGGCTGGAGAAGCTTGTTGGTTGAGGCCCATGTCCACCCCGGACTGTAGCGCCACCTAAGAAGAAGAAGAAGAATGTGGAATACTTTCTAATCCGTAGGTCCAGGTGAAACGTTGGCAAGACTACTACATAGTCCTAAGTGTACCATACGTTTTTCCTATTATTGAATTTATATGGTCGTTCCACGTTAGAGTCCTATTGAAGATTACACCTAGATTTCCTGCGGTATTGACAAATTTTAATGCTGTTCCATTAAGAAAACATAACTGGGAAATATGATACATCAAGCACTTTTTTAGAGATAACCAAGCATTTGCATTTGGATGGATTAAGTGACAAACCGTGACAAACCGTTATTAGCTGCCCATTTGGAGATCCGTTTAAGGTCTTGATTGATAGTGTAGACACAGTTTTCAATTAGGCCAAGAGGGCAGCTTCTATAAATGTGTATGTCATCTGCTTAAGAATGTTTTGATGTCTCAGGATTCACAGAGGCAATGTTTGTATACAGAGAAAATAACAGAGGGGCTAAAATAGAGCCTTGAGGGACTCCTCAAACTATTGGAAGAAACTCTGATAGACTTTTATCCAAATACACTGCTTGCTCGATCCCTGTTGTAGCTTATTTTAAAGCAAGGAATAAATTTCCGTGTCAAAGGCTTTATATAAGTCTAAAAGAACTAAAAATGTTACGTTTTCCTTGTCAAGTTCAGCTTTTATATCCTCAATAACTTTGATAAGTTGCAGTTGCTTGATGATATGAGATTGTTACGCGTTATGAATCCATTTAGCTCTTTATGCATAATCCGTTCACAAAATTGCGACATAAATGGAAGAATTGACATATTGAGATTTGTCTAAATTTTTTTTTATTTAGGCCAGTTTCCATAGAAAAATGCCTGTAGTAAGTACTGTATTGAAAATATGGATTTTTTTTTTCAATGATTTTTTATTGCATTAAATCTTATAACTAATTAAGTCTAGACAAAAAATCTTAAGAACTAGTTAACACTATAAACTTAATTAACTTACTGGCCCAATGCGGGCGCTCTAAATTAATCAATATCTGAATTTTAATTGCCTTTCGGCTTTAAACTAACTTATATATAAATTATAACTAGCGGGTTTTATTTTTCACCCAGAAAAATAAAAAAACTGGGTAAACTGTATCGGTTTTTTTTCTTAACCTATCTTAAAGTACTTAAAATTAACTTAGAATAACTTAAAATAAACCTAAAATACTTAAATCTAGAAGAGCCACAGCAGCCTTTGTTTTTTTTTTTTTTTTTTTTTTGGTGCCGCCACAACTGCCTTATTCTATCTTATAGATACCTAAAACATATGCAAGCCAGCCATAGGCGATAGTCGACTAAAATTATCTGGTTTAATTAAGCCACCAAAACTGGTGGACCTGATTAATGACTTCCTTCCGATCCAAATCGGGCACTGCCCTACTAAATCGGAGGCGCTCTGTTTCGCTTCTAGCGACTATGTCTCGGTCGTAAAGGAGCCGCCTATCGACTGTTCTGCGGCCGACGTGGTAGATCAACGGGATCGCCGATCTATCCTGAATTAATCCTCGACTATCTAAGTATAAAAACCACTCGAACGTGTACTTTCAAAATATTCATCTTGGTGGTAGTAAGCCCCGAAGATTTGTCCATTAGTTGAGGCCATCGCTCTTGCAATGTGTCCGCGAATGAGCTTAATTAAAAAGTTATCTATCCTGCTTGTATTGGCCCCGTTGTATAGGTCCTCGTTGGAATAATGATGTTTGTACTCCGATTCTGGTGTACAAGCCCTGGCCAGAGCAGCCTCTACATGCCGATTGAAATATAGAAACTGATCCAGCCAGATGCCAAGGTACTTTACTACACTTTTACTCGCCAGTGGATGTCCATGTGGCCCAGCGATCACTAGCTTGCGCCAGTTCTTTCTCGTATCCCTAGAAGCCCTAGACACAGGGGTTCTAAACAGGATAGTTTCACATTTCTGGAAGTTAATTTTCAGCTTCCAATCATTACAATATTGCTGAATTTTATCGAAATCACGTTGCAAGAGAATTCTGATGACTTCAACTTTTGGACCTGTTCTGTACGCAATTAAATCATCGGCATACGCAATTGCATGAGGTAGACTCCCAATGAGATCGCTGGTGTAGATACTAAAGAGAATCGGCGAGTTCACCGCTCCCTGTTGCAGACCGTTTTTAATATCAAACGTTGTGGTAGATGTTACATTGCCACTCTTGACAACAAACTTTCTACCATTAAGCATGTCGTAAAGCATATATAACAGTGGTTTACTTATGCCCCATCTGGTTAACTTCAGATAAAGACCTTCTAACCATACGGTGTCAAAAGCCTTCTCCAAATCAACCAGGCACCCGTGCATTGATTTTTAGCATTGTTCCATTGGACAGCAGATACTAACTTAGACGCGGCATGAATTGTGTCATGTCCCGCCTTAAAGCCGAACTGGGTGTCTGGAATTATATTTTTGTCCTCGGCCCACTTGGATAGAGCTCTATTGATAACTTTTTCGAATACTTTGCTGATACTCGGAAGAAGACTTATCGACCAAAGAAATCGTCATCCAAGACGGCGTCCCCCAGATCTATTCCTGCGGTCAGGAGTATGTTTTCATTGTCTGTCGTTCTCGGAAGCTTAAGACACGGAAGATCGTTTTGATTGTTTTTTCTGAAGATTTTATTAATCTCGGGAAACATACTCGGGTCGCTAGAGTTAACGGCTCGAATTCTGTTATCCCAGTACAAGTTAATAAACAATCTGTAATTTTGCTTTATGAGCGAGTTGACGTTTTTGATTGACGACTTCAGTGTCCTAATCTCCAGATCGTTTCTGTCAGTAAACCGTCTGTACAAGAGTTTTAATCTTGTCAGAAGGCCACTTTTTTGTCTGTGTAGTGCGTCTATTGTCGCGTTCTTGTAAGTTTCAGTTGCGTTATGTTCTTTGTATCGTGGGATTGTTGTGTCCATCGTTTGCTTTATGAAAATATGGATGAGGTATGGTTGTAATATTAGATAGCTTTTAAAAAGAATGGATTGACTTCATCAACTCCTACAGCATTTGATTTGATTGAAAACTTTGATTGATTGAAAACTTTCTAAAACTTCAAAACTACTCACACATGAAAAACTGAAACTTGAAAAGGTCGCATGTAAGGGCGAGGGCACACTATCAAAAATCTCATTTTCCCTTGAACCTTGATTGACCGACATATAATTTTGGGTTTGACAAAAAATTACAATTGAGCTGGTTTCTGTCAAAATCTTTTAGAAAAATTAGTCATTGTTTCCCAATCCCAAGTTTTCGGAGATTTTCCCAGAGCTTTCGATCATTAGAGTTCATATAGAGCGCAATACTCTTTCTATAATAATATGGAAGCAGTTGGATGAAAGCGCGTCCTCCTTTCGAATCGTACATATATTTTATTAGAATCTCTTTCAGTTTTGATGGAGCAGCAATCGTTCCCCAACGTCATCCATATATAAGGTATACTAGTTTGGGAAGGAAAGCATAACTCGACATGGCGTAGCCTATTTCGGACAATATTTTCGTAAGCTGCTTTAATATGTGATTCATTGTAGAATTCCTTATTTAAAACACTGATAAGAAGCAATCAGATCTTTAGTAAATGGCTTCAGATGCTCACATGATACTCATGACGGGATATTGTAGGCTAGGTTTATGCCCTTTCAGTTGTTGCAGAAAGGGTTATGCTTTTATTTTTTTACTGATCGGGCTGATGATGCTGTAGCTGTAGTTCCCTTCATTGGACATACTTTCTTCTAGCCATATTTTACTTATGAGTTCGGATATGGTCCTTATCACTATATTTCCAAAGGACTTGAAAAGTTCCGCCTCTCAATCAAATTGACTTGAAGAGGCTACTCGTTGTGGGATCTTGGTTTACATCTGCATTCAGTAGCAGATCTTCCCAGATTTAAGCATCGACTGGGAATCTTGTTGTCTTTTTTGGCCCTTCTGTAGAAATACCTTACCGGATTTCTCTAAAATCACTTTTGTATCTCCTCTATCTTACCTTACTCATGATCCAATTTAATGAGTTCTCATCATTCTGGTCAAAACCCGTACTTTAACGAAAATCTGAAAAATGTTTTATTTATGGTATGGTATACCCCCGATTCTTCTGAAGAGGTGTTCTTCCACACTGGCAAAGCCACTGCGTAAGCTTTTCCATGGCTCCTACTCTTCTGGAATCCTTCCTAGAAGATGGAAAACAGCATTTGTCCAGCCTGTCCCTAAGAAAGGTGACCCATCCTCCCCTCCTCCTACCGACCCATAGAACTGACATCCCTTCTTTCTAAGGTCATGGAAACACTGATTAACCGTCAGCTTAAGGAATAACTCGAAGATCGCAAGCTTCTCCATGACCGTCAGTATGGCTTCCGCAGCAACCGTTCCACTGGTGATCTGATGGCATATCTCACCGAACAGTGGAACAAATCTTTACATCGCTTTGGTGAAAGTAAGATTATTGCTCTTGATATCTCCAAGGCATTTAATAGAGTTTGGCATGAAGCTCTCTTATCGAAAATGCGTGCTTTTGGGATCAATGATATTCTTGTTCGTTGGATTAGAAAGTATCTTCTGGACCAATCAATACCAGTTGTATTGGACGGATTCAAGTCTGATTCGCACAAAATAAATGCTGGTGTGCCCCAGGGCTCTGTTCTGTCTCCGACTCTTTTCTTGATTTTTATAAACGATTTTCTGTCTGTTACTTCTAATCCACTTAACTGTTTTGCTGACGACTCTACCCTCAGCTTTTCATATTCGTTCGATAATTCACGTCCTTCTTCTTCGGACGTACAATTGCAACGGTGCCGTATGTCAAGCTCATTAAACTCCGATTTATACAGCATTGTCAAATGGGGTAATAGAAATCGTGTGGAGTTTAATGCTTCGAAAACTCAATGCTGTCTTCTGTCGTTAAAGCTAAACATTCCCCCAATGCCATTGTCCATGAATGGCACTTACATCGAAGAAACCGAAAAGCTCTCAGTACTCGGTATGTGTCAACGACGACCTCCGTTGGAACAACCATATATTTGAAATCGCTAAGAATGCTGCTAAGTGCTTAGGTTTTCTGTATCGGTGTAAGAAGTATTTTTCGCCATCTGATCTGCCTACAATTTATTAAGCGTTTATACGCCCTAAACTCGAGTATAACTCCCACCTCTGGGCAGGTGCTTCACAAACATCGCTTCACTTGCTTGATAGAATACAAAATAGAGCGTAAGGATTGATAGGAAATAGAACTGCCACTGAATCAATTGCCCCTCTCGAACACAGACGCAATGTTTCATGTCTTTCCTTATTTTATCGTTTTTTTTTACAAAAAATGTTCACTCGAAGTAGCCAGTTGCATTCCTCCCCTTAAAAGTTTCACCCGTAATACTCGTCTCGCAAGGAATGCTCATCAGTTCACCCTTGAGCCCAATTTCGGACGTACCGTGAAATATAGGGATTCTTTTTTTAGCCGAACAACACGAATTTGGAAAAGTTTACCCGGCGGGATTTTCCCTTGCCATTCTGATCTGCTAACATTCAAAACCAATGTGAATCGGCACCTCCTATCTCTCCCCTCCCTATCTTCGTAATGCCCGCGCAGTGTGTTCTACATTAAAAGGGAAACACATAATCCCTTTTGCGCGCGTTAATTATAAAAAAAAAAGAAAATTAAATAAACGCCTCTGTAAGAAATATGGATTAATGATGAGATGCACTGATTCAAGACAAAGATATGTCAAGTGCTCGCAAGAAGCAGATTCCAGAAAAAAAGTGAATTTGACGGGAATCGATATCCATACCTTTTGGCAAAGAAATCCGACGCACTAACCACTACCACGGGGCACTACCGCCCTTATAAGAGGCTTACATTTTACCATTACGACTCTTTTAGAGTTCATCAAACAAAAACTTGCTATATTAATATTTATTATCCTCTTTCTTTGATATATTTATTACTCCCGTTTTCCATTAATTTTCAATGCAAATCATTAAAATCAAATTACAGGATTTATTTTGCTGCTTTTGCTCTCATTTTCGGGCCATTAGCATCAATTATAAGACCATTACTCGTGACTCTAGCTCACATTCCTTTTGCATTCGTCCATCGGAATCGAATACTCAAACCATTAACCCCTATTACCCTGTTTTCCCCCACCTACAAGTTCATTAATATTTATTTTGCTGAACAAGCTTATTTACTTACTCTCCCGCCCCCAAAAATGGGGTAAATTGTATCCAAGTCCAAAATAATTCTTAAACCAATTTCAATCGGTTTTCCCATCGTAAACCTTCGAACCTCATAAAATCCTCATTATATTTAGCACTTCCTACCCAGCTTTGAGGTCACCGCTTCCCTGTCACATATACCAATCTTCATCGATAAATTAATAGCCCATCTCCCATTCCTCGACACAACTTTGCCCCTTTTTTTTACTTTGAACTTCTTCAATGTTTCTGTTTGGGGATCCTTGTGGTCTCTTTAAACCATCATTACCTCCCCAAATAAAAAAGGGGATTCCGATCCAAGCAGTGTTCGGCCTCTGTAGTTGTCGTCATCATCATCATCATCATCATAGTCTCAGTGGATGAATTTAGGGGGTAAAGGTTTTTTTATTTCGCCGACAGAGGGAGTTTTATTTTGCTACGATATGCGGTTTTCAAACGACTTGAGCTTTTCGATTCGGCATTAATGGCGCGGAAAGAAAATGTTTCAAAACAAAATCCTTCCTTTTTGGTATTGCGAAACCGAAAATGTAAATGCAAATGGGGTGTCGGACGATTTGTTATCAAAAAGATAGTAAGCAATCATCAAGTATTTCGAATGCTATTTGGGTTTTGGATATTTGGAAGATAAAAATGTAATAGATTGGTTGGGTGTAGAGGAATTGCAAGTTAGAAAGGACGTTCTTAGTTTTGTGTTTTTTTTTTTCTAATAGGATGCAGGAGTAAAAAGGATAATTTAGTGCGTTTGGATGAAAGAAGAATTGGAATTCGATTTCAATGGAAACATTTTTGTCTAATAAATGTAATAGAATTATATAAATGAAAAAAATGGTCAACTGAGTCTAATTTCTTTGTTAGCTTATAATAAAAATCACAGAAATATTGATTCTGTTTTAGCTTTTTTTTATAGAAAAAGACAATTGAAAGGATTGAAAACAAATTTTTCTATAGCTAGATTTTTGTTGCTCCTAAATCACAATACTTCTTAACAATTGCAGACTCAATTTATCCACTCTGCATATACAATTTAAAAATTATGACTCGACTTATCGAATTTTTTTAAGACTCAGTGTCAGCAGAAACGCAAACAAGCTTTTCAACCGACTTCGACAATTTGTTGGGAAAACTTCATCAGCACGAAATTTGTGTAAATTATCGCAATGTGGTTTCCTCTTTAAACGCTTCATTTGACCTACGTAAGAATAACATAACTAAGCGAGTGATATTAAAAAAAAGTTCGAATTGACTGAACATTTTTGCTCGGTTTTAAAAATTGTTTTGCATTATACACGCGCACAAAGAATATAAGTGTTGCCCTTATAATGTTTAACGCATTGCGCGAGCATTGGGAACTTAGGGAAGGAGCGACAGAAGGTGTCGATTAAAATTGGTTTTGAATGCTTGCAGATCAAAATAGCAAGAAAAAATCTCGCCGGATAAACTATTCCAAATTCGTGTTGTTCGGTTAAAAAAAGAATCTCTATATATCACAGTACGTCCGAAATTAGGCTCAAGGGTAAATTGATGAGCATTCCTTGCGAGACGAGTATTACGGGAGAAACTTTTAATGGGAGGAATGCAACTGGTTACTTCGAGTGAATATTTTTTGTAAAAGAAACAATAAAATAAGGAAAGACATGAAACATTGCGTCGGTGTTCGAGTGGGGCAATTGTTTCGGGGGCAGTTCTTTTTCCTATCAATCTTAACGCTCGATTTTGTATTCTATCAAGCAGGTGAAGCGATGTTTGTGAAGCACCTGCCCAGAGGTGGGAGTTATACTCGAGTTTAGGGCGTATAAACGCTTTATAAATTGTAGCCAGATCAGATGGGGAAAAATCCTTCTTACACCGATACAGAAAACCTAAGCACTTAGCACCATTTTTAGCGATCTCGAATATATGGTCGTTTCAACGGGGTCGTCGTTGACATACATACCGAGTACTAAAAGATTTTCGGTTTCTTCGATGTAAGTGCCATTCAGGGACAATGGTATGGGGGGTATGTTTAGCTTTAACGACAGAAGACAACATTGAGTTTTCGAAGCATTAAACTCCACACGATTCCTATTACCCCATTTGACAATGCTGTATAAATCGGAGCTTGACATACAGTAACCGTTGCAATTGTATGTCCGAAGGCGAAGGACGTGAATTATCGAACGAATATGAAAAGCTGAGTGTAGAGTCTTCAGCAAAACAGTTAAGTGGATTAGAAGTAACATACAGAAGATCGTTTATAAAAATCAAGAAAAGAGTCGGAGACAGAACAGAGCCCTGGGGCACACCAGCATTTATTTTGTGGGAATCAGACTTGAATCCGTCCAATACAACTTGTATTGAACGGTCCAGAACTAATCCAACGAAAAAGAGTATTATCGATCCCAAAAGCACGCATTTTCGATTAGAGAGATTCATGCCAAACTCTTTCAAATGCCTTGGAGATATCTAGAGCAATAATCTTACTTTCACCAAAGCGATGTAAAGATTTGTTCCACTGTTCGGTGAGATATGCCATCAGATCACCAGTGGAACGGTTACTGCATAAGTCATACTGACAGTTATGTAGAAGCTTTCAGTTTTCGAGATATTCCTTAAGCTGATGGTTAATCAGCGTTTCCATGACCTTAGAAACAAGGAATTTAAGTGCTATGAGTCGGTAAGAGAAGAGGGGAACACAGAAGAGTAGGAGCGATGGAAAAGCTTATACGCAGTGACTTTACCAGTGTGGAAGAACATGTTTTAACCGTTTAAAACGGAACTCTCCAACGAAGGGTCCTGCTTGATATCGAATTATCAATTACATTTACTGTACTTAGTCAAAATGTTTCTTTCTCCGGAGTCTGTGTACAAGTACGCCTAGTAAAATTAAATAACAAATGTTTCGATAGTTTCTACATACAAGTCTGTGTGTAAGTCTCTGTTTCGTATACCATTGGGGCTTTGTTATATGATTGCAGTGTTAACCTATAACTTGGTGTCGTATAACCCCAAAGTTGCATTCCGTGTGTCCACACAGTATTAAGCACTTGCTTGTAAATAAGCAGTTTGTTATAGGTTCTTACATATCTAATATTCTTGTAATTTAAATTCGAATTCTTGTCGTTTCTTTTAAGCGTGGGTCTTCGAAAAACCAAATCGTTGTTCAGAAATCAAACGTTTTTACCTTTACAATTAGAAATAGCCGCTTGAGTAATAATTTTCTCCAAGACCTTTCAAATTATTAGTAATAACGATTCTGGTCGGTAAAACTCTGTTTCATCGAAAGTTTTTTTCCGGTTTTGGAATCATAATTACTTCAGCTACTCTGCATGCATGTTGAACAAAAAATTGAATACAAAAAGAGAGCAAAGAGCGCATAATTTCGTGTAGAGTGCCACCCAAATGAAGAAGAAAAGAATGTACTAAGAATCAACAAGAACGAATAAAAAATATTCACAACTGAAAATGTATACAAGAATATAAAGTTTTTGAATGATCAGTGCTGTAATAATTAAGTAGCCAGTGGGGGTTTTGAATGTCAGAAATTTTAAGTCTTGATTTTTGAAAGTCGGGCTTCCTACTTGAGCACTAGTAATCAAACAAAGATTTAACGGGTGCCGCAGTTTTAAGCACTATGATTTCACACCAAATTGAAACGCTGTACATATATACAGTTATGGTCAAAACAAAAAGACCAGTGGAGACTAACAATTTTCTCTCTCTCTTTTGAAGACGACTCGAAGAACAACTTCTTACCCAAAAAACACGAAAAATTCGAATTCGATTAGCAAAAGAGCATCTAACATGGATAGGACCAGAAAATGAAAAAAAGTGGCGCAACATCATGTGGTCTGACGAAAGTAAGGTAAATTTGGTGGGATCAGATAGTAAGAGATGGTTCAGACGTCCAGAAAATGCTGCATACAAAAAATGGAGGACGAAGCATCATGGTTTGGGGATGTTTTTCGTGGTATGCGGGGTAGGTCCAATATTTTGGATCAAAGAAAATATGGACCAGTATTTGTATGCCAAAATACTAGAGGAGGTCATGCTTCCATATGCTGAGTTGGAAATGCCCCTAAAGTGGCAGTTCATGCACGATAACGACCCAAAGCACACATCAAGGAAAGTCAACAGGTGGCTGCAAAAGGATACACCACAAAATATTAACTTTCTGGCAGAGTTTTCAAACAGAGTAAATAATTAACATCATTTTGATCATATTGTTTTGTCCTTCCCAGTACTTGCTATTATTCTTATTTAATATTTTTTTATTTAAGAATTTATATTTTTATTTATTTATGAATTGATTTAGTTTTTAGTCACATTAAAGAAAAAAAAATTAAAATATTTAGTTGAAAAAATACATAAAATATAAATTTTCACTTTTAATTATTAACGTAAAAAATGTTTTTTTTTTTATAATTTACACGCGCGAAAATGTTTAAACACCGCACGAGCATTAGGGAAATGAGGAGGGATAAAAGAGGAGATACCGATGCACATTAGTTTTAAAGTTCTGCATATCAAAATGGGAGGGAAAACAGAGCCTGGCAAAGCACTCCACATTCGTGTGGTGCAACTAAAGAAAGAATCTCTATACTTAACAGTACGTCCGAAGTTAGGCTCAAGGGTAAACTGATGGGCATTCCTAGCAGTTCGAGTATTACGGTTGAATCGTTTCAGGGGAGGAATGCAGCTGGCTATTTCGCTAGAGCATTGTTTGTAAAAATAACGATAAAATAACGAAAGGCACGAAACATTTCGGCGGTGCCCAAGAGATGTAAACGTTTCTGTTATTGTTCGGTCGCCTATCATTTTCAAAGCTCTTTTTAAATTCTATCTAGAAAACTCAAGTGGGTTATAGGAGCACCTGATGCCCAAATATGGGAATTATACTCGAGTTTCGGTCGAATATATGCTTTATATACTGTAGCCAGATCAGACGGGGTGATGAACTTCTTGCATCTTCGAAGGAAACCTAAACACCTCGCAGCATTCTTTGCGATGTCAAATATGTGGTCATTCCACAGAAGGTGGTCTGTAATGCACATACCGAGAACTGAGAGGTGTTCTGTTTCTTCAATGCAAGTGCCGCTCATGGATAGCGGCATTGGAGGTATGTTTTGCTTTAACGACAAAAGACAACACTGAGTTTTAAAAAATAAAAAAATTCTACGCGATTTCTTATTCCCCATTGTACAATGCTGTCAAGATCAGAATTTAATGAACTTATCATACGCTGCCGTTGCAGTTCCACATCCGAATAAAATGGATGTGAATCTGGAAACGAATATGAAAAGCTGAGAGTACTGTCGTCAGCAAAACAATTAATTGGATTAGTTGTTTCAGATAATAAGTCATTGATAAATATAAGGAAAAGAGTCGGAGACAAAACAGAACCCTGGGGCACACCAGCATTTATTTTGTGAATATCTGATTTGAAACCGTCCAATACAACTTGAATTGAGCGGTTCGAAAGGTAATTACTAATCCAACGAAGAAGAGTCCATATGCACGCATTTTCGATTAAAAGGCTTGATGCCAAACTCTATCAAATGCCCATCACCAAAACGATGGAGAGATTGGCTCCACTTTTTGGTGAGATATACCATCAAATCACCGGTGGACCTGTTGCTACGAATGCCGTACTGCCGGTCATTAAGAAGCTTTCGTTCTTCGAGATATTTCTTAAGCTGAAAATCAATCAGCGTTTCCATGACCTTAGAAAGAAGGGACGTTAGTGCAATTGGTCGGCAGTTTGAGGGTGCCTTTTTTGGGGATAGGCTGGACAAATACTGTTTTCCATGCACTCGGAAAGACTCCAGAGGAATAGGACCGATGGAAAAGCTTACGCAAAGGTTTTGCCAGCGTTGAACAATAGCGGGGATCAATCCGGGCCAGCGGATTTATTTATGTTGAGATCTTTCAATACTCTTGCGACTGAACGAGTGCGAAAGAAGATTGATCCCATAAAATCATTTACGCTCTCGAGTACAGGAGGAGTTCTGACACCTGCGGCCAGTGTTGAGTTTGAAGCGAATTGGGCAGCAAGCAGATCTGCTTTGTCTTGAGAACTGACAGCAGGAGTATCGTTGAAGACGAGCGTAGGAACTGACGATGACGAAGAATTCTTTACTTTTTTTACAAATGACCAACAATTTTTACTGCCTTTGGGACATTGCAGTATTTATTGCCGAATTTTTTGCTCATGTAAAAATTTGGTTTTTCGAATATGAACCTTGCAGGCCTTTCTAGCTTGCTGAAACTTTTTCCGGTTTTCTTCAGTGATTTTGGCTTTGTAACAACGGAAACTTACATTTCTTAACCTGATAGCCTCTCTACAGCTCGAATCAAACCATGAGTTTTCCTAGGGTTTGATACTCTTCGACCTGTTTGGGATAAAATTTCTCGTTCCTAAAAGAATGAAATTTGTAACCATGTCTGTGCTGGAATCAATGTCACTATCGAGGAAGCATAGTGACCAGTTAAAGGTCCTGAAATAGTTATTGAGGCCGTCCCAGTTGGCTTTCTCGTATTGCCAAACGGTTCTCCTTGTTTTTTTTTTTTAACTGAATTGAGTTGGCACGAGAAATTTGCAGAGATGACCGTTTTTTCCGTAACTGTATGCGTAATTGATTCTGTGGAAACAAAATTATTTTAATGACAAATGAGCGTGCTACCAGTGCTATTAAAGAAGAAATTGTTTTATTTTTCAAAACATAAAATTCAGGCTGAATTACAAAATCACTATATGAACTCGCAATCCCTCTTTGCAAACATAGGGCTCTTGGTAACAACTGACCTTATATTAAAAAAAAACTCACACCTCATAAAATATCCTTCTTAACCTTACTGTTAGAAATTGCGTGACAAACTTTCATCACAATTAAAATAAACAAGCTCCCAATAAAAAGCTAGGACTCTTGTTTTTACATAAAGCTAGACTAATGGCACCTAAGAATGCCTTAATATGCCTTTTCAGAGTGGCAATGACCATCCAAGGTCAATTGCATTGTTCCCTTGATTATCCTTATTCACGCTTTCTTGTTCCAAAGAACTGTTCAAGACTTGCTTTCCGGCTCGGCACGTTCCTATTTATTTTCATTTTCTTTCAATTGTCAGCAATTTGCAGTGAAAATGTACGTCGGCGTTGTCAACGTCCGTTCGTTGCCGTCGTCGGATAAAAAGCGTTACATTATGGAAATTTAAATTGCTGCGTGGATGACTGACAGCAAGTGAGTACCCAAGTACTCTTGATTATAAATAGACTAACCGCCACCCAACGGCGAGTGATAAAAGTATATGTGTCCTCAAGTTAAATTGCTGTTTGGAACGTGCCCAACGTTAATGGGCTTAGTTCCTTCTACGGCTTTGCAAAAGTTACAATTTATTTAAATTGAAAGGGAGGGCGATGCATGATGGCTAATGGGTTGTTGTAAGTGGTATCAGCATAATGTGTCGGTCTCATTTTCAATTGAATGAATTGCTTGATGAATAAATATTGCCACTCGAGCCTCTGTGTACAATCTTTGGCAACAGGTCACCTATTATAGTGTTAAAAATGTCAAGAAGGCATTAAAATAAAAAAAAAAATTATTGTCTTGGATTTTTTTTTTATCCTTCAGGTTCTTTGATGTAGTAACCTCAGAGCAAGCTTTTTTAGAGGCTGTGTTAGTTGTTAGTAAAATTAAAATACAATTAAAAAAGGTCTGCAAGTGTGTCACATAAATGCACAGAGTTTATAACGGGTGGTTTTTTTGAGGTTAGGATTTTCATGCATTAGTATTTGACAGATCACGCGGGATTTCAGACATGGTGTCAAAGAGAAAGATGCTCAATATGCTTTGACATTCCATCATGAATAGACTTACTAACGAGCAACGCTTGCAAATCATTGAATTTTATTACCAAAATCAGTGTTCGGTTCGAAATGTGTTTCGCGCTTTTTTTTTGTTCAGCGATGAGGCTCATTTCTGGTTGAATGGCTACGTAAATAAGCAAAATTGCCGCATTTGGAGTGAAGAGCAACCAGAAGCCGTTCAAGAACTGCCCATGCATCCCGAAAAATGCACTGTTTGGTGTGGTTTGTACGCTGGTGGAATCATTGGACCGTATTTTTTCAAAGATGCTGTTGGACGCAACGTTACGGTGAATGGCGATCGCTATCGTTCGATGCTAACAAACTTTTTGTTGCCAAAAATGGAAGAACTGAACTTGATTGATATGTGGTTTCAACAAGATGGCGCTACATGCCACACAGCTTGCGATTCTATGGCCATTTTGAGGGAAAACTTCGGAGAACAATTCATCTCAAGAAATGGACCGGTAAGTTGGCCACCAAGATCATGCGATTTGACGCCTTTAGATTATTTTTTGTGGGGCTACGTCAAGTCTAAAGTCTACAGAAATAAGCCAGCAACTATTCCAGCTTTGGAAGACAACATTTCCGAAGAAATTCGGGCTATTCCGGCCGAAATGCTCGAAAAAGTTGCCCAAAATTGGACTTTCCGAATGGAACACCTAAGACGCAGCCGCGGTCAACATTTAAATGAAATTATCTTCAAAAAGTAAATGTCATTGACCAATCTAACGTTTCAAATAAAGAACCGATGAGATTTTGCAAATTTTATGCGTTTTTTTTTTTTTTTAAGTTTTCAAGCTCTTAAAAAATCACCCGTTGTAAGAAAATTGACGAGTTCAGGGATCTATTCGAGGGTTCGAAGTATGATGCGTTTTGTGTAAGTGAAACGTAGTTCCATGTCAACATTGGCGATCCTTTAATTCATCTTAAGGGTTTTAAATTGCTAAGGAATGATAGATGCGGTCGCGTTGGTGGAGGCGTGCCTATTTACTTAAGAGATTCCATTAACTTTAAGTTAAAGTTTATGTCTACTGCTCAGAGTTCCATAGAATACCTATGCGTAGAAATCTCTAATGCCAATGAACGTTTGTTGTTGGGTGTAGTCTACAGACCTAACCGTAACATTGACTGGTCACCTTTTTGCACCCTTCTTGAAGAAAATAGTCTTTGTTTTACAGGTATAATTATTTGTGGTGATTTTAACAGTGATCTTCTTACAGATCAGCGTCTAATAAACAGCCTACGAATGTTTAATCTTCATCCAGTAAACACGATTTATCCCACGCATTTCACCAATAGCTCAAGTACCCTTCTCGATGCTTTCTTCGAGGGTGATTCTAGCAAAGTGTCACTTTTTGACCAACTTCAAGCTCCCGGTTTTTCAAAACACGACCTTATCCATCTTTCTTTTGACTTCTTCCTCAATAGACCCATAAGAACATTTCAATATAGGGACTTTAAGCACATAGATGGGCAATCTCTTGAGGAAGTCGTGAGAGGAGTTAATTGGGAAAGTTTTTATTTTCTGCAATCACCGGATGAGTAAGTGGAGTTCCTTCAGAGAAACTTGTGTGAATTGTTAGAAAAGCACGTTCCTCTAAAAACCTTCACCGTAAAGTACGATCAATGTCCTTGGTTTACACGAGAAATACGATCACATTTGAATATGAGGAACTTAGCTTTAAAAAAATGGAAACGTTTTAGGATACCAAATGATCTTTTTGAATATCGACGCCTACGTAACAAAACAGTACGTCTCATTCGTTCAGAAAAAGTAAGATGGTAACAGCGTGGCTTAAATCTCTCCTTAGGTGTTTTTTTTTTTTTATATAATTTACGCGCGCACAAGGGACTACTTGTTTCCCTTTTAATGTCCTATATTTCACGGTACGTCCGAAATTGGGCTGAAGGGTGAACTGATGAGCATTCCTTGCGTGACGAGTATTACGGGCGAAACTTTTAAGGGGAGGAATGCAACTGGCTACTTCGAGTGAACATTTTTTGTAAAAGAAACGATAAAATAAGGAAAGACATGAAACATTGCGTCTGTGTTCGAGAGGGGCCATTGATTCAGCGGCAGTTCTATTTCCTATCAATCTTAACGCTCGATTTTGTATTCTATCAAGCAAGTGAAGCGATGTTTGTGAAGCACCTGCCCAGAGGTGGGAGTTATACTCGAGTTTAGGGCGTATAAACGCTTTATAAATTGTAGCCAGATCAGACGTTGAAAAATCCTTCTTACCATTTTTAGCGATCTCAAATATATGGTCGCTTCAACGGGGTCGTCGTTGACACACATACCGAGTACTAAAAGATTTTCGGTTTCTTCGATGTAAGTGCAATTCAGGGACAATGGTATGAGGGGTATGTTTAGCTTTAACGACTGAAGACAACATTGAGTTTTCGAAGCATTAAACTCCACATGATTCCTATTACCCCATTTGACAATGCTGTATAAATCGGAGCTTGACATACAGTACCGTTGCAATTGTATGTCCGAAGGCGAAGGACGTGAATTATCGAACGAATATGAAAAGCTGAGGGTAGAGTCGTCAGCAAAACAGTTAAGTGGATTAGAAGTAACAGACAGAAGATCATTTATAAAAAATGAGGAAAAGAGTCGGAGACAGAACAGAGCATTTATTTTATGAGAATCAGACTTGAATCCGTCCAATACAACTTGTAATGAACGGTCCAGAAGATAGCTTCTAATCCAACGAACAAGAGTATCATCGATCCCAAAAGCACGCATTTTCGATAAGAGAGCTTCATGCCAAACTCTGTCAAATGCCTTGGAGTTATCAAGAGCAATAATCTTACTTTCACCAAAGTGATGTAAAGATTTGTTCCACTGTTCGGTGAAATATGCCATCAGATCACCATGACGGTCATGGAGAAGCTTTCGATCTTCGAGACATTCCTTAAGCTGACGGTTAATCAGTGTTTCCATGACCTTAGAAAGAAGGGATGTCAGTGCTATGGGTCGGTAGGAGGAGGGGGAGGATGGGTCACCTTTCTTAGGGGCAGGCTGGACAAATGCTGTTTTCCATCTTCTAGGAAAGATTCCAGAAGTGTAGGAGCGATGGAAAAGCTTAAGCAGTGGCTTTGCCAGTGTGGAAGAACACCTTTTCAGAAGAATCGGGGGTATACCATCCGGGCCAGCGGATTTGTGTATATCTTGCAACTGTACGAGTGCGGAAAAAAATCTGTCTCAAGTACAGGAGGGGCAACGTTGCTGTGAGGCATCGTAGAGCTGGCAGCGAAATGGGCTGCGAGCAAGTTTGCCTTCTCTGAAGAGTAAACAATTGGTTTGTTATTGTCGATGAGCGTTGGAACCGAAGATGTTGAGGAGTTTTTAATATTTTTTACAAATGACCAAAAATTTACTGCCTTTGGGACACTGCAGAATTTTTTGCCGTAATTTTTGGTCATGCAAAAATTTGGTTCTTTCTATAACGGAGTTGCATGAGTTTCTTGCTTGTTTGTGCTTTTTCCGATTTTCCTCTGTAGGGTTGGCTTTGTAAGATCGGAAACTTACTTCTTTGAGCCTGATAGCTTCTTTACACTCAGAATTAAACCAAGACTTTTCTTTAGGTTTGATGCTTTTTACTCTGTTAGGAATAAAAGCACGCATCCCTAGAAGAATCACATTTGTGATCATTTCAGCACTGGCATTAATGTCACTACCGTGGAAGCATAGTGACCAGTTAAAGTTTCGGAAAAAAATATTCAGGCCGTCCCAGTTGGCTTTCTCGTATTGCCAAACGGTCCTGGTGGGAAGTTTTTCTTTGACTGGATGTGTGGAGGATGAGAAATGAGCTGAAATGATACAATGGTCTGAAGTGCCAAATGGAGAAGTTACACTAATGGTATATTTATCAGGGTGAGAAGTAAGAAACAAGTCAAGAGTATGGGCGGCTTGCCCAGCAACATCCGGTATACGCGTTGGCACATCGATCAGTTGGGTAAGGTGATGTAACCCGGCAAAGAGGTCGACATACCTTCCTTCGGTTGTTGTCTGACCAAAATAGCGAAGCCAATTGGAATAGTGTACATTGAAATCGCCCGCAATAACCATTTCAGTGCGAGGATAAAGGGAAACAATTTTCGAGATGGAATCAGACAGCGCATCAAACTCGTAACAAGTCGAATTACTGTCGAGATTTGGACTCCTGTAAATAAAACAATATTGAATGACATGCTTGCGGACAATAAATTTGAGCCATAAGAAGTTAAAGTCCGTGTTGGAACATTGCCCATATTGGAGAAGGCTCTGGCAAGCAATATCATTCCTAACATAGACCACGAGACCATGATGGGCAAAGAGTAATGGCACCAAGCTCTACCCATGTAGAGCAAATTCTGATAAATCAGTATTTACTCCAACCTGGGTTTCACTTAATGCCAAAACAGCTGGCCTGTATTGAACAGTGTAGACGTTCAGGTGAAAGAAATTCATATGTCATGTGGAAATGCTTGAGAGTTTGAATAAATGTCAGCGGTTTTACTACGAAGCCCTCTTACGTTTTGGTAGAAGGGGGTAATCCTTTTGAGTTTTTTGTAATTGGAAGTTTAGTTGTGTCGCGTTGTTTATTAACTGAAATGAATTCCTTTATAGGGGTCTCTGGGGGCCAAAGCTTAGTATTGCAAATGGAGTCAAAGTAAGTTGGATTTTTAATCAGTTTAAATGAAAAGACGAAGCTATCAGGCCTACTGGTTTTAGTACATTTAACAGAAATGTTATTTGCTAAATACTAAATGTGAAATAATATCATCAGAAGTTGTGTCAGGCTCCAAAAGAGAAATAAAAATTTATTTAGGCTTTGATACACCTTTTATAGGAATGGAATCTATAGAAGTATTAGCTCCTGTAACCTTATGGGAACTCATATTACTTCCCAAGGTTAACGCTTGATTTCAATAGAGTTAAGGGTTGAAGCTGTGGGACTACTTCTGAGATTTGTTCGCTTAGAAGGGAGGCTTGTGTTTTTAAGAAGCAATGATTTTTCTCGACCTCTATTATTTTTATTTTTATTTTTATTTTGTTCGGATACAATTACCTTACTGATGTCAGGATCTGGCTGTAAAAGAGTATCCTCGTCAGCAGAAGTTTACCAAGTAAGCTTCTTAGAATGCAGAAACATGTAAAAATATTGTTGTTTTTAATTAAGAATTTTTATGAATTCAATGTTTTTATAAAGGGTGTTTTCTTAGACGTCTTAGACTTATACAACCATGTTTTTCGAAATAAAGTTGCACAATTTGCATGCGTTGTTTAGCGTTAGTCGGTTCATGGTGAAATGGCAAACTAAACTAAAGATAAATCAACTGGCACATGACGAAATGGCTGTCAATGAAAACAGTGCTGCGAACTTAAAGTTCTACACATCTAGAAAAAATCACTCCTTATAACACTTAAAAGACCTGAAGATTGAATGCAATTTCTTAGTGCTTTCTTACTCTCCAGACGGTGCTTAGATGGGTAAAAGTTACTTAAAAGATGTCTCGGCTAAAAGGACCAAGCGCCATAATATGCTTTAAGACGCAAATATACATATGCAGATAACGAAGATTAAAATAAATAAACAAATAAATTTAAGTTAAAAATCCACTGATCCACATACTTTATTTAACAATTTAAATTTTTCTAACGACATTGTTCTGACAGCACCAAACTGTATAGCGTTTTTTAGCTATTTTTTCAACCCTCGAATCAGCGGAAGGCCACACCGGAATTAGACTATATCCCTAACCTACTGACATCTACTGGTACAAATGAGCTCTTAAATATTTATTACTGACAATTTTTAATTCATGCCATTTCATTTGCCTCCAAAAACAAACCTCAAACGTCCATTAGAAAACATCTAAACAACAAGTGCAAGGACAACAAATCCATTCCAACTGTATCCGGATCTGGCTCATTTTCTCCCCTCATATTTGCATAGAACAACAATGGCGCGTAAAAGGATTATCATGTTGTGGACTCCTTGTATCTGACCACAGAGTATTTGCTCAGAATGCAAATGAAAGCAATCAGGACGTGGCAAACAATCAAACACCCAACTACTAGGCTTTGACTTTCCATCCTCCAAGCCAGAAACAGCTCAAGCTCATTGATATTCAGTAAACAAATTGTCGTTTGCAACTTTAACCAACTTAAGCGACTGCTCCCCAACCAAAAGAGCACACAAGAACTTGATATCTCCAATTTCATTTTTCATTTGTTTACATTTCTTTTCTTTGGCTCCCTCTTATATCCACCCTCCGCCACCAGCATCCTTTTCAGAAATTAATTTTATTTTAAGTAAATATTAGCATAAAAAAACTATCTCAAACTTTTCCATCTTAAAGATACTTCTTCTTCCTGCTAGGGCTCATGCAAATTAATTCCACTTTCGTTCGTGTCCCATGTCAGTTTAATTACCCTCCTGCACACTCTCTCTTCCTTTAGTTAGATGCAGTGAATTCCTTGGCTATATAAATGTATCATTTTGCAAGAGGACACCGAACGAACTCGTCCTGGTTCTCTACGTTTATTCCTGAGTTGTAAACCAAAAATTGGCTTCCAGCCAAAATACATGTTGGGACATTGAATTTTCATTTGCAATTCCAATTGCTAAAGAAGTTCAGCAGGACGACAGGAATATCCGTAAAAGAAGAATGACAAGAAAATTCCTTAGGTGTACTCAAAATTAATCTATTCGTCATTTCGGGTTGGGGTTTTTGTGGGGCTTCAGAAGGTCCCCCTCTTCCTTTTGAAATTATCCCCTAATTTGTTTGCCCAATGTACACTATCCTTTGGGGGAGCTTAAAGTGGTTATACTCAAAACCAACAGATTTGGAGAACAAAAACACCCCTCATGCTACTGGAATACTCTCCGTTTGCAGGAAAGGACGAACAGTTTAATGAGCAGTATGACACAGGAGTTGTTTCCTAATTGCATTTATCTTTTGAAATTTTCTATCCAATGAATTTAATTCGATTCACAGCTTCAGTTGGTCAGGCCGGGCCTTTTATTATCTTATACATATAGATTTTTTAACCCGTGCTTTTAATTTTCTTCTTTTTCTCCATCACCTCGCCTGGCCTGTTTTCATCGTCGTCGCCATCACCTGAAGGATATACATTTTCCCGATAAAAAAAGGGCTTTGCTTGCTGGAGCACTACCTTCAGGGGTGATTTCCAACAATGTTAGCGGAAATAAAGAAGGATGTCGTTTCTTAAGTAAAGTTTAAGTTGAGGACTTTAGAATTCCTTTTCTTACTCCTTTCTTGCAACATTTCTTCGGGTTTAATTTGCTTTTACTTCGCCGTTTGCCAGCATTTTCCATTTTTCTTTGGAGCAGATTTTTTTTGCTGATGGTGCACAAGGATTTTTTTAAAAATCCTTTCAATTGAAAGATGAATGGACAACAGCTGAGCAAATACGGATAATAAAACGATAAATCAGAGTTGTTTTAATAAAATCTGACTGAGTTGATTTGCACTGACATTATTGTTCCTGTCCTTTTGGAATGATGGTAGTTAGATGTTTCAGGAGCAGTTGAAGTGGCAAAATACAACTTAAGCAGTTATTTAGTTGAAATCGATCTGCAATTTGGAATTCAGGTTTTATACCCTGAAACAATTTTTTTTAAGACATCAAAATGGTCACGACTCAAAAATATGTTATTGAATGGTCAAAAGCCTTTTTGGAACAGTTTATAAAACAAGACTTTTCGGTCTGTTAAATGGAATCAGCTTTGGGATTCACAGAAAACATGGATCTGTTTTGCTTTTCTTTGCAGCGGTCAATAATGCGTCGACCACGTTACCAACTTGGGAATTGTATTAGAATAATCAACTGAATTCCAATCCCCGCTGTACCTCTTATTAGTCGATTTTGAAAATATCCTTCCAACGCATTAGTCGAGAACGTATCTGGAGATCACTTGTGACATACCTGCAAAATTATCGCCCTAATTGAAGAGGCTTATAACAACGCGAGGTGTTTCATGGAATGATTAGCTTTCCGATGCATTTGTAGTCCGACATGGCGTGAGGCAAGGAGATGTTTTGTCACCATTTTGCTTCTTACTGGCGATTAACGATGTGATGGGGACCGTCTGAAACCAACCGCTTGCTTGACATTGTGTTTACTATTCTTTCTTTCATCTGTTTTGTATATTTCTTTGTCTCGTAAGTTTTGTTTTATTCATCTTTCTTGTGCTGTCCTTGTATTATTTGAGCCGATGCCCTCAGTTGCCAATGCTTGTCAGTTTCTATACTTAGTAGATTAATCTGCAGAGTAGATTGTCAAATAAATTATTCAATAAATAAGTAAAGGAACTTTCGGCTAATGCCCATTTGCGTGGCAGGTCGTTTGATCGACATCTTCGGCAACATCAGTGATATTCTCAGCAGAAAAGCTACTCCGGGGTCAGCCACGCATGCAACATATTGTGTTGTCTCAGTTTTTTTTAAAAGCGAGTAGCTATTCGCCGCAGTGTTTGCCGAGTTGGTGCCGGACGGCCGGGAAATTTGCGATGAAATTCACTTTGCCCCAATTTCATAAACGAATTATTGCATTATTCGGCGTTCTCGTTCCAGAGTTAAATTGATAATAGTTCGAATATAAAATGTAAACAAATAAAATTGGAAAGTTCCCCGAAAGATTCGGGATAAACTGAAAAGCTTTGTTTTCTATGCAATTTGTACAAAAACATCCGAACAATAGATATGTAATGGTTAAAATTCGATGCTTATATTTGACTATTCAATGCCCAACTTTTCGATCTTGAGAGGAATAAAGTATTCAATATAAGAAGACGGTATGTGAAAAAAATATTAATCATACGCCGCAGTGTCTTATTTAAAAAAGTAAAACGTAAATCAATCTGTATTCGACATGATATCCAATATTTATATAAATACTCTCAAAAGCCTTCAGCAAAATCCTTGAAACCGTTTTCGAAAAAATAAAGCTTTTCTTTTGAGGTTATATGACAGGCAACGGTATTTTTAGTCGTAAAATAAAATAATATTAAATAAACCCCTCTATCGAATGCCCAAGAATCACACATACCGAATTCGAAGGAAATCTTTTTTTAAGCTTCTCTATGATCTTCAGGTCATGTTTGATTGTTATCTCAATTTTTTTTATAATTACGAATTCTAAACTTGCCTTGTAAATAATGGCTTTAATCACTAATAAAAAGAAACGTACAAATCCCTAGATTTCTCGGAACATCCCAAAAAATACTTTTGCTAGTTCTAGGCAAAATTATGTTCTTTAAACATAATACAGTTGCGGTCAAAATAATAGTAGAGCTCCTACTAAATATGTTTAAGGTCTCTTATTTTCGTGATTTTATATTTTTTCGTTTCCTTTCCTATTTTATTGACTTTTGTTTTTTTGTAAGTTGAATCGGTGATTGATTTTTTCAAAAAGAATTTTATTATGGTTTTGCACAGCTTACGGGTAGAGCTTTATGTTAAGAGCAAAACCAACATAATTTGATTCCTGAAACACACAAAAAATCGAGCGCGAATGCAGAAATTAGTACTAAAATAACGTCTAACGATTTAAATGAACATTTTTGAGAAATTTTTGTTAGTATCGGCCATTATTTAAAAAAAACAACAAGTTTACATTTTTTTTCTAGGGCGAAGTAACGCGCGCCGGGTACCGCTAATTATATATAAAATTGGTGCCGATTGGTACTAAGTTGTTGTTACAATAGTATTGTTGGTACTAGATTTTTAGTAATTAGTACTAGAATTTAGTACAGTTGTATTTTGTGTACTAGATTTGGTACTATAATAAGTACTTAGTAGGAGATTTAGTACTAGATTTTTTTGACGTGACACCAAACTCGGTTTTTAACCCCCTTCATAATCCCCTTATATTCGAAGGTTCGAGTCTTATGATCCGAACTTGTTTAAAAAAAAAGAGTTGGTTGTCTGTAAAGTCGGTTTACGGACGATAAGTTTACGTGATAACGTCATAAGAAAACATTGAAACAACACCAACATATAGCCCGTTAACTCACACTCACAAAACCTCTCTTTAAATCCATACACACACACCCCAATATCTACATCTATTCTACTTCAACAAAACTCCGCCTATTTTGTACTTCTTTTTCTCTTCTTGTTCTTCTTGAATTTGAGTGGAACTATTTTGGAAATTTGCGCCTGTTCTTTTTCATGTTCGCCTGGTGCTTTCGATCGATTTTGGTTGAAAGAACCATAGTATCGCGGTTAGCATGAGTGATGAGTCTCATCAGCATGAGTCTTATCAGCATGAGTCATGTTATTTCGTACGTGTAGCATGTCATCGATTTATAAGACGTTATCACGTAAAAAATAGAAAAAATCATGAGTAGACTCTTTTACGTGAAAATTACACAGGAAGTTTCGCTATTCCATTTTCCAATGAAGAAACATCATTGATGTGGATCTTCCAAAAATACAATGAACTCAAACACACCAGCAAGGGTGCGAAGGAGTGGATTGGAAATAACAGCTTCAATATTTTAGAATGGCCTCTGCATTCATCTCCTACTAATTCTATTGAGTATTAGTTATAAAATGAATGATCGAGCCAAATCAACAAGTAACTCGACCTTTGGGTAAAAGTTTTGGAATGCTTTTGGGAAAGTCACGCAACATGCAACTAAATATTAATATTTTATTAATATTAATTATATATTTTATATATTATAAATTATTATATTTTCTAACATCTTTGAGGCTATATCTAGCAACACTACTATTATGTTGACCGCCCGTTTTCAAGACAAATTTAAGTTTTTAAGCCTTGTCTTATTATTATCTATTAAAATTTTAATTTTTTGTTAAGGCTTTGGTTAATAAAGTCTGTTAACTTTCTTAAAAGATACAGAACATAAATTAGGTAAAATTAAATACTTTTGTTTTTTTTCTATGTTTAAATGATCTCTAATTTCACTACTAACATTTTGACCGCAGTTGTAATTCATTTCAAAAAAGACTTTGCCTGAATAAAACTGTCGAGTCGATTTAGGCGCCCATTGAATATGGACACCTATGTTTAATTGAATTTTAAAATATGGTTTACTAGTCAATTTCATGAGAATCACCAAGAGCGAACCAAACTTATTTTCTCTTCTTTCGTATCATTTCATTAATAAAGACAGAAAAAAGAGTTGTTTTAAATTTGAAGACATTTGAATCCGTTGAAAGGATATAACTATTACCTTAGAATTACCACTTTTTTTGATTAAATGCCACGCGTTTAACTTAATACACCTATTTTCTAAAGAGTTATCAAACATCTGATACTTATGCAATAAACCACCGATTTGAAATTTATTTAGACAATAAAACCTCACAACGTGCAAAATAATTTCCCTCCATTTGAATTGTTTCGAAACCACCAAAAACCACCATTTGCCAATTTCGGTTTCTCGCCAATACCACTAAATCACCCGCGCAATAACGCCCAGATTTATTTGCAAAAATAAATAAACATTGCCCACGTCAAAAACCCATGCGGCAAGGCATTTGGGTTCGTTTTGAAATCCAATCCTAAATGGCGAAGCCAATTGAAATTGATATGTTTTTTTTAATAAAGAAATCTCTCAGTCCTGTTTACAAACGTGAGATTCATCCTGTAAGCCAGAACTAAAAAAATACACCTAAATGTCGACAGTTTTGTTGACAACTCAACATGGAATCCGTCCAATATTGATTTAGTGAAATTCATGATATCACCCGCATAAGGAGGAAGGTACACCAAATCGTGTGTCCTTCTCCCATTCCTGACAAATTGTGGCCATCCAAATAATCCTTTATTTCCTTTTTTTTTCATTTCCAGAACTTCCAACAAAAAAGAAGAATCTTCAACAACAACAATAACATCATGAGGACGACATCTATCTTAAGCCCGATGTGGAGCATCATGGTGGTACTCATTCTATGCACCATCACCAGTGTCAACTCATACTCAAGTATGTTTAAAAGAAAAATTGATCACTCCCCCTACTTGCCCCATCTTTTACCCCCAAAATTCAAACAAAAACACACAATCCAACCCTTCATCCCATCCGCAACTCCCCCATACACACAACTACCGCCCTCTAGTTTGCCACCCCCAAAACAAAAATAAATCTATGAGAACAAATTACATTTTTTTTTGGTTCGATTTTGTTTTCGTTTTTTGTTGTCCTGCAAATCGAATCGAAATGTTATGTAATCGAGGATTCTCTGTTCTCTTCTATTATTATTGGCATTACATTATTTTATATGTTATGACGACATTTGCCAGAATACGGACGCGGATGCGTTGACATCGGTTGCTTGCCAAATGAGGTTTGTATCCTTTCGCATGACTCGTGTGGATTTGGGCAGCGTGATGGCAAGGAATGCGGCAGTTATCCAACGTGCAAGAAGAGCGGAGCAGCGCCATCTAGTAGTGGAGGTGTGAAACCAGGTGATTTTTTTAAAAAGCGGGACTTATGGGCACCATGGCATTTAAACATAATTCACATATATGGGAACTAATTTTTTTTTGTAAAAAATAACAAAAACTAAATTAACAAAATTTGCTAAATGTATTAGTATATGTAATTTGGATGGTATGCATTTTTTTTTTGGAACGGGATTGTAACTACATAAAAGTAATTCATTTTGTATTTTTGGTGTCGGGTAATGATTTTCTGGTGGTTTGTGCAATAGTTAAATAAATAGTGGTGGTGTTAAGGTACTAACAATTAATATTATTTAAAGGGTAGTTCACATAACAAAAAAATAATTTTTAAAAATGACAAAGGGGGTATGATTGAAATTGGACCAAACAAATTCCATGGTAAATGTAGTTAACAAAAAAAATAATTCCGGGAAAAACGTAAAACATCCAAATAGCTATGACACGATATAGTGTCCGTGCAGGTAGATTACAAATATAAGTAGGAAACAAGAACATCCATTAAAATGCAAGAACTTTTCGAACGATCTTCTGGGCAACATCAATCTAGCTTGATTTGTACACAATTCGTTCTAATCAAGGACTTCAAAATGCACGCATTTAACGTGAAATTGTGCATGTGTGGGACATCTCCGATTTGGTGCCGTGAAATAACGCCTAGCGATTTACCGGCGAATGAAAAGTTCGTCCATAAGTTCGCATATTTGTATGTATATGACGGCTGGCTCGGACGTAGTCTAATCTAGAAGTCCAATGTTCAATGACTTTTTCCAACATTTGTGACCATATATCGGCAATAACGCGGCGAATGTTGTCTTCCAAGTGGTCAATCGTTTTGCGCTTATTGGCGTAAACTAGCGACTTGACATATCCCTACATAAAATAGTCAAGCGGTGTTAAATCGCACGATCTTGGAGGCCAATTCACGGGTCCGTAACGTGAAACTAAACTATGCATTGAAGAAACAGAGCACAGTTCTCGGTATGTGCATTACAGACCACCTTCTGTGGAATGACCACATATTTGACATCGCAAAGAATGCTGCCAGGTGTTAAGGTTTCCTTCGAAGATGCAAGAAGTTCTTCACCCCGTCTGATCTGGCTACAGTATATAAAGCATATATTCGACCGAAACTCGAGTATAATTCCCATATTTGGGCAGGTGCTCCTATAACCCACTTGAGTTTTCTAGATAGAATTCAGAAAAGAGCTTTGAAAATGATAGGCGACCGAACAATAACAGAAACATTTACATCTCTTGAGCACCGCCGTAATGTTTCGTGCCTTGCGTTATTTTATCGTTATTTTTATTGAATTTATTGAAACGATTCAATCGTAATACTTGAACTGCTAGGAATGCCCATCAGTTAACCCTTGAGCCTAACTTCGGACGTACTGTTAAGTATAGAGATTATTTCTTTAGTTGCACCACACGAATGTGGAATGCTTTGCCAGGTTCTGTTTTTCCCTCCCATTTTGATATGCAGAACTTTAAGACTAATGTGCATCGGTATCTCCTCTTTTATCCCTCCCCATTTCCCTAATGCTCGTGCGGAGTTTAAACATTTTAAGGGTACACACAAACCCCTTTCGCGCTTGTAAATTATAAAAAAAAGCCTTAGTTAATCTTTACAATGTTAGCTTTCTGCCTGTGAAAATCCCATCAAAATCAATCCATAAATAAGAATTATCCAAAAAAAAAACACTCCAGCGCCACCTAGTGGGTAATTTAAATATCCTTAGTTACTCAATAGAACATCAGATTACCCGGAACAAACAAACAGAAAGACCGACAGCCACACAGGCAGAGAGACAAAAATTTTAAACATTGTGTTCTTATTATAAGGATTTTGTACACTTTCATATAAAATAAATTCACTGGCGCGACAGCTCCTTAAGGATCCAAGGCCTAGTGACTTATACTCTCAACCATTCCTGTGTGTGTGTTGTTAATCTGCAAGAATGGAAGGGACCTACAGTTTACCGCCGAGTCCGGACGGCTACATGAGATGCACTTTTTCGAGGCAAATTTTACTCTTGGAGGTTTTGTCACTTCCTCGCAAGAGGCAGTACCCCAGAAAAAAAGGTGGCTATGAGCTGGATTTGAACCCAGGCTCATTCACTTAGCAGTCCGACACACTAACCACTAAACCACGGGGCACTACTAACTACTACTACACTTTCATATGCATCTTGTAAAAAGCTGTTATTTTGATATTAAAACAGTTACTTCAGCAAACTGACCCGACATTCATTTTGAAGTTACGTGGTGGGCAGCTCGGGAAACAAATTAAAAATTCGGGTAAGTTGTATAGGTGGCTTCATATTCATCATCACTTCGTCGACGGATTTTTATGAACAGCAATTTGATTTTGAATGACGAAATATCAAATGATCTATCTACCTTCACCTACATCCCTATTTTTTGCAGCCAAAATCGCTCGTGCACTCAGCCAATAACGGTCAACATAATTCTGAGCGATATTTGGGAAAACTCTTCCGAAGTCGCATCCTTGCAAAAAGACAACAATTTAGTTTAAATTCATTTAGGCGGGTGACTTAGTCGTCTGTAATCAAGTCATTGCCCAACAAACTTCATGATAATCACATTGATTTTCACTTGATGAACTTGAAATAAGCGTTCACAAATACATATTTAGAACAATGAAAATTGTAAAAAAATGTAAGTGTAATTCAATTGCAATGACGAAACGAAGATGACACACGTGTCGTGCAACTTTAAAAAAAATCTAGGTTCATAATTTCCGATAGTTTCTACAACAATTTGCATATTAATTGTACCGCGGTAGCTTTTGATCAATAACTGGTGTCACTTCTGACTGATATATCAATTATTAAAAGAACAAAAAAAACTATTGCATAACCACCTAGAAAATGTTACCTTGATTCATATTAAAAAAAAAAAAAAAAAACACGAACAAAATTATCTCACAGCCAAAACATTTTACATTGTGCGACTAACAACCAAATCCATTTTCATATCTAATTTTCTTTTTAAAACGCTGGGTTTTTCATTCTTGCTTCTCAAAACTAATTGTGTTTGTTGTTCTTTACATGTGAAACATGGTGCATTGTGTGCTCATTTCTGTTCTCACAGGTGCTAGTCCCAACCCAGCCCCAGATAATACAATATTCTCACCTTCATCCAATCCAGCATCGCATTCAAATTCATACAACACAAATGGTGGCAGTGGCAGCAGCAGCAGCAACAATAACAATAACAACTACGCTAGCAATAACAATGGTGGCAGTGGCAGCAATGGCAATCGCAATAATCCAAATTCACCCATCGATCCGCATTATGTGTTCGGAGCTCCATACTCACAACCCATTATACCAAACATGCCAATATTTCCATTTAATCAGCCCACACAACCTCCAGCCTTTCAGCAATTCCCTCAGCCCAATCATCCAGGCAGCGGTCTGAGTCCTGCTTTTCCGCACAACATACAGCCAGTGAATCCATACAATCCACCGTTCATATTTGGCCAGCAGCCTTTCTTTAATCCTGGCGGCACCGGTGGACCGCCAGGTTCTTTGGCGCCCGGCGGTGGTAACGGCGGCATTGGCATCGGTCTCGGTGGCTATAACAATCCGAATATGTTCAACAAGCCACCGCCACAGTACCTGCCAAATCAGAATCCTTATAATCGACAGACGCAGTCCCATCCGTCATCGGCTGCTGGCGGTGTTCATCATGGGACGACAACTGGAATTGTTGTTGTTTGCGGTGGTTTGCTTAGTTTGTCAGGTGTCAGCGGTGGTTTGAGTATGGTAACTGGATTTGTGCTGGGATTGGCGATGCTGCAACAACGAATGGCACATTGGCTTCGAACGTAATGACAGGTCCAAGACGTGATGCTCAGTCAGATCAGGCTTCAATGTCACATTGTATGTGTGCTTTCCGTTGGAGTTTTTTTTTTTACAATTTTGGTCTTTGCTTTAAATGTTTGCATTTATTTTTGTGTTAAATGTTTTTTTTTTTAATTTTATGTTTAGTTTGTTCTGTCAAATTTTGATTGACATGTAAAATAGGGTAGAGATAAGTTTTATCTTACTTTAAAATAAAAAAAAAGTGTTAACTTGATTCAGAATTTACAGTTTCATATCACATTTCTTAATTTTTAAAGGGGCATTCACAAACGAAATCTCGAATTTCGACCAAAATCTGAGATCTCAAACGAAAATCTCCTAAATCTCAATAAAAATCCTAGTTTGTCAAATCAAACAAATCTTTTTAGTATTCAGGAATAATTTTTTTTATCGCTGAATGCAACAAAATGGCGCTGTAAATGAACAGTAAATTCATTCCATTGTGATGTCATATTTTTCTCTCTTTCATACTAACTGCAAATTCTAACATATGACAACTTCTTGTTGGTTTGAAGGCCATTTTGAAATCTCTTTGCCCAAATCCGAGATTTAATTTTAATTCAATAAGAATATATTATTATTAAAAAAGGGACTTCAAAAATAAAAACAACTAATTATCATAAAATAACTTCAACTACAATTTTAATGGTTTTATTTGCAATCGCAGATGTTTTTCCATACTTTTTCCATATTTCTTATGTCAAATCACATGTCAATTGTGTTGTGTTCAGCTTTTACTTAGAAAATCGATTGATTTATCGTGTGTCCTGCACTCGTAGAGTGCACACTGATCATGCAGAGGTTTTTTACTCTGAAAAAAGAAAGAAGCACAACTAATAAAAGAAAGAAACAAACTAAGACCCAGCTTACATGGTTCTAATTTTCTGTTTTTTCTACATTTATTCTTATTGACACAATAAATTAGTAACGGGAATATAAAAGAAGGAGGAGTGACTAATGGCTGAATGACATTTTAAGAAGTTTTTTTGGTTGAGCTTTGACGTCTCTCGTCGTTTGACAGTTCTCGTTTAAAGTCGTCTGGGAAAGAAAATGCTGCACACGTTCTAAAACCAAAACATTTAAAATTGAAAACGATACCCGAACATGATTTTTAGTAAAAGTTAATAATTTGTTCTTTATTTAGTAAACAATTTTGGAAAACAACTGCGGAAATATTCGGGAAACAGGAGCAGTGTAAGCATCTACGAACGTCTCAGTACAAAAGAAATAAACAACCGTAAGAAGACTCATGTAAACTAGGTCCCCAAAAAAAAAACGCCTCATGTGGAAACGTCTTTCTGACAGATTGATTCAAATCTCTTTTTAAAACATAACAATGCCAAACCAGTTTAACAGTTCTTGTCATTAATTTGGAACAATTTAGCAAGTTTGTTTTATTAACTAAAATTTTTAGTAAATTTAATTTTTTTTTTATTCTTTTGAACTGAATCAAGTAACACAATACTAAATGTTAAAATAAATCAAATAAATTAATCAATCAAAAACGCCAAAATGTACCTAACAAATAAAATCACATAAATAAACATAAAAAAACGACTTTTTAAATAAAACTATTAAATGTGTCTATAAACATTAAAAAAAAAATATTAAAAATAATTAAATTGTAAAATACTAAAGACCAGTCTCTTGTTTTACCTCTTTAATGTTCACAATATAAAAAAATAAATAAAATAAGTAAGTCACTTAGATAGAAATTGGAATTTTAAATGAATGAAAATATAAAATATTCTTTAAAAAAAATATATATAGAATATAATTGTTTGCAATAAAATTATTTTTTCCCCTCTCGAGTTACAGTTTATAAACAAAATAACTACTGCCAGACAATTTTTCCGAACGACAAGCAACCAATTTTAAACACAAACTCCTTCAAGTAAATAGTTTAGTTGTTTCTTAAAATTATACCTCCAATTTTCAGAAAATCTAAAAATCTTTAAAAGAAAATCCATAAACAATAAAAAAAAGTTCAAAAAGTAGAATTTTTTCTTCAACAACGAATTTTCCAGGTTCCAATGGATAGCAAGTTAAAAAACAAAAACAAAAAAGTTAAAACATTTTTCTATTTCAAAATATTATAATGAAAATTTAAAAAAAAAATTGTTGGGTGATGGCTTTATAATAAGAAAAATATTTTTTAAGATAATGAGTGAAATAAAAAAAGCTATACAAAACAATGTATAAATACGAACAAAAAATTAAAAAAAAACGAATTTGTTGTAAACTAGTTTTAACTTAAGTAGTTATAATGCAAATTGTATATTAGAACAAAAATAAACGAACAAAATTTTTTCTTTAACTTTTAAATAAATTGTTTAAGTTTAAATTAACAAAAAAAAAAAACAAAGTAAAAAAAATATTTCATACTTGTATATTGAGTTGTGTATCTTAGATACATATGCATATGTATATTGGTAGATCCCAATAAAACAAAACAAAAAAAAAAAAACATTAGCAACTTTAAATTAGCAATAATAATTATTATAAGCCTGATTCCCTCAATCGTCGAATTTTGTCATTAAATTACTAATGTTGTGTTCATTTTAAACTAACAATAATTAATTATTATTAATTAACATCCGTCCGCTTGTATTTTTTTTAATAACAAAACAAAAAAAAAACAATTTTACTAACTATGGCGAAAAGATACTTTGTTTTTCGCAATTTCATTTCATATAAAATAATAAATTAGACAAGGAATGCTCTAAATAACAAAAGCATTTAATAAACACATAATATTTTTTAAATTTATTATTTATATTTAACAAATTTTAAATTTTTCTTAAGAACTAGTTATTTAAAGATTTTTCTGTTTCTGGTTTGATTAAGAGGTATAAGTGATGAATTAATTTTCATTTGCTTTATTGGTCATGTATTGGAAAATCAATAGTGTTGTCGTACAGAAAATTCAGAAAATTTGTATGAGCACATTCCACCACCACATTGTTCTCGTCTGTTTGCCTGGGCTTCTTAGCAAATATGCGTTTGATTGTTATGAACTGGCTAAAAAACAACTACAACAATATTGATTAAATTAAATTATAGTTGTTGTAAGAGTGCAGTTTAATGCAACCTCACTCCAATGTTGGTGGAGTTGCCATATATATATATATATATTTTTTTTTTGAGATTTATTTTACTTATTCCACACCTACTTCCCTCTGTAAACAACCTTCGGGTCACCTGGGTCAGTCGAGAATTACCATTCAAAATCTAATCAAGGGAATTGGCTTTTTAGAAGTTTCTAAGTAATTCAAATATGATTTCTGGCATATGACTGCCACGGCTGGCTCGGATGTAGTCTTATCTGAAGGTCCAATTTAGATTACTTTTTCCAACATTTGTGGTGGTATATCGGCAATAACGCGGCGAATGTTGTCCTCTAAGTGGTGAATCGTTTCGGGCTTATCGGCGTAGATTAGCGATTTCACAAATCCCCACAGATAATTGTAAGGCGGCGTTAAATCGCACGATCTTGGAGGCCAACTCACGGGTCCGTAACGTGAAACTATGAGTTTACCAAACGTTTCCTTCAATAAATCAATTGTGGCACGAGCTGTGTGACATGTCGCGCTGTCTTGTTGAAAACACAGCTCCTGCACATCATGGTTGTTTAATTAATGAACGAAAAAGTCAGTAATCATGACTCTATAGCGGTCACCATTGACTGTAACGTTCTGGCCAGCATCGTTTTTAAAAAAGTACGGACCAATTATTCCACCAACCCATAAATCACACCAAACAGTCAGTTTTTGTGGATGTAACGCTGCCTCAACATACACTTGAGGATTATCTTCACTCTAAATACGGCAGTTTTATTTATTGACGTATCCATTCAACCAAAAGTGAGCTTCATCGCTTAACAAAATTCCCTTCTGAAAATTGGGATCAACGCGGCAATCTTCTTTGGGGCCCATTCACCGAATTTACGCCTTGCTAGGTGATCCTGTGGCTTCAATTCTTGCACGAGTTGGATTTTTTAAGCACGCAAACCAAAATCTTCCATAAAGTGGATGGACACATATCCAATTCCTGTGCACGATTCGGGTCTAATTCGGGTCTTCCTCTACGTTATGCTCTACAGCAGCAATGACTTCTCCAGTACGAACTGTACGGCGTCTCTGTGGATGCGTATTAGCATTTAGAGTAAAGTGGTGCGAAAACGTTCATTTGTTACTCGAATTAATTGCGATTAAGTTGACCGTAAAATGCATGTAGTGCACAATACGTATTTCGAGCAGAACCATGGTTTTCAAAATAAATTTGTACAATTTGGAAGCTTTGTTCAGGCGTCAGTCTATTCACGTTGAAATGCCAAACCAAACCAAAAATAAATCACTTGACAACTCATTAAATTACCCTTTTTTTCGAGTCTCGAGTGGCTTTATTTTACCCATAGAACCGCATTTAAATATCTCCTTTGGTGGACGATAACTGTGAAAAAATCTGAATTAAATCGTTAGTAAACCAAATAACTTCCGTACTGAGTAATTAGATTATAATATAATAAACAATTCTTTTATTGCATCGATGGCTGAGGATGCAGGCTCTGCGAGTCGAACACCGACCCTTCGCCACGGGACACTACAAGAAAAAATTATGCAAAAAAAATACAAGTAGCTGGCTTTATTTTGCAGAATGAGGTTATAGAGGTGTTGGGAACGATTTCCCGTATTCAGAATCAACAAGAACTAAGTTTTCTACTATACTTTAATATTAGAACACAACGCTGTATTGATTTTTTCACTACTCTTAACTACTTCACTACTACTTAACACACTATTGTATGAGAATCACCGAGAAGAAAGGTAGTACAAAATTTCTTTTCACTCCTCAATTAAAACCCGAAAGAAATTGTGATTTCGGTGGAAATTTAAAAATGATTTTTTTCATTTTTTTAATGAAATTTGTGTGAAAAAAAAATTTCGACCGAAAATTAATAGATAGGTAAATAAAACTTATTAAATTTATATATACAGTTTTCTTTTGAAATTGTACCTGAGGGTTTTGTATTTTCTCAAGATTTATACTCCATTTTCGGGATCCAGTCCCACTCGACCAGCAAAACAGTTCGTACAGGATGGCGCAAAAGTGATCACTCCATGTTTTTTGTTTTACTGGATTTTTTTTAAGAAAGAAAGTTGTTGGTCGTACTTGGATTATGTTTATTTTATGAATTAGAATTTATTTTAGCAAGTCAAAAATAATGATATCGTTCAAGCGGCCCCCGTCAAAATTGATGACCATACGGCGTCGTTTTATTTCGTTTTCCACAATAAAAAGTCTGGAACGGAAAAAACCGGCCGGTAGTGCAAATTTCCAAAGCGAGAAATTAGACGACGCAGAAATAATTTGTTCGTTCTTTAGAAGTAAAGTGTATTTTCTACATCTGTTTACATCCCAAATTACTTTGGGTGATTACTTCTGCGCCACCCTGTATTTAACGCCCTCCTATTGCTTGGACTCCCTATAGGAATTGGAGTAGATGCGAGGTTCGGTATATGCAAAATTTTTTGTAGTATGGAAACCTGAATGATATTCAGCATTAAAATCGATATATTTTTATTTATCTGATTACTAAGCGGTGAGAATCACAAAGAAATAACAAAACAAAAAAACTTCATCCAATCAAAAGTCCTTAAGTAGTTTTCATATATTATAATAAGTTCATTTGAGTTTTCAAGAGATACAATTTGAGTTTCATTCAAATATTGAAAATACAGAAATTATAAAAATCCATTTAAAATGAGTGCGGGAAAACTTAAAGGTCCATAAAACAGGCGAGAAAAGCTTTAGATGCTTACAAAGCTTATGATTTTCTTATAGATTACTCTAAGGACTGCTATGCCAAAGGGTCGGGGTTAAATTTTCTTATCAGAGCCATCTTTTTTTCCTCTTGCGAGAAAATGAATAATTCTCCAAGAGTAACATTTTTTTCGAAGAAGTGCATCTCATGTAGCTGTTCGAACTCCGCTCCACACAGAAATTGTTGTGAGTATGTAACTATAAGACACTACATAGGCCTTCGCTTCTTAAGGAGCTATTGCGCCAAAAAAATTATTTTTTTGTTTAGATTACTGCCGGCGGCAGTGGTGCAATAGATAAGATGTTTGCTTGCTAAGCGAGATATCGTAAGTTCGACTCTCAGTTTGGGAAGCTGTTTTTCTAAATCCCAGTGCAAGCTAGAGCCGTCTGTGGGTTTTAAGTGAGAAAATAGTCACCTAATTCTCGATCTACTGCGCTGAAAAAATTCTTTCCTATTTCTCTAATTCTTCTAACTAGTGTCGTGCGACATGCAGTTGCATTCTAAAAAGGCATTGTGCCTCACAGACAGATATTTAAAATATTACTATTATTATTTTTTTATTATTATTATTATCAAAAACGTTTAATTTATTTTTTTTTATTTTCTTCTCTCCGAGATACACCAGGGATTTGGCTTGGGATTTCCAAAGGGTTACATTTTAGGTCCATAACTTTTAAAAAAACCTCTAAAAAAGTTGAAAATGTCGCTGTTGTCGGCGCTCTTTTGCTTGCCCGTACTTAGAAGCAGCGGAATTGCACTTCAAAGAAATCATACGTCAAAGTTTGGCAGATTACCAATTTACGTTTGGTGCGTTTACGCAAATTAATAACAGTTCTCATATGCAAATAAATATCTCTTTAATTTGTATTGTTAAGGCTAAGAGGATTCAGAAAGCTTTTTGCCTGTACCGATGTGCGCTCCTGCATAGTAATGACGTTTAGTTTTTTAGTTTTTCTTCTTGATTCTCAGGTGCTTGAAGTCTATGCTCAATAGATCAATAGTACTAGACTAGCGGTACCCGGCGCACGTTGCTACGCCCAAGAAAATAACATATATTTAATGTGAAATGTGAAATTAATTTTTTTATTTTATATTATTGCTAGTTGCACTTAACCTTCACAGGAACGATCCTGGACAAAATTATATTTGCCCTGAAAATTTCATAAAAAATCCGTTAGTCGGTTAAGGAGTCCATACCGGACATACATACATTTTTATATATACATATAGAGATGTAATAATAATTTGATTTACTTTGGCCGTATTAGCAGTATGGTACTTCAAAAAGCAGTAAAAACACTAATTTGAAGTAGTTCGACAGATTCCTCCAGATAAATTCCTCCCAGTGATGCACTGGGATGAATTTTCCGTCCGCAAGTTCTGAAAAGAATTAAGATTTTTCTCCTTCACGGACTCTACTTTAAATATAATCTAATAGAGATGATTAAACAGTGAAAAACCTATTCGTATTTTTAATCAAATGACTAATTCGAAAACAATACTTACTCTATTTTGATCGGTTATTTTCGTTGATCCATAAATAAGTCATTTTGGATTCCAATCCACTCGACTTGTAAGATACAGCTTCAGTTACTTTTGGAGATATTGTACGATCTACGATCTCCTATGATACTCTTAAATAAATATTTTTTCTTTTTAAATATTTAAAATTAACATTAACATTAATCATTACTTATACCTCCTAAAATAATAAATTTTAATACCAATTGTAAATAAATTGTAATAATAATTACCAAAACAATAATCGTTTGCTTAATGATATTGCTTATTTATTTTGTGTTTTTATTTCTGTTTCTTTGTTTTGTTTTTCTGCCGCTTATCATTTTTGTTGCGCAAAATGAAACGATAAAAAAAACTCCAACTTATGTGTCGAACATCACATCACACATCACAGACAACGATGGACCGGACAGTGTAGCTTCCCATTCTCCATCTCACAATCAAGGTCCATCCTCACCTTCGGCACCCGCATATCCAGGTGGCAGTAGTAATGGTGGTGGTGGTGGTGGATTTAATGGATTCTCAGCTGGTGGCCACAGCCTTTATCCGACCTTGCCAAATAGTAATCCTAATCCACAACCAAATCCCAATCCTTACCCCAATCCAGCAAATGGAGGATATCAGCCGTACAACCCATACCAAGGAGGTTATCAGCCAGCGCCACCTGCTGGAGGCAATTACGGAGGCGGCGGTTACCCTCAAGGAGGAGGTGGTGGCTACGGTGGAGCTGGCGGCTATGGTAGCGGTGGCTATGGAAATGGTGGCTATGGTGGCGGTGCTGGTGGGTACAATCCCCCTCGTCAGCAGCCTGGACAAAAAGAAAAAGGCGAAGGTGGTGGTTTCTTCTCAAACTTCCTTTCAAACCCGTTGGTCAATCAAGCTGTAACTGGTCTCATTTCTGGTCAAATATCCAAAGCTCTGTCTGGTGGTGGTGCTGCTGGTCAAAATGCCGGAGGACAGCCTTCAGGTGGATATGCACCATCCGGTGGTTATGGACAAGGTGGTGGTAGCAGTGGAAGCTCCGGAAGCAATATCTTGGGTGGATTTTTAGGAAATGTCTTATCTGGAGGCGGTAGTGGTGGCAGTGGCTCCTCCAATTCAAATGGACTTGGGCTCTTAGGTCAATTCCTTGGTAGTGGAGGTTCAGGAAGTAGTGGTCATGGATCGAGCGGCTCAGGTGGTGGCCTTGGAGATATTTTCACATCCAAAAACTTTGGCGGCCTCTTCAATGAAAAGCCATCAGGCTCATCGTCCTCTCCATCATCATCAACAAACGGTGCCAAAAGCTATCCAACTCAAGCACCATACAATCCAAATTATGGAAAATAATTTGAATTTTTATATATTTTTTTTTAATTTACTACTCTAGTAGGACCAAAAAAATGTTATTTTCTTTAACTTTAACATTTACCAACAAATAAAATATTTTTTTTTGTTTACATTAAAAGTATACGTTTGAATAAATATAAAAAAAAATCAATTATTAATTAATTAAAACAACTTTTAGAAACTAAAAGTAAAACCAAAAATCGAAAATCATAACAATAAAATATATTTTTTACAATGAACAAAATAAAACAACTAAACAATGTGAATATATAAATATATAATTCTAACTTAGGAGCAAATGTAGTTTAAATATAAATTTAAATAAATTACAAACAAAAACATGAAAACTTTGTAAATCTTATAATAATAAAATCAAAACACAAAACTCACGTTACATAATGTAAATAAAAAATATAATATAGTTTATTTTTTGTTTTTCTTCGATTGGAATAAAAAGGTAAGTCGTATTAAAAATTTATTTTTTTCTTAAATAGATAGATAAAAAGAATCATTTAAGAATTGCTTATAAATTTACAAATCTAAGTTTTCGTATTTCAAAATTTTTTATTGAATGACATGACTAATAAAGTGAGTCAATGCTGCCAATATAAAAAAGTTAATATTTCATAAAGTCATATGTCAAATCGGCCTATAATTGTTAATTAATTTTTTTTTGTGAGTGAAATATTGAACAAATAATATAAATTAAAGCGATTATAAGTAGTATTGATTTGTGCTTCAAATATTTGGATGAAAATGAGAGAGGAAAGAACACATGGGTGTGTAGAGTCCGGAGAGGTTTAAGAAATAGCTCCAACCCACCTCAACCTCCGGATAGTTTGTAAGAACAAAATCATTAAGTCCTTTTATTAGTTTAACAACGGTTTTTTCTAGGGGTTATTTAATATTTCCGGCTAAACAAACAGAAATTTCAATATGTTTTAAACAAAATAAGTTCGCAGTAGAAGATTCTTTAAGATCTGCAGTTTATTTATTTATTTATTTATTTGACTATAACTACTACAGATACATAATTGATCACAGTTACTTGGATTATACAAATAATATTACATTTACATAATTAGTGATGATTTAAGTTGAATTAAAGTATAATTTGTTTAAATTTCAATGAAGTAAGATTAAAATCTACGAAGGATTTATAATTATTGAACTGTTTACATAAGAGAGAGAACGGTTCACTATTTAAGTAGTTTAAAGTAGTTTCATGTGTTCGCAAAATTTTATAATTTCGACTTTTTTTTTTTTTATAATTAACGCGCGCAGAAGGTGTTTCCCTTTTAATGTAGGGAGAGATAGGAGGTGCCGATTACCATTGGTTTTGAATGTTTGTAGATCAAAATGGCAAGGGAAAATCCCGCCGGCTAAACTATACCAAATTCGTGTCGTTCGGCTAAAAAAAGAATCCCTTTATTTCACGACACGTCCGAAATTGGGCTCAAGGGTGAACTGATGAGCATTCCTTGCGAGACGAGTATTACGGGAGAAACTTTTAAGGGGAGGAATGCAACTGGCTACTTCGAGTGAACATTTTTTGTAAAAGAAACGATAAAATAAGGAAAGAGAGGGTCAATTGTTTCAGTTGCAGTTCTATTTTCTATTAATTTTAATTAATGTATGTGCCATTCATGCACAATGGCATTGGGGGAATGTTTAGCTTTAACGACAAAAGACAGCATTGAGTTTTCGAAGCATTAAACTCCACACGATTTCTATTACCCCATTTGACAATGCTGTATAAATCGGAGTTTAATGAGCTTGACATATGGTACCGTTGCAATTGTACGTCCGAAGGCGAAGGACGTGAATTATCGAACGAATATGAAAAGCTGAGGGTAGAATCGTCAGCAAAAGAGTTAAGTGGATTAGAAGTAACAGACAGAAGATCATTTATAAAAATCAAGAAAAGAGTCGGAGACAGAACAGAGCCCTGGGACACACCAGCATTTATTTTGTGGGAATCAGACTTGAATCCGTCCAGTACAACTTGTTTGAACGCTCAAGAAGATAGCTTCTAATCCAACGAACAAGTGTATCATCGATCCCAAAAGCACGAATTTTCGATAAGAGGGATTCATGCCAAACTCTGTCAAATGCCTTGGAGATATCAAGAGCAATAATCTTACTTTCACCAAAGCGATGTAAAGATTTGTTCCACTGTTCGGTGAGATATGCCATCAGATCACCATGACGGTCATGGAGAAGCTTTCGATCTTCGAGATATTCCTTAAGCTGACGGTTAATCAGTAATCCATGACCTTAGAAAGAAGGGATGTCAGTGCTATGGAGGAGGAGGGGGAGGATGGGTCACCTTTCTTAGGGACAGGCTGGACAAATGATATTTTCCATCTTCTAGGAAAGATTCCAGAAGAGTAGGAGCGATGGAAAAGCTTACGCAGTGGCTTTGCCAGTGTGGAAGAACACCTCTTCCATCGGGGGTATACCATCCGGGCCAGCGGATTTGTGTATATCGAGATCTTTGAGAACTCTTGCTACTGTACGAGTACGGAAAAAAATCTGTCCGATGGAAAAATTTACATTCTCAAGTACAGGAGGGGCAACGTTGCTTTGAGGCAGCATGAACCTGGCAGCGAAATGGGCGGCGAGCAAGTTTGCCTTCTCTGAAGAGTAAACAATTGGTTTGTTATTGTCGATGAGCGTTGGAACCGAAGATGTCGAGGAGTTTTTATATTTTTTACAAATGACCAAAAATTTTTACTGCCTTTGGGACACTGCAGAATTTTTTGCCGTAATTTTTGGTCATGCAAAAATGTGGTTCTTTCAATAACGAAGTTGCATGACTTCCTTGCTTGCTTGTGCTTTTTCCGATTTTCCTCAATAGGGTTGGCTTTGTAAGATCGGAAACTTACTTCTTTGAGCCTGATAGCTTCTTTACACTCAGAATTAAACCAAGACATTTCTTTAGGTTTGATGCTTTTTTTTTACTCTGTTAGGAATAAAAGCACGCATCCCTAGAAGAATCACATTTCTGATCATTTCAGCACTGGCATCAATGTCACTATCGAGGAAGCATAGTGACCAGTTAAAGTTTCGGAAAAAGATATTCAGGTCCCAGTTGGCTTTCTCGTATTGCCAAACGGTCCTGGTGGGAAGTTTTTCTTTAACTGGATGGGTGGGGGATGAGAAATTAGCTGAAATGATACAATGGTCTGAAGTGCCAAATGGAGCAGTTACACTAATGGTATATTTATCAGGGTGAGAAGTAAGAAACAAGTCAAGAGTATGGGCGGCTTGCCCAGCAACATCCGGTATACGCGTTGGCACATCGATCAGTTGGGTAAGGTGATGTAACCCGGCAAAGAGCTCGACATACCTTCCTTCGGGTGTTGTCTGACCAAAATAGCGGAGCGAATTGGAATAGTGTACATTGAAATCGCCCGCAATAACGATTTCAGTTTTCAGATAGAATCAGACAGCGCATCAAACTCGTTACAAGTCGAATTACTGTCGAGATTTGGACTCCTGTAAATAAAACAATAATGAATGACATGCATGCGGACAGTGAATTTGAGCCATAAGAAGTTAAAGTCCGTGTTGGAACATTGCCCATATTGGGGAAGGCTCTGGCAAGCAATATCATTCCTAACATAGACCACGAGACCATGATGGGAAAAGAGTAATGACACCAAGCTATACCCATGTAGAGCAAATTCTGATAAATCAGTATTTACTCCAACCTGAGTTTCACTTAATGCCAAAACAGCTGGCCTATATTGAACAGTGTAGACGTACACGTGAAAGAAATTCTTTCTTAAACCACGACCATTTGAATACACGACACAAATCACTTACCATTTAAAAATACTAACATACAAAAACACAACTCTGATTAAGTCGAACTGCGCAGTGAAAATCCAAATTAACTTCTGTAATAATCAAACTGTCTTAGGTGTTATGCCCATTAGACAGCCTGTTTACAAAAAAATCAATCTAAACATTCAGCACAATAAGACAAATTCAGATGCCCTTATCTATTTACCGCAAGCATTGTATGGCCTACAGTAGATAAGAAAGAGGCAGTTAAGCACAAAGGTTTTGGGACAGATTAGAGGATAATTTGTTATGCGAATGCGTTTTATTTATTTTTTTTTCTTCCTCAGCGCGAGTGGGCATCTTTATCATTCATCCTTCGACGCGAGGGGTTTTTTTTCCAATTTCTCTAACGAGTGTGTATTATTATTTTTTTTAAAGCACTCGCGATAACAACGCGCAATTATTATTTTTTTGGCTTTTGTTTAATTATTTGTGCGCGCACCTCGACGTCCGTCCTCTACGAGCTTAGGATCGACACTTGACTTGGGACGAAATGGCACATTTATTTTTATTAAGGAAAGCAAACAAGGAGAATTTATATCACCATTTAAAAGTTTAAATATGAATGCAGCATTGAGTGATGACCTCCTGTCCTCGAGCGTATTAAGACCAATCAGTAAAAATCGCGAACGATATGGTGGAAGATGGTGATGATTATCCCAGTTAAGATGACAAAGAGCAAATAATAGAAACTGTTTTTGAATGGATTCAATGCGGGCAATGTGACAGGAGTAATATGGGAACCAAACTTGGCAACCATATTCCAAGATCGAACGAACCAGTCCAACTAACAGGCTCTTTGTCACATAAGGGTCGTTGAATTCTTTTGACCATCGTTTAATAATTCCTAGACGAACAGAAGCTTTTGCAGTTATAGAATCGATGTGCATTCTGAAGTCTAATTTTGAATCAAATATTACTCCCAAGTCTATAAAATAATTAACTCTTTCAAGTTTTGAATTATTTATAGAGTATTCCTTAAAGAAAACATTTTTAACTCTAGCGAAGGTCATTACTTTGCATTTCTTAGAGTTCAGTGTGAGATCATTCTTATTACACCATTCCTGCAAATGATCAATATCAGATTGCAGTTGAAGGTAATCAGCATTATTTTTATATGAATTTGAAATGTTCGCATCGTCAGCATAGAGACGTATATAACAGTATTTTATCACAGAGGGTAAATCATTTATAAAAATTACGAATAACAGTGGTCCCAGGTGGCTTCCTTGAGGCACGCCATACTTTACATCTATTGCGTTGGATAAATGAGACTTGAAGTTAACATATTGAGTACGAGATGATAAATAAATTGCAATCCATTGCACAAGTTTTGGGGACCAGCCGAAAAGTGAAAGTTTTCTAACAAGCAGCTGGTGATTAAGTTGATCGAAGGCTTTGGAGAAGTCAGTGTATATTACATCTGTTTGATGACCATTCATGAATCCTTTTGTTATGCATGATGTAATTTCCAACAGATTTGTAATGGTAGATTTGCCCTTGACGAATCCATGCTGTCAGTCCGATAGATGCGATTTTACACCATTTATCAACTCATGGACTATTATAGATTCCATCATCTTGGGCATAACGCAGAGTTTTGCTATATCGGCTTCCTGATTTAAGAAGTGGAATTATAAATGAAGACTTCCAAGCATGCGGGAAAACGGAAGACGACAAAGATAGGTTAAACAAATAACATAAAGCACTAGCCAAGGAATGACAGCAGTTTATTAAAACACAGGAAGGAAGATTATCAGGTCCAGTAGAAATTGAATATGTTAGCTTCTTTATTGGACTTGTCATATCGTTTTCTTGAATAAATAGCAAGTCATTTGTAATGCTCATGTTAGAGGCAATTTGATGCAGCCCAGTCAACCCGTTATTACATTTGTAGATGCCTTTCAACATTTCTGCGAACATATCACAAATCATTTGAATTCAGCTATTTTTCTCTTATTTTTAACAAAATTCCAAAAAGATGAAGGATTCCGTAATAGGTTAGCTTTCATAGATATTATGTAGTTTTTATATGCAGCCCTTGATTTGACTTGGAATTCTCTTCTTATTCTGCTGAACTCTTGAGCAGTGGAAACTGTAAACTTGAATTTAAGCTTGTTGTGAAGTTTGTTTTTTTTTTTTGTTTTTAAGCCTTTTAAGGAAAGGTGTGAGCCAAGGAACACAATTATCAACAATTTTGATGCGGCGAACAGGTATTGTTTTCAAAAAGCTGTTGTACAATATTTCATAGAGAGTATCAGTTGCTTTACTAGCATCCATATTAAAAAAGACACTATCCCAGTGAAATTGAAAAAGTTCCATATTGAGTTTTTCAAAATCAGTTTTCTTGAAGTCAAATTCATAGCCATGATCGTATTGACTAGCACAAACGGAGGTCGGCATTTCCATTAAAACTTCAAAGCAAGGGTGAAATCTAACATCATCCAATAAAGTACATGATCTTTGCACCGTTAAGCCATTAACATCATCCGTAAACACGAGGTCGAGAAAATAACCTCTTTCATTTTTAAACGGGTTAACTTGATTTAAGGCTAAAGAGCACATTGAGTCCACAAAAGAAATACTCGTTTCTAATGTCAACGATGTAGGTGACAAAAATTTGTCAACTTCTTGAAGAACGTCCCATTCAATGTCTGGTAAATTAAAATCACCAACAAGTTGTAACCGATCGTTGGGATTCATCAGGGAAACGATGTACTTAATGTTTATAACACATTGATCGTAAAGTTTACAATGCATTTTTTGTGGAATGTAGACACAGACTGTAAAAAGTTGGAAAGTTTTGAGGAGAGTTGTAACACATACCATTTCTACGCTTATTGAGGGCATAGAGACAATTTTAGAGTTGTAGCAATATCTGAAGGCAATTACAACTCCACCACCAGACTTTTTACTGCTAGTTAAGGAAGACCGATCTGACCGAAATATTTGGTACGAACTACATAGTATTTCATTGTCCAAAATAGACTTATCTAACCATGTTTCAGTAAAAAGTATTGCATCAAAGTTAAACCCAAGACTTGAAGCAAACATTGATTTTAGTTTTGTCTTCAATCCTCCAATATTTTGGGTAGTTCCACCACTTATACAAATTGCTTCTACCCTGCGGTTACTCGGTAGTGGCAGCTATCAAAATGGTGTTGAGTTAGGGCACTCACAATCTACAGTTTTAGTAAATTTGCCCGGTTTGGATAAAGGCAGAACTATATCACCCCTGAAAAACAAGAAGCCAGGAATTATTATTTATTTTTTTCACAAGATCTAGACTGCATGGAATAGTTGGATGTACAGACGGCACTCACATTGGAATCATTGCTCCCGCTCAGTTACAGCATCAGTATTTAAAATGAAAAAGGTTTTACAGTTTAATTACAATGGTCCAACCAGACCTAAAAAAGAAAAAAACTTAAACGAACGAACGAAATCGCAAATCTCTCCCAAGTAGTCCTTTTGTTTGGTCTTAGTTATATCAGGATTTGGGTGAGTTCATAATCGTCGGCCTAGCTAAGAACTGCATTATCTACGTTCATAAAGTCAGATTTTCAATCGAACTAACCTAGCCCAACTGCAGTACCTACCGTTCATAAACGTCAGACTGTAGTCAGCGTCGGGCAGATTGTGCAGTTATTTTTTTTGGCTGCAGAAAGAGGAAAGAGCGGGAATTTAATAAGAAGAACTTAGCGGCACTCAGTTGTATAGAATGTAAGTTATTACAAATATTTTATTAATTTTTTGATAAAAAATAATTTAAATTATGTGTGGAATATGGATCTCGACATCCTAAAATGACTACGGAATATATCGCCAGGATACTCTGAAATCACCTTCATGAAGAATGCATTTTTTTGCAATATGCTATATTTTTTTAAGCTTTGAAAATTGTATCGTTATAATTTTCTTTCTAATTTTTCTTTGCAAGATATTTGTGCCAATTATAATTTTCTTTTATTTTTCGGTAAGCAAATCAAAAATCAAGTTCAACTAAATTAGTTTGGCAGCCATTTTTCTCTGACGTTTATGAACTGTGTTTACATACAAATCGGACTAGGTAAGGCCTTTTTGTTTACTGCAGATATTCTGCATTGTGAGTGCATTCACAAATGCATTAGAAAAGAAATGCGATTGTACTAGAGCAGATTTTCTGCATTTATGAATACACCCTTTCTTCCATTAGCTCAACAAGCTTCGCAAACTCATTGGTGTTTGTCCTGAAAAAAAGAAATTATTATTAGAAATTATTATTTTTAAAAAGTAAATGTTTAAGTTACACATTTTCTTAAATCACATTTTTTCTTTGGCCAGTTTAATTTATTTTAAAAAATGTGTCATATTATGTTACTGGTGGCAATTTCCTATCAGTTAAAAAAAGGTTTGTTCAATTTCCTTGTGTCGTTTTCGTGTGATACGTGGACAACCCAAACTGCCCCAATTTTGTTATAAATGATGATTTATTTAACGCTTTGAATGATTGGGTATGGACTACGTTTAGACTGGTTTAACTCTGAGTGTATCAGGCTCAAAGAAGTAAGTTTCCGATCTTACAAAGCCAACCCAACAGATGAAAATCGGAAAAAGCACAAAATAGCAAGGAACTCATGCAACTCCGTTATTGAAAGAACCAAATTTTTGCATAACCAAAAATTACGGCAAAAAATTCTTCTCAAAGGCAGTAAATTTTTTTGGATATTTGTGAAAAATATTAAAAACTCCAAAACATCTTTGGTTCCAACGCTCATCGACAATAACAAACCAATTGCTTACTCTTCAGAGAAGACAAACTTGCTCGCCGCCCATTTCGCTGCCAGCTCCACGCTGCCTCACAGCAACGTTGCCTCTCCTGTACTTGAGAATGTAAATTTTTCATGGGACAGATTTTTTTCCGCACTCGTATAGCAGCAAGAGTTCTCAAAGATCTCGATATACACAAATCCGCTAGCCCGGATGGTATACCCCCGATTCTAATGAAGAGGTGTTCTTCCACACTGGCAAAGCCACTGCGTAAGCTTTTCCATCGCTCCTACTCTTCTGGAATCTTTTTTAGAAGATGGAAAACAGCATTTGTCCAGCCTATCTTTAAGAAAGGTGACCCATCCTCCCCCTCCTCCTACCGACCCATAGCACTGACATCCCTTCTTTCTAAGGTCATGGAAACGCTGATTAACCTTCAGCTTAAGGAATATCTCGAAGATCGAAAGCGGCCCCATGACCGTCAGTATGGCTTCAGCAGCCACTGGTGATCTGATGACATATCTCACCGAACAGTGGAACAAATCTTTACATCGCTTAGGTGAAAGTAAGATTATTGCTCTTGATATCTCCAAGGCATTTGATAGAATTTGGCATGAAGCACTCTTATCGAAAATTCGTGCTTTTGGGATCGATTGTACTCTTATTCGTTGGATAAGAAGCTAGCTAACTTCTGGACCGTTCAATGCAAGTTGTATTGGACGGATTCAAGTCTGATTCCCACAAAATAAATGCTGGTGTGCCCCAGGGCTCCGTTCTGTCTCCGACTCTCTTTCTCATTTTTTATAAATGATCTTCTGTCTGTTACTTTAAATCCACTTTACTGTTTTGCTGACGACTCTACCCTCAGTTTTTAATATTAGTTCGATGGTTCACGTCCTTCGCCTTCGGACGTACAATTGCAACGGTACCATATGTCAAGCTCATTTCTCCCCTTAAAAGTTTCACCTGCAATACCCTTCTCGCAGGAATGCTCATCAGTTCACCCTTGAGCCCAATTTCGGACGTACCGTGAAATATAGAGATTCTTTTTTAGCCGAACAACACGAATTTGGAATAGTTTACCTGGCGATATTTTCCCTTACCATTTTGATCTGCAAGCTATTGGACACCTCTTATCTTTCCCAGTGTGCGCATTAATTATAAAAAAAAGCTTCTAGCCGTTCACTGTTTGTGAAACTAATTATTTCCGAGTTAAGTTCGCCATTAATTAACAAAGCTATTAATCATAAGCTGTAAAGAAGCAGGAATATCAAGAGATTAGCACAATATCATCGGAATATATTAAGACTTTGTTCGTTAAGCTTCAATGGATATCTCTTGTATAAATAAAATGCAGAATCAAGATCGTTCAAAGTCAGAATAAATAATAGAGCACTCAGAACGCATCCCTGCTTTACACCTTAATTAATTGGAAAGAATGCGCTGGCACCTATTCCTTTCCACACAGTTGCTGGATTGTTGTTGTAAAATGCTTTTAAGATCGATACGATTTTTGTGAGTAATCCGATGAGTGTAAGCAAATCTGTTAAAATTATCGAATGCTGCTTTTAAATCAGTTAAAATGATCTCCATAAATGAAAAACTACGGACGGTAGTTGATTACATCTTTAAGGTGGCCTCTTTAAAAAATAGGTAGTGTCGCTCATGTTCTGCATTTTGTCCGAAACCAAATTGAAATCACTTTTTAATTTCACATGAAATGAAATTACGTGTTCTACATTTCGATCGATTTCGAAGGCTTCGGAATTGCTCCCAAATGCCAAAACTGAAGGTCCACCTATTTTTAATTTATTTTTAAAGTGAAATTAATACTGCTTATAAATATGGATGAAATATTATTGGCGATTTTAAGAGAATAAAGGAAGCAGAATTCCAAAGGAAAAATTAAAAGTCACATTTTGCGAAACAAATCAAATATATGTATATTTTTTCATTTGGTGGTAAAATGGCCACTTCCGGTTGCTTTTTTGGTGCTGGTTTACTTCTTACTTCATTGGGATCGAGTTAATTAACAATTGCACTATCATATGAAAGCTTAGACCATCTACATTAAGAATCTGCCTGCTGGTCGAACAAACGTTTGATAAATGCTCATATGATAACTTGACCGTTAAAGCTGGGACTAGTAAATTTTGAAAAGAAGTACTGAACTCGGATGCTATTATTTAATTTTTTGTTTGTGTTTATGTTACTACGTACTATTTTAGTAAAGCCCCCATTAATTTTTGGACGCTTTTATTAACCCAAGTTGTCACGATATTTGTGTTGTAGTCACGTTGCTTCGAAAACCAAAGAGCTTCATATTTTTCGTTTCACTCACGATGGAGCTTTCTATAAATTTCGATGCTAAATTTTCTATATTTTCAGTTTTTTTTTTAATATTATTCCTGGCAAAGGGACACGCTGCATCAATCTGTGATTTTTTTTGTAAAAAATTCGGGCTGGTCTGTTTACTACTCTATGTGCAATGTGAATGCACTTCGATTGCTTTACAATGATCCTCTACTGTAGCGGTTAATGAAATTCTTTATACCAGCAGAGCTAAGTCTGCGCCATTTAAGCCTAGGTAGAAGTTTCGTGTAGAGTAGTTGCTGGCTGCAACTTCGAGCGAAGAAAGTCTGATTATAAAGGGCATGTGGTCCGAAAAGTTTCAAATCCTATAGAGAAATCTTGTATAGGATCTACAGTAGTTCGATGGAAAACAGTAATCGATGACTCAAGACCCTCAATTGTTTTTAAAATGTATGTGAAATAGTAAAATCAAATTATGTACATATGTATGTATATGTATCTTGAAAAGTAAATTGAATACTAACATCAACAGGCACAAGTTCTAATGGTGTATCCACACCAAAGAAACATTTGTTTAAAAAACATTTCTGAGATGTTTTGTTTAAAAAACATTCAGAAATGTTTTTTTTTCAGAAACATTTCTGTATCCTGTTTTGTACTTCAGGATGAATTGTAAAAAAGTAGCAATCATAACGTCACGTTTTGTTATCAAATAAAACAAAAATCTTGTCAACTAGATTAAAATACTTGAAAGGTAAAGAAATTTTTCTGTTCGGAAGGGGAAAATAAAAAAAACATTTCAGAAATGTTTCGCGAAGCGTCCGGACCTAGTCTAAATAATTATTACAGAAACATTTCAGAAACAAAAAAACAACGGTTTCACACAACTTTTGTCATAACTTTGAACTCCTGGGTAAGTTGGATCTTGTAAGCCCGATGTAAAATTCGCCAAGTCTACGAATGGCCGAGTTCTTGTGCACGGCGAGGAATTGACTGCTCCGGGCTCTGTTGTACACTTTTACCGACCTCGGAGATGTTCTCCGGCGATCTTGCATTCCTTAAACGTACGAATTTTCGCTGATTGATTACCAAACCGGTCGTCTCAAATTAGGAATCTTTTCTTGTAACTCTAAATTAGTTCACGTATTGTTAACGTAGCCTCATAAAAAAAACCATTAGCGTTAATTCGGGTTACCTTGGTGACCACCGGATGGCCCCAAAGTGAATGATCAGTTTTTGAGGGAACATTCTCCCAAGAAAATGTATCTAAGTTCTTGACTTGTGTGAGGTTGCACCATCCTGTTGGAACCACGAACAAAGGATGAGCTCGCAGAAAATAAATGAATTATTTTTTGATGACTATGGAACCATCACAATCAAGACCGTGCTAAGTATGGGTAGATCATCTGGCGAGAAATTGATACCGCATTAGCGCTAAAAAGACATTTTTTTAGAATGAAAGAGTTTTTTTTAATTGCGAAATCTTTAAATATTATGGATCAATAATAATGAATATCAAATAATCTTGATGACAACATTAATCATCAACCTAGGGTGGATGAAGTGGCGGAAAAACTCAACCAACTTCGGTGATAAAAAATGCCTCAAAAAATAAAAATTCTGCTACTGTCGCAGTTGTTTGTCCAGTGAATACTTACGGTTCATACTGTTGGCCAATGAACAAGACAAATGAGAGTAAACTGATAGCGACTATTACGAAGATGCTTCGCATGACGCAAGAAATTGTGATAAAATAAAGATTTCTAGCTCTTTATTTCATCACAATTTTGCCATTCCTAGCGTCATACGACGTCAGAACAAACTATTGCGGAAGATTAGCAGACGGAAGAACTGGAGCAAACAAATGCAACGACATCTGCATTTAGGTTGACTTGGAAATGAAATACTTTAAAAAGGGCTCATGAATGATGTTTCATAATTTTAAAGAAGCAATTCGTCATTTAATCATACAAATAATGACTGATTCTATTCAAATGATACGCAGTTTGTAAGAAAAAAAAACGAACTTCAACCAGATAACTAGGACTTAGATTTCCAGTTACGATAAACCTTCCAGCCAGATTGACTTTAAAACGAAAATGACTCTTTTACTTGGGACATTCCGAAAATCCCATTACTATATTAATCAGAAGTATCCGAATTCTAAACTAAATGGGATTTCACGAATTAAAATCGAGTCAGCAATGATTGGTACGTATATTAGTTCATTTGAGTCACTGGACATCGGATTTAGGATGTATATAGCTTACTATAGGCCAAAATCGATAATAACGAAGAGCGGGGGATTCATGAGACCAACGAGTATCTCGTGCCCAGTTGAAAGTACAAAGTAAGGAAAATAACCCAAAATAAACTTGTTTTATAATATTTTATTGATTCATTTCTAATGACTGTTTTTTTTTTATTCTTAAAATAATGCGAATCTACAACGTGGATGTCATTACTTTATATTAAGATCATACAGAGGTTCCTTCAGCGGTGTCAGGGATGTAAAATAACCCATCATCGGGTCATACATTTCCACCAAGATCGTGCCACTCTTATCTCCCGCCTTACCCCAAAAAATTAGCTTATCACTGAAAGCAAAAAACCTCGGACTAATAAATCGCTCAACTCCCTTCGAAGGCAACTGTGTCCATCCACGCGCCCCGCTATATCTCTCAATCGATTTTACATTGTCTTCTGAAACACAAACGTACAAGTCTCCCCCAATGGCCGCCATATCAAAAGCCTTGTCTACATCATGATCGAAGTCCACTTCATTCCATTCAAAGAGCAACGAATCAAAGCATTTCAACGTCTTGGGTCTACTCATATCAACAATGTACAGTTGGTCATTGACAATTGCATATCTATGCGAATACGCTATTGGACTGGGCAAGGGGCGGACGTTGCTCCATTTTCGGGTACAGAAATCATATCTCTCCACCGATTTCAAAGGATGATCATTGTGATCAGTTCCACCTATGACGTACAAGTCTCCTTTAACTAAGGCCAAAACATGACCTAATCGTGCTTCCCTATTCGGAGGTAATGCTGTCCATTTCCCAGTCTGAAGATCCAAGCATTCCACACTTGCTGTAATGTCTCCATTGATTCTTCCTCCCACAACCAACTGTTTCTCGTGGGCAACCATCGACTTGAAAAATGTCCTCTTCCTCACACAACTCGGCAGCCGGCTGCTTGACCAGCTATCAAGTTCTGCTTCATATGTCACCACATTCCAGTCATCTGTTGATTCACCGCATAACATTGAGTATTTATGAGTCATGTTTCTGGGTCTAATCGTTGGAAAGATGTTTCTACTTTGAGTTTCTAGATGCCAATGCATCCATTCAAAAATCAAGTCATCACAGTTTGGAATTCTGCACACCGATTCTCTGATTTTTACTATGGAGCAAGGATCCAATAATTCAAAGCGAACAACTCTAAGTAGATTGAAAAGATCTTGGTGTCGATTTACCGGATCATAACTAATCCAATCTAGCATGCTCTGAACAACATTCTCTTCTGCGTCAACAATGAGATAGTCACTTGATAGAAGCTCACGCAAAAGTTCTGCGCTTAGCTTTGAGAACGCCTCGCCTGTGCGCAGCTTTTCGAAGTTTGCATGGGCAAATGCCAAAGATTTCTTCAAAAGAATAGATTTATTATGCTTCCAAGCGATATTGGCAAACTCCAAGCAGTTTTCGATGTTTATCTCCTCCTCCATGAAGATCGAGCAGGCTTCGATCAATGTGTGCATTTTGAAGTGAATTCCTGCCTTTAATATTGACTCCACCGAGGATGCACAAAGATCAATGGTAGACTTGTACATGAATCCCAGCACTTGTTCCATCACAGATTCATCAACTTCTTTGATTTCAAGGTAGCTTATGTCTGGATTATGGATCAGCTCCTCTAGGAAAAAGTCACTTGAGCTCGTGAGGATCATACGATGGGCCTGAAGCTTAAAGGTGTTAATACCAACTATCAGATTGATGTCGAAAAGTTTCTTGGTTTCGTAGAATTCTTGAATTTTCCGAGAAACCAATGAAGCTTGCTGATCGCATTTTAGGGTCTTGTTTGTTGAGATTTCTGGGTATAAGTTTGAAATTTTTGTTTCCGAAAGAATTTTGTCAGTCATCTGGGGAGGGTGAAAGCTTTTTATATGATTTTTCAGTTTTAAATTGCTCTTACCTCAAGCTGTGAGCTCATGAGTCCACTTCTGATTCGATACTGCCTTATTATCAGGTTAACAATGCTGTGAGCTTGGTTTTGTGATGAGACTGTTTTGTTGTTTTATTTAAAATTACACATAACCATTTGAAAAGTTTTTCGAGCATGGAAATTGGTCATCGTTTTATCAGTAAACTTAAGACTTTTTATGACGTTTTCCTTGGGGAGAGTTAGTTAAAGTATTTTGCAATATTGTGCTGTAAGATTGTTTTGGAAAAAAAATTCACAGACAGTATACTCCTTTCGTCCAAGTTTTGACCCTTGAACGAATCCAGTACTGATGCTCTTCACTATTGATTTGCAGTTCTTCAGTTGCACGAAGAAAATTCTAGAACAAAGAAAAGAAAACAAATATTTTATTAATCGCAAATGGGAAACCTAATAGTTTCTATGTTGGCTATATTGGCTATAAACAGTAGTTAGGCTAATACTCACTAACCGGCTGGCAGCATTATGTCCGACTGACTTGGATAAAGAAGCTTATCGTGATAAGCTACGTTTTAGCAGTCTTCTCCGCACAACAACATCTTCCGCTGCTTAAGACCATAACCTCACACAGCCAACAAATGACCACTGAGCACAGCCATTTGTCTCGGAGCCATCTGTTGAAGGACCAGTAAATCTTTTGGATAGAGCTTTCTGAGGTCATTAGAATCAATCCCAAGTCACTCTGTTTTTGCTTAAAACGTTTAGATCACCAATCCACCAAGATCTGCTTCGTGCAATGATAAATGCTTCATAGAATCCAAGATTGGGGGGGGGGGAGGTGTGCGCGGCGCGTACTCAGACTGACTAAACATTAGACTTGACTTTCGTAATTCAGATACCAGCATCGTGTTCCAAGTTATGATATTGTGACAAGCTAAGAGGTTCATTGGATCAAGGTATATGTTCCACCCCTAGATCACTTGGTTCCGTACCAACAAATTCCGTCACTGATCGAATCTTTTGATCATCTGTAGTGGCGTTGGGTGAACACTTCTGCTTTCACATTTTTTGGGAACGGGGAACAGAGAAATTTCAGAAAACAGTTAAGTCAACGAAAGCTCGAAAGGATAGAAACTGATATACTAAAGAAATGCATCGATAGAACATTGTAGATGGACAAGTATCACTTGCCTAGTAACGAATCAGATTTGGCCAAAATTGGATCTGAAACGTTCTAAATATTAGCTGTTTTTAGCAGATTATATATCAGCTCGAAGACTTGTGTCATTTCAATGGATATTACCTTACAGGTTAACATTCCATGAGCCTCGTAGCTTCCTCAAATTATTTTTCCAGAACCTGTATGCAAGAAGAGGAAGAGCAAACCATTCCTCAACTCCACCCGGTATTCCAGAAATCAACATGCAGAGAATCATGGACTTACACGAGAAACTCAAAACAAAGTTAAGATGCCATCCAGGGAGCACCCTTGACTTTCTGCTAGAGTGAGCTGATGACTGTGAATCGATTATTATTTGCAGGTTGTTGAGTCGTAATATATAGTGATAAGAAGAAAATCATTGAAAGCTACCACATGGGACAAAATTCATGACCATTACTGCCATGTGGAAAGAAGACAACATTAAAAGCCAGTTCAAAAGACAATAACATGTCACACTTCAACCGTGTCGCGGGAAGAATTAAGAACCAAGAGGCCTGCCGATGTTTTCTGAAGTGGAACAGTGAAGTAAAAAAATTGTGGTCCTAGTCGAGATCAAAAGATCCATCTACATATCTACAGTCTAACGGTCAACTTCGTAGATCAATGGGGTTGCCGGGCTATCCTAAGCCCAAGATTAATTTTTAATACTATTTTACATTAACTACATAATGTTTATTAAATTTTGGTAAAAAATGTTTAATTGTACTCTACATTCATGCAAAATTAATAATTATTTTAAATTACATAAAGATTCATTCGATATTAGTTTTAATAACTACAGAATGAAACCCATTATTCTATATTAAAATACATTTAAATTAATCGAATTGTAACTTAAGTAAAAAGGAATAAATGAAGAAAAAAAAGGCTGCCTTAAGAGTGCCTCGGCCAAGCATTTGTTACTACCTACTAAAGATTTATCATTCACAATCATTCCACTGCTAACATCAGGCTCGGATGTAGACTCTTGATGAATATTTTTCCTTACCTTCCGAATTGCTTTTCGGCACAGGATTTTTCCCTCTTGGAGAAGATTTTTAATACTTTCATTCAATATAGCAAGTGAAGTCGATGGGGCCGAAGTGGGATAATTTTTCGAGTTTGTTCTCTAACTGATTCGACAAATTTAATAACTTGTTCTGTTTCATTAAGAAACGTGTCAGATGATAGGAAACCCTGGTCAGAAAAAATGTCCGGATTAATCGGGAACAATTTCTGTTTCCCTGGACCCAGATTCTCCTCTGGCAACAGACGCAACGCTATGCTGTTATTTTTACCCCGGGTAAGACTTCATGTGAAAATTGCATTCGTGTCTATACGCGCTCTAGGTTTCCCAGCATGTTTAAACCATGGAGAGTGCCTTGTTAGAGGAAAAATGAACAACGGTGCAATAAATTTACCGGCAGCCCTCATAGCACATAATGCCTTAATATTGCGCCTTCTCTTCCAGCTGGTTATAGATCCGCCTCTTTTTTGACCAGTTTCTGCCATAACTTTTCCAGAGTCCTGGACTTAGGAAAACCCAGTTTCATTCGGTTAAAATTCATATTTTCTTCATAACATCCTCCAGCAACTGGTAAAATTAACCTATATTTCTTTTCGATTAAATGCAGTCGATCTGCCGACGCAAGTGTCTTCGGCTTTCCGAACGGATGACTATGCAATTTTTTTCAGCGTATTCGAGAGCTACTTGCACTTGCCGCACTTGCAACCATTACAACAACCAACCAACAACCAACATTAAAAAAAAATTGCGAAAATATCACTAAATTTATAACAAATATAGTCAGTTTTACTAACTACGTATCTATTTAAACGACAAACTTCATTTCAGTCACAATTAATATTTTATATTATTGTTCAGGCTTTTTCATTGCAAAATAAATTTTTGGAGAGCACAAAAAGAGCAACTACCCGCATGAGAGACAAAAAATAATGAGATGAAACGTCTTTTTTCCTTTTCAGTTTTCAGTTTTCGTTTTCAACTCTTATCCCGTGAGATGAAAGCAATTACACAGTTGAATTTAGAGTAATGTCTTACATTTGACAGTTCTTCTTTCTGCTTCCAATGCTGTATGTGATGCACAGCGTTGCCGTAGAGGCACAATCTTGCCATTTTGTCACGACGATTTTCTCGTGGTACAAAATAATTCAATATTTCATTTTCTTTGAATCTGCTTTTCTAAAACGAGGTTCATATATATGTACAAATTATTTTTTCCCACTTTCTTACATCTGCCGGTGAAAATACTTTAAAAATCGGTAGGTATAAGAATTTTGAATTGAACTTAAAAACGAAACGTGTGCTTACAGTGCCACCGTTAGAGAATTTTCCGACTTCTCTTTTTTTTTAATCTTTGCATAGCAAACCCGCACAAGGAAGCATCCAATTTTGTCCAGTCGTTTTCAAATTTTAAGCATCCGAAGAAAGCAGGATGCATATTTATAATGTAAATATATATATGCATACCTACATGAAGAATATATCAATGTATTTGTACATAGATACAAAAAATAAATTAAAAATAAAGTTTTTGTTTGGTAATGGCACACTACTACGATATTTTTTTCTTGGCGGCAACGCTGCCCCTGATGCCTGGCTTATAAATGCATACCTCCTTTCTCTTTCGCTCTTATGTGAGGCAATGCTCACGAATCATCGTGTAATTGTAGACTAACATCCTAACAGAGCTCGAAACAACGCGATTCCTTGGAATATTCATATTCATAATGAAATTCGCAGCTGTCAGAGTTTTGTGTAAAGAGGATATTTTCTGTTTTTGAGAGATTTCTACGAAAAAAAGTACGGCAACGCCTTAAACCAACAAAATTTCAGCATACTTTCCTAGTGTTGCTCAAGCATCGATAGTACTTATTTCCGATATTATCGATGGTTTTGAAAAAAAAAAACTATCGATAGTACCGAGACTATGGATAAATTTATCAAATGAATAGGCCAAGACAAATTATAAAGATTTTAAAACTCATTGTTAAAGGTCCTTCTGTGATTGAAAAAATTAAAAAACTATTTAAATTATTTAACATAGTTTTTAACTCTCTGACGATGACAATGTCATCACATTCGATAGGCTTGTTCAGATTTTATAGATTTATTACCAGCTAACGATACGACAACAGTGAAGCTTACCACGTTTTATGAATACCCTTAAAGTCTTTCAAAAACGTTTTTTATTTATTGTCTTTTTTCAATTGTCAAACTGACGTTTGGCTGCTACTTTTCGCTGCCTTCCAAAATTTCTTGAGCTGAAATTCGCAGGTTGGGGAAATTATTTTCTCTCTCATGAACTCTCTCTTCTGCGAATTTCTACAAATTTAGGAATTAGTAGAAATTCGTGAAAACTCGTACGAATTCGCAGATTGGGAACACAACTAGTATGTCGACATGGCGACATAGCGTGTAAAAACGAACGAACCAGTTCGCCGGCACAGTTTCTGCTTTTTTTTGTTGTTGTTCTGTTAGCGTACAAACGTTTTTACTCCTATACATTTGTTTTAATGTAAATTTGACAACTTTACCATTTGCCAGCTGGTTTTGACATAAGTTATTACATACATCGACGTATTAGCGTGTGAATGTCCATACAACAACGAACTACTTCGTCGACATGGTAGATCGATGTGGCGTGTAAAAGGGGTATGTGTTTCTCTTTTGCTTACCTCGGATCCGCTATAACATCTGACAACAACATCTCGTCAGAAATAAAGCGAAGAATTACTCTTGCCAATCGCTCTTTCTATGGGCTAGGAAGGCAATTGAGTAGCAAAGCCCTCTCTCGAAAGGCAAAGGAGACTCTGTATAAGACCTTAATCATCCCAGTCCTGCTCTATGGCGCCGAGGCATGGACTCTATCTAAAGCGGATGATGATATCCTAAGTCGTTTTGAGCGTAAGATTCTTCGGAAGATTTTTGACCCTATATGTGTTATGGGACTTTGGAGGAGAAGGTTCAACCAAGAACTATACGAGCTGTACAGCGACATTGACCTGGTCAAAAAAATACGCATAACACGTTAAAGATAAGGATAAGTAGGAACTTACTTACTTACTTACTCTATTTTCTGATTATCTTTAAAAACTGACGAAAAGGCCTGTCAATTCGAAAATCGAAAACAAAAACTAAACAAATAATTGTCTGGCTTAAAAATAATCTTCAGAGGCATTTGATTAGTTAACGTTCCTGTTCTTGAAAAACAAGACAGACCGGTTTCAGCCAATTTGACCCTAATATACAAATATTTATTTGAAGATTAAAACTAATTTGTTTCTAAATCAAAACTGAAAACACAAAATAAAGATTCAAACAAATATACGCACACCAAGTACACTTAAAAGCACTATTCCATACAAAACGTACTGAAAGTACTTCTATAATGAAAACCGAAATATAATGTCTCAATTTGTGTTCCACTCAAAGAGAAAAAGCCAGAGTCCTTGAGCAAACCATTCCGTTGCCATATCACCACTAATCAACGAAAACTCCAATGAACGGTCTTTAAGCCGCAGTGACTTATTCAAAAGTAGAGTATTTAGTAAGAAGGTCATCATATCCTTCCACATCCATTAAGGTTATTCCTTGATACTCCAATCCTCCCCTCAAAACTGAAATCCTTCCTCTTCTAATTAATTTTCATTTCCTCTACCATCATCACACGTCATATTTTCAAGGACTTGCTGCCAGCATTTTTTCCGAGTGCGCTTTTTCCAGCTTCCATCAAAAATCTAATGGTTAAATAAAAAAAATGGGAAGAGAGTGCGAAGAACAGCTATCCACCTACGACACAACCTGCTGCAAAAATGTGTTAAAACAATCTCCTCGTTCCGTCAACATTATTCAGCTTTAAGCCCGATATACACAGAGGAACAACAACGTCAAAAAGAAAACATCCTGCAAACCGTAAATTATTGGATGGTCTGCGGCGTCCATAAAGCAAACAACATCTAACCAAACCAGGAAGGGAGATGAAAGGAGTGGTCCTTCTGCTAGTTTGCATGTCCGGGAATCTGGAGAGACACCCCAGACACTAAATAATCTGCTTCTTCTGTGTGCAGCGTATGAATTGTGGCCCAGAGAGGTAGTGGAGTGGAGACTCATTCCTCATGGAAGGAGGACCAAAGTTGGGAGCATCTATGGTATGTGGTACAGAACAGAAAAAGTTTCACATAAAAGTTCCTAATTGCCGAAATGGCCATAGATGTTGTTATTGTTTGTTGTTGAATATTGCAGGTAGCTGCTGAAGCTCAACGGAACTGAAAGAAATGAATTATTTTTCAGGATGCAGTGCTGCGGTTGTGGGGTGAAAGCTTAACGTCATATTTAGGTGGCCCAGTAGGATAAAGTTATGGTGCTGCCATCTGTGAATGCTTAAAGAAAGTTTTTACTTGGGTAGCTACTGAGCTTTTGGCAGCTTTGTGTCAAAGCTGTAATGAACTTAAAGGATTAAATGGAATAAAGTTAAGAGAAAACTTTTGACAAATGTTTGCTTATGTTTATGTATTATGTTTACTTTTTTTTTTAGTTCGTTGCAATCGGTTAAGTTGGAAGGTACTGTTTGCGGAAGGAGCTGTGGATTATAATAAACCATGAGATTTTAAAGGGATAAAGAATATGGAATATTTAATATCTTCCGAATTGTGTCAATAAAAGTTACAATATTTATACACGTTTTTCATTTACTTTAAGAGTTTTGATTTTAAAGTGAAAAATAAAGTAAAATTAAAGTTTTTATTGACATATGGTTTCAATTTCAAATGTTTCTTTAAGGCATTCTACAGATACGAAAGGACTTAAGTGTCAATTACTCTCCAAGAAAGAACAACTGTTAATAAAATATTAATATAAATATTTTCTATCTACATCTATCTATTCATTATCTAACAATTTGAATTTTGTAAGAGTTTTACTTTCGGCCAAGATATTCAAATATATTGCTAATATTTAAATTGTATGGTGCAACAAAACCTTATGGAGCCCAGGGCTAATCACTTTTACTCTCAACCATCCCTGTGGCATGTGCGATGCGAATCTGCAGGAGCGGAGTGGGCAAACAATTTATCGCTGAAACAGATTGGCTCCATGAGATTTCACGCAAAATTATAGACTCTTTAATAATAAAATTAGGAACTGACATTTAAAGCGTATTTCTTCAATTATAGACGACTCAAAAATTGATTTTCTCATAGTTTAAAACTAAATTATTAATAAGAGGAATCCCCTGCATTATCTTTTTAGTGTGAAACTAAAAACTCTCTGAGAGAATGACGGGTCGCTCTCACAAAACGCCATTTTTAAAATAAAAATCCAATAACAACAAAATTCCCTAAGGTTCTCAAACTTTCAAATTTATTTTAACTAGTGCAGGGTTTTTTTTTACAATTGAGAAAAACTTAATACATAACTAAACATTTTAAGTGATGTAAAATTAATGTATTAAAAATAGGTTGTCTGTAATTTTGGGCCACTTTCTTTATTATTCAACATTCTCGGTTGGATACTTTCGTGAAACTGAATGAAACCTAAAGCTCTTGTTGTTCGAGTTCGATACTCCGCTTCTACTTCGTAGACCGTCCATTCATGACTTTTTTCGAAGTTCTCTTTGTTATTTTCTTTCCGTGAGTTTCGCACTTCTACACTCTCGACTTTTTCAGTATGTACAAGACGGGTATAAAGAAATCACCCTATTTGAAGATGCTTTCATTTTTGCAAATGGCCGACAATGTTAAATCTGTTTTGACATTTGTGGACTAGACAGATGCAGAATACAAGTGAACAAGCCAGGGAGCGATACATGAACCGACATGAACCGATATTCTGAAGGCGGCGTTCACGGGTCGCCTCATCTCTCGTTTTGGCGATTTGCACTGGCCCGCAAGATCACCCGATTTAACCGTCTCAGACTTTTTTTTGTGGGTTTTTTTTTAAGTCCCGTGTTTACATGAACAAGCCCGATACTCTGGAAGCCCTACAGGACAACATTCGAAACGAGTGCGAGAATCTGTCGCCCGAAGTTCTCGCTGATGTGATGAAAAATGCCATAAAACAAGCCCGTATGGCAATCAATTGTGACGGCGCCCATTTGGCCGATATCATCTTCTCGACTTAATCAATACAATTCTAAAGGTTCAAATAAACATAATCAGGAAACAGAATCGAAGTTTTTCATTTAGAAAAAAAAGAGAGCCAAACAACATCTGATGGATGACTTCTTTTGGCCCTCCCTGTATGTATGTATAACGAGCTGCAGCCTAAACGGCTTGAGCGATTATCTTCAAATTTAGTGTGTGTGTTTCTTTTGTCATTTCGGAGAAGGTAGGCCTAAAAATAACGGTACCTGCCTAATGACCGTTTAGGAAAAGCTCATTTTTCTCGAAAACGGCTCCAACGATTTTGATGAAAACACTTTTTATTTAATCTGAATTCAAACTTTTTACTATCGCTTCCAGTTGTTAAAAATTCCATTTTCGAAAATAAACTAAACTCTCAATGCCATCTACTCTTGTATTTATACACATTTACAAACTTCTGGAAGCTTCCGTCTGGTTGTGGCACAATCTAAGCTTTCGGTTGTTTGTACTGATTCGAGTTCGAATTAGTACTTTGAGTTCGAATTAATACTAATAACACATATTGCAAATATGTAGCATACTTTCAGGGGTATGATTGTTGTACACAATAAATGTTGGTTGTTGTACACAATGAATCCCACAGATGTCGTTTATTTACAAACAAAATGTATCCTCCGAACAACATTTACGCTCCTTGCACGTTTCAAGAGTGATTCCTTTAAATCTATTTGAACCAATGAATAAGTAGGGTCATTAATACGACATAAATAAGTTGGACGCTATTTTTGAGTTAAAGTTTTTCTACAGAATAATTAGATATATTGTAAGTTGAACCCCTAATTCACACTACGCCATTGTTCATTAAGAAATGTAGTTAATCCATTCAAAGGCCTACGGAAAATGTAATGGGATACCTTTTACCCTGAAAAAAATACTTATCTCTCCTTAAGGTATACAACACTCATAACTCAGCTCAAACGCCTGCAAACTTTAATTAGCTGTTTAATTGCTTTTGCCGCATTTGCAATGTGAGTGAAGACGTGGGTAGAAAGGTGTTTTGCATTGATAGGTGGCGCTGAAGTAATATAATTTTTATATCAACAATATTAGAATTTATATGTTTTGACATGATTATCTGAGGGTTTAAAGATATGGTTTAAGCCGATAGGAGGCGTTGGTGTCACACTCCAGAAAATGTATGGCCTGTCGAAGAAACACCGGGTCAGTCAGCTAGTTTTATTTGAACATTTTGAGTATTTTTGGGATCTTACAATGCAAATTGTTTTTCTTCGCTTGAACAAAACGTATTGTATATCAATTAGCTATACTTACACTTAAATTGACTGCTGGTTTAAAAAACATCTCATCAAGGACCTATTAGAATAAAAAAATTCCCCTTGATGTTCAATCTATTTTCCTTATTCTGAGCCGCACTTTATCTTAAAGAATGCCACATTTTTTGAATGAAATCTCCACTCAAAACTCAGACAAGTTAGAATATTCACCCCCTCAATTGCCAACATTGAAGTTAGTACCCTCTCAAACCGGAGTATAAAGTTCCTTCATTTTATGTGGTCGTATAACATTATACACAAATGGTTTCTGTTAACAATTTAACAGTGACATCAGTAAGTCCATTACATTACATTTTATTGGCCCCGAACTTGTTGGCCATTTTATAATGCAATTCCATTTTTTATAGCAGCATTAAATTTGCCAAATAAAAAACAAACCCACAACATGACTAATATTTCCCATTCCTAATTGAAAAGAAAATCAATCGTCAGCAGCGCAAACCAATAAAATTAGTCCCAAAGCCAAACATTTAGTGTTGGTGTGTGTATGTGTGGCGGTTATTTTGTGTATTTTTCGTCCTTTTTCTAAGCAAAACTTGTGCCCTACTCCACTTTCATCCATCGAATGCCAGCCCCACTCCCAGCTTCCAACTGAATGCCATAAAATGCCATCTTCTGCCAACTTTATCCACATTTCCGGCTGCTCGAAAGCTTTCACTATTGATTACCCAATTATTGTGCATTCAATTCAAAACGGAGGAAGTTTTTCGTTCAAATCTACCTTCTTTCATCCCCAAACTCACATAGTTAGTTCCTGTTCCTGCAGAGCACACATCATCAGCGTTTTCAAAACTTCAGCTCTAATCAAAGTGAATTCCTTTTCATTCCCTTTTGGGTTGCTGGCTTTATTAGCGGAAAAACTATAGGTACCGTGTTCTGAAGGAGTTGGGAGCTCCATGGTTCTAGGAGTAGAAATTTGCTTCCAATGAACTGAATTACAAAGAAACATTGATTCACCTGTACTCGTGTGAATGTGTCACCCCTTTTTATGTTGCCACTATATGGAAGTTCAAATAACCGGAAGTGACAATTTTGCCTCTCTTAATGTTGAAAAAAACCCATTGACAACAAACCGTCAATGGGCTGGGCATAACGCTCATATGCACACTGAGTGCGCTAGGCTGGTGTTGTAACTTGTAACACTATGTGTCGGAAAAAAAATACAGTCTAAGGTCCAATCACATGGTCAGTGAATACATTATCCTGGGTTGGGTGTGGAAGCGGCTCCGAAACAGCATAACCATCATTCAACCACTGGCTTTTGCGGGACGACACATATACGCGCGCTCAACCTTAAAACACAAATTTTACTAAGTGAGTAAATTCCAATGGGGACTTGAAATAGACGACAATGACCAAGCGGGGGTACTGTTTTTGTAGTATTATAGGACATAATCAGCGTCATAACGATGACGAAGTGAAGGACGATGATGGCATTCTAGGACGACTATGAAGACGATGATGTAAACTGTCGAGCCGTCGTCGTCGTCGCCCAAATGGATGTCGCACTCTATTTAGCGTATCCTATGCTTCGTTTGTAAGTCAAAAGAGAATAGAAGCAGGGCCGTATTGAACGCAATAATTGGGCCACTAGCCGCTCCCGTCTCTTCCGATAATATTTACAGCACCTTTCAGTCTTCAAAAATTCTGACTGGAGTCATCGCTCTGTTGGTATTATTTATGTTTAATCTTCCGCTGGTGTAATATGTCCCTCACAATGGTAGTTATGGGTATTTATGCATTTCGAAGAATATAAGGGTTTACATATCCTACTTATATTATAAATGTGAATGTTTGTATGTTTGGATGTTTGTTCCCTAATCACGCCTCAACGGATCAACGGATTTGAATGAAATTTGGTAGGTAGATGGATAATGTGCTAGATTAAAATATAGGCTACTTTTTATCCCGAAAAAATGTTCGGTTCCTGTGGGAGAGGCTTATGTCTATGTGAAATAATGTATGGCTCAAAGTTTGTTTGTTATGCTTTCGTGTCCCATAAAATGCATGAATTTGTGAAATTGGGTCGACATAGTCTCCTCTCCCCTGAGGGAGAGATCGAAATATTTTCTTTAAAGAGTTTTGATAATAGAAATTTATGTAAATTATTTATGGCGGCCAATTGAAGTGTAACAGAAAAACGACATTTACATTACATTTGCAATTGAAGTAGAGCACTGGAAACTGAGGCCTTCAGCTGTTACCTTATTCAAAACAAACAATAAGACAGAGAGACAAATAAAACAGAAGAAAGAAAGAACAGTAAGCACACATCAACAGCATGAGGTTGTTTTTCGAACGGTTCCCATTCGACTAATAGATAACCAAGCGTAATGATGCTTGATTTCGCTGATCTATCGGGAAGCGATCAATTTCATATGAAAGCCAAGTCCGTTGACCGCAATACAGAAAACTAAAAATGAAAAATGCAGTATTATTGCATAGGTACCTATAAAAAACATTTTCGTTTGTATATTTGGATGTTTGTTCCCCAATCACGCCTCAACGGCTTAATGGATTTGGATGAAATTTGGTAGGTAGATGGATAATGTGCTGGGTTTAAACATACACTTATTTTTATCCAGGAAAAATGCACGATTCCTATAGGAGAGCCTTAAATGTGAAATACTGCATTTCTGAAGATTTGTTAGATATACTTCTGTGTCTTAACGATAGCACGATATTGTGAAGTAGGGTATACGGAAGACTGACAGGATTCACTATATTATTAAGATATATAGAGATATAGGGAAAGAGAGTTGTAAAGATATAGAGATATAGTGACATAGAGATATAGAGATATACAGATATAGAGATAAAGAGACCTAGAGATATAAAGACATAAAGATATAGACATAGAGGCAAAAAAACATATAGATATAGAGATATATAAGGATACGGAGATATGGAGATATAGAAATGTATATATATAGAGATATAAAAATATAGAAATATATAGCTATAGCGGAATATCACTTCGATTAGAAAAACGCTATTCATTATCTTAATGAAAATAAATTGTAATTTAACCAAAAACCTAATTTAACCAAAATGCTCAATCTTGTGCCCACGCAGACGAAGTCGCGGGTAGAAGCGTGTTGTCAAAAATAATTTTGAATTGCTGTTTGGTATGGACTTATTTTGTTTATGCATTAGGACAACAGAGACTTGTTCAAATGCTTCTTACCAAGCAGTCCTTTAATTTTGTTGGAATCCTTACCAACATAGACCAGCCTTCAGAAACATATTACTATTCAAGTTTTGAAAGACGAAAAACACTTAGTTCTTATGGAAAATATTTTTTTTTAATATTGATTACTAGCGCCATCTGTCTTAATATATTAAAAGGGTGAGGAAGATTTTGGAAAAATAATAAGCTATTTTCGCTTGCTTAACATCGATCAACCCCTTAATGTTGGATTCACTAATATTCGTAAGCAAATATTCAACTTGAAATTTTTGAAATGAACGATTCTCTCCACATTAAAATCCAGATCAATTACTCGTCATTCGGTCTTGTTCGGACACTGCCCTACTTAACCGGAGGATCTCTGCTCCATTCTCTGCCACAGTGCCAGTGTTATCTAAATATAGGAAAGCTATGAAACGGCTCAAACATGTGCTACAAAATATGTATTCATCTATTAGATAGTGGTAAGCCCTGAAGATTGTTCGATTACTTGAGGCCGTGGTTCTTGCAATGTGACCTCAAATCTGCTTAGTTAAAAAGTTATCTATGATATTAATATTACTCCCATTGTATAAGACCTTGTTGAGATCATAGTGTTTGAACTCCAACTCTGTTCTGTAAAGTCCATCTCAAACTCCTGATTCTTTTCCATTATAGTTGGTGCAACTTTGAACTACACAGGACATCCAAAGGCAATAAGTGCTAAGTAGCAAATCACCTTTACTCTGCTGTCTAGGCAGCTGCTATAAAACAGCCGTGTCGGCCAGGCCAGAAAAGCATGTACATGTCGATAGAAAAATTCATAAGTACTGATCTAGTCAAATACCAAAATAATTTACCACACTTTTGCACGCCATTGGATGCCTATGGTGACCACCAATCACTAGCTTGCCATAGTTCTTTCCCGTGTCCATAGACAAATGATAGTTTTACATTTCTGGGAGTTTATTTTCAACATGTAATCTTTTCTGCCAGAGAATTCTAAGCCCCGCCTTGAAGCCCAATTGTATTTCTGAAATAATTCTTGCCTTGCACTCACTTAAACCGAGCTCTGTTCAGAACTTTTTCAAATATTTTGCTGATACTTTGAAGAAGACATGTCACCTGGAGATTTTATTCGAATTTTGTGAGTTTTGATTGTTCGAAGAAAGCACGTAAAATAATTTATAGCGCAATAATTTAAACGCTATATTATTTCTTTTCAAAATGAGAAACAGTGTAATTTTTTTTCAAAATCGTAATTTTTTTTAAATAAAACAATTTTATTTTAACAACTTTTTTTAAACCTTAAAAAGAAATACTTCAAGAATTCAAACTTAGGCACTAAAAAAATAACATAAAACAAACAAAATTAAAAAAAAAAAAAAATACCGAACCGAAAAATTAGCTTTAACTTAACATTTATATGGCAGGTACCGTTAACATTTTAGCTTTAAAAATAAATAAAAAAGTCCTCTGTAGAATGTCAAAATATCCTTAAGTTCTAAATTTGAAGACAATTGTTCCAAACGTTCAGGCTGTAGTCCAAAATAGGCTTTTTAACCTATAATAAAAGTAAAGTAAAAATGGGTACTACTTGGTCGCACGTACTTGCTCTTATGCGCATAATAACATTTGAAGGCAATACCTTTCACAGCAACAAGTAATATTAACGTAAATAAATTGCACGATTCGATCGCACGTACTTGCTCATATGTGCGGTCACATATGCACGACTGGGTCGCACGAACCTGTTCTTATGCTAGATAATTGCTAAGTGGCTGCATGTCTGTATATATTAAAATAAAGAAATTATTTTATTTTTCGAAAATTCTTTGATTTTTTAATTACTTAAGAGTTTCTCGGAAAAACTAAGTATGAAATAAAAGGAAAGAAATATGCAAAATCGTTGGACCAGTTTTTTTAAAGTGGTTTTTTTGAAAAACTTTTCGAAAAAAAATGTTTAATTTTTTTTTTTAGTATGTCATTAATAATCAAAATATATAAAATATTTCGAAAATCAATTTTTTTTCAAAAAATTTTAAAAAAAATCGAAAAAAAGTTTTTGGAAATTTTGAAATGCAACATAAATTGAATTATAAATGACTTCCTGTGTGCAAAATTTTATTGAAATCGGGATAATGGTTTATGATAAAACCGCATTTAAAAAAAAACGGTTCTATGAGAGATACTAGCAAATAAATACTAAATACCAAGTTTGAAGCAAATCGTCCAATCCGTTTAGAATCTAGAGGTGCCAGACAGACACTTTTTTCGACTTCTCTATCATTGTAATGTCATTTTTGATTGTTATGATTTTTCTACACGAATCCATAACTTGCCCTATAGTACCTATAATCGCAAGTAAAAGATAACACGGTCTGAACTTATAAAAAGTGTCAAAATCACGACACCTAACGGTTTTTTTTTTAAATGGAGTGGCGTTCTCACATGAATTTATGAAAAAAAAATATGTATCTCGAAAATTGTAGAATCGATTTTGATTTTTTGTTTTTTTTTACGTTTTTGAGATATTGGTATGCAGTTTTTTAGAAATTATTTATATAAACATAATCATAAAATTTTAAATAAATTTGTTTGATTAGTTTTAAAAATATTCAAAATTAAAACAAAAAAACAAATAAATAATTTTAGCCTTAAGAACTTGAACAAAACAAGGATGGATAATGTTGAATGTTTTTCGGAAGAGATACAATGGATAATTATCTATTTGTCACATAAATGCTCAAAGCTTAACAAAACATCTTGACGAGTTCAAAATTTTACTTACTTTTCTGAAATGTTTTTTTAGGTCTGGACGCTTCGCGAAACATTTCTGAAATGTTTATGAAATTTTTCTCCATTTCCCATTCCGAACGGAAAACATTTTTTTCAAGCATTTTATTGACAAGTTTTTTTATTTTTATTTGTCTGTATTTTTTCATGATAATAGAACATTGCTACTTCTTTACAATGAATTGAAGTACAAAACTGGATACACAAAATGGGAAACAAAAATTAACATATCAGAAATGTTTCTGAAATATTTTTTAAACAAATGTTTCTTTGGTGTAGACCTGTAGACACACCTTTATACACAGAGACAGACAGACATTTCTTGCCACTAACTTTTTAAAAGCTTTCTCTTTTACGTAATGTCATGTTTGAATGTTATCTCCATTTTTATTGCGATTATAGGAACTATAAGGATTCATGCAAAACAAAATCTAACATCAAACATGACATTACAATGATAGAGAAATCGAAAAAAATCGGAAAATCGGACCATCTGTTTGTCGGTCTATCTGTTCGCACCTCTACAGCCTAAACGGATCGGCCGATTTGCTTCAAACTTGGTATTTAATATTTATTTGGTAGTATCTCGGGTTTTTTTTTTTTGCTCTAGGTCGAAAAATAACGGTACCTGCGAAACAATCTTTAACCAAAAAATTGATTTTCTCGAAAACGGCTTTAACGATTTTGATAAAACTTTTAGGGTGCTATTTTTATACGTATTATTGTAAAAAAATAGCACCCTGAAAGTTTTTTCAGTTAGAATACATTTTTAATTTGTTCAATAATGGTACCCCCCATAGGACCGTTTTTTTTCTTTGACTTTCTCGAGAACTGCTTAACCGATTACATTAAAATTCAAGAAGATGTAGATAGCCAAACCAATTCGGATTAAAAAATATTTTCGAAAAACTTTTTTTTTGTAGTTTTAATATATTTTTTATATATTTTGTTTTTGAAAAATCGATATTTTGAAGTCGGGTATTTGAATTTTTTTCTTAGTTTCGTTTTTTAATGTAAGTAATTTTTGTGTTTAAGTTTGCATTCCTGAATTGTTTTTTTTAATTTACAAAAAAAGTTGTTCAATAAATGCCGTTTTATTTACCGTTCCTACGATTCAAAAATTACACTTTTTCACATTTTATAAAACTATAAATGGCGTTTAAATTTTTCCGCTGAAAACTGTTTTACGTACATTTTGAAACAAAAAAACTTTGAAGTTCCTTAAATATTTTTCAAATTTTATTCGAATCACGAATCCTAAACTTGCCTTACAGTATAGGTACGTATAATCCCAAGTAACAAGGACACTGTGGCGTATGTGGAACATTTTTTTAAGTTTTCATATATAAAAAAAAAAAAATATACAATTAATTACGATTTATTTAAAAAAAATCAATGTCTCGAAAATAGTACTAATAATAGTAATTATTATTAAACGCAAGTAGACCTAAAAAAACAGGGATCGCACAGACCACATTGTTAGCGAAATCTTTGTCAGAAGCAAGTACCTAATATTCAAAAAAATTGCCGTCACATATCTTTTGAAAATAATTATTTAATACAAATACTACACGGCTAATATAAATCCTGTCTGATTCTTAAAAAAATTCATGTTATTCCTTAAAAGTAGCATAAAACGTATTACCCATCATCGAAAACACTTCAAATACAAATACGGACCTGACCATAGACTGAACAAAACCTAGAGCAATAATACCATCAACACAACACTCTGCGGCACATGCGTCCTTCAGCTGGCACCATCTCATATCAACACATCCTCCCACTCACCAGCCACCAGCACCACCTCTTCTAAACTGAGAATGCAAGCCAGAAAGATACTCGTATAATGTTCCATGTCGCCTGCTGTTACAGGACCTTCATTGGTTCCACCAGCAAAATGAACATCATTGCGATAACATACTTTCGTCGTGTTACATCGTTTTTTTTACAAAAGAGAATCTCTGGGGCTTGTGTGCTCTGCCTCATCGCCAGTCACACAGTAGTTGGATGTCGTTGCTCGTCGAGGACATTGTCGTTGTCGTCGTTGCCGTCGTCGCCGTATTGTCCTTGTCGCTTGGTCGTCGTGTGGTGCTTAGAAGCTTAAGCAATATTTGTCGGTTTCAAAAAAGGATTCCCGAGTAATTCACTTTCAGTTTAGCGAGAACTACTGATCCAATCGGTCGGTAACGAACAAAAAAAAAAAACCAAAGCACCAGACACAAGAGCGACGAACGAAGCGCTGTTTTTTTCCCCGCGAAAGGATGCGCGATTATCCTTCCATTCCGAATGTGTTTCGTGTAAGTGGTGGTTCGACAAACAGCGTTAATCTCATCGAGGCCAACGGGCGAAGTGGCGCTATACAGTCGTTAATTAGTCCTAGCACTGGCGATACTCCAACGACCACGTCCGGCGTGGGTGGTTCGGGTCGGTGTGCCAAGAAAACCGAAAAGGATCTCTCTTCCGTGGGTATTGAATTAAATTACCATAACGGTAAGTCGGCTGAATATTTACTGAGACGCAGTGCCACAGCAGGAAGCAATTCAAATCGGCATGTGTCCATTGCAGGCAGTAATAACCTCAACTTTGTCGCGAACAATAGTCATCTGCGTTTGGGCGGCGACGGTGGTGGTGCCATTAATAGCATATCCGGTGCTATTCCGCCAGTGGCCGCGAATCCCGGTGGGGGGTTTCCGGGTGTGTTTAGCGAAGGAAGTGACTTGAATATAAGTGTGAATTCATTTACCGACATAAATAACATACCATCGTGCTCAACGACAATGGCACCGGCACCGGCACTGGGCACTCGGCACAGGGAGAAGCCCTATCTAGATGGCAGACCAGTTCTGAATCGGAGGTTCTCCAGCGAAAGGAATTCAGGATATTTCTTGTGGATTATGACACCTGTGGCTGCCAGGTAAGCACCGAATGAGAATGACTGGCAGAAATTGTGTTTTTCTCACCTTCGCGTTGGTTTTTTGTTCTACTCTAAACCGTTGCAAAACTTCCGTAAAAGTTATAGTCAGCTCTTCGGTGTTCTGAGGAAGTAAAAAAGGGTTAGGGATTAATTCTGTTTTTGTTTCTGTAGTAAGGATTTTTTTTGTCAGATGTTCTATAAAGCCCTTTGTATGACGTGTGCTCCTTCCGGTCGGTTAGTTTTCGAATACCTTTCTGCGTCTGAGGTGGAATGAAAATGTTTGGTTGAAATTATATATAGGGTTGGGTTTTGGCAGTACTGTCACTTTGGGTTCTGTGTCCTGGCAAAAGTTTCTGGCTGTGAAGGTGGATTATTGAAAATTGTACACGGAGGAAAGCAAAGTTACTTGTCTGGTGCTTGGCAGGATTCTTAAAAAGTTATAAGAATGATATGATGGATGTACTGCATTGGCCATGGTTTACAGGTCAGGAACTGACAGTAACTTTACCTGTTGAATGTGATAGAAGGGGTTAAGTTATCAGTGCGGTTTTGCGGACAAGAGTAAGTGGTTCAAAGGAATTATGAAAAACGTAAATTTTGGGAATGCTGGAATTGTTTAAAACAATATATGTATTTTAATTCTGATTGTTTCGTCAAGAGGTCGATGTGTCTGCAAAACTAGAAACAACAATTCATTCACAATGGTCTTTGTTTTAATGTAGGCTTCAAAATTTTTTTCTGAATTTTAATTATAAGGGCCCTGAAATTTCGGCAGTTTTATGGTAAAGAGCGGTAAAAATTTTAACCAATTAAAAACACAACTGATTCCATGATTGTTATATAGATGCAACTGTTTTAATGCTACCACAATGTTTTGGCAAACTTACATCCAATACCACAATACACACTTCACGATCTTCCTGGTATGTGACATCAGAACGCAATTTCGAATTCCGAAGTTGATTAGGAGAAACTAGCTGTCCCTCCGCTGATAAGTAGATCAAAATTTTCACAAATCCAAACCATGTGCCATCTATCACTTTTCCAATATTCTGATTGTATCTCGTCCGTTATTTCCTTAATTTTGATCCCGAGGATTTCGTGGTTGTTAGGTATTTAGAAAATTGTTGTTCTTCCACAACAAGTTGACCTTGACCATTGTTAATAAATTTTTTGAGAAAATCCCCTGAGAATTTTTACAAAATATTAATAATTCAAGGGATTGGTGGGAGATTGAGAAGGAGATAAGAACAAATATATTATCCTTTAAGCTGGATGAGGTCAACTATGCTATATTATCGTCAAAAGTTATTACAATTCCAGGTATGGATGGAAACCTATATGTTTATGAGTTTCAACAAAACTTTACCTTTTCTTTGTTTTATAAAATTTTGGAAACCAAACTCTTTCAAGAAGTCTCTTCTACATCCACTCTTGATCAACTTTGTAAGAGAAAATAGATTTTAGAATTAATGATTAATGATAATGTCCAACTGAAACGTTCTGTACTTGAAAAAAAAACAGTCGCAATTATAAAATCGCTTTACCAACTGAATCTGAATCTGTTTAGAAAAGCAAGGGATCTTCAAATTTTTTCAAAACTACTGAAGGTTCGTGACAAGATTGTGTTTTGAGAGCTCTTATGATTTTACTACATTTTAATAATTTTGATAGATATTTTCTTCAACATCCAAGTGACCGAAAATATAATGGATTCCATAAGAACCTATTTACAAAAAGATATGTGCAGAGACTATATTTAATGTACCGATAAAGTGAAACAAACAATGATCATTACTGCAATCTGATGTATTAAGATGTGTTAAACTGTCATACTTTGAAAGCTCAAAGTGGACCTCAAAACCTTAAGAGTAAAACAAATGGTTTTATGTATACGGTTTTTAAAGTCAATGCTTCTCATAATAATTTTCACTGCGTTTGCTTATTCACTATCGAACAGCTCATAGTTCTTGCAGTTGCCTGTCTTTTAACAAATAAAACTACAATATTTGAGTGGAAAAAGTTATAAAAAACATTTTCTATATTCTGCCAGCCTTATCGGTTGGATTATTTTGTGAGACTGAGACTGAAATGATCGTTGTGGTTCTAGTCTACTTTATGCACTTTTAATAATGTTCTTTCGTTAGTAAGCTGAACATTGAATGCAAAGAATAACAAAAGCTTAAAGCTCTGGCCTGGCCGTTCGATGGAGAAACTATGCTCTCTCATTTAAGTTTCTTAACATTTTTAATAGAAGCATTTTACCGTTGCTTAAAAAGTGCCAATAAATAAAATTAAAATTGAGATTTTGGTATGCAGTTATTTAGAGTTTATTAATATACAGCGGATAGTAAAATTTAAAATTATTTTTTTTAATATTTTTAAAAATATTGAATTTCAAAAAAAATTTTAATTTATTTTAAATAAAAAAATTAAATTATTCAAAATATTGGTATGCAGCAATAATTTTGCTTTATAGGTCTTTTAACATATAAAATTTTACTGAAATCCTAAAAGCAATTACCGAGAACGTCGACAGTTAAAATTAATTGCACGACTGGCTCTCACGTACTCGTTTATATGTGCGGTCACATTGTAGAATAAAATTTAAGAAAATTTAAGTTAACATCAAAGGATTTATTCGATTTTTGTGACTTTTGAGTATTTAAATAAAGTACGCTAAATTGTATTGGGTGAAATAATTTAAATGCCATTTTATTCCTTTAAGAAATGTAAAAAAGTGTGATTTTTTTCAAAATCGTAGGAGCGGTTTTTAAATAAAACGGTTTTTTTTAACAACTATTTTTAAAAAATTAACAAAAATAATTCAAGAATACAAGCACAAAAATAACGTACATTTAAAAACAATATAAAATACGAAAAAAAATTTCTTACCCGTTTTCAAAATATTGATTTTTCAAAAAAAAAAAATAAATTTAATTATTAAAAATACAAAAAAAAAAGTTTTCAAAAAAAAATTAATGCAAAATTACTTAGGCTACCTACATCTTCTTGAATATCAATTTTAATAGTAATCAGATCACCAGTTTTCGAGAAAGTCGAAGAAAAAAAACCGGTCCAATGGGAGGTACCGTTTTTAACCCACCATATTATTTTTTTTTCCAAAATATAATGCATACCTATAGTAGTACATTGTGTTTTTTTTAATTTTTTTGGAGCCGTTTTCGAGAAAAATAAGCTTTTATATAACGGTTATATGACAGGTACCGTTAATTTTTTTAGCTAAAAAAAATTGAAAAAATTCCTCTATAGAATGTCAAAATAACCTCAAGTTCTAAATTTGAAGACAATTGGCCCAACCGTTTAGGCTACAGTCCAAAATACATCCGTACAGACAGACATATAGACAGACAGACAGACGGACAGAATTTTGCCAGTAACTCAAATATGTTTTTCTATCATCGTAATGTCATGTTTGATTGTCATCTAAAAATTTTCAATCTGCACGAATACATAACTTGCATTATAGTACCTATAATCGCAAGTAAAAAACGTTATATGAAAAGTAACGTTAATAAACTTTTAATGTAAATTTAATTTTACAAAAAAGATAGCTAAAACTTTCAAAAAAATCTCAAAAATGTTCATCAAAATCGTGGGAGCCGTTTTCGAGAAAAAAGTGTTTCCTTAACGGTTATATGACAGGTAGAGTTTTATTTAGGCCTAAAAATAAAATTTCCATTTCCCCTCTGAGGAATGTCAAAAGAACCACACCACACCTTTCATATCAAATTTGATGGTAATCACTTTAGCCATTTAGGCTGTAGATCAATATACATACAGACGGCAGACTTACAGACTTACAGACAGACAGACATTTTTTGCAACTAACTTTTTTAGGCTTTTCTATGATCATATTGTCATATTTGATTGTTATCTCAATTTTTTTTTTATATTCACCAATCCTAAACTTACCTTATATTCCCTATATTCGCAAGTAAAAATAAATAAAGTGCTCATACAAAAAAGAAAGGTGTACAAATAAAACTAACTTGTACAGTCTTGAGTGAGTCTGAGACCAAAGTGTTGTTGTTGGCCCCACATTTTAGTCGAAAAAATATTTGAATGCCCCAAATAAAAAAATATTTGAAACTTTTTCTTTCGGCGTATACCCTTATTCTTTACAAAATTGTATTCAAAATTATTTTTTTTTATTATAATTCGAATAAAAGTTAAATATACTTTTTAGAAATTAGGATTTAAAATTTATGAAAAAAGATAATAAACGAAAAGAATGCGTAGAAAATAATAAAATAGTGTTAATTTTTTAAAGTTTTGCATAAAATAAAGAAATGATAATACGTACTTACAAACAAGTTATATACAAACATTGATTACTTTAGAATTTTTAAAAATATGTATATTTGAATTTAGCAAAAAAATATAAATTTAGAAAAATATTTTTTATAGAACAATATTTTAATTTAGAAAAAAATATTTTGATTTAGACAAAATATTTTAATTTAAAAAAAATATGAGAATTTATAATGATATTAGGGTTTATGAAAATATTAGAATTTAAGAAGATATTTAAATTTAGAAAAATATTAGAATAAAAACAAATCTTAGTCTGAATAATTAGAAAATTTAAAGATAATTGATGAATAACTCTAGTCAATGTATGGATACTAAAAATCCTTATTTGCATTTTATTTGGTTGACAATCAGATAAAGATGGATTTGATAGGGCATTAGGAACGGAGCGTTTAAGTCTCCTGGGAAAATTTATTGTTTTTTCGCTTTATCACAAAAAAAAACAGACTAATAATTACCGCTTTTCAGGTATAATCTTTTCGAGTATTTGTTTAAGACTCAATTGAAACAACGTTTGAGTAATTTACGTATTGAATGGATAATTAATGGCCACTTTTTACTTGCGATTTAGTTACTAAAATGCAAGATTCGTGCAAAAAAAAATAATCTAACAATCAAACATGACATTACGATTATAGAGAAGTTGAAGTTGACAGTCTGTCTGTCTGTCTGTCTGTCTGTTCGCGCCTCTACAGCCTAAACGGATGAGCCGATTGGCTTCAAACTTGGTATTTAGTGTTTATTAGGTAGTATCTCAAGGGGTGTTTTTCATTTTTGCTCTAGGTCGAAAAATAACGGTACCTGCTATACAATTTTTAACAAAAAGTTTGATTTTCTCAAAAACGGCTCCAACGATTTTGATAAAACCTTCAGGGTGCTATTTTTTTACAACAATACATATTTCAGTCAGAACGATTTTTTTTTTATTTGCTCTATAACGGTACCTCTCATATAACCGGTTTTTTTCGAATGCGGTTTTATCATAAACTATTATCCCGATTTCAATAAAATTTTGCACACAGGAAGTCATTTATAATTCAATTAATATTGCATTTCAAAATTTTCAAAAACTTTTTTTTTCGATTTTTTAAAATTTTCTAAAAAAAAAAATTTGTTTTTCGAAATATTTTGAAAATGGGTTGAATGAATTTTTTTTAAATAATTTTCCCAGATGAAAACTACAGATGTCGTTATAATGGCATACTTTAAAAAAAATTTTAATATTTTTTTGAAAAGTTTCTCAAAAAAAAGACTTTTTAAAAAAACTGGGCGAACGATTTTCAATATTGAATGAAAATACAATGAGCAAGTACGTGCGATCCAGTCGAGCAATTTGTTTCTATTTAATATTAAATTAACTTAAAACATTTACTTTGGATTATTCGATTATTATAACAAATAGGGAAATCAGATTCTCTTTCACGATCTAATTTGGTGTGCTTATGCTGACGACTGTTATCCGACTGTGTGACTGTTTGGATATCACTGGATATCACTGATGGTTCGATCTCTCGCTTATCGCTTTGGCAAACAATCATCGCGCGATTTTACCTTAACCTATAGTTCGCTTTTATCTTGTGTGCTCTTGCCTCTGAATTCTTACGTATGCATTGTAGCATCGTAGGTACTTATGTATATCAGAAAAGAATGTGTTATCATACGGTAAATTATTATTATTATTATGTTATTTTCTTTGCAAGAAAAATAAAGTTATTCGGCAAAGTCAAGGTAACGATGGGCGTTATTATTATTCAAGGTGTTGATGTAGGGGTATTGAAAATAGCACATTACAAACCCCACAATTATACAATGCTTAATGGCTTCATCACTAGATCATACACATAAGATATTTTAACTTTTCATTTGCATTCCTTCATGTCTTTTTAACTGATTTAATGCTATTGCTCTTTTTTAACTAAATACGCATTTTTCCATTTATATATGTATGACGAAGAGTGTAATATTTCCTATACCAACATTTCCTTACCCCATCAGGAATTTGTTTAAATACTTTGCCTTATGATAACTTACTGCTTCGAATTCAAAGGAAGCTATTTTTGTAGGTTTTGTTTCCAATTTTTAATCCCGTAATATCCATTTATAATAACTTTTCCTTAACCTTAAACATGTGCATAAAAACATTCATTTTTCTTGTTGCGCATCCTTTTTGAATCTTTAATAATCCTCAAGAAATCTTAAACAATTTCTAATTGGGCCGGAGAAGAGTAGAAGATGTTCATTAAAACTTTCTCAACTTACATAAATCCCTAGCAGGAATCCCTGGATCACAAATTAACTTAGACTATAGGTTACTTTGTCTAAAAAATTGTTTGCCTCAAGGTAACATGATTTATATGGTGATGATAACTTAACATAACATAATTAAGAGGTTAAATTAAAATAATTAGCAGATGGATATCTATTTAGACTAACGTATTTTTTTTACGGAATGGTAGCCTGAATTAACTTACTGTAAGACCGTTACCGCGTTAGCCATTTTATAAATGAATAACTTTAACGCCTGAATCACTGTTTTTTATATTTTTTTTTTTGCTTCACTCTAGAAAGAAGGCAACAAAAAACACACATTAAGTGATAACGTTCACTTTAGATCTGTTCCCGTGGTGTACTCTTCGTCAAGCAAATTAAATTATGGCCCTACCAACAGTATTTTCATTTATTAAAATTTTCCACAAAAAGCAATCTGACAGTCCCTTTTGCTCGGCGGTACCAATAGATGGCACTATATACTCCCTGTTGTATGAACATTTTGCTGTATGCTTCAACGTCAAACAACGCAATTTGTGTTTGTGTATGTATGAGATGTTTTTTCTGCCGACCTTCATGCATTTAGTTGTCTTTTTTACGTATCTACATATATTATTAAAAAAAAAAATATAAGAATAAACTTTTTTTTTTTTATTTTTTGTTAACTCCCGCAGCTTCTCCGTAGCGATAGTCATAGCTGCTCTGGCGGGTCCGCAGTGGCTGTTCACCGAGGAGAAACTTCCGAATGCCAACTACAATGGAACGGCGAATTTCAACGCCCAGGACGATGGCGCCTTCATTACCAAATACACAAAGTCCAGTTTATGGATTCTGTGCACGGCCCAGCAAGGTAAGTGGCGGGTTGGTGGGTAGACTATGTGCCTTATAGCTCTAGGTCTACACATACGTAGAGCTATTTGGCACAGCAACTGAGTTGAATAAAGATGGCGCTGTATAATGGTGATTTATGTACTAATTGAATTGTTTTAATGTAACGAGTGCTAAGTTCCGTGGGATTTCTTTTTCTAAAAAAGGGCCGCGGACTTGACCCGCACAAAATAAACTTTATTTTTGCCTGAACGCACTGACAATAGCATTGCTTAAAGGATATTATGAAACAGTCTCAAGGGTCATAGCTTATAACGATATTCGTCTACAGCACATTTCAATTATTTGTTGTTTTTTTAGGTGGAGGTTTTTTGGTTTCCGTGGTGTGGTTATGGGGAACGATGGAAGCATGATTGGATGAGGCTAATCCTTAGCTTGTGGGAATAATTTTCGGTTGTAATGAAGCTTTGGGGAGTAATCGCTGAAGGCTAAAGGTGATTACTTTTACGACACCAGTCAACATACATTTATCGGATGTACATTTATAGCATTATTGTGGGAGAGATTCTTTCATGTTGTTTAGGAACAAAATATCATTATCTCTATAGAATTTTGAAAAAAATCCTTAAGGCTGAAGGCTAAAATGTTTTGATTAATACAGCAAATAATTGGTGGTAACAAGAGTATATTCATATAACGCTTAACTTGAAATGTATAAATCGCAGGTGCATTAATTTTCATAGGTTTTAGCTTTTAGGTTAGGTGCTTCAATACATTGAGGGTCCGTAGTGTTTAATTATTACTTTCAAAGTTTCGGTAATTTGCTTTACATTTTTGAATTTTGAATACTTATTAAAAAGTTCTTAAAGCTGTTTATTATTTATTCACCAAGAAAAAGTTAATATCTAATTAAAGTCAAGGAGAGCTTAGCGAGACTTAAATTAATACAAAGCAAATCTTAAACGACACCGACATTAAATTATCTCGGACGCTGAGCAACCCAAAACCGGGCGGCCTGTCGACGACTTCTAAGGTCAACCCAATGAAGTTAACAGAGGGAACCTTAGGACGTATCATAAAAGTGGGAGCATTGTGGTCCTAGTCAAGATCATAAGGATCGTCAGTTAAAGAAGAAGAAGAAGTTGGAGAAGGTAAAATACCGCAGAATTTCGGAAACACATTCTACTTTTACTCCACATTGAGCGTGACCTGAGTGCTCGGGTCTATTACAGAAACACAATTGAGCACTGAACTGTCATCAAATCATTTTTATTAATAAACTATAAAAATTGTTAGCTTCCTTTATGAATTCAGTGTTTTACAACTTCTTCACCTTCCTAAATCCTAACCAAAATGGATTTTTTTGTTCTTACATTCACTGGTAAAACGAATGAAGTTAGCCGCACTCAGCTTTTCGCTCGATCTGATTTGTTATTTTTTAGCGAGCTCATCGAGCGAGCCCCGATCGAGTTTAGAGCTAAAGCCTTTTGTTGAACAAACAGAATCATCTTTTCTTGATAAAAACGTTCTTAAGTCTGACAGCTCTGACATCTAACATTTTTAATCATGATAGTTCAGTACTCAAGTTTTTTCATAATTAAGTCAAAGACTTTAGTCAGTATTTAGCTCAGAGCTAAAAACAGAAAACGCTCTATGATATAAAAATCAGTTTGACAGCTCAATGTTGACGTCACGAATAATGTTTTCTCTGCCAAGTTAAAATTTTAAAGTGTAAATTAATTTCACTTGTTACATAAAATGTTTAAGTTAATGTTTTAAACTGGAAAATCTACGATCAACCAAATTTAAAAAGGGACGAACTGTTCCGATACGTCTTATCAGGAAGACGATGGAGAATGCTCACTGTTCCATTTAAATTGGCAGAGATACTATTGAGACAAGCGGATTACGACAAGGTGACGCATTGTCGTGCAGCCGTTTCAACATTGTGTTTAAAATAAAAGTACGCAACACACAAGTCTGCACACCAGGCACTATCTTTAAAAAATCAATGCAGTAAATTTGGTTCGCTGACCACATTGATGTCATATGAAGAACCAACCGAGCATTAACCGATGCTTTCACTTCCATGGAGTCAACTGCAAGCAGAATGGGACTGATTATAAACGAGGTATATGCTTTCATCAACAAAAATCCAATCCCACTACCGACTTCGAGGTACCTACTGCCTACCTGAGCTCTGCTGTGAACACGGCCACAACATCAGCGCAGAAATCAAGCGAAGAAAGTATAATCACTCTTACTAATCGCTGTTACTTTAGGCTGAGATAGTAATTGAGGAATAAAGCCCTATCGAGAAGAACCAAGGAGACGCTATATAACACTCATCATCCCGGTCCTGTTCTATAGTACAGAAGCATAAACTTACGAACGTGTGGCGAATAAGGTACAATAACGAGTTGTACAGCGACATGACTCTGGTCAAAAAATTCGTATTCATCGGCTAAGATGGCTCGGCCATGAAGAGCGCATGAATATCGAAGCTCCAGTGCGCAAGGTCTTCGACGCCGTACCTAAGGGAGTCAGGCGCAAAGGCAGACCTCATATCCGATAGAGCGACCAGGCAGAAGGAGACCTCCGACTGCTTGGTGTGCAGAACTGGAGATGGCAGGCTAGAAATCGAGCCCGCTGGAGGGCATATTGAACCACGCACACCACGCTATGTAGCGACAGGAAACGAAAGGAAGGTCACATTTAGGAAAAATAAAGTTTAAACTAAAGTTATGTATTCAGTGAAATAATTTAAACGCCATTTTATTTCTTTACGAAATGTTAAAAAGTGTGATTTTTTTTGTTTAAAATCGTAGGAACGGTTTTTAAATAAAACGGGTTTTTCTTAACAACTTTTTTTTAAAAAACTAAAAAAAAATAATTTAAGAATGCAAACTTAAACACAAAATTAATATACATACATTTAAAAACCAAAAAAAAAAAAACTAAATATTGCTTAACAAAATATTATTAAAAATACAAAACAAAAGTTTTGGAAAAAAATAATGCGAAATTACTTAGGCTACCTACATCTCCTTGAATATCAGTTTTGGTAGTAATCGGATTACCGAGAAAGTCGAAAAAAATATCCGGTCCTATAGGAGGTACCGTTTTTAGCCCACCATATTCAATTTATTTTTCTCCAAAATATTATGCTCATACCTACAGTAGTACACTGATTTTTTTTCATAAAAAATGTTGGAGCCGTTTTCGACAAAAATAAGCTTTTACATAACTGTTATATAACAGGTGCCGTTATATTTTTAGCTAAAAAAAATTGAAAAACTCCTCTATAGAATGTCAAACTAAATTAAGTTCTAATTTTGAAGACGATTGACCCAACCGTTTAGGCTACAATCCAAAATACATCTGTATGGACAGACAGACAGACAGACAGACGGACAGCATTTTGCCAGTAACTAAAATATGTTTCTCTATCATCGTAATGTCATATTTGATTGTTATCTAAAAAATTTTAATCTGCACGAATGCATTACTTGCACCAGCAACAGGTTCGTCTGTTATTCGCTCATCTTCGGCAAACTAGAAACTGAAATCACTAGGCAACCTGACATGCTAATCAATAGACGACTGGTTACAAACTGGTTTTTGTGAACCACAAACTAGTTTTCAACCATTAGCTTCGTGTGCATCGTCCCATTTGATTACAAAGCAATTTAGTTGCCAATTCGCATCGCTGATCAGTTTTTTTTTAAATTGCTCCGTGTGCATTTGGCCTTATAGACAGTCTTACAAATAACGGAAGACGAAAAGAAATACAAAAATGGCAAGTGGAAACCGCCAATCAAGCAAACCTGTATATTATTAAACCATGCCATTGATCGTTGGTCAATTCTCTTAACAATTAGTCGTCCTCGTCACATGGATATTGCAGAGAAAGAGAAGCATTGAATTTGTGTTCTCTGAAAGTTATTTCTCGTATTTTTTTGAAGCAATTAAAATTAGAAACCACAAAAAACCAATAAAAACGTTTAAATGTTTTTAAAAGATTTCAAATTTTATTTAACAATGTGAATGCTCATAAAAGCAAGCACTTACGATCCAATTATGCAATTTGTTTTTGAAAGCAGTCTGTAGATGATCAAGCAAAATTGATAAATTCTTGGCAACAAGAACAATCACTTATAGCGAGTTTCATTCAAGAAAAAATTTGCTCTTGCTGTTAAAATATTTGATCTTTGAATTTTGAGAGTTTTATTGCAAGAAAAAGATCAAATCTAGATCAAATCTCAACACGAAAGATTTGATCTCTGATGCGGTGGAAGATTTGAATGCCCACATACATGTAAACAATCTTTTCTGTCGTCACCACACTGACAATAGAAACAACAAAATGAAAGATAGGGATGCAAGCGATACATCGTTGTTTTAAAAATCGATGAATCGTTAATAAACATGAATGTTGAAACTGATTTAAACATCGATTCATCGCTCTTGGTGAACGATATTTAATAATAGTGCCACGTTTATCAAAAGAACCTATGTCTTAAAAGGAAAACGTAGTGATCTGACATTTAATGCTTGTTACTGAAATTTCATGCAAAACCAGTTTTGTGTTAGGCATTTGATGACAGTTTTTTGTCTGAAAAGAAGAGAAAATCGATTCTTTTCTCAAAGAATCGAAACCACGCATATGTGGACGCAGTTTAAAATTCAAAATAGTGAAATGTCATTTCTATATAAAACTAGCTGACCCACCCAGCGTTGCTCGGGAGTACCCTAGCGTTTCTTTATGCTGATGAAAGCGGTCCAATTATAGCTAACTACAAAGGTAAACGTAGTTACAAAATGTTTTCAAAATCAGCCAAGCCTTCAAATTTAATTTTGGTTATATGAAAATGTATGAAATTTCTTACAAAAATCAATTTTCGATTTTTCCAATTTCCCGACTTTCTCGGAGGGTTTTCCAAAAAACTTCTTTTATCTTTTTTATCTTGAGCCAAATCGGCCCAGCCGTTCTGAATTCATGAATTACTATACATTTTTCACACCTTTTTTATATATGTACATACTTAAATAAGATTTATAAAATTGCGATTGATTATTTCCGGAAGATAAAAACAAAATAAAAAATAAATTCCAAGACAGAATGATATAGAATATCGACAAAAAATGGTCTTTCGATTTTTTTAGTTTTTCTAACTAAAATCGCATTTGATGTTTTACAAACACAATGAAACACAAACTTCTGAATTAAAAATGACTATTCGTATTTTAACTCAAGATGTAACCGCCTATTGAGCATCCAACATTCAAACCATAAACATTTTTCTTAACACATTGACTGCCATGGCTATCACATTTAATAGCCAGTAATGTTTTCAGTGGTGCCGTGGCTATCAAATATGATAGCCAGGTATGTATTCATATAATGCTTTGGCTATCAAAATTGATAGCTACTTAGAAGAAATTTCAATACGAATCGAAAACCCTGGCACCCAGTGATGTGCTAGGTAAACTTGGTTTGAGCAATTTCAGGAATGTAATGATTTTACAGCCACTTTTTCTTTGAAATGATAAAACTTAGTTTTTTTGTTTGTTTTTAATTATTAATTCATATAAGTATATAATTCAAAATAAATTAAAATTTCATTTCTTTACAATATTTAACTAAAAAATAAATAAACTTTTCAGGAATTCAATTTTCATCTTATTTTCAACGTTTTTATCTTTTAACTATATAGTATGGTACAGTTTAGGAACATTTGAAATATGTACTTTAGGAACTTTTTTCTTTTGATTTTCAAGGAAACTGGAATGTTGTTGAGCTGTAGGGTTTATTTGTGTTGCAGATTGAAACAATCGCGCCACATTTGGGGCTGTTCTGGACAATCTTCACAGAAAGTGTAGGTTTGTCTCACTTCTTTTCTAGCACAAACTCGACCTTTTTCTTTAGTTATGCGGTTATAGCAAACACTACATTTTCTGCGAATTTTAATCCCAGAATCATTCAACCTGTCCTTCAAATGGTGATGCTTGGTTCGGGGTTGCTCTGGTCGAGATGAAGATGATGGCATATTGAGAAGCTCAGCGACAAGTTTTTCTCTGAATTTTCGTATGCAAATTTTGGTTTGTGTAACATTTTTGTACACTACCCAAGCGTTAACGACTGACGTTCCCAGCAAAAGCTCTTTTCCTAGTTTGCGGTACCACTTCACGCCTTTTCTTAGAGTTGTTGCGTAAAATCCCATTTGGTCCGACAAATCAATTCCAGATTTACACTTATTGTATGCTAGAATTGCTTCAGGCTTAGTTGGTAATCTGTGCGTCGTTCTTCTTGGTCTTGCAGCTTGTGGTGGATTAGAGCTTTTGGATGGCTTGGTACTATCTTCTTGGATGCGTACAGGTGCTGAGCGTCTGTTTGAAGCGGTTACCAAAACTGGAGCGTGTTTGGTGGACAGCATTCTAACATCTCTGGTATCTTTTCACTTCAAAGCGACGATTCCATCATTATCTTCTCTGGAAACAACTTCACCTCTTTTCAACTTGGCGAGAAGGACTTCTTTTGGAAGGTTTCGCTTGTTAGCTCTGAGAGTGCCTACAACATGGGTCTTCTGTTGCTAATTCGTAGCTGGTATAAAAGTTGTCAACATAGAGACATCTTCCTTCATTGAGAAGTCCTTGGCAAAGTTCCGTGCATACGTTTTTGGCCAGTCCGATTTCCCTTTCACCCGTAGCAGATTTTCCGGTGTACACTCTTAGTGCCCATGTGTATCCATCAGTGGAGCAGAGTTTGAAGAGTTTCACTCCGTATATATGAGTCTTGTTCGGAATGTATTGTCTAAATACAAGACGCCCTCTCCATGGCACTAGAGTTTCGTCAATAACGAAATCTTCACCAGGATAAAAAAATGCTTGAAATTGGTTTGAAGATGATCAATTAGTTTTTCAATCTTTCGAATTCGACTGGATTGGTTACTTGTCTCGTTGTTTTCAAAGTGTAGCATCGAAAGCAAGGCCTGAAAACGATTTCTGGACATAATTGTCCTAGGCAGCGCCATGTTATAAATTCCTTTTGTTTCCCAGTATTCTTCCATTCGGCCGAGAGGTACTAAGCCCATCCACATCATCAATCCAAAGAATTTCTTCATTTCTGCTGAATCAGTTGGAATCCACTGGTTCATCCGACCATGCTTGGACCTTCGTTTGGCCGCGATGGTCTGTTCCGCAAAACGGTTAGTTTCATGAACTATAAATTGTATAAGAGCATCGTCCACAATATGGGAATAGATTTCAATAGGTGAGGCTTGATTTGAAATTTCGATTTGGACACCTTTTTTTTCCGATAAAATCGAAGACTTTGTGCCTCCCAACATACTCACTCCACTGATGGAGACTTCTTGTTCCATCATCATCATCCGAATGTAAGTCTTGTTCTTCCTCCAACAGAATGTCTCTTATGACATGCGAAACATTCTCATCTTCTTCGGATGAGTTTTCTTCCGGGTTCCAAGCAGGATCTTGATGTGAATCATCGGTGCCAAAATCCAACTCGGATTCCGAATCAGACGACTTTGTATCGGTTTCAACTTGAGCAATCTGTCTCCTACGCATTTTGAATTAATTTTGAATCAAAATCTGCAAACCAAAAAAGAACCAAATAAAAATAACTGAAAATAAAAAAAAAACTGGTTACCATATATAATAGAAAAGAAACACTTCATATAATAAAAAACGTTATTGGCACCCAGTGCAATATACCGAAAATTGGCTTGGCAGTTCATCGCGAAAATATCGATATCATCATTATAATACCGAAGCTCAAATATCGATGTTTTTACGAAAGATGTTGCCTCCCTAAATGCAAATGACAGAGAAAGATTGACAGTCCTTCACAAATACTACAATTTAATCATGAAAGAAGTTTCATTGAAAAGAAGAAACCTCGATTTTGAGATCAAATCTTTAAAATTTGAATGAAACTCGTTATTAGAGTTCTTTCTTCAGTTCTACAGGAACTGAATAAAAGGTGTGCCCTAGCTCACCAAAAAGGTATCTTATGTGTCAATGTCAAACAAGAAACTAAGATCAGTCCTTGTGCATTTCTCGAACAATGTGTCAAAATTTGCATAGATTTGTTATCCACATTTTACCAAACAGTCCGCTTCCACTTAGGTGTCAAGCTATTTGCAAAAAGCATTAATATTCCCGTGACAAGAATGTCAGTTCTTTCTCTTTCTCTCCACAATGCTCACGAAAGACCTGTTGTTCAAGACAAAAAAAAAAAAAAGAACCTAATAGCTCTACCACATCATAACATTTTCAATTTTCTCTGCAAAGATAGAAGGGATGATGTTCAACTCCACAAAGTGCATTTTGCAATTCAAGCCTCGCAATTCTCAGCTCTGAAACGCACGAAGAAAAAGATTTGAATAAAAAAAAAATGAATCCTCTCAGTAGGAGCTCAAATTTGCAGGTGCGAAAAGGAAATGCCACATGGCCTCAGGTTTTGCCAACAAGGAACCGTTGATGCCATTTCGGGCTCGAATGTCTTGCTTCTGCCTGCCACCAGAAACCAGGGCTTATATCTTAAAAACTCTTCCTTTTCGTAGTTGGTGGTGGTGGAGGCGTTGCCGGTGCCTTTGCCAGTGGTATGATGATACTAGACCTCGTTCGCCAAAGGCATCTTTATGAAGGCCATAATTCATCTTGTTTCAGCTTTTACGACGACACGGTATTCCAAAGCTGTTGTTACACACCACCCTACACCCCCGCCCTGACATGATAAAGGGCCTTGACTATGACTAGGCACTGCCATATCGTATCCTCTGGTTGCAAATATAGAAGGATACAGAGTGCCGTATTATTGCCTGATCTTACATGGCAGCTGCTGTGGGATTGGGTTGCTTCAGCAATGAGAGCATCATTCAACTGTGTAGCAACATTAGCTGGTAGACTTGCGGCTTTTGCTCCCTTGCATAGCCGTTGTAGTAGTCGTAGTCGTTGTCGTCGTCGTCAGCGTTGAAAGAGAACGCCAAAAGATGCAAGGAACAGTATATGGTAAAAAGCAGCAATCTTGCCCCCGAGAATGTCTTCTTTTGAATACACAAGGGAACCATGACAATTTATTGGATTTGTTGACGAAGGAAATGATTTTGATAGACTTTCAGCAGAAAGGAAGCTGATTTTTGTTGGTTTCCCTCGCTTACGGCAGGAAGCAGTTCCTGCAGATCAAGAAGTAGGTTGGCATTTACTGTGTTTTTTTTTTAATTTTTTTTGTTGCTATTTGAAATGATTTAACGATTTTCATCATTCCTTGTTGCTACGATGATGCGCTATTCGGCACTGCATTGGTGGTCTTTGCTTTGGACTCGATATCGATTTGGGATTGCTGTAAATGAATTCCGTTGGTTTTGTGTTTGGGACTTAGTTTGCGGATGATTTTGGTAGTATTATTGGAAAACTTTCCGTATTGCATTGCAAATTGTGTACTCCAAGAATTTTCAGATATACTAATCAAAATTATTGTTGTTATGTAAGATGCTTAACAAAAACAATGGAATATGGAAGGATATAAACGGAGGTAATTGGGGTAACAATTGAATATTAAAATTATTGGGACAAACAATTCTAGCTAAAGCATTAAACCTTTCATGTAGTGCGACTTAAGTAAGAAAGACATTTTGTCCGAGAATTATCATGATTATCACCATCTTCTTCTAAGCCTATTCGAGCTTAATAATGCATATATAAGCCATTATCCATGAGATAATCGGCGGCAGTTAATGTAGATTGTGTGTGAGGAAAATTCCAGGTGCAACATCGCAGTCGAATGGGTTTTCGACATCCATTCGAAGACAACGAATCCATCAGCCGACAACAACTGAGTGTCCGCGGGTGCATATTAAGCCCGTGACTCCATGCGTCATGATAAAGCGCGACTCCTCCACACATCTCACTCGCCTCGCTGGCAGCATAACTCCAATATCCAATATATGATGATTGCTAGTCGAAGCTATCCAGTTTCGTACCCAATGGCTATGGATTATGGTTTTCGCGTATGGGGCTATCCGTTCTTGTAGGATAGAGGAGAATATCTTATAAGATGTACTCAACAATTTTATATCCCTATAATTGCTGCACTTTGTGAAATCTACCCTCTAATGTATGGGACGTAGCTATGATGCCAGTCTTCTGGAACTCTTCGTGTTCCCACACATGTACAATGATTTCATGAATTGCTTGATATAGTATTAGCCTATCGTGTTTGATCTTCAGGTATACCATCACCTCCCAAGGCCTTGTTATTCTTGGGATGATTTTTTTTTTTTATATAATTAACGCGCTCACACACTATTTGTTTCCCTTTTAATGTAGAGCACACTGCGCGGGAATTGGGAAGATAGGGAGGGGAAAGATAGGAGGTGTCGATTAACATTGATGTCGATTAACATTTGAATGTTTGCAGATCAAAATGGCAGGGGAAAATCTCGCCGGGTAAACTATTCCAAATTCGTGTTGTTCAGTTAAAAAAAGAATCCCTATATTTTACGGTACGTCCGAAATTGGGTTCAAGAGTGACTGATAGGCATTCCTTGCGAGACGAGTATTACGGGAGAAACTTTTAAGGTAAGCAATGCACCTGGCTACTTCGAGTGAACATTTTTTATAAAAGAACCGATAAAATCAGGAAAGACAGGAAACATTGCGTCGTTATTCGAGAGGGGCAATTGTTTCAGCGGCCGTTCTATTTCCTATCAATCTTAACGCTCGATTTTGTATTCTATCAAGCAGATGAAGCGATGTTTGCGAAGCACCTTCCCAGAGGTGGAAGTTATACTCCAGCTTAGGGCGTACAAACGAGGAAAAGAGTCGGAGACAAAACAGAGCCCTGGGGCACACCAGCACAAATGCTGTTTTCCAACTTCTAGGAAAGATTCCAGACAAGTAGAAGCGATGGAAAAGTTTACGCAGTGGCTTTGCGCGTTAAGAAAAATTCTAATTAAGTAGACTGTGGGTATTTATACTTCAAAAGAATTCCGCCGAAATAGTTATAAAAAGATTCTTAATTTTTTCCGAGCGAAATGAAAAGGCGCGTGCTTGCGATTTTGGAATCGGGATTACAACTAACTTTATTTAACGAAATAGACAGAGACAAACATAAAATTACAAGTTGGTTGTTACTTTCGAGATCGTTAAGCTTTTAAGGCATGAACACAATTATTATTATTTAAGGTCTGTTGCAGCGCAAACAGAAAGAAAGAAAGAATACCTCTTCAGAAGAATCAGGGGTATACCATCCGGGCCAGCGGATTTGTGTATATCGAGATCTTTGGGAACTCTTGCTACTGTACGAGTGCGGAAAAAATCTGTCCTATGGAAAAATTTACATTCTGAAGTACAGGAGGGGCAACGTTGCTGTAAGCCAGCGTAGAACTGGCAGCCAAATATGCTGCGAGCAAGTTTGTCTTCTATGAAGAGTAGACAATAGATTTGTCATAATTCAAATTCTTAATTATAATTAACTGTCTTCGGTTTTAAAAAATTGGGGTAAGATGCGGTGTTGTTTATCCTCTGTTGTGTCCGTTGCTGGTTCTGTCGAAGAACGGGGCTCCGTCATTGTTCATTACATCCTCGAATCGGTCGTCTGTGATGGCTCGAATGTTGTAGCGATGGCTGGGCTCTAGTTGCTGCTGGAGTAGTTGCTGGATATCCAAGTTGGGGTGGTCTCCAAGTTCCTCAAAATATTTTTGGAGGGCTGTGTCATGAACTGATTTATTGGGATCAGTTTGGTTTCTTTATATACCTTCTTGTTTGGGACATATTTCCTTGTAATGGGGTTTCGGTGTAGGCCTGTATAGCTGCGGAGTATCTTCCTTTCAAAAACTTAGATCTTCTTCATATATGTTGGTGATATGGTGAACCAAATAGGACAAGCGTACGTCAGAACTGGACGGATCAGCTGTTTATAGATGAGGAGCTTAGTATTTGTGCTTAGTCCGTTTCTTCTCCTAAGAAGTGGGTGGAGCAGATGTAGGGAGAAGTTGACTCTATTAAGCATAAATGAAGCGTGCTTATTGAATTTAAAGCTGTTAGTGAAATTCACTCCAAGGTATTTTGCTGCTGTCTTTGTCCTTATCACTGTGTTGTCTGGTAGCTTGATACTGATATTATCACAGCGTGATGCGAAAGCTCTGCGACCTCTTGTTGCTGTTGTTGGGGTTCTGAAAAAGATAAGCTCGCTCTTATCGCTATTCATCTCTAATCCCCATGCAAGGCAGTAGTCCCATAAGTTTCTAATGTGACCTTCAACTCTCCTGGTTAATATTTCTGGTGAAAGGGATGTTGCATATGTTAAGGAGTCATCGGCATATAGCTTCGTTTTTGTCCCTGGGGTGTTGGTAGGCTGGTCAGCTGCGTAAATGTTGAATAGTATGGAGCCAAACTTGGAACCTTGTGGAACTCCAGCGCTGATCGTCTTTCTTCTTGAATATTCTTTGTTTACCTGTACATAAAATGATATATGGGTTAGAAATTTTTTGATTAATCTTACCAAGTGTTCAGGTAGTCCTAGACTTAACAGTTTGAATATTAGTCCTTTTATCCAAACTGTGTCGAAGGCCTTTTCGATATCCCTTCGAATTTTGGTCTCTCGATCACTTCTACTTCATAGTTTTTCCGTAACAAGCAAGTGTGTATCATAAGAAGCAGGATAAAACATCGATGATTTGGACTGTGTAATGTTCGCCTGACTTCGGTTACCTTGGGATGGCTTCGGCTGTCTGGCTGGTGTAGCTAAAGCTAGGGCTAGGTATATTTGGTTAGCCTTTGTGGGTGTATATTGTGTTGTAAATTGTGATGCTGCCGTCAGGCGGCTAGTAGTTTACATAGTTACTTCGTTACATGTCTATTGGGGACTCCTCAATAGGAAGACTACCCCGAGCTCAGTGTAGTTTGGGTGACCGTTCTCAAAACACCATTCCCTGGCCATCTTATTTGGTGTAGTGATGTTATGTCAGCTTTATAAGTAGACAGGTTATCAGCTAGCTAATGTTCAACTCGAGATCTGACGTTCCATGAAGGAATTCTTGTTTTGCCGTCTTGTAATCTGGTTATTTGCGAGGCCTGTTGTCCGGTTCAGTGTTTTAGTTTTCTTATGGGAGAAGTTACCAGCATCTTGCAATATGGACAATATCTTTTATTAACAGATGTCTTTGAGTATGAAACTTAAATGTTACAAAAAAACAAAAATTTTTGTATTAAGTTTACTCCGAATTCCCCAAAAACAGGTCAAGGACCTTTTAAGTAGATACACTTATATCATAAATCACTGATTATATTATCTTCATTCACTCTTGATTTTTTGTTCAGAAGTCCTTTAAATTACTACAGTAAAAGAATTAAGAATACCTTTTTACTCCTTCACTGTAAATGGATATCTTAAAAAAAAGTTTCTCTCCGCTTTCATTTAATTTTTTTTTTCTTTTCCATAATTCCATGCACTCGGCCCACTTGTACACCTCAACACGGATGAACTCATTCAACATGGTGCTCCACAACTTACGCAGGAATAGAAACGTACAACTGCATTAAGATCGACTACTTCCCCAAAGAAGGATATCAGCCGGACCCACACGACTCGACACCAGCTATACCATGTAAGTGTATCTCATCAACAATTCCCTTACCGTACTTCCTTACGTGTTATCATTATATATATATGTATTATGAATGTGTGTGTGTAGTAAAATTGTAGCAATTCAAGTCCAGACAAAAAAAAAAGTTTTTTTTTTGCTTCTTGTTACCGCAAATGGAGGTCCTTCCATTCAAAATTGTGTCATTTAATTCTAAGAGAATTCCTTTTGGAAACTTGCAGGATATAAACCTCCGTGTGCTCGTCCGACCTCTATAAAGTCTTTTAGTCTTTCACAAGAACATAGAGACTGGCACATGACACATTTTTGGTGCATTGAAAATATCATTGCATTCGTGGGGGGGGGGTCGGATCCGGCCCGGCCCTTGTTCTTGCCCATAGCCTTCTCGCTTGAAAACGGGAGATGCCTCAATTCAATCCATTTGCCAAATTGGAGTTCATAGAGGTTGACTGCAGCAGCTGAGCTAAAGTCCTTGGACACTTGATGTATTTATCTTTTATTTTATTTTTTTTTTTGTATATAAAGATATTTTTTTTTGTTGAATAAAGTTTTGGAAGTGTTTTTATGTGATATTGAAAATGTTCATGTTGGAGATTATCGGATGATAAACGATGAATCCCTTTGGGCGTTGAAGAAGAATTGAAATACTTTTTCGTTTGTTTTGTCTATCTTTTCTGCGAATGGAAGTTTTTTTTAAGAAATAAACAAAAAAATTGTATAAATATCTTATGGGGTGAAAGAGCTTTAGAGATTTAATAGACTGGGAGACAAACGATTATATGACTTAGTTTCCTTTAGATGGATTTATGTTGGGTGCATTTTAAATAAGATATTTTTTAATGGTTTTTATCAAAAGACTCGAGATGATTTATTAAGGTTTTTGTAACAAAACAGGTCTTGAAAGCTTTAAATTGTGAGTTAAGTCAATGATAATCCTTAGTAAAACATTCAAAATTATTTACAATTGTTAGTAGTCAGCCGTCTGCGATATAGGGGATCAACATGTAACTTACCAGAGTATTAGCCTTTTGTAAGTACTCCGACTCCATAACCTTCCAACCCTCGAAGAACTGGATGAGAGAAGAGTAAGTCCTGGGAATAGAGTGGCGGGCGTAGATGAAAATGGTTACATCTTAAGAATAAAGTCTTTAGAACTGCTGACGCCAACGCAAACAAGCGTCTGCTCTGAACCATAATTCTCTCTACGCCTAAAACTAAAAAATACACCATTCAGCGACATATCTGTACCGGTACCGGTCCCTGTGATACCTGCCAAACAATCTTTAACTAAAAGTTCGATTTTCTCGAAAACGGCTCCAACGATTTTGATAAAACTTTCAGGGTGCCATTTTTTTACATCAATACATCTTTCAGTCAGAATGAATTTTTCGAAATTTGTTCTACATATACTGGGTCCTCTCATAGAACCGGTTTTTTTAAATGCCGTTTTATCGTAAGCCAGATTTTCTTATTATGACATAGTAAAAAAAAATTAAAATATTTTTTCGAAAAGTTCAAGAAAAAAAACCACTTATTAAAAAAAAGTGGTCGAAAGACTTTAAATATTTTTACTTGCGATTATAGGGACTATAAGGCAAGTTTAGGGCTCGTGAATATAAAAACAAAATGGGATAACCATCAAACATGACATTACGATCTGTCTGTCTGTCAGTATTTATAACGGGCTACAGCCTAAACGCCTTGAGCGATTATCTTCAAATTTGGTGTGTGTGATTCTTTTGGCATTCCCCAGAGGCCAGAGGGGAAATTGAAATATTATTTTAAGGCCTAAAAATAACTGTACCTGCCATATAACGATTAAGGTAAAGCTTATTTTTCTCGAAAACGGTTTCAATGATTTTGATGAAAATTTTTGAGATTTTTTTTTTTGGTGGTTATCATTTGATTAGAACGAAATTTACGGGAAAAGTCTATTAACGGTACCTTTGATATAACGGTTTTTTTTATTTTTGGCTTTCCGGTAACAGCTCTATGGATTTCTATCAAATGATATATTTTAAGAAAATTTTTTTTTTTTTGAAAAATCAATATTTTTAAAATATTTGTATATAATTTATATTACTAAACTCTAAAAAAAAAACTTCAAAAAGAAATTTTTTTCAAAAAACTAAAAATAAAGACAAAATTTTATAAAAACCCGTCCTACAATTTTCGAAATACTTTTTTCCTTAATTTGCTATTATACACGACGCGTGATGGTGTACCCCATTTATACCGTTAACTATTGTGGTTTTGACACATTTTAGTTGCGATTATAGCATTATAGTTACTATAGTCAACGGCCTTGGCTCCGATAAAGCATCGCTTCCCGTGAGATCAGCGAAATCAAGCATCGTTGCGCGTGGTTAGTAGAAAGATGGGGGACCGTCCGAAAACCAACTGCGTGCTGTTGACATGTGTTATGTGTTTTCTGTTTTCCGTTCTCCTTCTGTCTTCTCTTCTGTCCTGTTTCAATGTCGTCTTGTGTGTTGTCTTGTAATTGTCTGAGCTGATGTCCTCAGTAGCCAGTGCTCATAAGTGTCTCTACTTCGTAGATTTATCTACGGAGCAGATCAATATGTAATGTAATGTAATAGGTACTATAATGTAGGTTATGCATTCGTGCAAAAAAAAATTGAGATAACAATCAAACATAACATAACGATGATAGAGAAACATAAACGGTTTGACCAATAATCTTCAAATTTAGTACATAGGGTTATATTGACGTTCTACAGAGGAATTTTTTTAATTTTTTTTTAGCTCAAATATTAACGATACCTGTCATATAACCGTTAAGTAAAAGCTTATTTTTCTCAAAAATGGCTGGAAGAATTTTTATGAAAAAAATCAGTGTATTTTTTTGATTAAAAAAAAATTTAAGATGGTACCCCCCATAGGACCGTTTTTTTTCTTCTACTTTCTCGAGAACTGGTTAACCGATTACAACCAAAATTAATATTCAGGAAGATTTAGGCAGCTTTAGTAATTTTAATTCAAAATATTTTCGAAAAAAATATGTTTGTATTTTTAATAATTTAATTTTTTTTAATTTTATTTTTAAATGTGGGTTATTTTTGTGTTTAAGTTTGCATTCTTAATGAAATGAAAATGAAAAAAGTTTTATTTAAAAACCGTTCCTATGATTTAAAAAAGAAATCTATCAGGATATATATATATAAAAAAAAATATATAAAGTAGTGCAGTCCTTTAACTACCTTGGGTCAGAAGTAGCAGCCGAAAATAATATGGCGGAAGTATATAGTCTGTTGAGCCTCTTCTAATCCAGAAATCTTACCAACAAAATAAGCTGCTTTTGTACAAGACTATATGGTCTTACTAGTACTCACAAATGGATCCGGGTCTTGGATGCTTACTTAAAGGCACTCTGATCCCTTATCCGCCTTCAAGGGGACAGTCTAACGGAGAATTGTTTGCCTCGTGTACGAAGGAGGACGATTCCGGGAAAGATACAATCATGAGTTGTATGAAATCTACTTCGAAGAAGATGTCGTGGAAAAAAAACTTCCGTAGACTCCGGTCGGCTAGGGACCTAGCTCGGATGAAAGAGGAGAATAAGCAAGAAAAGTAGTAGATGACAACGTTGCACATTTTGCTTACTTTGAAAGGACGTCGCGTAGACTAGGACAACCGAAGCCTTGAGTGCGAAACGGGACTGCGGTGGCCAGCAATGTAGATAAGAGACGAACCGGATCGCCGTTGTTGTGCCGATGATGATGATGAAAAATGTGACATAAGCAGCGACTAGATTATTCTACTTTGCGGGTTGACATTAGGGTTCGTATTTGTAGGTTCGCAAGACCATCCAAATGCTAATTTTGACAGCCTTGCTTTGGATCAATGAATATATACACTAACTTTTAGAGATAGATCTCAAAAACCATTACGTGTTGATAACATGACATTTTCATCCAGATTTCATAATTATTTTAAGCTTGTCTGCTTCCAAACGTAGTGTCACAATTTCTGTGATTGATTCAAGTTGTTCTTTTGTATCAATCAACATTGATCTTAGTGCTAACGAAAGTCACATTAAAGTACCCAGCTTACACAGACACCCAGGATAGTATACATTGCTAGCCTAACCAAGGAATACATATTCTCCTTATCCTTCATTCCAGCAGTAATCCCAACAAACCTTAATTTAACCTAAAGACAATTCCTGCTACAAAAAGTATGAATTTTGTTTTGTTTAATAAAAGTTAAAACAACAAAACGCCAGACGCGGCACGGCGCGTTTGATTAAAATTGTACACCACGCGCCATTTTAAACTCAACGAATATGCTTCGAGAAAACAAACAATAAATCCAGAACAGCAACATCAGCAATAATAGACACAACCATCCCACAAACGCCAAACTTCCTCAACTTTTACGTATAGAGTGGCTATTACTTCTCCTATATACTCGTCCTCTTCCCGTCAATTTGTCGAAATATCAAAACTTAATGCGCGGCGAAATTATTCAGCGTAAATCTCATAATTTCCTTTGACTTGCCATTGAGACCTCCAGGCAAACAAGCAAATAGCAACAATCTAAATTCATAAAGGAAACTTCCTTCCATCCTTACAAGCTTGCATTCCTCTCTCCCCCGTGGTGAGTCTTCAGCGTCGTGGCCCGTAATTTCCTTAAATCCTTGTGTCCCTCTGGGGCGGAGGGGGGATGAAAAAGAAGAAAACTGCTCGCTGACTGCCGGAGAATTCCACGACCAACACAGCACCCGGCTGCAAAAACTTATGCCGTAAACTTTTGACTAATTTAAGTTTCACCCAAGTTCAAGAGGCAACACACTATCATCTGTCATTGGGCTGTCATTGCACTTTCATCTCCCACTCGTTTGGGGAAGACAATTATCATCTTCCGCCACATCACCATCCGCATCTATCTATTCATTCATCCATCCATCTATCCAGTCGACCATCCCGCCCTCTGTTGGTGGGTTTCTGTTCTCTGGTGGATTGTGTCCTCCTTCCGCTGACTTCGCCCCCGGCTGATAACTTATTCATTCGGTTATCCTGTGTCAAGATATATTTGTTTCTAACTGTATGGCAATTTCAGGATGAAAGTTTAAACTCAATTTGTGTCGGTGTGTCATTCGAAGCTATAACTTCATTTTCAACTGTTTTCAAAATAAAAACAAAAAAATCCAAAAACAAAAAGAAAATTATAATCAAAATATTTTTTTTTTTTAAAGATTTATAAGGACACCATGGGAGGTGGATGGGGAGTGGTATTTTCGTTTTAAGACTTTGCACCGATGTTACTAGGAGTATAGAAGGAACATTTAATTGCATTTGAAAGAAAGTTTTTATGGGGGAAATTGCTTCGGAAAATAGGAAAATCTAGTTGGGGGATATTTTTGCTTTGTGGCGAGAATTTCTCGAACACGAAAAGATAAAAGGTCGATCGATGAGGTTATCACGCGCCATGCAAAGGAAAATTGCGGTAATTCATTTTGATTTCCGTTTTTCAATGATTTTCCGCTTGTAAATTGCTTGAAATTAGGTTGTTTAATTGACGAATTGGGTTTGTAGGTGAGTTGCAAGTTTTTGAAATTTGTTTTTCTATTGGAAACTTTAAATGTAAAGAAAAAGCTTCTTTTGTTTATTTTTGTTTTTCAAGGTGATATCTCAATTACACAAGGGAAACCCCAATTTTTGTTGAATTGAATATCTTTAAAAGCTTTTTTTTTTAATAAATTAATAAGTTTTAACCGTGCCACCATTTCTAACTTATTCCACGGTGACCGTTGAGGTTCAAGGAATGTTCATATCAGCGTATCCTCAAAGCCAATTTCAATTGTTCATTCAGAAATTCCTTTTTCAGCCGTACCACACGAATGTAGAATGCGCATTTCAGTTGCTTCATTCATGGGTAAAGGATCTTAAACCGATTTAACGACTACTTTTTTGCCCAAAAGAGTTTTCATGTTTAGTTCATGCGAACTAATCCGGAAAATAACAAATAAACCAAAACATTCATGTAGTTCAAGGTAAATTTAGGATTCGTGAATATAAAAAAATTGAGATAACAATCATACATAACATTACGATCGAGAAGTCTAAAAAAGTTTGTGGCAAAAAATGTCCGTCTGTCTGTCTGTCTGTCAGTATGTATAACGAGATGCAGTCTAAACGGCTTAAGCGATTATCTTCAAATTTGGTGTCTGTGATTCTTTTGGCATTCCACAGAGGGGAAATTGAAATTTTATTTTTAAGCCTAAAAATAACGGTACCTATTATAAGCTGATTTTGATGAAAATGTTTGAGAATTTGTTTGCTGGTATTGGCTGGTCATCATTTGATCAGAGCTAAATTTACGGGAAAAGTCTATTGACGGAACCTATCATATAGCGATTTTTTTTAATTTTGACGGATTTCTGTCAAATTTTATATTTGAGAAGATCTAGATAGCCAAATTAATTCTACATATCAAAATTTTGAATAACTTTTTTTCTAATTAAAATAAATTTTTATTTTTTTTTTCAAAAATCAATATTTTTAAAACTAATCAAAAGAAATTATTTTAAATTTTATAATCACATGTATATTAATAAACTCTAAAAAAAACTCCGTACCAACATTTAAAAAAAAAATCAAAAAACTAAAAATAAAAAAACAAGATTTTCAAAATTCGTCCTATGATTTTCAAAATACTTTTTTCATAAATTCATTATTATAACTACAAGACGTGTGATGGCGTACTCCATTTTTACTAAAAACCGTTAAGTGTTGTGGTTTTGATGGTTTTTTTAAGTTCAGGTAGTGTTATTTTTCTACATTAATGTATTATTCTATTTTTTTAAATTTTTTTCGACGATGTGACCGCACATAGGAGCAAGTACGTGCGATTCAGTCGTGCAATTTATTTAGGAATGTGTTGCGGGGGTCCCCTGTCAATAAAAAAACAAAATACTCGTCGATCGGGTGCTGATTGGGTGGTAAGAAGGGGGGGTTTTAAAAACCTTTCCCCTCATTTCTTGAAGACGGTGCGTCGTAGAAAAAATATCATGGGCCCTATTTCACCAAACATTTTTCACTTTTACTTTGTGAATTTGATTTCACTTAACGCCAATTTGCAAAGAGGAAATTATATTTTTGAAAAGTAAAAAAAAAGTAGTTCTTCACAAATTTTGTTTCATCAAACCCAAATCTGGCAAGTGAAAAGTACTTTTCTGAAAAGTGCAAACAATTTCTGGCTTGCATAGAATTCTTTCATTTCGTTTCACCAAATAAAAAAAACTTGCACTTTGCAATTGAAATTTTGCAAACCTTTTCAATAATATTTAAAGAAAAAAAATCATTTGCGTTTGATTTTTATTTGTCGTGTTAATTCCGTGAATATTAAATAAGAATACATTAATGAATTCTTTCGAACGATTTTTTGAAGACAAAGAGTAAAATAAGAGTTAAATACATAAGAAATATAATATGAAATTACATTTTGAAATTGTAAATAATTTTCAAACAGTGGAAAGTTTTCGGTTGACAAAAGCTAATAAAGAATTAGTTTTAAAAAAAATTTGACATAAGTTTACAATTCAATATAATAAAGAAATATGTGTTTAAGTCCGTTGCATTGGAAATGGACCTGAGTACCATGGAGTTGCATCCATGTACGAAATAAGCTAAGCAACAGTCTGCAGAGTAGTATACCGGGTTTCAAATTCAATAATTGATGAAATGAAGAAAATGAAGAATACTTAAACAAATGGCATTAAATGCATTGATGGGTTGTGGCCCAGATCGGTACTTCTACGCTGTTAACGTAAGTTGGGCAGGAAGTGTACATGATGACAGGGTCCTGAACATTTCCCGTTTTTGGCAGCAAATTTTAATGCAGGTTATTGACCAAAATATCAAAAGATATCGTCGTTTAAGTATCTTTTAAAGAAAAAACTGGACCTTAAAAACAAATAAAAAAATGCGTGCGTACAAAGTACACATGTCAGAAGTTTTATTCTTTTTTTATTTTTTATCTATTTATAAATTTAAGTCATATCACTCTACACACCGTATGCAAACTAATGACAATGTAAATAAATAAAACAGATCTGCGTTTACTCACTCTCTTGCTCCCTACTCTCGCTACATGGCTATGTGCTTCATGCTACGTTCGCCCGTTCTCACTCTCTCTCAATCGGTCACGTGTTTTTTGTAAATACTAAAATTTCCTAACTTTCAAAAGAATTAACACAAGAAATTGTATATGAACAAAAAGATAACAATTATATTACTTAGGCCGCTCCCTCACTTGTCGGTGCGGTATCGTATCTCTCGGTTTTCTCGGTACACATTCGGTACCGATATTTCACTGAATACATACATTTTAATGAACACCTACTGATTTGGGTGGTATGTGCGGAATCGGTACGGTAAGAAAACGGTGTACCGAGTGTCGGTATAGAGTATCAGTATTGTTTCTATATTTACCGCAAAGAATTTGTGTTTGACGTCGGTCGTCTAGGCAACAGTTTGTTTGGTATAAACAAAAATATACGGTATTGGTCAGGCAGCAATCCACACGTACTCCATGAGTCATCATTGCATCCCGAAAAAATTACGGTTTGGTGTGGTTTATGGGCCGGCGGCCTAATTGGGCCGTACTTCTTCCGTGATGACCAAGACCGGCACATTACTGTGAATTGGGATCGCTACCGTTCAATGATAACCGAATATTTTTGGCCCCAATTGGATTATATGGACTTGGAGGACATGTGGTTCCAACAGAATGGCGCCACAAGCCACACAGCGAATGTCACAATCAATTTATTGGAAACCAAGTTTGGAGAACGTGTTATTTCACGAAATGGTCCAGTAGCTTGGCCGCCTCGGTCGTGCGATTTAACGCCGTTAGACTATTTCCTGTGACGCTACGTCAAGTCTTTTGTCTATGCCAACAAGCCAACGACGATTGATGAACTTCGTACGAATATCGAACGTGAAATTGCAGCAGTATCGGCCGATTTATGCTTGAAAACCGTCGAAAATTGGGTTCAGCTTCTGGACTTCTGCAAGCGTGCCCGTGGTGGCCATGCAAAAGAAATCGAGTTCCATACATAATCGCATCAAACATACTTTCACAGGAATAAAGAATTTTATTGATATTGTTTTATTTAAAAAAAAAACTTGTAGCGCTCTTATTTAAAAACCCATTATAAGAAAATATTTGTTGATACAAAATAATAATTTTTGACAGAAAATAAGATCCGAGTCTGCTTCGAATTTAACGTTTTGAATAATTCTATGCTGAAGGCTTACCGACAAGTCAGGAGATGAACATGAGATCGGTTTGCATTCGGTAAGGCGGTAAGTACCGATTACCGATACCGCAACGACTAATGAGGGAGCGGCCTTACTCTGAATAACTGCTTAGTATAGGACGATTTACAAATTAATCACAAATTATTTATTTATAAATTTAACTCGCTCTACATACTGTATACCAATGATAATGCAAATAAATAAAACAGATCTGCGTTTAATCACTCGCTTGCTCCCTACTCTCGCTCCATGGCTATGTTCTTCATGCTACGTTTGAAAAGATCGTTAAACTGAGAGCAGCGGGAAGTTCCAGAAACGGACTGCATAGTCAAGGTTTTTCTTTTATTTTAATTTTGTGATAACGACAAAAAGAAGTTGAAAATATTTAAATTTTTTAACTTTGCAATTTTTCAAAATGCGACTGAAAATGAAAAGTAATGTCTTTAGTTGGTGAAACGTCCACACTTTTCACTTTGCAAAAAAGCATCCAAATTTGCAAAGCGCATAGTCGTGGGACTTTTCATTTTTGGTGAAACACTTCGCACTTTTACTTTGCAGGAAATTATTATTTTGAAAAGTTGCAAAGTGCAAAATGGTTGGTGAAAAAAGGCTCTGATTCTGACAAAATTTTCTACAATTTGCGTATTATATATTATAGTTGATATTGTGTACAAGATAGTTATTGTATTTTGTTTTTGTTTCCATATTCTATAGCAATTAACAAATATCAATTGAGAATTATAATAGGGGTGATCCTTTCTGGAAATTGGGAAATTTTTCGATTTTTTGCCAAACTTGTTCCAAATTTTTTCAATAACAACGTTGTGCTAATAATTCCTCTTCAACTGGTCAAAAGATACAACATTTTGAAGTATTGTGGTAAATGTCAATGTTGATCATCCTCGGTATGAAGGCTAGAAGAATTAACACCTCCTGATCCAATAATACTTCCCTGAGCAAAGTTGTAATGATGCTTTTGAGGTTTCACATGCTACTGTCTTTTCTATGGTGCATTGGTTACAAAATTGATGGTAGTCGCTAGTGGGCTAAGAGACCTTTTGTATTGCGTATTTACTCCCCCCCCCTTCTGTTGAACCCATTAATACTTGTAAAATCGTTTTGGCGCAAATTATTTTTGAAAATACTGGCATCTCATTACAAGCGGTAGCATGCATTACAAACATGCTGTGGCTCTGGGAAACAATAATAGCTATAACAGTTGACACTTCGACAAAAATTTCTCCCATGCCTGCATCCAACAACAACTTTCACAATTTGGAGCGAAGATACAAAGAAAGAGTGCTTTGTAAATCCAGTACTTCTCCATGATCACTTATGAAAAACTTCATTGCAGCTCACTCGACCGATGATTTCTTAACTTTACGCTTGCGGCCATTTCCACTACGCTAAATGCACACATCTATATGTTCTACATGCTGGCATTACGAAGTCATTACTCAATATTATGCACAATTTGTAGATCAAGGATACTTTATCGTCATGGGCAGGACGCAGGAGTGTGGTCCGACATGACAATTGAACAAATCCTCATACGTTCAATGAAAAGTGAAGTGGTACTTAGAACAGGAAGAGGGGTATGCGATAATGTGCTGACGAAGTAGGTACGATGACCATCAGCAGCCATTTGTTCTTCACTGTTAGAGTTTTCTGGCGTTCAGCTTCTGGATGGAGAGCAACCCGTAGATTTCCGCAAGTCACGAAGGCATGCTTTCAAAGTTCGAGATAGTCCTAGGCTAGGTTCACAGATCAGATCTATACGCCATGCTAACGTCAGCACAATCCACCGAAGCTATTTAAACTGCAACAGCTTCAAGAGACGCTGATATGGAAGCATTATAAGATGCGCTGTAGAAATTCTGCTCTCCATCCAACTGTCGTCGTAGTGGAAGAAGATGCTGACCTCGTTATGCTGTTTTTTGCTCTTGCTCCATCTGAAACTAACACATTTTTTTCTAAAACCTATAGAAGAAGACGAAATGATTGCACCACGCGTGACAAGTAGTTGTGATGCTGTAGAATGAGTAACCTTTAGATGGGGCACAATAGACCTTTAAGATAGCAGTTAGAGTGAACAGATACCCCAAATTCTATTCATTAATTCGTTATAGAGAGAGATCTGAACATAGGTAACCGACAAATCAATTCTGATGAAATATTTGCAACATTGAAACAGCAGGAACCAAGTATAAGTATTTGGTAAAAAAGTCATAAACTGAATTAGTTTCAGGGACATTTTCTGTTGCACACAACTTCTTAAACAAGTTCAAGTTGTAGGTAAAACGAATCCAAAATAAATTGCACAGCAGGATTGCACGCACTTGCTCTTATGTGCGGTCATAGCAACGAATAAAATTTCAAAAATATTAAGGGAATCAAAGTTTTAATTCGATTTTTCTAACTTTTGATTGATTAAAAAAACTACGTAAAATAACGCGTTTTTAAAATATCGATTGAAAAAATTAAAAAAATTATTAAAAATAAAAAGAAATATTTTTTCCAAAATATTTTAAATTAAAATTATTAAAACTGCCTACATCTCCCTGAATATCAATTTTGGTTATAATCGGCTAACCAGTTCTCAAAAAAGTCGAAGAAAAAAAACCGTCTTATGCCACCATCTTAAAATGGCGTCTTAAGAATGACAAATCAACCCTATGTACTAAATTTGAAGATGATTAGCCAAACCGCTAAGGCTATAGTCCAAAATTCATACGAACAGACAAACAGACAGACAGAATTTTGCCAGTACCTGAAATATGTTTCTCTATCTTCGTAATGTCATGTTTGATTGTCATCTCACGTGTTCACGTTTCTGATAAAACGGAGTTCTCGGATCATAAATATTTCAATGAAAATATAAAAAAAATAAATTTTGGATGCGTAGCATGCCCTTTGTTTCACCACTTTTGCGTTTGCGATAAAGTGGATCCCATCCATTCCTACTGACTTAAAATACGGATGTAGACACCATACCAATTATCTACAAGAACTATGAAATACTATTTGTGTAAAAAACTAAGATTTTGTAGCTATGTATAATCAAGGCATTCTTTCACCTTGATTACAGTATTTTTTTATGAAAATGTGGAACTGAAAGTTACAAAAGACCTAGTTTCCTGAAACCTACATCTACATACTACATACAAAATTATCTTCAACAATTTCTCCACAACAGAACACTTCGTGAAATGCTCCATAGAGCACAGACCAGTGAACTTCTAGGTAAGGGTAACAAATGATTCAATTTGTATCCAAGTTCAAAAGCCCTTTACGCATAACAGAACCATATAATTTAATACTTATCCGACCGCATAAACCCCTCGTATGTTCATTAAAACCCTTAACCTCTTTTTTACCCGTTTATTCAGTGCTCATACCTACGCACTAGCTTGTATGATTCAATCAAACGCTTCCGCAATGCGTTCCCTAGTGTGGTTTACAACAAATCCATCCCAAAGTATAACAATATTATAATCAATGAGCCCGTTGTCCGTAGTAGCAGAACTCCAGCCATCACCCAGACTACTACTAAAGCATATAATTCATGTCACAGTACAACGCATTGTTGCCAAAGGAGCTGGAAAATAACCATCACCAACAAACAACCCCAAGCCCCAACCCCCATACACTCTCATCTTTTACAAGAGGACTTCCCTCAGAAACGTGCCTCGACAATTCAACTAAATTGAATGTTCATTCCATCAACAAGGAATGTCTCGTCCGAGTGTATATTTTTATAAACTTAAAATTCCTAACAACACACACACACAAACAGACTCGACTCATCCGTCTCCAACATCTATCATCACCCGTTCAACAACAGATCACCTTGCTGGCACCCCTTTGGCCCCTATTTTTACCGCACACAGGTAATAAGTTCATCCGACAAATTAAGGAGCTGTTCAAATGGAAAATCGGAAAATTGGTTTCCTTGTGAACTCATGTTGTTAGCAAAGTCATTGGTTAGTCAGTAGGAGTCGTTGTGTTGCTTTGTCGAGAACATCCATCCTTACAAGCTCCCTCTGTCGTTCACCCTCAATACTGGCTTTTCTGCTTCTCAGGATGTTTGCGGTAAGCAAAGAATAGACGAGAGGGTTATTCTTGAGGGTTCACTTCCGGTTTGTGCTCGTATATCTGCTTCTTGTGTTAACTTTAGATGTTAACCAACGTTTTCTTATATTTATACCTACAGGGCTGCATTTGGGACAATAATAGCCTTGGAGGTGAACCACATTGTGTTCTTCTACTTCTATTAAAAGAATATAACGGATGTTGCTTCCATTCCAATTCTCTGCATTAGTCTTAATTTTCTATCTTTTTGTTTTGTTTTTTTTTTCTTTTCTTTTATTTTCTTTTCTTTTATTTTTTATCTTTTCTTTTCTTTTCTTTTCTTTTCTTTTCTTTTCCTTTATTCTATTTTCTTTTAACTCATTTTGTTTTCCGAATTTTATTTTCATTTTCTACCCTCTTCTAATTTTCTTCTTATTCCTATTCCTATTCATATTCCTATTCCTATTCCTATTCCTATTCCTATTCCTATTCCTATTCCTATTCCTACTACTATTCATATTCCTATTCCTATTCCTATTCATATTCCTATTCCCATTCCTATTCCTATTCCTATTCCTTTCGTATTCCTATTCCTACTACTATTCATATTCCTATTCCTAATCCTATTCCTATTCATATTCCTATTCCCATTCCTATTCCTATTCCTATTCCTTTCCTATTCCTATTCCTACTCCTATTCATATTTCCATTCCTATTCCTATTCTTATTCCTATTCCTTTTTTTTTAATTCATCATAAAGTACGAACCTGTAACAAAGGTAGTAATAAAGAACCCGGGCGCCTTTTGGCGTTCACCATGATTACATTGAATTGCGGCTCCTGAGTCCTGACTCCTCATAACGGGGTTGTGGCAGTTCCAACCACACAATAAAGAAAGTGGATATATGAACAAAGAAGATGGTTGATCACAACGAAGGAACAAGTTCCGTTTGACTTAGAAAACATAATGTGTGGTTAGGTTACGCTTTTGTCGAGCTTATCCTTTCAATGAAATTAAACCGTTAGGTACACACAGGCACACCCAATCTCGATGCCTCATATGAAGTGATTTGGTTTAATAAACGACCGCAATTTGTACGTTTGGCTGAAGCGAAATCGGAAGCTAATCGTAAATTAATACGGAATTATATATTAAAAGCTGTGTTTAGCTTTGACGGGTGTCAGTGGCAACAGGGGTTAGAAAGGGTGTGGTTTTAATGTGTTGCCTGGTTTGGTATCTGGTGGGTACCTCTGAGTGTGATGATGTGGGGAGAAAAGCATAAACTTCACATTTGGTCACAAAGATTGAATTTTGTGTAGGTTCCCTCAATTCCTGCAGACTAAAAGCGGAAACATATGAAATAGTTTAAGAAAGGATGGGTGGAAATTAAATGCAATTATTTTACTTAAATACCCAATTTTTAAAATTCAATAAAATCATTGGCACACCACAGCTGATTGCACTGGCTCATTCATACAACTAAGTTATTTACTTAATTTTAGGACCGTAATAATAAAATTGCTGATTCAAAATTTATACCAAATTTTAAAAGCATTTCGGGATTCGGAAAATCAGTTTGTCCTGCGGCACAAAACAAAAAAGAAACTCCGACTAAGAGAAATGACAAAAAAAAACATGTGTCAGTATAATAACTGCGGCAACAGAAACACAAAATATATGTCCGAGCTTCATGCTCCTGCCACATAGGTCTGGGTGAGCGTCCATTGTCCATTGTCCTGATTCCAAGTGCGCGCCAGAGTAAACAGAAAACCCAATGACCAACAAATAAACGATCTGCTGCACTGTGTCAGAGTAGCAAGGATTGCGGGGGTGATTGGCAATAAAAACATTGCTCAAAACCAAAAAAAAAAGACAATACCTTTTTTTTTGCTTTTTTAGTTACTTTCATTGGACAATATACGCCGGGAAGTGCACTGACCACTTACCGCTTTCAGTATGCACGAATAATCGAAACATTTTAATTATGCTCTAGTAATCAATTTCAAAACCTCCTCCTCCCTCTTTGTCGTTTTTTGTGTGGGGCATTATAATCGATGAACTGATTGCCAGGCGAAGCATGTCCTCTGTTGGCCATGTTGCCAAGGGATGCTCTCTAACGGCTAGGATATAGTCTGACCGATTATTTGATTGTAGTGTGTTGTGATGTAGTCATGCATGTGGGTGAAGGCGAGATGTTGTTAACTGTTTCTGTTCTAACGTTAATGACTCACTATGATGAGTGTAGCTGAGTCCTTCCGGGGGAAATTGTTTCTATTCTGGAAGTTAGTGGGCAGATCCTTAAGAGGTCACAAAATGGTCTGATTGTTGATGGTTATAATTTAATTTTATTTATTTAACCAAGTAGTAAGTATAAGTATTGTCAAAAATGTGAATTATTATGTGAGTAAGGCTATTTTAGCTGGATAACTACTCAACTTTGCTTTCGAGGAAGGAATTCCTGATATTTTATTTATTTTTTTTATAATTAACGCACGCAAAAAAGAGACTATTTGTTTCCCTTTTAATGTAGAGCACACTGCGCGGGCATTAGAAAGATAGGGAGGGGAAAGATATTAGGTGTCGATAAACATTGGTTTTGAATGCTTGCAGATCAAAATGGCAAGGGAAAATCACGCCGGGTAAACTTTTCGAAATTCGTGTTGTTCGGCTAAAAAAAGAATCCCTATATTTCACGGTACGTCCGAAATTGGGCTCAAGGGTGAACTGATGAGCATTCCTTGCGAGACGAGTATTACGGGTGAAATTTTTAAGGGGAGGAATGCAATTGGCTACTTCGAGTGAACATTTTTTGTAAAAGAAACGATAAAATAAGGAAAGAGAGGGTCAATTGTTTCAGTTGCAGTTCTATTTTCTATTAATTTTAATTAATGTAAGTGCCATTCATCGACAATGGCATGGGGGTATGTTTAGCTTTAACGACAGAAGACAGCATTGAGTTTTCGAAGCATTAAACTCCACACGATTTCTATAACCCCATTTGACAATGCTGTATAATTCGGAATTTAATGAGCTTCACATACGCTACCAATGTAATTGTACATCCGAAGGCGAAGGACGTGAACTATCGAACGAATATGAAAAGCTGAGGGTAGAGTCGTCAGCAAAACAGTTAAGTAGATTAGAAGTAACAGACAGAAGATCATTTGTAAAAATGAGGAAGAGAGCCGGAGACAGAAAAGAGCCCTGGGGCACACCAGCATTTATTAAGTGGGAATCAGATTTGAATTCGTCTAATACAACTTCTATTAAACGGTCCAGAAGATAGCTTCTAATCAAACGAACAAGAATATCATCGATCCCAAAAGCTCGCATTTTCGATAAGAGAGCTTCATGCCAAACTCTATCAAATGCCTTGGAGATATCAAGAGCAATAATCTTACTTTCACCAAAGCGATGTAAAGATTTGTTCCACTGTTCGGTGAGATATGCTATTAGATCACCAGTGGAACGGTTGCTGCGGAAGCCATACTGACGGTCATGGAGAAGCTTTCGATCTTCGAGATATTCCTTAAGCTGACGGTTAATCAGCGTTTCCATGGCCTTAGAAAGAAGGGATGTCAGTGCTATGGGTCGGTAGGAGGACGGGGAGGATAGATCACCTTTTTTAGGGACAGGCTGGAAAAATGCTGTTTTCCATCTTCTAATAAAGATTCCAGAAGAGTAGGAGCGATGGAAAAGCTTACGCAGTGGCTTTGCCAGTGTGGAAGAACACCTTTTCAAAAGAATCGGGGGTATACCATCCGGCCCAGCGGATTTGTGTATATCGAGATCTTTGAAAACTCTTGCTACTGTACGAGTGCGGAAAAAAATCTGTCCTATGGAAAAATTTACATTCTCAAGTACAGGAGGGGCAACGCTGCAGTAAGGCAGCGTGGAGCTGGCAGCGAAATGGGCGGCGAGCAAGTTTGCCTTCTCTGAAGAGTAAACAATTGGTTTGTTATTGTCGATGAGCGTTGGAACCGAAGATGTTGAGGAGTTTTTAATATTTTTTACAAATGACAAAAAAATTTCGCCGTAATTTTTGGTCATACAAAAATTTGGTTTTTTCAATAACGGAGTTCCATGAGTTCCTTGCTTGTTTGTAATTTTTCCGATTTTCCTCTGTAGGGTTGGCTTTGTAAGATCGGAAACTTAGTTCTTTCAGCCTGATTGAGAGCTTATTAAAATTGCTTGGTGGTAATAGAAATAAAGTTGTTTTTTGCGCTCGCTGAGAAACTGTGATAAGATCAATTTTTAAGAAACCTAAACGAGGTTGTTCCTTGGAAATAGTATTTGGTTTTTACGAATAAATGATTTCATGGGTTGGCAGGAGCACCTAACACCAATTGTGAGCAGATTGCAATTTTTGTACTACCTTAACGTAGTTCTTATCCTTTAATTTTTTTTTTTCAAAATTCTGTTTTGAATTTAAGAATCATAATCCTCCCACATTATAGCAAATATTTTTTTTTTCTTATAAAGCTGTTTTTTAGGGAAACTTTCATTTAAGTAGTGTTACACGATTTCAAAGCCTAAAGTTAAAAAAATACGTTCTGGTGTTGTCCAAGTTTCCACTTTATCTCTTATCTGAACCTGCTTTTCCATCAAACTGTAATCGGTTTGGCGATGTACTCGACCGATCGAAATCCTCATACTTTATTAGTTTTTTCTAATTTTAACTTCTAATTTTTAGCATGCAGCAATGGGAAAGATAATTGCTGAATTTTGAATGGATTCATCGAAATAGTAATTCTGAACGCAGACTCGATCCTGACGTTTATTGCGTCCACTAAAAGTCAGTCGACGCGGTAAAAAAGCTTGTCAAGATTTTTTTAATAACTTTCAGCTGACAGTTTCCACTTTACAATGTATTGGTGTCAGTTTGTCGTTTTATGGATTCACTTTGACATTTGACTAAAATTTAGCTGACGTCAGTATACGAATTATACTCGATTTTTTCTCCTCCCTAAAATAAAAGACAAATGTCAAAACGACAAGCCAAAATAATGAAATAATTAGGTTTGTTCTACGTTCCCTGCGTTGTTGCTTGGATTTTGGTTTAGCATGGAACAGCTCCGTGCAACATCTCCAATTTTTTTTGACTTTTCTTTCATATGAATTTTTTTTTTTTTTTTGCAGTGACAAATAAATAAATGTAGGTCAATAAAATTACCAATGCAAGTAAAATTTCGTCTATAAATGGCGATTTTTATTTTAAATTTGGCGATTCTGCTTTTTTAAACCTGACAGCCTTGATTGCAGTGCTTTTAGGATCTTATATTGGTTTTCAGATGCACAAATGTAAGAAATTCTTTTCCCCTTCGATCTGGCGACTATATCAACAAAATGTATATCCGTCCAAGACTAGAATACAATTCCCATATCTGGGCGGGTGCTCCTTCTACTCTTTTGGATGGTATTCAAAGGAGAGCATTAAAAATGATTGGAGATGATGAAGTCATTCGAACATTACCGTCACTCAAACATCGACGTAATTTTTATTGCCTCTCTCTTTTCAACCGTTATTTCTACGTACAATGTTCAAGTTAAATAGCCAGTTGCATAACTCCCCTTAAACAATTTCACACCAGAAATGTGCACCAATTTACCCTCGATTTCGGTCGTACGGATAGGGATTCGTTCTTCAGACGTACAACTCGAATGTGGAGTGGTTTTCCCAACTCTATTTTCCCATCTCTTTATGATGGTCAGAATTCTAAAACCAATGTGCATCGGCATCTGCCTTAAAATCCCCTCCTATTTATTTGCGATTATAGGGACTATAAGGCTTATATAGGATTCGTGAATATAAAAAAAATGAGATAACAATCAAATATAATATAATATAACGATGATAGAGAAACATTTTTGAGTTACTGGTAAAATTCTGTCCGTCTGTCTGTCTGTCTGTCTGTCTGTACGAATGTATTTTGGACTGCAGCCTAAACGGTTAGGCCAATCGTCTTCAAATTTAGAACTTAAGAATATTTTGACATTCTACAGAGGAGTTTTTTCAATTTTTTTTAGCTCACAAAATAACGGTACCTGTCATATAACCGTTATATAAGTTTATTTTTCTCGAAAACGGCTCCAAGAATTTTCATGAAAAAAATCAGTGTACTACTGTAGGTAAGCATTATATTTTGGTAAAAAACAATTAATACGGTGGGCTAAAAACGGTACCTCCTATAGGACCGTTTTTTTTCTACGACTTTCTCGAAAACTGGTGACCCGATTACTATCAAAATTGATATTTAAGAAGATGTAAGTAGCCCAAGTAATTTCGCATAAATTTTTTTTGAAAACTTTTTTTTTTGTATTTTTAATAATTTTTTTTTATTTTATTTATTTATTTTTTTTTTTTTTTTTTTGAAAAATCAATATTTTGAAAACGGGTAAGTGAATTTTTTATTAAATTTTGTTTTTAAATGTTTGTTATTTTTCTGTTAAAGTTTGTATTTTGAATTATTTTTTTAATTTTTTGAAAAAAGTTGAAAAAACTTTTTAACATTTCTTAAAGAAATAAAGTGTGGTGTTTAAATTATTTCACTCAATACAATTTAACGAACTTTATTCGAACAATCAAAAGACACAAAATTCGAATAAATGCTTTCATATTCACTTTAATTTCCTTAAATTGTATTCTACAATGTGATCGCGCATATGAGCAATTACGTGCAATCCAGTCGTGCAATTTATTTTTTTCCATTTAGGCTGTTTTCCGTTTTAAGTATTTTTCTTATAAAATTGCCCCTCCTGTTTCCTCTAATATGATATTTTTCTTGTCTTCCTTTATGATAAAGAGTGTTTTTTAAAACGTGTGGTTTTCAAGAAGAAATAAAACGCACACGTCTAAAAAAAACACCCTCTAGTTCCATCTTTTAAGCAAGGCTGACTTTCATTCCACCTGTTTTGTTTGGTAACATTTATGCTTGTCGGCCCTCAGCATGAAATCAGGGGTTTTGTTTTGATGGCCACGTAATATCTAGCATACGCGGTCTGAAAGTTTGAATTTTTTGTAATTGTTCTACTGTTGATCAATACTTGCTACATTGTGGTAAAGGAGTTCCTTAGAGGTTATTAGACACTAGATTGATAAGAACCTGATGGTGATTTCTAGAAGTTGTAGACGTTCGATTTTGTATTCTGACTGTACCACCAAAGATACCTTCTCTACCTAGCATGGAGTTAAAGTTATCTGGGACAAAACACTAACAAAGAAAGAAGTTCCAATTTGCCAATTACGATTTAAGCTCTCCAGAAAAATCTGTCCTGTTGTGTTCAATATTCTTTCTCCATATAAATTGATTAAGAGTTAAATTTGTTCGTATTTCCTTTAACTTGTACGCAAGTTAAATCTTTCTAATAAAAAAAATATACCACAAGAAAAAGTTTCCACAACGTTTGCCATGTCCCATAAATCTTTCATCCCAAGGACGAGCTCTTTATAAGATACCAATTTGTTTACTCCTTCTCTCCTGAGATGGAGATTTTCAAAAAAAAAAATACACTCCGAACGCAACTACGACAAAGAATTTCCTTTACAAAACCCGTAGCCTAGAACCCCAATGCTGATTTCTCCAATTCTATCATGGAGCACACTTATTGAATTGATGTATAGTTGGGCGGGAAAACTAAAAGTATTTAATTAAATCTTCGATTCGTTTGACATCATCGACAAGTCGTTTGGTTATTAAATTCATCTGCATCGCTAATTTGGGTATCGAAATTGGCAAAAATGGTTTCTGGCGTTCACACATAAGGCAAACCCTCGTCAGGTTTGTCATGTGGTGATGGTGATGTTGTGATTCATCACTCGTTTTCAGAGATGTTGCATGCAAAAATATTTTCTTTCGTCTGGGGAAAATAAATTTAAGCATAGAATGAAAAACAACTCAGACTCGAGACGAAAGACGACGAACGACGGCCTTTTAAGCCAAATAAAGACATCATAAAAACTCACTTAAAAGTCCACTCAAATCCAATAAGAAAAAAGGCGGAATTTTTCTTTGTCACATATCACATCACAATAAAGAACCGAAGAGACTTGCCACTGCTGCCGGCGTGCGGCAGCTTCACGAACCAACAAAAACAACTCCATCAGTGTCACCTTAACCCCAAAACAAAATGACGACAACAACTATATATATATATGTGAATTTGAAGATGTGGTATGACAACGAGGAAGACATTGTGCATCACCAAGCTCCACTTAACCACCAAAACACATAGTCCCTGCCACTGTTCAGATAACACTAGACTATTCCTTGGCAGTTGTAGGAAAAGGAATCTCGCCTCGTTCCTCCTTGCGGCATTAAATGGTGAGTCGCACAGAAAATAAGGTTAGAAAACGCATTGCTTTGGCTAAGCCAACCAATAGAGTTACCCAAGAAAAGTGAATAATGTGCTTGGAGCTGCGAGTCATGTCTCAAGCCTCTTCCCATTCTCGCACTTAAATTCATCCTCTTTATGGTTTAAAGACTGACTAACTGGATTTTGTGCGCTACGTTTGTTGTGTGTGAATGGCACATAAAGCGATGAGTTTTATTCATTCATCTTGCCACCAGGGCTAAACAACCAAAAGTGACTAAGGCTCCCCACACTGCTACACCATAATTTATCAGAACCCCTTCTACGACTTGGTCGGCAGAACGAATAAGATGAAGTTAACCATTAACCACCTACTTACAGTGCTGCGTGCTGAACTGAGCTGCAAGCAAGCATACCGGGGGGCTGCAGCTAATTTCTGTTGTCACTCCTGTAATCGTTGCGAGCACTTAAGTTGACACAAGGAGGAACTATACACGTCCGCAGATGGAAACCGAAAGTATATCGCACCCACCTACCAATCCAGGCCAGTGCAGGAGTAAGGTTATAAATTAAGGAACTCTCTGGACCAACACGATATAGGAACACGACACGACTAGTGGAGCTTGGGGTAACATAAATCAGGAGATACTACTTGCAGAACTTAAGCTCAGCATATATGCAAAGTCCATAAACTGTTTACTCGAAATTCTATCTAGACTGGTTCGATATGATAAATGTCTACCGGAACTGTTTGGTGTAACACAGGTCCGGATTTGAAGAGAATCTGGACTGCATATTGTTCATATCAATGCGCAGAGTATTTTGCCTAAACTTGATGAATTTAGATACTTATCTGTAGGTTCGAAGGTTGACGTGGTTTGTGTCCAGAGACTTGGCTATCAAATAATGTTAACGATATTGCATGTTCCTTAAATGGTTTTCATAAGCCTTTTCGAGCTGACAGGGTTGGAAGATGTGGTGGAGGTACGGCTATTTTTGTACGTTGTCAATTAAATTGTAAACTTGTTAAAAAAGCGGAGCTGGGAAGTGAAATGGACTTTGTATTTGTAGAGTTGTTGTGTAATCAAAATAAAATCTTGCTAGGCTCAGTATATAGGCCCAACAACAACATTGATACCAAGAACTATCTTTTATATCACCCTTTGTTGTTGTTGTAGGTGACTTTAATTGCAACATATTAAGTGATTCTTCTTTAGTCAACAATATGAGAACCTTAAATCTTTTCCCTGTAAACACATCATCACCCACCCATTTCACTAGTCACAGTAGTACTCTTCTCGATGTATTTTTTGTCAGCCATTTATATAAAGTTCTTAATTTTAATCAAATATCTGTGCCAGCTTTTTCGCGTCACGATCTTATTCATATGACATTGCAATGTGAACCCCTTATTTCAAACAGAACTGTAAGTTTTCGTGATTTCAAAAGTGTAAATTCGAGCCAATTAGAAGATGATCTAAAAAGAATAGAATGGTTTCGAGTAGTGTTGATGATCAAGTCTTTTTTATTCAAGAAAACATAAGAAACTTATTCGAAACACACGTTCCGTTAGTAACGTGCTATCAGGCTCAAAGAAGTAAGTTTCCGATCTTACAAAGCCAACCCTACAGAGGAAAATCGGAAAAAGCACAAACAAGCAAGGAACTCATGCAACTCCATTATAGAAAGAACCAAATTTTTGCATGACCAAAAATTACGGCAAAAAATTCTGCAGTGTCCCAAAGGCAGTAAAAATTTTTGGTCATTTGTAAAAAATATAAAAAACTCCTCGACATCTTCGGTTCCAACGCTCATCGACAATAACAAACCAATTGTTTACTCTTCAGAGAAGGCAAACTTGCTCGCCGCCCATTTCGCTGCCAGCTCCACACTGCCTCAAAGCAACGTTGCCCCTCCTGTACTTGAGAATGTAAATTTTTCCATGGGACACATTTTTTTCCGCACTCGTACAGTAGCAAGAGTTCTCAAAGATCTCGATATACACAAATCCGCTGGCCCGGATGGTATACCCCCGATTCTTCTGAAGAGGTGTTCTTCCACACTGGCAAAGCCACTGCGTAAGCTTTTCCATCGCTCCTACTCTTCTGGAATCTTTCCTAGAAGATGGAAAACAGCATTTGTCCAGCCTGTCCCTAAGAAAGGTGACCCATCCTCTCCCTCCTCCTACCGACCCATAGCACTGACATCCCTTCTTTCTAAGGTCATGGAAACACTGATTAACCGTCAGCTTAAGGAATATCTCGAAGATCGTAAGCTTCTCCATGACCGTCAGTATGGCTTCCGCAGGAACCGTTCCACTGGTGATCTGATGGCATATCTCACCGAACAGTGGAACAAATCTTTACATCGCTTTGGTGAAAGTAAGATTATTGCTCTTGATATCTCCAAGGCATTTGATAGAGTTTGGCATGAAGCTCTCTTATCGAAAATGCGTGCTTTTAGGATCGATAATACTCTTGTTCGTTGGATTAGAAGCTATCTTCTAGACCGTTCAATACAAGTTGTATTGGACGGATTCAAATCAGATTCCCACAAAATAAATCCTGGTGTGCCCCAGGGCTCCGTTCTGTCTCCGACTCTCTTCCTCATTTTTATAAATGATCTTCTGTCTGTTACTTCTAATCCATTTAACTGTTTTGCTGACGACTCTACCCTCAGCTTTTCATATTCGTTCGATAGTTCACGTCCTTCGCCTTCGGACGTACAATTGCAACGGTAGCGTATGTCAAGCTCATTAAACTCCGATTTATACAGCATGTCAAATGGGGTTAAAGGAATCGTGTGGAGTTTAATGCTTCGAAAACTCAATGCTGTCTTCTGTCGTTAAAGCTAAACATTCCCCCAATGCCATTGTCCATGAATGGCACTTACATCGAAGAAACCGAAAAGCTCTCAGTGCTCGGTATGTGTGTCAACGACGACCTCCGTTGGAACGACCATATATTTGAGATCGCTAAGAATGCTGCTAAGTGCTTAGGTTTTCTGTATCGGTGTAAGAAGTATTTTTCCCCATCTGATCTGGCTACAATTTATAAAGCGTTTATACGCCCTAAACTCGAGTATAACTCCCACCTCTGGGCAGGTGCTTCGCAAACATCGCTTCACCTGCTTGATAGAATACAAAATCGAGCGTTAAGATTGATAGGTAATAGAACTGCCGCTGAAACAATTGCCCCACTCGAACACCGACGCAATGTTTCATGTCTTTCCTTATTTTATCGTTTCTTTTACAAAAAATGTTCACTCGAAGTAGCCAGTTGCATTCCTCCCCTTAAAAGTTTCTCCCGTAATACTCGTCTCGCAAGGAATGCTCATCAGTTCACCCTTGAGCCTAATTTCGGACGTACCGTGAAATATAGGGATTCTTTTTTTAGCCGAACGACACGAATCTGGAATAGTTTACCCGGCGGGATTTTCCCTTGCCATTTTGATCTGCAAACATTCAAAACCAATGTTAATCGGCACCTCCTATCTCTCCCCTCCCTATCTTCGTAATGCCCGCGCAGTGTGTTCTACATTAAAAGGGAAACACATAATCCCTTGTGCGCGCGTTAATTATAAAAAAAAAAAAAAAAAAAAACAAAAGATATAAAAAGAGAAAAACAGCCATAATAAAAAACATATAAAAAATCTTATTTATGAACGCGACCAGGCGTACAAATATTGGAAGCGTTTTCGAATAAATGCGTTGTATGTTGTATTCAAAAGGTTAAGAAATAATAAGGTAACAGCCGAAATACGTGAAATGAAGAGAGAAGAGGTTTTTTTGCTCCTAGGTTAGACCCCTCACAATCTGGACGGAAATTGTGGAAAAACCTGCGGGATATTGGCATCGGCAAGCAAAAAAATAGCAACTACGACAACATTGATTGCAACGAACTTAATAAAAAGTTCTTGTCACTTCCAAACTCAGAAGTGACTGATGAAACATCGACTTTATCTTTTGAGAATGCCACTTTTTCTTTTCCTTGTTTTAGTTTTTCACTGATAGATGAAGCTGACGTTTTAGAGAGTTGCATTCACGTAAAATCTAATTCTATTGGATTTGATGAAATTCACCCTGTCTATGTTAAAGCTATATTCCCGTACATTCTGAAATACATAACCCACCTTTATAATACCATCTTAATGTCAAATGTTGTTCCAATTCCAAAAAACCAAAATGAGTTTCGATCGATTGCCATTTTACCATTTCCTTCCAAGGTCTTAGAGAGGATATATGAATTGTCAGATGAGGAAATTTCTAACTGACAACAACTTTGTACTAATCAATCTGGCTTTCGTCCTAAACACAGCTGCACCACAACTCTTATAAACGTAGTAGAAGAAAATATCAGGCAAGCCGTTGAATGTGACAATGTTCCTTTTCTAGTTCTCCTAGATTTCTCTAAGGCTTTTGATACAGTCAACCACCGAATCTTGGTTAATAAATTTGTTGACCAGTCAATTTCTCTTTCTCCTCTGCAATGCTAGTTCTGTCATATCTGAATCTTCGTTCTCAGGCAGTTGTGGCAAATCGCTCCGTGTCCGATTTTTCAATGTTATAAGTAGGCGTTCCCCAAGGTTCAATACTGGGACCCTTATTGTTCTCTATGTACATTAATGATTTACCTTTGTATATAAGAAACTGCCAAGTAGATATGTACGCTGATGATGTTCAGATGCGAAATAGCTTTCCAATAGGGTTGGTTGAAAATGCTGGTGTTGAGGTTAATGAAGACTTAGCAAACATTCATTGTTGGTCAAAGAATAATGGGCTTTGCCTTAATCCACTAAAATCAAAATGCTTGGTAATATCGAGGAAGGTCATCGACACGGCTGTTTTTGAGTTTGTCGAATCAGCTAGAAATTTAGGTTTAACTTTCACAAAAACATTGTCTTGGAATTGCCACATAAGATTGACGATAGGAAGAATTTACGGAGGCCTCAGTTTACTGTGGCCACTTAAAACGCGCATTATCCTAGCCAAAACATTACTCATCCCTATAATGATCTATGGCTGTGAAATCTTTCATAATTGTGATTATGAGCACAAGCAAAAACTCAATGTTGCTTACAATAGCATAGCTAGATACATTTTTGGATTAAAGAGATATGACCACATATCTGAAATTTCAAAATCAATCTATGGCATTTCTCTCGAAAACCTATTCAATTTTAGATCATTAATTTTATTGAATAATGTCTTACAAATGCGTCAGCCATCGTACCTCTATAATACAATATGTCATTTGCGTTCTAACAGACCATTAAATCTTGTGCCTGTCCGTTCTGCGTTCTTAATATCCGAGCGCCAATTTTCTATAACTGCGATACGTTTGTGGAACTTCTGCCCGATCTTTAAGAATGATAAGCTCTACTAAACTATTTGAAATAAAATTAAAAGAATATCTTGAGACGTTAAGGTAGTGATGATACATATAAAATCTTGTTTTTTTTTTCTCTTTTATTTTCTCACTTCTCATTTTCTATATATTTTTTTCTATTTTCTTCTTCCTTTTGAAATTTTTTATTTTACTTCTTCTTTTATCCTTTTTAAGGTCTGAATTTTAAAAAAAAACTTCAATAAACAAAAATTGTTGAACACTTTTCAAAACATAAATAACAACACATCTAAATGAAATACCTAATTAAGTTTATTAATCTTTTCAAATAAATGTATGAAATATGAAAATATGAAATAAATTAGTGTTACCAGCTTAAGTAAACTCTGAATTTATTTTATTTTTTTTTCTATTTAATTTTTTTATTTTTATTTTTTTTTTTTGTACTATATACGTCATTTACAATTTCTTTCAATTATTTTTGCATTGCTCTTAATATTATGAATTAATTATATGTTTTGATTTATTTACTTGCAATAGTCATGTTTCTCTCAATATTTTTCATTAACTTTCTAGATGTGTGGGGTGGGTTTTTCTCGAATTACTTAGGACGCCTTATCATGATTGCTGGCGCTTTAGAGCCAGATACAATAAGATATGTTCTTAATGCCATGTGTAAATCTTATAGCGGGTTAAACATATGTCGTTTGAATGCTAGTAGCGTGAGATCTAAGTATTCAGTCTTGCACCAAATGCTCATCACTTCAAGAATGGTTTCTGAATCTTGGCTCAACTCTAATGTTCAATCGATTCAATTTTTCGCTATTCCAGGCTTTTCTTTGCATAGCAATGATCGTAGGGACAGGGTTGGAGGTGGTGTTTGTATGTATGTCAGAAGCAATTTACTTACTAAAAACGTATATTCGTCTTCACTGGCCCAATTGAGTTTATTTGTGTCGAAGTTAAGCACGAGTTTGAAAAGTATCTGTTGGTGACAGTGTATTGCCCTCCGCGTATTTTCAAGGAAGAGAATTTGAAAGAATTAGAAGATACCCTAATCGGTTTAAGTAGGTTCTATAACATAATTTTAATTGGAGAAGATTTTAATGTAAATATTTTGGAAAACAATAGGTCTACTCAGCTATTTCAATATTTTTGTCATAAAGTTTCCTTGAAATGGTTAACAACAGATGGCCAACCTGCCATCAATCAGCCAGTAATCCATCGTTAATTAACATGTTTCTAACTAACTCAGCTAACCAAGTAACTGCGAATGACCAACTGAAACTTCCGTCAGATTTTAATCATGACCTTATCTATTGTTCATTAAAGTTTAAATCACGTTTTAATTCTATAAAAACATTAAATTATAAAGCGATAAGTCGAACTGATTTATTCAATTTGACCCAAAATTTATCTGCCTTTGGCCTTAGTAACATCTACAATGCCGCAGATATTGATTCGAAAGTTCCCATCTTAACAAAGGTTACAAATGACTTTTACGAAGCATATGTTCCTGTTGTAACAAAAATTGTGAAACCTTGTAGTTGTCCATGGTTCACTCAGCAAAAAAAAATTATTAATGAAAGAGAACATTTTTACAGATGTGTTCAAAGAAACCCGTCGGAGTTTAATCGACATCAGTTTGTATTCGCTCGTTATAGAGTAACTAATTTGATCCGTAGTACAAAACGTTCCTTTTTTAGGAAACTACTTGATCCCCAGCTAAATCTCTGGAAAAATCTGAAAAAATTGGTGTCATTGAAAGTGATAGACCCAAATGCCCCTTTGATCCCGCTGAAATGGCCACGGTTCTTGTACCTAACACGTGTAGCGCTTTTTCGTTCAATTTTGATGTAAGTTACTCTGACGACTGTTTTGAGTTTCGGTGTATTAACGAACTTGATGTTGTGATGGCAATTCGCTCGGTCAAATCTAATACGATTGGTCCAGATGAATTTTTTCCTAAGTTTGTTAAATTAATTCTTCCAGTTCTTCTGCCTTAATTGGTGCACATTTTTAACTACTATATTTACAGCCGCCAATTCCCTGAAAAATGGAACAACGCCAAAGTAGGTCCTATCCCCAAAAACTCAAAACCAACCAGCCCATCTGAGTTTAGGCCGATCAGCTTGCTATCGTTCTTTTCCAAAGCACAAAGTTGAAAAACGTGGGTCCTGAAATTCCGTTCGTCTGTCTGTCTGTCTGTTCGCGCCGCTACAGCATAAACGGATAAACCGATTTGCTTCAAACTTGGTGTTTAGTATTTATTAGGTAGTATCTCGAGGGGTGTTTTTCGTTTTTGCTCTAGGTCGAAAAATAACGGTATCTGCCATACAATTTTGAACAAAAAGTTAGATTTTCTCGAAAACGGCTCTAACGATTTTGATGCAACCTTCAAGGTGCTAATTTTTTTACAATAATACATTTTTCGGTTAGAATTTAATTTAAATTTGTTCTTTAACGGTACCTCTCATATAACCGTTTTTTTTCAAATGCGGTTTTATCGTAAACTATTATCCCAATTTCAATCAAATTTTACACACAGGAAGTCATTTATAATTCAATTAATATCGCATTTCAAAATTTTCAAAAACTTATTTTTCGATTTTTTTAAATTTAAAAAAAAAATTGGTTTTCGAAATACTTTGAAAATGGGTGGATTGAATTTTTTTAAATAATTTTCCCAGATTAAAACTTCAGATTCCCTTATAATGACATACTAGAAAAAAATTCAAATATTTTTTCAAAATTTTTTCAAAAAAAACGACTTTTTAAAAAAACTGGTCAAACGATTTTTAATTTTTTTTTCTTCGATAGACATTTAGTTTTCAAATTTTATTGCATACCTAGTTTTTTAAAGAAAACTCTGAAACTAATTTAAAAAAAAAAAAAAAAGGATTTTCTAAAAAAAATATTTTTTTATTTTAATAGACGTGTGGTTTTCAATTTGGCAATACTTTTTTTCGGAGTTGGTCTTTTTGACAGCTGTCTCTTGATTTATGCTCAGTTTGGTTTGCGATTTCATAATGAATAGACTTACTCCTGAACAAAGTTTTCAAATTTTGCAAATTTATTACCAAAATAATGGTTCGTTTCGGTGGAGCAGAGTATCGAAGAAGACCCAAATGAGTCCATCCGCCATCGCGCGTGGAAGTATCTTGGTTTGCAGGCTTACAAAATCCAACTCGTTCAAGAATTGAAGCCGAACGCCCATCAAGCGCTTCACACGTTCGGTGAATGGGCCCAAAACGAAATGGCCACCGATCCCGATTTTCACAAAATTGGGAAAAATGGGCCTCGGCTGGAATTTATTCGAGCCAGCCACGGCGGCCACTTCCCCGAAATCATTTTTAAAACATAATGCAAACCCTTATCTTTATAATTAAGCTAGATTATTGGCTATAACATTAAACTATTCGCCAATATTTATTTTTAATTATTAAAAAACAAATAATTTTTATTTTTTATTATTTAATTAAAATTTAAAAAAAAAGAAATTTAACACAGTTTTTTAATAATTTAAATGCAACGCATTTCGGAAGTATATTCCATCATCAGGCGTAGTCGATATTTTATCGATTTTTGTTTTTTTAATTTTTTTAATTAAATAATAAAAAATTAAAAATTATTTTTTTTTTATAATTAAAAATAAATATTAATTTAATAACTATACAGTTGGAGACGAACCACATACATAATGAAACTATACACGTTTTATTTCTTCTTGAAAACCACACGTCTAAAAAAAACACCCTTTATATACATACATATACAGCCACTAAGCAATTATCTAGCATAAGAACAAGTTCATGCGACCCAGTCGTGCACTTTATTTAAATTTTATTCGACGATTTGACCTCACATATGAGCAAGTACGTGCGATCCAGTCGTGCAATTTATTGGAATGAGTTTTGATGCGTTCTACGAGTACAGATCGCTCCTGAAACTTCATGACCTAATCCATAATTGTTGTCCGAGTATTTGCGCGCACATCTTCATTTTCTAAACTAAAATTAGTACAACCACGTTTTATACATAGTATTGGAGAGCATTCTTATTTTATTAATGCAATTAGATTGTGGAATAATCTTCCACATCAATTATAATTTTATAATCTATAACTAAATTAAATGAAATGAAAAATAAAAAAATGAATGGGACAAAAATGGGTAACTCGATTCTAATTTTTTGTAGAAAAACAGATATCGGGTTTTTCAACAGGGACGCTACAAAAGTAGAGCGACAGGAACAGCAAACGACGCCATATTTCTTGCCGCTCTTTTGACATTTCTCTTCAATAAGGTTTGCCATTTCATGGTGGAAAGATATAATAGCCAACAACAAATTTACTACCGAAATTCGGAGTCAGTGGCCTCAACGTTAAGAGCGCTACGTCCAATTTATTGTCGTCATAATCCTAGCAGATCAACAATTGAGCGTCTAGTGGAAAAATTTGAATCCACAGGCACAGTAGAAAATATTCCCGTGCCAGTGAGACAAAGAAGTGCCCGTAGTGTCGAGAATATTACTGCCGCTGAGGCTTCAGTTCCAGAAAGCCCAAATGTGTCTCTCACACGTCGTTCTCAAGCGTTGGGCATCTCTGTGACTTCGTTGTGGCGAATTTTGCGAAAAGATCTTGGTCTAAATCCTTACAAGATTAAATTGACGCAACAACTGAAGCCACTTGACCACCAGAAGCGTCGTTTGTTCGTGAATTGAGCTGAGCAATAACTTGAAAATGATTCGGATTTTCATCGAAAAATCATCTTTAGCGATGAAGCTCATTTCTGGCTGAATGGCCTTGTCAATAAACAAAATATGCAGTATTGGTCAGGCAGCAATCCACACGTACTCCATGAGTCATCATTGCATCCCGAAAAAATGACGGTTTGGTGTGCTTTATTAGCCGGCGGCCTCATTGGGCCGTACTTCTTTCGTTACTGTGAATGGGGATCGCTACCGTTCAATGATAACCGAATATTTTTGGTCCCAATTGGATGATATGGACTTGGAGGACATGTGGTTCCCACAGGACGGCGCCACAAGCCACACAGCGAATGTCACAATCAATTTATTGAAAACCAAGTTTGGAGAACGTATTATCTCACGAATTGGTCCAGTCGCTTGGCCGCCTCGGTCGTGCGATTTGACGCGGTTAGACTCTTTCCTGTGGGGCTACGTCAAGTCTTTGGTCTTAGCCAACAAGCCAGCGACGATTGATGAACTTCGTACGAATATCGAACGTGAAATTGCAGCAGTATCGGCCGATTTATGCTTGAAAACCGTCGAAAATTAGGTTCAGCGTCTGGACTTCTGCAAGCTTGCCCGTGGTGGCCTTGCAAAAAAAAATCGAGTTCCATACATAATGGCATCAAACGTACTTTCACAGTAATAAAGAATTTTATTGATATCCCAAACCGTTTTTGTTTTATTTAAAAAAACGTTTGTAGCGCTCTTATTGAAAAACTCGTTATTATTGTATGTTTAGTTGAAAATAATTCTTTGGTGTGTGTGTCTATCGGCTGTCTGGTCAGCTGTTCGGTAATGAGAGTAAAATTAAGGTTGGAGCGAATACTAATTAATCAGAATTTGCTCTACATACCTTAGTGCCATTACATTTTGGCCATTATGGTCTCGTCGTTTGTATAAGAAATGATATTGCTTGTCAGAATTCAAACTAAAAAAGAGGCCCCATAAAATGACCCTTTCCAGTCCAAATCCGCTCCTGTTAAACGAATGTGTTTCGTATGAATCGATTGTAAAACCCATCAGAGCATTCCTTGATATCACTCACAATATGGCAGCCCATACAAAGTCATATCATATACGAATGACCAACTCAAATTTGGTTCAAATTCTTCGATCAAATAGATTTTTACCCATTTTTCTATTTCCACTTTTGTTTTATTGAATTTATGTCCTTTTGAAATTCCAACTTTTGCAGATACCATCACGAAGTCAAGTCCATTTTTTCTGGCATCCGGCGTCTTTCTGTTGATTAGTTTTATTGTATTCCTGGTGCCAACGTGCTCGAATCAGAATAACCTCTATTATTTTAGTTCGGGAATTATGTTCATAGTATCAGGTGAGTGTCTACTTTTGTTTTGGGAAAAGGAATGTGATTCGATTTTTATTTCAATTTTTTCTTACAGGACTTTTTATGCTTATTGGACTGATTGCATATATTTCGATTTTGAAAGCGGAAATAGGATCGAAACTTCGCCCAAGGTCGTCATTGCAACCAGCCCTGTTCAAAGTCACATACGGACAGAGCTTTTTCCTATATGTGTTTGGATTCATATCGACCGAATTCGTTGGAGTCCTGAACGTATTCCTGTACATAAGCTTACAGGAAGTCGGATATTATAGCGTGAGTAGAAAATAATTTTTTTTTTTTTATGATTAGTTTTCAAAACGAGGAAATAGTCATTGCAATATCTGTCAAACGTAAATCGGGAATTATGCATGGAAATTTGGGGTGGAAATTTATTCAGTTCGGGGAAATTCTACTTCAATATCATTTTTTTTTTTTATAATGAGCAATTGAACTGTTAATTGGGAGAAGAAGCTATTCAATGATATCATAAGATATGGTGATTTTTCAGGATTTAGATTAAAATTGATTGCACTGTTTTTAGTGACAACCACTTAGAAAAAAATGATGGCTGATTTATGAGAATCAAAGGTCATGGTATCAAATGACAACAGCAAGATTGTTAGAAGTATGCGAAGATTTCGAGATGGGTATTCTGGCCAACTCAAGACGAATTCGATGGAAATTTTTCTTGTTTTCAAACATGTCTTATGTATAGCTTTCTGATCATATCCACAATGCCTATGGTGTTGGACATTGCTACTCCCAATCTTTAATTGAAAATATAATATTGAAGATGTGTACCAGATAAACATTTTCAATTCATCGACTTCTTCCAAGACCGAGAAGATTGGAGTCTAATAGAATAAGTGGTAAATAAAAATGGTCAAATCAGGGTTGTGAGAAGGAAGAAAACAATCCTTCTTCTGCTGCGAAATTAAGAAACAATTCAGCGGCACATTTCAAAAAATATTTAAGCGATTTGTTAAATTATCAGATGACGCCCATCAAAATCAGGTTCATTCCTCAGAACTCCACAGTTGATATCCTGGATGAAATTATTTCAGTAGCAGAGATATGGGATTTTAAAAAAAAAACACAAAAAGAAACAAAGCCCTGCGCCAGATCCCAAAATCTCCTACGAATTATGTGCAATACAGAGGGCTGTTTACTTAATCCTTTGGTTTTTCCGCTTACATTAATGACATTTATAATTTCATTGGTAATGGTATAATAAATAAGATGCGGTTAAGGCTGCTAATGATAGCAGACTCCCTACAGAATATGATTGACTAAATTGCCGAGTTACTACCAACTGTTGCTGTTTTTTTATTTGAGACTGAGTCTGCATCTGCGCCTGCTTAGTATCCTCAGGAACATTTGGTGGTTGACTTTGATGAAATGTTCCCAAATACAAAGTCAGATGAGCACTTTTAATCTACGGCTGCTTCAGTCTGGGGTGGGTTTTTACTCTGTTTTACCAAACTATACAAAAAAAACATATTTGCTCATAAAAAAAAAGGAAAAGGGATGAAAATAAAACTAACTTGGATCTAGTTCTGCCTTGAATGAGACTGAGGCTGAGGTGTTGTTAGGCCTCACATTTCCCTCACAAACACGCACATTCGAAAAAATATAAAAAGTTTACAAAACTTTATTCAAAATTCATATTTTAATTATGATTAGTTAAATTAAAGTTAAATAACACTTTTAGGTTATAGGACTTAGCATTTATAAAAAAAAGAGTTGGTTGTCTGTAAAGTCGGTTTACGGACGATAATTTTACGTGATAACGTCATAAGAAAACATTGAAACAATGCCCGTTAACTCACACCCACAAACCCTCTCGTTAAATCCACACAAACACACACCAATATCTACATCTACTTTCTACTTTAACAGAACTCCGCCTATTTTGTATTTCTTTTTCTCTTTTTGATGAAATTATTTAAAATATTTGATTAAAATAAATTATTTCCATTTAGAAAAAAATATTTTAATTTCGAACGATATTTGCATTAAGATAAAAAATACCAGAATTAAGACAAAACATTGTAACTAAGCAAGAAAATTAGAATTTAGAACAATATTAGGGTCTAGAAAAATATTAGAATTAAAAATAAATTTATATAAATTTATAAAATTAGTCTAGAAAAAATATTAAAAATAAAAGAAATCAGAGTCTGAACAATTTAGAACAATAAAATATAGATCAAGTTGCATTTAATGGATATTTTAAAAATTGTCTATTTCGAAATCCTCATCTGCGTTTTAATGGTTGAAAATTGGATAAAGATGTATTGGATAGTTGCGATAGGCAGCGGAGCCTTTACGTCTGTCTCCTGGAAAAATTCCATGTTTTTTTTCGCTTTATTACAAAAAAAAAACACGCTTAAAAATATATACCGCTTTTTCGGTTTTTTTTTGAGTGTTCGTTTAAAACTCAGTTAAATAAATCGCCTGAGGAATTTACGTATTGAACAGATAATTAATCACCACTTCTTTCTATTTATATTAAATTATAAATTAACTTAAAACATTAAGTTACTGTAACAAATAGGGAAATCAGATTCTCTTACACGATCTAATTTGGAATGCGTTTGAGTGTTGTCTTGCGGTAGGTTGTTTTTTTCCAAAACATGATAGCAAGAGGAATACTGCTGTTTTATTTTTTGTAAGAAAGTAGAATTATTTGGAATAGTAAAGGTAGTGATGGGCGTTTTTATTATTTAAGGTGCAGTGGTATCAAAAATAGCACATTTTGCAGATTTCTAATCATAAGCTCTGGCTCCCTGAGGAGCTGTCGCGCCTATAAATGTATACTATTTTATTTTCAAGCGATTAGCAATGTAAATGAATTAAAAAAAATTAATGTCCATTGATACTCGACGTAAAGGATGACCCACGACAACAAGTTTTACAGGTTACCGTCCGTGGTATCCGTGCATTACAATAGAGGAAACTAAATACTGCATCAACGAAATTCAGCAACACTTTTGCAGAATCATCATGAAAAATTTCGACAAAAGAGAGACAAGCAAATCCGTGGAGGTGATTTTCCAGTGTCTGAAAATTGTGTTTTCTACTCAATTCAACTCTTGTGTCAAATTTGGGTCAGCCTTAATCTACATTTCTTAAATTCCAACAGAAGAAAGTATTCAAATCTTTTTGAAAGAGAAGAAGCATTGATTTCCAAACCAGATTGATGAACGATTAGTCTAACCTCATTGATAGTTAGAAAAATATAAAAGGTCCAAGATGCTTATCCTGAGGTACTCCAAAGAGAACAGAAATAGTATTAGAAACAAGCGTTTGAAAAAGTATTCGGTATTGACTAACTGATTCCAAAAAAAAATTCCTAGCTTTTATAGGTTTTATAGCTTACAAAAAATTATATTTTGGGATATTTTATCGAATGCTTTGCTGAAATCTGTTCCAATCATTCCTTCTTATAGGGTACATATAGGGCACATATATGGGGAACCAATTCAGTGAGGTTAAGGTTATTTGTTTTAGCTGTGGACATTCTTTTCAAGAACCTCTTCCCTGAAGGAATAGATTGATTTATAATGAACATATAAATGACTTAAGCAGATGCACAAGGCTTTGGAAATACCTTTTTACAAACATTTTTGTAGACACGGACTATTTAGGAATCATTCCATAACTTGGGGAAGACACGACTTGCACGAGAAAACATAAAAAATGCTTTTAAAGCCTAAAAAAGATGTGCAGTTGTTCTCATGCATAACTGCGTGCAGAATCGCACCTGAAACAGATGTGCATATTTTTTGACATTTATGTATTTTGCTGTGTTAATGCCAAAATGCAGCGTTACCACTGGACATTATTAAAAAGTGGCAAGAAATTGTTATACTGAAGAAAAAAAATTCACTTAAAAATAATGTAAATAAAACCAAATTTGTATGAATATTAAATTTAGAGAATACAAAATTCAACAAATCCGACAAAAATTTGACTTTTTTAAGTATCGTATTAATGTAAGTGAACGAAAAATATAATATAACCATAAAAACTATGATGAATTATTTTCTTAAAAGTGGTGGCAAAACTGTCACAGCGGTAACGCTGATTAACAAGTGTGCCAGATACCTTTTATTTACATTTTTTTCGTTTGTTGTTGTGGCAGCAATGAAACCAGGCATGAAATTTATAAATAGAGACATCGTGCAGATTCTGTAACTCTGCAGAATTTTGGGTTGACATGTCCCATAAGAGCCTGTGTAATTTTTTTTCCTGCACGAAATTATCTGCACTTCTGTTTTGACCATAAGCGTTGGGCAAGTTTGTAAGCATATTTTTTAAAACAACTGGTGGAATAGCATCATCATCTTTAAGATGACTAATCTTATTACTCACTATTGTCAAAAGGACATTGTTGTTCGTTAATTAAGTCTGAGGACAATTGTTCATGTTAATAATACAAAGTATTGCTGATCCTAACCACAAAACATTTTACTTATTCAAATCAAAAGATATGGAACCATACATTTCATTGATATTTCTTATGGGGACTACAAAACCAATTAACATTCATGCCACACTTTTTGGTATCATACTGATTGATTTGAAGTTATTTGTTTGAATATTTTTGAATATTTTAATTAAAAGAAACTCATTTTCCATTCAATGCCATTCAAGCTCTTGAGCATAAACAATAGGCACAATAAAATTTGCCTCATTTCAAACATTCTGTAACCGAACAGAGCAACCCTGGAGCATTCTGGTGGCCATAAACCCACTAGGATATTCCAAAATTTCTCCCTAAAGCCCATACGCTTCAAATTCTTTTATTTCAAATCAATAGACAAAATGTCAAGGCATCTTCATCAAATCATGTCCAATTGAATACCACAGAGTAGACAGTAGAACCCTATTCAATCATTTAACTCACAAGACGACATCAGATGGTTTACCTTTTGATTCTATATTGCAGAGCCCAAGGTGCAGTAGTTCCCAGTTATACCCCAAATACCCAAAAGGTGAAAATGTTCACTTGTCTATATAATTGTTGCAACAAAATTCCCTATAGCATCTAACAAATTTATTCAGACAAGTCTCATGAAAATAATTTCTAAAATATCCATACATGAATGTTCGATCCCGATGACTTGTAGGCTGGAAATTCCCTGCAATCCCTTTATTACTTCCTCAACACAAACATACAAGTCACAAGAGCTTATTTCCTCATAAAAGTATTCCCCATTCTGAGTACTAATTAAGAATTCCCTGAAAATGTGTACGATAATCTCGTTCGGTACAAGTTTAAACTTTTTTTTTCGTTTCTTTTAACCTTTCCCAGAGGATGTAGTTGAACTTTTCTCCTTTGTTTTAAATTGCAAAAAAACATCCTTCGTCGAAGAAAGGATGAATAAAAGAAACGAAGAAAAGGCCATACAAACTTAGCTTAGTAGAAGGATTCTTTTAGCCAATTAAAGCACATGTGGTGGAGTGTGCCATGTGAATGCTGTAAGCTCTGTAAGCTTCCTCGCAGGAATGTCATGGTTCCGCCATCATCATTATCATCCTTATAGTTGCAGGCAACCACAATTCCGGTTGCAAATTTCATTTTCGGTGAGAAAAGATGAAAATGTTCATTTCCTGTAGGTGTGTGTTTGTGTGTGTGTAGGTTGGAAGAGGGAAATTTTATGACACCGCCAGCTTATGACATAATCGCGAGTTAACTTCCGGTTGTCTAATTCGAATAATTCATTAAAGCATCAGCACACAAGAATAAACGGAGGTGAATGTCGTTCTGCTCCTGTAGGGTGGTTATCCTTTATGATATGCATACCTGCCAAACCACAAATGGTGGCTTTTACCGGTTTAATTGGCCAAAAATAAAAAAAGGCTAAATAAATGTGCACATGGAAGATTGCAATTGTGACATCAGTTTTGATATGTTCTTGAAGTTGAGCAGGTAGTTAAGCCAGTGATTTGGATATGGCGTTTGTGTTGGTGGATTTACATGTTTCTGCAACATTTGGACCTGCAAATTTCAAGGAAAGTAAAACGTAAGGTCCAGTGTTTATTCTATTATAAGATTTCTAGAGCTCAATCTGAGAACGCACGTCGCTTCCTATGATCCTGCGTTAAATGCAGCATGAAAGTGTGCAGGTCAAGATTCTTTCGAAAAAAAGTAACCATCCATGGATGCTTGATCGTCCCAAATTAAAAGTTGGGACTTATGTCCCTGCGCCATCATTCGGAAGCACAACGCCTCCAACTTGTTCTCTATTTTATCCGAAGATCTAACTAAACACGTAACTACCCAAAAAACTGGACATGAAAAGTACCATCCGATTCCTGAATCAAATAAATGCATGAAATTGGCCTCAGACGTGGAGTAATCCAAAATCGAGAGGCCTTGTCAACGTTTTCTGAGGTAAGTCCCTGAAAGCAGTAGTGTCGGCGAATTGTGGGGGAATATCGACCAGACGACGTGCAACGCAAATGGGCATTAGCTGGCGGGTCTCTAAGACAAATTTTGTAGAAATATCTGGAAATGTTCCCTTACACAGTGCTTCAGCTGTTTGCTGCCGACTGCCAAGCACGTGTAACCTACCTTCGCTGAAGCCATACTGAATGTCGGCCAAGAGCAAGAGGAGGACGATTATTTAAGCTCAAAGTTACTCCATGATGATTTGCTGTTTATGCTGGAGGAGTCATCAGGCCTTTTTTATTCAAGAACCCCGCGGGGTAAACGGTTATCGTGAACGTCGAGCACTACAGAGCCATACATAGCTAATGACGTTTTTCCATCCCGAATTGAATGAATTGGGAATGGAGGACATGTGGTTCTAACAGGATGGAGCAACGGCGGATATTGCATCTCTCTCTCTTTTACCACTTGTTCTGGCTACCCAGATAACCCAATTTAACGGCTTCGGACTTTTACTTATTAGGGTACTTGAAGTTCCAGATTTTTTTAGTCAGTCAGTACTTTTGAAATTAGAAGAATTGGTGAACCAATCTTAATAATTCAGATAATGTAATCGTATTCAATAAAACCTAACTAACTTTCTCTGATTAACTTTAGGAGTTTTCTCACGATATCAAAAAAAAAGCATTTATGTTCAAGGAATTCACCCACAAACCAAACCTATCTATGACTGCATTGATGGGCAAATAAACTACAGAAGAAGACCATCCTGCAAACCCACAATTTTCACCATTAATAACTCATTACAATCTTCCCTGCAGACAAACTTTTATCAACACTTTTTTTTTTTTTTCCAGAAACTTCCGTGTCTTTCATTTACCAACATCCAGGAAAAAATAAAAGAAGGCGAAAACCGAAGTTCCAAACATCATCCCCATCGACGCAAGGAGAACCTTGCAGTAGCTGGCTACAACTGCAAGAAACATCCTTCTAATGTTTTTAATGACCTAGAAAAACGGTAAGTAAGTCAAGTTTATTTCATTTATCTGCATTATTCTGAGCTCAACGATGATCGCTTGCTAAAAGAAAAATTCTATTTCCCACCCCTTTTTTCACACATCCATAGATACTATTTTGAAAAACCACAAAAATGTGACCTACATTCGAAGAACATAGCCAAAAGCTTAAACGAGCTCTACACCGAACCAGCTCCACCGCAATTCCTCCATTTACCCCCTCAGGGCATACACTTTCAACAGCAGCATCAACAATCCGAATGCACACCACTAACTCGAAGTGTATCGACGGCAACAGAGATTTTTTCTAATGGCGCCCAACACACAAACAATCATTTTCAAAACAATAACGGCACCGAGAAGAGAACCTCAAACACCACCACCACGACCACTTCGACCAGTGCAACTACCAAAAAGCACCAAGCAACCCTAACATCAAAACCTCCCCGAGATGAGCGATATGACGAAGACAATGACTCCATCGGGAGTGACGGCGGCGATGGCAGTGGAACACGGATGCGAAGCGGCAGCATAACCACCGGCATTCAGGACATTTGTGGCTTATCTCGTGGCATTCGCAAGACAAAGGATGAGTTTTTCAATGAGTTCTGCAAAAAAGCTGGTGTCCGACCAAAACCAAAGGATATCTATTTCATCAATGGCCATGAAGGCGACCCCCACGACGACGAGAACATCTACATTGTAGATTGTGCCAAACCACAAAATTCCGGGCAGGTACACCACCAGCAGCAGCAACATCATCAGCAGCGCCAACAAGCGGTCTACTATCCAAGCCTTCGCCGGAACTCCATGTTCGTTGAACCTCCAGCTAGTATTTCTCTGCGGAAACAGAATTCAAACTTATCCCTGCATGCCGATAGTAAGCTCTACCAGAAGAGCCTTTTCGACTTGGACCGATGCGAATCAGAGATCTGGAACACATATCCGGAACACTTCTATGCGAAAGGCAGTGCTAAGCAACTGCAGGACTGCAATGTCTATCAAAGTCGCACGCTACCAAGGTCGTTTATGAAACGGAATTTCGATTCGCAGGAGAGCCTCCTAACGTCAGGGGTGGCAGTAACTGCTGGCAGCCAGGGTCGCTTATCTGTCACAGGACTGGGACACAATCATTATCCCACGGCACAGCCTGCCAGGTTATCACATGGTTCGAGAGAGGCGAACATTTATCGTTCTGGACTGACGTTGCATAAATCCTGCGAGGACGTGCGAAACTCTATGAGCCTTCATGGTGGTGTAGCTTCCCGTAGGCCATCTACAAATCTCATGCCATCTGCCGTACAATGGCCAACGGCAATTCCAACATCACCTTCGAATTTCTCGAGTAATTCGTATTTGTATGGAAATCCACAACCCCATCCGGCTATGGTTGCCCGGACGGGTACGAAATTCGCTCGGGCGTATGCGTTTGATGATCGACGTGGTGATGTGTCTGCCGGTGGTGGTGGAGTATATGACGCCTTTGATTTGGATGAAATCGAAAGGGAGCGACGAAGGTCACATGCAAGTCTGTTTGATGGGCGTTATGACGTTATTAACGGCACAGCTGTGTAAGGCTATGCAAACACTGGACTTATGAGATTCTTACTGCCACTCTATATGTCTATACAGACACACTAACTAGATTTATTTTTTAAGCGCAACCCTTTCTTAACGGTATAGTGTTACAGTTATATTGACAAGTGTCAGTGCACAATATTGACAACAAAATGTCAACAATTGAAATTTTATCAAATATGTCAATTTGTATAAGCGTTGCTTACAAAATTAAAGTTTGACAACTCTGTCATTCTATGACAGATGTGTTTATTTGACAAGTTTAATCGATTGAATGCGGGAATAAGTTGTATAAAGTAAATAGGAGGGAAATAGAGACAAGCACAAAAAATATTGTAAGAAAGAGAAAAAGAGAGACTATCACCATTTTAAAAGGGTTTCGCAAATAGTATACAAAATAGAATATAATTCGTGTATAGTATTAAATATTAACAGAAACAAAATATTAGTAAATGTTCCGTTATTTTGTAGTTTTAATATTTGCACCAAACAATCGTCGTACGATTTTTATTTTTTTTTTTAATTTAATACCATGATATCCATCGTAAGAGGTATCCGTAAAACATAAATCAATAAATAAATAAATTATATGTGAGAAATAAAAATGTATTTAATTCAACTTGGATCTAGGCTGAGATCTGGCAATATTAGTCTACCTTAAGGTGCTACTGCTAGGTGCTAACCTCAACTTCGACTTTAACATTATTGCCCGCCATAAATAATTCAAAATCATTCTATATAATTTTCCCATTTTTCTTCAGCTTTCTTTTGTTAACTTCGAACAACAAGCCTTATAGCAGCTTTTATTTGTTGGACTTCAACTTAAAATACTTCAACAGACCTTATAGCAGCCGTGTTTACCAAGACAATCGAGTCTCTGTACATATTCTTTCGATTAACAAGTCCTATAGAAAGTCTTGTTAATTACTTCGAATACTAAGCCTCATAGAAGCTTTTATTTTTAGACTTTAACTTACCTACTTAAGCAGGCCTTATAAAGGCTGTTTCGAACTAAATTATCTTAAAAAATATGTCACTGAAAAAGTTATCTTAAAATTTGATGAAAAATCGTTTACAGGCCTTATGTCAGCACTATTTAATCTATAGCTGATCAAATTCAAAAAAATTAACATAAACAAGTTAAATTGTTAGTTGGACTGAAATACATTTCATCCTGCGTATGGTCACGACCAACAAATCTCGGATTTCAGACGAAATTTAAGATATTAAACAAAATCTCTGCATTCTTCTATAGGTTTTGGTTATTTTTTGATTTCGCGGAAATCTCTGAAATCTTATTGGAAAACTATATGATTGTCAAATCGAACAAATCTTCTTAGCATTCAGTAATCAGTTTGTTTTACGCTGAATACAATAAAATGGAGGTGAGACAAAGAGAGTTAAATCAACTTAGTTCAGATCACTCTTTCATACACACAGCAAATTTGAACATGTAAAATCACGGTACTTATATCTAAGGTAATATCATTAGTTTTTATTTTTTGTAATCTTCTACGCATCTGTCAGAATCAAAGTAAAATGGCGGCCGCCAAAAACCATTAGTTTGTTTATTTGTTGTGTAATAAAGATATCGTGGCTATATATTTTAAAGTGTTTGTAAAAATTAATTTATAAATAAGCTTTTTGAATAACAAGACAAAAAGAAACATATATAACAAACGTGAGGTGTGCAGTTTTGTTTATATATTTTTTTTTATGTAGGTCTCTAACAACCACCATTTTCAATTTTAAGTGACACATCAGATTTTGACAGCCTGCGCAACATAATACCTTAGTTATGTACTCCATGTACTGTCATGTGAAATCTTCTTGTTGGTGAAAACACCATTTCGAAATATTGAAATCTCTTTGCCAAAATCTGAAATTTCATTTTCATAACTTTTGTCTTTTCCTAACATAAAAATACAAAAACAAAAACAAAACAGTTTTTTTGTAATAATTTGAATTTTTTTTTTCAATTATAAAATGCGAACAACCCCTAAGAAAAACAATTAAAAGCCGCTGTAAGGTTTTTTTCAGAATTTCTTTAATCAAACAGTTCAAAATAAATTTTGACGTCAATGTGTATAGCCGAAGTAGGAATTCAATTTAGTTTACATTACATTTTACACCTCTAAAAGCATTAAACCTAAACCTGACTAAGTTCTTTACTATCCGTGCAAGACTATTATTTAAATACAATTATTAAACAATGGAATCAACCAATATAGACATAAAAAACCTCACCAAAATCCCTGAAAAGGAATTCAAACAACACTTCCGGGACTGGATGGAACAAGACGATGTAGCGCGTTCTTTGCAGGCAAAACTAAGAAAAGATCTAATTGTTAATTTTAATAAAACATCTCTTGGTAAGTAATACAACATTTAATCAATTTGAATCAACAAAATTCATTTTTATTTTGTAAATATTTGTAATCAAACAGAAATTTTGTTTACATTTGTATGTTTCCATGGCAGCCATTAATGTCGGTAGTGCAGTATATGTTAACCGCCATTCTATTTGAATTTTACAGGCAAAAAAATCATTCTTCAAACAGGTGTTTCCCAACGATTAAACCTCTCACCCCTACTCTTGGCATTAAATACACTCGCTGCAGAGTTCCTCTACGCTCAGAACTGTCATTTCACCTTGTCTGTGTTTTGTACTGAAGTCCCATACCGTAACACACTGCCTGACTTTGAGAGTGCACATCATTTCCGGTTCAGTGAACATGAAATTTTTGAAATACTTGATGCACTTGCAACTAACATGGATATCAATACAAAGCAATCGATTTGCAAAGGATATTCCAAAAGGAACAATCAATCCCTATTGTTTGTTGTAATAAAAAACCTTTTAAGCCAACCCAAAGGGAATGAACAGCAGCAACAGCGACCAACGCACCAGTTCGTGGAAGAAACGCCCGACAAGTCACATCGTACAACATCTGACAAACCTAATTCGAAAGTTGAACATCAAAGCAAGCATTTTCGTTATTTGAATAAATATCTGATGATACTTTCGAAAAAGATGAAGGAAATGTCTAATAATTTGGATGTCTTGCAACGAGCAGGAACTCATGCTCCTCAAGTAAGGGCCAAGAAGTCACTACAAGCAAGAAAATTTGAGAACTTGAATCGTAATTTGGAGAAAATATCTGGGAATCTACGGCACTTGGCGGTGTCGAAGAGGAAGAACAAAAGACTCTCTGCAGTGGTGACAGCAGTCAATGCCATGGCCGGCCAATTCGAAAAGTGTTTATTGAATTTCGATCAATTAAACAAGGGTTTGACGAGAGGCGGTTTCTCAGGCGATGGAAGCCGGAAGACGTACAGTGATTGGATACATGAGATGAGGACGACGGAAAATGGCAAAACATTTTTAGAAAAGGTAATCAAACATATTTTTGAAGAGTTCGCAATTATATTATTATATATATATACATATATATTATTTTGATAATTATTGATTCAAATCACTAAGAAATAAAATGTTTACCGACGGGTTCTATTAATTGTTGCCGGGTTTATCGGGATATTTGTAATGATAACTTATGTTAGTAAGTTTGATGCGCTTCCACGTTGCTTTTTCAATATATCGCAATGTTTTTTTTTTATAAGATTTTTTATTTTTTTTATCTACAGAATTTTACTATAGAGGATTTTTTTTCTTCTAATTTTTGTTTAATTTAATATTACTTTAATATCAATATGATTCGCATAAGGAGATAACAAAAAATTGTATAGAAATAGGTTTTTAAGAAAAACTATCAAAACAGAAAAAAAACTGAAAAACTAGGTCGCACGTAATTGTAATGTGCATACCACCAACACCAACAATCCTGTTTTTGTTAACAACCACCTTACACCAACAAATAAACACTTGCTTTGGCTTGCCAAAAAACAAAGCTATAGAGTGCAACTGGAAATTTGTATGGGAAGCTGCAGGAAAAATATTAGCTCGTAAATACGAGAATGAAGAAATTATACATATATGCACGGTAAATGATATTGACAAAATACATAAATAATCTACGATACTATGAGAAAATGTGAAGAGCGAATGATAACAGCTGATATGATGGAAGAACAAGATAATGGCCCCGTTCGGTATCTCATAGAAGCGCTACCAAAGTATTGCATTGTTGTTGTAATACGTTTAAAAAGACAGCTGATCAACAGCTGATGACCATAAGCAGCTGTTGATCAGCTGTCTTTTTACACGTATTACAATAACAATGCAATACTTTGGTAGCGCTTCTATGAGATACCGAATGGGGCCAATGTAATAGAAGTTGAATGTAGGGTAGTGCAGGGTATCATGGGTATGAATGAAATTGAACTAAAAGAATTAAATTATTGTTGTGTAAGTTTTAATATTCAATCGCTTCGAAAAAACTGGAACTGTTTTATTGCCGAAATCGAAATTTTTCTTTGTTATTTAAATATTATTGTTTTAACTTAAATAAACATACATGAGGAAGAAAATTGCCTGTACCACATTGAAGCTTTCAATACTGAATTTATGCATAGGACAAAATCTGGGAAAGGAGGAATTGCAGTGTTCATAAAAAAGGCATACATTTTGAAAGATGTTCGTCGGAGACGTTAAGCTACGATAGTCTTAGTATAAAAACAAAAGACAAATGGGGAATTAAACATATTCTTGCAATTTATAGACCACCATCACGAAGTAAAACATTATTTATCGATGAATTTGACCAACATACAAAAAACGAAAAAGACTTAATAGTTCTTGGAGACATTAATATTGACACTAAAGATCTGGACAATAACAACACCAAAAAATATATTGAGATGATGTCATCAAAAGGTTTAATGAACATTATTCAAAAAAGTACACGAGTTAACATATCAACAGGCACCAGGACTTTAATTGACCACATATCTGTTACAATCCCGAAAAAGGATGTCGTTTCAGCAGTTATAGAAACAGATATATCTGATCACTTTGCAACATTCTACGGTATAAAACAACAAACGAACCAGCTAAAGACATGTAATAAAACACTAACAAAAATAAACCAAGAAAAAGTAAATCGACTTATTCAGCAAACAAATTGGCAAGAAATGCATGAAAATGAACATGACGTCGAACGGCTTTATAATCAATTTGTAAAGAAAATGATGGACATATATGCAAACTCAACCGAAACTCAAAAACCAAGAAAACGAAAAAACAAAAATTGGATAACGAAAGACATTATTGAACTGTGCAAAAAAAGAGACGTGTTTTATAAAAGGTGGAAAAATAACCCAAGAAACGAAGTTTTCATATCTGACTACAAAAAGCTACGAAATTACGTGAACAAAAATATACAAATAAAAAAGGCAAACTTTTACAAAACAAAACTGACAAATGCAAAACATGACCCGAGGAAAACTTGGAGTATTGTAAATGAACTATTGGGTAGAAAAAAACTATCAATTGATGAAACAATAGAAAACAATCTTTGTACTCAATCGAATTTTTGTGACAAAGCTGAAGAATTTGCCGAGTTTTTTTCCACACAGGCATTTAAAATTATACATAATTGTACTTACAAAACGTCCAATCAGACAAGTCAACATATCGCTCAGTCTATATTTATTGAAGAGGCTGATGAAATTGAAACCCGAAACATACTGCATAATTTAAAAACGAGAAAAAGCCCAGGAGCTGATGGGATAAGAGCGTGTGATATCAAACTGAATGCTGATTTTCTGACACCAATCTTGCAAGTAATTATCAACCAAAGTCTGATGCAAGGATGTATTCCAAAAGTTTTAAAAACATCACTTATACGACCCATTTATAAAGGAGGAAAGAAAAACGAAATACAAAACTATAGGCCTATTTCTATTTTGCCCGCTTTTGAAAAATGCTTGGAAGAAGTCGTTTTAAAACGCTTGAACAAGTTTATTGAAAAACACTGCCTAGTGCAAAGCAATCAGTATGGTTTTCAAAGAGGAAAAAAGTACGGGAAAACTACTTGGGGAATTTTGTAACGTCGTCAACATGAGCCTAAATAAAAATCATCATATTTTAGTTATGTTCGTGGACTTCAGCAAAGCATTTGACACGCTTAGTCATGAAAAACTACTTGAGGTTCTATACAAAATTGGCATAAGAGGAACATTATGGAAATGGATGGAGAATTATTTAAAAGATAGGACTTTCAAAGTTAAAATTTGTAATTCATGCAGTGAAGAAAAAATATGTACATATGGCGTACCACAAGGGTCAAAACTTGGTCCGGTTCTATTCCTTCTTTTTACGAACGCACTTCTTGGAGTTTAAAAAAAAATAGTACCGTTTTTGCCTACGCAGATGACATAGCAATTGTTGTTAGACACAAGTGCCTTAAAACAGCTATTAACGTTATGCAACAAGAGTTTGATGAAGTCTCTAAATGGTGTCATGATTTTGGGTTGGTCATTAATGCCAACAAAACGAAACTCATGCATATTCGCTCACCACAGCAAAAAGAGGAAGGAATAAGGATCTTCTTTCAAAACGAAAAATGTCCACATGCTCAAAAAAGTGATGCAATTGAAGTAGTTACATCTACAAAATATCTTGGAGTCACAATCGATGATCATTTTCTTTGGCGCCAACACATTGAGAGCATAAGGAGTAGCATGAGGAGTTCTATGTTTGCTCTATTTTATCTGGAAAAGTATTCAACAAAAGATGTCCTAAAACAAGTTTACTACTCGCTTGTTGAATCTCGATTGAGGTATGGAATTTTGGCCTGGGGAAACGCATCAAATACTCACATGAATAATATCGTCAATCTACAGCATAGAATCTTTAAAATAATTGATAAAAATCATGAGTTCAAGTTTTTGAATGTTAAAAATATTTATAAAATGTCAGCTGTAATAGACTACTACGACGATGTAAGGTTTCAGCAACCTATCTCACACAACATTAACACCAGAAGACGAGCGCAAAGTCTACTCGAGATTCCAGCGGTATACAACAACTACGGAAGAAGACAACTGAGTTATGCGATACCATCAATTATGAACCAGCTACCAGCCAACTTAAAAACATTCAAAATTTCAAAAAACCTAAAAAATGTATAAAATTGTTCTTTTTAAACTAGTTTTTTCAATTTTTGATCTATTATTTTGTTAAAAAAAAAACAGAAAAAAAAACAATTTCTTAATTAAAAACATTATTTCGTATTTTTATATTAAATTTCATACTTTTGTATTAAACATTAATCTTCATTTTACATGTAATCAATTAATAATAATAATAATCACTTCAAATCAATTCGAATATTTCTTGAAAATTCAACCACCCACAGATAAGCATAAAGCTTAGTGGGTAACACAAATATTTGTAAAAACTTTTGAAATTAATAATAAAAAATCTAAATCTAAATCTAAGTGCACACTTAAAGAACATACTTCTTATTATACAGCAAATTTAACAAATAAATAAATACAAATACAAATGCTCCTATCTGTTTAATTTGAAAGCAAGATCTTTGGGAGAACAAGTAACATTTACATAGAAAAATAACATGGTCTGAAATAAAAAGTGACAAAGTCAGAACGCTTGACAGTTTTTAGTAAAAATTGACTACGCTATCTCACGTCTAAAGTAATAATGAATTTATGAAAAAAGTATTTCGAAAATTGTTTATTTTTAGTTGTTTAAAAAAAAAAGATTTTGGTATGCAATATCTTAGAGATTATTTATATATATGTTATCCGGCTGCAATGCAGCGCTTCAACTCCTCCTGGAGCATAGGGCAGCAACAAGATCCTTCCATCTGTCCCGATTCGCCGCGACTGGCCTTAGCTGTGGCCACGATTGAAAACCTTGAGATCGAGCTTCCCCCATAACAGATGACCTCCAAGTTGATTTCGGTCTTCCAACGCGTCTATTACCCTGAGGATTCCATTCGAAGGATTGCTTCGCTATGTTGTCATTAGGTTTCCTCAGTGTATAGCCTATCCAACGCCACTTCCGTTGTCTGATGTCGGCGTCCAATTTTCTCTGTCCGGTCTTATTCCACAGTGTTTGATATGGTTTGCGGCCACCGGATCTTCAGAATGTACCGCAGACAACGGTTAACGAAGGCTTGCAGCCTGCTCGAGATGATTGCAGAGCATTTCCATGTTTCTGAAGCATATAACAGCACAGATTTTACGTTGGATTCGAAGAGTCTCAACTTGGTGCGTAGCGATATTTTGCTGGAGTTCCACACAGGAGAAAGGATTCCAAATGCACTGCCGGCTTTTTTTATTCTATTGTTTACATCCAGGTCCGTTCCGCCATCGAGTGCTATGAAACTGCCCAGGTAGTTAAATTGCGTGACCTCCTCGATGGGTCCCTGCCTTAGAGTAACTTGTTGTGTGCTTTGGCCCGTAGTCATTATTTTGGTCTTATTTGCGTTGATCCTTAGAGATTATTTATATGATCATAAAATTAAAAAAATTAAACTTATTAGTTACAAAAAAAAAAATGAAAATCAAAAAATTAATTGTAAATAGAAAAAAAATTCAAAATTTTGGTATGCAGGATTAATTTGGCTATCCTAGATCTTTTCAAATATAAGTTTTTATAGAAATCCAATGAACCGTTAACGAGAATGTTGAAAATTAAGAAAACCGTTATATGACAGGTACCTTTATTAGACTTTTCCGGTAAAGTTGGTTCTGATAAAATAATAACCAATACCTACAAAAGGGGCAAACATCGACTCGGATTCGGATTACTATCTAGTTGGTGCCAAATTTTGTGCACGGACTGTCATGTATGTACATCCACCGTACATAATAAAAGAATCTCAGTTCAAGTTGGAAACGATGTTTATTGATCAAGATGACTTACAACACAAGACTGAACTTACATATATACATGCTTATCCTATTCTTTTATTATTTCGTAATTGGGATCTAGGGGTTATGCATTAGCACAATAAAATATGTAAGTACATAACACGGACATCAACGGAAGCTATTATGGGAACAACAACCACCCAGAAGAAATTCAATGTTGGACGACTCAAATCGGAAGCGCCAGCTACAGCCTCTGCTAATCGCGAATCCCTTTTGCTACCGAGAAATCTTCCGGCAGAATACATGAACATATGAACACCGAAGACCAATGGCTTGCATGTCCAGAAGCCATAAGAAACGCTGCGTCAGAGGTGTTGGGCTTATCACAACCACCTCCGAGAAACCCTTGGTCCGATTCCGAATGTGCTCAGAGAAACAAAGCCAAAACGGAGGCATACAGATCGTGGTTGCACAAAAGAACTAGAGCATTTTATAATCTCTACGTTGAGCGAAGGAAGGATTAGAAATGCTAACTCAAAAGAAAGAACCAGCAACTTGAATTCGAGTAGATGCAGGTGTGCTTGAACAAGAAAGAAAAACTTCTACAGAAGAGTAAAAATATCAAAATCAGGTTTCACTAGCCATCCTGGGCTCTACAAAGATGGAAAGACCGTAGTAGATACGCAATGGATGTTAACCATCTGCAGAGACTACTTCAACCATTTGTTGATCCCACCCATGATTGACCTAGTCGAGTCAACTTAGATGACCAACAACCGACTAAAATGGGATCTAAATAGCCATTGCCAGACTACCTTACCAAGGCGGTTTTAGACTTGGAAAATCTAAATTACGTCAGACTCTGGAGAAAATCCAAGAATTTTACATCAAGACCCACGTAACCACCATCTGTTAATCGATTTTTAAAGCAATCTATGATAGTGTAAATATGGACGAACTTTACCGAGCCATGTCTAGTTTTGGAATTCCTGCTAAGCTCATACGTCTTATCAGGATGAATTGGCAGGGATACTACTGAGACCTTCGACACTACCAGAGGATTACGTTTATAAGGTGTCGAACTGTGCAGCTGTTTCAACATTGTACTTGAAAAGATAGTACGCAACACCCAGGTCACCATGATCCTGCTATATGGTGCAGAAGCATGAACCCCTTCCCATTTGGATGCAAGCTCCCTTGGCGTATTCGAAAGAAAAGTACTACGCGCGATTTATGGTCCTGTTTACGATCCAGTTATAGGCGATGGCGAAGAAGATACAACAACGAGTTGTACGTGCTCTATTGCGTCATAAGCCTAGCCAACAAAGTCCTAATCGAGCGGCTAAGAGGGCGCGGTCGTGTAGAACGGATTAAAACCGACGCTCAGGCGCGCAAGGTCTTCGACACGCAAGGTATTCTAACAATCAGACATGACATAAAGATGATAGAAAAAAATATTTCAGTTACTGACAAAACTGTATGTCTGTCTATCTGTCCGTCTGTACGGATGTATATTGAACTACAGCCTAAACGGTTTGGCCAATCGTCTTCAAATTTGGAACATAAGGATATTTTGACATTTTTTTAATTTTTTTTAGCTCTAATATTAACGGTACATGTTATATAACAGCTTATTTTTCACGGAAACGGCTCCAAGATTTTTTATGAAAAAAAATCAATGTACTATTGTAGGTGAAGGTTATGTTTTGGTGAAACAAAAATCAAGATGGTGGGCTAAGAACGGTACCTCCCACAGAACGGTTTTTTTTCTTCGACTTTCTCGAAAACTGGTCATCCGATTTCAATCAAAATTGATATTCGGGAAGATGTTGGTAGCCTAAGTAATTTTATTTTAAAATATTTTTGAAAACTTTTTTTTTTGTATTTTTAATAATTTTTTTTATTTTTTTTTTTTTCAAAAATCAATATTTTGAAAACGTGTAGATGGATTTTTTTTAATTTTGTTTTTAAATGTAAATAATTTTTGTCTTTAAGTTTTGGTTTCTTGAATTATTATTTTTTTAATTTTTTTTTTTTAAAAAGTTGTTAAATAAAAACCGTTCCTACGATTTAAAAAAAATCAAGTTGAAAACTATTTTCGTACTTTATTGGAATCGAATCAAATAAAAACTTCGAATTTTCCTTAAATTTTTTCAAATTTTATTCGAAGCTGTGACCGCACATAAGAGCAAGTACGTGCGATCTAGTCGTGCAATTTATTTTGTATCATATCTCTAATTGAACTATTACAGTCGTCTCCATTAAACGTGAACATGGTTTAGTATGTAAGTAGCAATCAGCTTAATATTCAAAGTAAGAAATTTGATCACATTATTTCCAAAGCAAATGGCTTAGTTTTGGTCGAAAAGTTTCTCTAGCCCGTACGTAATACCAAACAACTCTTCGGCACCTTTGCCAGACTCATTACATTTTTCTTAATAATTATTTTTGGATTCTAAATATTACTGTTGAGAGAATTAAAAACTTCCCCCATCACCATCTTCCAGATTGAATCATCTTTGCGAAAAACTATACATCGAGAAAGAAAAAAGATGCAGTCTGAAATGGAACAGCGGATGCAAATTCAAATCGAGATGGTTAAAACAAAATACAAGCAAAAGCTCATGGAGGTATAACATTTATTTGAAAATACTTAAACAAAAAAGTTAATATTCTGTCACCCACAGCAAGAACTCGCCACAGGAACTTCTAGAGGTAAAGTAGATAATTCTCAGGGAGCAAATCAAGTATTTGAAAAGAAACTTAACGAATTTGAAGTCAAACATAAGGAGCTACATTTGAAAATCCAAGAAACTGAAAAACGATTAAATGAAACTCCACCGACAAAGCATTTTGAACCGGAAGCCACAAAAAATCAAATCACACAAACTGTTAAAGAAATAACATCCAAATCAACCTCGACAATGCCTCAAACCACTGTAGACAGAGACACCCAAGATCAACTGCAACAAATGGTCCAAAACATATCCAAGCAGGAGCGTCAAGTCGACCAAATTGTCTTCGATGCTAAGTAAGTCTGAATATTAAAACGCGTTGACAGCGCAATCATTTCCCATATTGAAAAACACACTTTTCTTTAAATTTTAGACTCCGAGTGCAAGAATTGGAACATGAAAGCAATCAACTAGATCGCAGCTTCAGGGACTATCTCGAGAGACAGGCTACGGAAAAGCAGAAGTTGCGTGAAAATGCCACATCCATCTGGGAAAGCTATGCTCTGGGGAAATCTATGTTGGACTCAAAAGGCGCCTCACAACGTTTCACTGCCATTGCCAAAGTTGAGAAAAGACCTTCCATGACCTTTGACAAAATACCTCAAACGGATGAATCTATTCCCACAATTAACATCGAAAATCTCAGTGCAGCATCTACAAGTCCTCCTATTTTTGAGAATCCTTTTCGCGCAGCACAAAAAAAAGTCCTTTCAAAGAGCAAAACAATTCTCACATCACCATCACATCCACGGGAACTTCCTCTAACCGACACCGATTCCAGCGCAGAGGAACACACTAGACCTACACGCAAACAGCGACCCAAAGTACTGCGATTAATTGAACACAAGGACGAAGGCAGCACTCGCCCGCAGCCACATCTACGGCCAAATGAAAACGATTCTACTGCCAGCAAATTGACTCAAATCAAACAGCTATTATCCCCAGAGTTGAATATTGAAGACATCACTTTGGATGGCATTGAGATGAGCCCGACAACAGCCAAATCATCGTCTGTTCGCAGTGAGGATTCGAACAGCAGTGCACGAGGAGTATTCAAACTAAAGCGACAACTGTTTGCATCAGTCCTAAATAGTGGAGGAGAAGCAGGAGATTTGCCATTGACAAGCTCTACCCAACAAATGAATAGTAATACCAACAATGAACCAAAGGAGCCACTTCCACAGATTGACAAGCTTCAGAATGGCAATGATGACAAAAGGAAGCTTACTGAAGGACACAAAAAGGATATTGCGGTGAATAAAGAAATAAAAGGAAAGTCAAACGAGAATAGAGCTTCCGAAGTGTCCTTGGGGACAACAACAGGTGTCGGGCTGTTAACCCCTTCAATTGTATTAGAAGACGATTCAAGTTTTCATTTGAATATTCACACAACTCAATCGAGGGATGACGACGACACTTTAAGTAATAAACACATTCAGGAAGCAGAACATTAATTTATGTGAATATCATGAAAGTAAACAATTATTTTGTTAATAGTTTTTTTATACTTTTTTGTGTTAAAAAGAAAGGAATGCTTAGTAGAGTATAAACACCCTTAAATCAGCAGGATGCCGCCCTAATGAGTTGGCTTCTTACCTCGAGCTTGAAGGTCGAACGTTAATAACAATACACATCCAGTAATTAGGAAGACTTATGGACAATGAATGAGGGACAAATTAAAAGAAATGGCAACACGAAAAAGGAAAAGCTATTCAAGTAGATTAACAATGGAAACATTCTTTATAGGAACGATGGAAATAAAGCTTCTTAAGGGATGAGCTGAACATCCGGATTGTTTCTTAAAACACAATAAGAGGTGTTAAGTTAGTTGCACCTTTCCTTTTTGGTTGGGGATTTTTAAAGAAATATAAAAAGAAAAACACTTTTCTTTTCAGCTTAAACATTTCCTTTGTATTTTGAGCAAAGCGGAGTTAAGTTTTGTAGAAACAATTTCTGGCCTTACAGATAAGAAGGGCTGAAGGAACTGCTTATTATATGGAATCTTTATATAGAATTCTCATGTAGTAGTCGATGTCTTGTCAACTATTTATTGTTTTTTTTTTTTTTTTTGACGTGACAACGTCTTATAAGCCAATGACACGTTACACATCCGAAATAACATGACTCATGCTGAGAAAAGTAACGCGTTACGCTAACCGCAATACTGTGTTTTTTTCAACCAAAATCGATCGCAAACGTATTCTGAGCACCAGGCGAACATGAAAAAGAACAGTCAAATGCAAATTCCCAAAATAATTCCACTCATATGCAAAAAGTACAGGAAGAGAAAAAGAAATACAAAATAGGCGGAGTTTTGTCAAAGTAGAAAGCAGACGTAGATAATGGTGTATGTGTGTGTGTGTTGATTTAACGAGAGGGTTTGTATACTCTGTTCAATTTATATTTTCAGTACAGACCTTATGGAAGAGAGCTTTCAAACACACTGGTACCTACAAGTGTTTGCATCGCACTTAACTTAAGAAATTGCCACTTAAATATAAAAGAGAACCCTGAAATAGATTTAAATTGTTGTAATATTTCATTTAACCCACGTTACTAGGACCTGTCTGCTCTCCGGCTGCGAGCGCGAGGAGGCTGATTATCAATTTGCCTCTCACTTATTGTGTTTATTAAAAAAAAAGCAATACTGCAGAAAAATAATAACGAAAAATTCTATTAAATAAAAACAATTTTTTACTTTTTAATATGATTTTAAGTTCATGTATTTATTATTTAAATTACAACATTTATTTTATTATTAATTAAAGTCGCGACGCGCGTTTCGGACTTGCGTCCATCATCGGGCTTTAGCCCGAATTTTTCGTTATTATTTTTCATAAATCTAACAACATGGAGGCAGAAACAAAAACTTTCATTAAATACTGCAGAGTTACCATTCGCCATTAATGGAAATTTATAATACGTTTTTCTTTGGTTTTTGTTATGAAAGTTCCAGAATTGAAGCTTTCTTAGAGCGAATGAGAGCATATTTTAAGTTTAAAAAAGAAAGTGTTGTCGCTATGTTTTTTTGCTTACATCTTTTTGTTTTTATTTTTCTTAAAAAAAACGGTTAAAATAAAGATACATAATGCAATATTTGTTGGCATTTTTTTTTTACTTGCGATTATAGGTACTTTAATGCAAGTTATGCATTCGTATACAAAAATTAATTGAGATAATAATTAAACATGGCATTACGATTGAGAAACGTATTTGAATACTGGAAAATTATGTTTGTCTGTCTGTACGGATGTATTTTGGACTACAGCCTGATCGTCTTCAAATTTATAACATAAGATTATTTTGACCTTCTACAGAGGCCTTACTTTAATTTTTTGTTTAACTCAAATATTAAGGATACCTGTCATATAACTGTTAAGTTAAAGCTTATTTTTCTCGAAAACGGCTTCAAGAATTTGAATGAAATAAATTGCACGACTGGATCGCACGTACGTGCTCATATATGCTGTCACATTGACGAATAAATTAAAAAAAAATGCACGACTGGGTCGCACGAACTTGTTATGTTAGATTTAATTTTAAATAGTTTAAGAGTTTTCTCGGAAAAACTAAGTATGCAATAAAATTTGAAAACTAAATGTTTATCAAAAAAAAATATTGAAAATAGTTCGATTGTATTTTTTTTGAAAAAAATTTTCGAAAAAATATTTAAAAATTTTTCTAGTATGTCATTATAAGGAAATCTGTAGTTTTCATCTGGGAAAATTATTTAAAAAAAAATTCAATCAACCCATTTCAAAATATTTCGAAAACCAAATTTTTTTTTTAGAAAATTCTAAAAAATCGAAATTTTTTTTTTTGAAATGCAATATTAATTGAATTATAAATGCCTTTCGGTGTGCAAAATTTTATTGAAATCGGGATAATAGTTAACGATAAAACCGCATTTTAAAAAAACGGTTATATGAGAAGTACCGTTATAGAACAAATTTCGAAAAATTCATTCTAACTGAAAGATCTATTGTTGTAAAAAAATAGCACCCTGAAAGTTTTATCAAAATCCCGTTTTCGAGAATATTAAACTTTTTGTTAAAAATTGTATGACAGGTACCGTTATTTTTCGACCTAGAGCAAAAATGAAAAACACCCCCCGATATACTACCTAATAAATACCAAGTTTGAAGCAAATCAGCCCATCTGTTTAGGCTGTAGAGGCGCGTACAGACAGACGGACGGAATTTTCGGACCCACTTTTTTCGACTTCTCTATCATCGTAATGTCATGTTTGATTGTTAGAAAAAAAATGTTTGCATGAATCCATAACTTGTATTATAGTACCTATAATCGCAAGTAAAAAATCTGTGTACGTTTGGAGGTGTGGTTTATATTTTGGTGACAAAAAAATATAATTTGGTGGGCTAAAAACGGTACCTCCTTTTTTTTTGAAATATCAATATTTTGTTTTTTTTAGTGATTTTTTTTATTTTGTTTTAAGATGTAGATTATTTTTGTGCTTAAATGTGCATTATTGGGTTATTTTTATTTATTTTTTGAAAAAAAGTTGTTAAAAAACCGTTCCTACAATTTGGAAAACAAATTCACACTTTTACAAATTTCTTAGAGAAATAAAATGGCGTTTAAATAATTTCGCCTTATACAATTTTACGTTATTTTTTCGAAGATTAAGTCACAAAATGATGTGACCGCACATATGAGCAAGTACGTGCGGTCTAGTCGTTTATTTCATAAGCTGGCTCTGTATTTACTGACATTAAAAGAGTATCCAAAAAATTCTTTTAGCGCTATTATACTATTATAAATAAAAAAAAACAATTCCTTATAACAATCGAAATTGAACAATATACCTTTGACTTTTAAACACCTAAAGCTGAATATGTTAACGTTTGTACGTTATTTCTGTATAAAATAAAAAAAAATACATTTATTTGCGCGACAGTTCCTTAAGGAGCCAGGGCCTAGTAACTTATACTCTCAACCAGTCCTGTGTGTGTTTTTAATCTGCAAGAATGGAAGGGACCTACAGTTTACCGCCGAGTCCGAACGGCTACATGAGATGCACTTTTTCGAGACAAATTTAACTCTTAGAGGTTTATTCAGTTCCTCACAAAAGACAGTGCCCCGGGAAAGAAGGTAACTATGAGCCGGATTCGAACCCAGGGCTCTCATCATGTAACTTTTCCTACGATAATCGTCAAAGCGATAGTAGTGAACGCTATCGCCAATAGTTTGCTTCACGAAACACTATCGCTCTCGTTGTTACAGTTTGAGAGCCACTGAATTCCAAATTAACAGTAAAAATCGACTTTTGTTTTTCAAAATATAATCTTCTTGAAACTTAAAAAACAAATCAGTTTCTTTAGAAAGACGAAAATTATTCAAAAATATTTGTAATACAATGAAGATAAAATAGGTTTTTATATTGACTTAGATTTTTGTTGGAGGAGATAACAGATCCGATGTATCTATTAGTGCTCTTCTTATTTGTAGATATTATTCGAATACAATATCTAACCCAAAAGGCCAAAATGCCAATAAATGCAAGAAATCAAACAAAAAATTGTTTACGAAAAATCAAAGGGATACCCACCAATTTTTCTTCCCTTACTCTAATATCAGACATACATATAACAATGGTGACGCATTTGTTCCACATAAACTTTGACTAAAATGGGCAGCTTTAAAAATTTAAATAGTAACGATGAAAATCTCTCACAGAAAAATAAAACAACACAAATCTTCGGGAACTTTTTAAACGTCAAAAACACAATCACGCTTCAGCTTTGGCTTTGTCACGTTACATTTCACACGCTTTGTGTCCGCTTTGAATGACATTTTCCAAATTTCGGTTTTTGTTTTTGCTTTTTTCTGTCAAAGCGAGCAAAAGTTCAACCAGTTTCTACTTCAGCTTTACGAGTGAGTCACGTTACCTTATCTTGTACACGAACCAAACGTAACGTCAAAACCAAAGAGACATTGTGATAAGATGTATTGATTTCCTGTGGTTGAACTTGTAAACGTCAGGCGAAACCGAAGCTAAAGCGTGATTGTGTTTAAGCCATAATGCTCTCACAGACGGATGAAAATTGCAGGAACACTTGCGTTTGTGATTTTCTGTGAAAAAAATCGTAAAATCAACTTCTATTTACTTTTCTTATTTACAGCTAGAATGCGGACGATCTTCGCCCCCACGTCGCAGTGGCCAGTGAGTTTCATTTGCAAAACACACAAATATCAAGTTTTTTTTTAAAAATACCTAACATCTGAGTGTTTTATAAAAACATGCCGCAATAAAAATCGCCAATTAATCGTTTTCCGTGTGCGGGAACCTTAATATCCGAGCTGCTCTTTTTTTAAATTTCAAACTGACGTAACATGAAACTCATTTTTCTGTCCAAAGAACTTTCTTGGACTGAAATTGTCACGAGAGAGAAATATTTTACTCTCTCGTGAGCACTCTCGATTGTCAAGAACTACAAATTTTGTGTCGTGTGGAACAGTATTTGGCTGTTTTTCGTAAAAATTGACAAAAATTCGTAGTTTTGGGGAGCATGTGGAACAAAGCTTATGTTATTCATTATTTCTGCAAATTCTTGTTTTAATTTAAACAATCACTTTTTGTAAACAATATACATATATATTTACCTACTTTTACATTAACATCTCTCATTTTACTCTCCAAAACCCATTGTTTTGGATGTACATATGTACAGTGACGTTACGGCTCTATTTCTCTAGCCTAGACTATTGCCCATGTTCTGCATTTCGATCGAAACCAAATTGAAATCACATTTCACGTGAAATGAAATTGCATGTTCTATATTTCGATTGATTTCGAAAGCTTCGGAATGACTTTGAACTGTCAAAACTAAAGTTTCATCCATTCCTAATTTGTTTTTAAAGTGAAATTACTACTGCTTATAAACATGGATGCAATATTATTGGCGATTTTAAAGAAAAAAGGAAGCAGAACTCTAAATAAATAAAAATTAGAAGACAAATTTCGTGAAACAAATTAAATATATTAGATCTACATGAATTATCCATGAATTTTAAGAAAGTGATTTTAACAAAGTGATAAACCGAAATACAGAATTCCATTTTCATTTTCGAAATTCCATTTCACAATAACGAATTATGGAGAAACTAAATTCACTTTCGCCATGTGAATTCACAATATGTGAAATCCAGAACATAGGTGTTTGTATGTGCTGCCACATGGTAGTAATACAGGTTTTGTATTTATATAAAAAGCTGCTTTTTCTTGCATTGTGTTTGAATGTTCAAGCTTAATACTTTTTTCCAGCATTACGCTCTATAAATGTTATGCGATCTTCCATGTTTTTATTGAAATCGATGGAGTGATGCTTGACTTGATAATCCACACTCATCCTAATATCTGCACAGATAAATTAACCTGTAAGCCTATCAATCTTCAATATTTCATGTTCAGGACACACGACATCATTTCGAACATGTTTACATGTCAACAACAAAAATAACGATACAAAATTAAAACACATTAAAACACCAAAACACAATAAATTACAATTATAGACAATTACTATGTAATCAGTATACTTTTATACATACATTGATTTTTATACAATACACACACAAGTAAATCAACTTAAGGAATTAAAAAAAAAAGTAAATTAAAAAATAGTCATTACAAAAAAAGTTTGTAAAATTTGTACAAATTGCAACGCAGCCAAGCTGATGTGAAATGCGTTTTCTTTTTTTTTTATTTTTTCTTAAATAAATTGCTCAGTCGTCTTTTGTTTGGCGGGGTGTTCTGAAAAGAAAATAAATTTACAATAATACGTGTTATAACGGAAAACATAAAACAATATTTTTTGTTCAATTATGTATGTATGCTTATATTAAATTATGTAATTTATAATGTTCATCGACATATTTTAGGAAGGATAACGGTTTTTACAGAATAATTTTTTATAACTAGAACTAAATAACATTTTTTTTACATTTTTTTTATATTGAAAATAAATTATATTCTTTAAAAAACAAAAAAAAAACTGTAGTTTCTACCGATAAACAACATGAATAACAAAAGAAAGTATTCCAATGAGTGTTGCTGTAAAACTGAATGCAATAACACTTTTCGCCGAGACATTCATCTGAAGCCACATCTGTGCCAGGTCCTTGAGGGTAATGGTCTGGTTTGTTACCAAAATGACGCTCTTTCCGTCATTTCCTTTTACATAGATCGAACTTTTGCGGACCATGGTAGTACTGACATTTGGTATCTTACGATTTAATATAACACTGGCTCCATATATAGTGCGAGAATTGAAATTGCTTGAAGAATTGTGTTCATGCAAACACGATGGACCGCCACCGGCATTAATGTCACTTATATCGAATGGTGCGTTGGACTTTTTCACTGCCAGCAATTGTTGAAAATGCTTTGAATTATCATCATCATCAGCATCTTCGTCCCATGAGTTAGTATCTGTAACGGCATGATTGTTCATATCTATTTCTTCCAATTGGAAATCATTATTGTTGTTGTTGTTGCTGCACGCTTCGTCGCAAGCAGGACAGAAAGAAGTTCTCTTGACAAAACCCTCCTTCAACATTTCACTGCGATGTTTATTAAAATTCGCATTACGTTGAATTTTCGATTTCTTTTTGAATACTTCACGGTATCCCGTGTTGGGAGTTCGACAATTGCGTGCAAACATGCAACCACGAAGATAAATAGAGCCTTTACGATCTCTCAGACGCTTGCAGCGTTGTTTCGAACCACTACTGACGTATCTAGCGTCTTTCAATTGAGGTGAATTTATATCTGAATTTCCGCTATCGGTTGCATAGGATTGCTTTGGTTGTCGCCATTTGTACAAAGACACCCTCCGGTTCAAATCTAAACTCTTTAGAGATGATGGAAGATTAACAGCTGGTTTGACAATACAATCAGGAGAGTATACAGTGCCTGGACTGGCGGTTGACATTATTTGATCAAGCAGACGACGTTGATCAATATGTGCTTTGCTTTTGCGTGGTGTTGACGAACATTGTACAACGCCGAAGATTTGTTGTTTTCGTTTGAAGTTCGTCACAAAACTTTTACGCTGAAATAATTAAACTATTTTTAATATTTGGCAACCATAATCTTGAATAACACAGGAACTTTCAACATTCAACAACAAAACTAAAGACGAAACGAAGAAGATAACTTGTAAGGTTTCCTTGGTCATTTTAGTTGCTATGTAACATTGGTGTATCCTCAATTTAACGTTATTTAAACAAAATAATCTTATTTTTTAGTTTTGGTCAGCTAACTCTGGGGAATGTCAAGCTTTTTTCATCTTCCACTGCAAGTTCCTTGAAGCCGACAATTTTGAATTAAAAAAATATCATATTGGAAAGAATACTGCAGAACTCTCACGCCAACACCAGGGGGAGAGTCCGTCTAATTTACATACGCCGACGATATTGACATAATCGGAAGATCACAGCGTGATGTCATAGCGCTTTTGGGAGTATCGAAACGGAAGCGACGATGATGGGTTTAGCACTCGATGAGGGCAAAACCTAGTATACCTAGTCCTGCCATAAGTTCTGTTACACAATTTCCAGCGCTTATCCTTTAAAATTTCTTGCGGGAATAGAACCGTAAAGTTTTTTTCCCGTACGAGTACGGTAGTAAAGGCAGTGCGGGAACAAATTCGGAGGAATCCCCTTAGGAAGCGGAAGATCATGTCCAAGGAATTGGATATATCAACCAGATCAATGTCTAGGCTGATTCAGCCTATCGTCGGTTCACGGGTCATCATCTAACTCCTCAACTAAAAAAAATTAGGCTCGAAAGATTCAAGCCACTTTTGCAGTGGCAAATGGCCATGAAAACATTTTGTTTACGAATAAGAACATTTTTTGCGTGGAAGAAGTTTTCAACAGACAAAATGACCAAATGTATGCCAAGTTGTTCCAGGGGTTCAACGTGGCCATCATCCCGCTTCCGCAATGGTTTGGTGGAAGATCTCTCACCATGGTGTCACATCCCTCCATTTCTGTAAAAAGGCGTAAAAACTGGTGCAAAAGTTTACCAAAAAGATGTGCTAGAGGGTGTTGTAAAGGGTATAACAATACCCTGTTCAATCAACACATTTGTATCTTCCAACAGGACTCTGCTCCAGCGCACAAGGCCAAAACCACGCAGGAGTGCCTCAGGGTCAATATTCCTGGCTTTATAGCAGGAGCAGAGTCGGTGAGTCCAGATCTGAATGATCTGATGAAATAATTTTTAATACGATATGTTTGTTGTTTCATTTTTATAGCGTTTTATACTTGTAACAGAACTTATGGCAACACTAGGTGTGCTATCATCAAGAAGAAACATCCAACATCAATGGCTTGGGCAAAACAATACGATAGACAGCTATGCCTTGTTAGATAGTTAGAGATACCTGAGTTCAAACAAAGAATAACTCTTGGCAACCGCTGCGAAGCCCTCGGGCAAAGCGTCATCATCCTCGTCGTGATGACAAGGACATTGTCAAAAGTGGATGAGGACGCTTTAGGTTGCTTCGGGAGAAAAATTGTCTGTGTGCATACAGCAACACAGAGCTAACCAGATGGCTTGGTCATATAGAGCGAATGAACATCAATGCTCCGGCCTGGAAAATCTTTGATTCCACTATGAAGGGGAGGCGCAGGAGAAGAAGACTGAGACTTGATGGTGAACGCAAGTGATAGAGGACCACGCACTGAGAGTTGGGAGAGTAAAAGCAATATGGAGGTTAACAGTCCAGTGACAGGCCGTGATTTCGGACAGTCTGAATATTCTATGTCATTTCTATCACTGCTGATTCACAATGTACACATAAGAATGTTTGAGAATACAAGTCACTTGGCCTTGCTTCTTCATGACGCAGCCGTGCCGACAGTCAATACCAATTTTACATTGCATTCAAAATTAGAACAAACAAAATAAACAGTCCAGATGTTATACAAGATCAGGTTAACAAAACATATAACTAATTGCTAATCCAACAACACTAAACTCTAACTAACTCTTAACGACTATATCTGACTTATTTATTAATATAGACAGAACTAATTACATAAAAAACATTTATAATTAACTTACCTCATCTCCTCTCATGCTTAGCTTTGAGGAGAACAGCTTAAATTTGGCAGGTGTTTTCGTATACGACGAACCGCTAGCCGTATCGAGTGATTCTTTAAGGATTTCCCGATTAAGTTCCCCTATTCCCCCGAAGGACAAACGACCAGCATTTTTACTTGGAGTTGGTGGACCAGGACGTTTATAAGATGTTGCACCAGACACTTTCTTTCTTTGGCCTGTGTTCAGCAAAGTACTCATACTGTCATCCAAATTGGGAGTGTCCTAGAGAAAATAAAAAGGCAAATTTAAATTTCACTCCCTAAACTGATAAATCTGCAAAAAAAGGAACACAAATAACACAAAAAAGGAAAAACACAACATTCGAACACTGTACGACACACAACAACGTTAAAAGGGTTTTCTGTTCAATAAAACTAAAAAAAAAAAGAATTGTAATGCAAAATGTGAACATTTAATATTAATTGAGTGTTTTTTTCTAATTAATCAATTTAAATGTTTTTAGTTTTTGGTTTTGGAAGATTTTTTCGTACAAGAATTGTGCGATTCAATTGTCATTGTTTTGTTCATTGTGTTTTTGCTGAATCGTGTGAATTCCGGATGTCCCTTTTAAACTAGCAACGTCGCTTACTCTAATTTCATCTTCTCCCATTTGATGATCGAACTGAGCTAAATATGTACTTTTCAGGTGCGGAGGCAACATAGAGTTCCGGTATTGCAGTTCTTGAGCACTATGAAACGAAAACGATAGTTTTTTTTTTAATAAACAGAAATTCTTGTTTGAATTTTTGGTCTTACCTGACTTCTGTATTGAAATGTTCAGACAATCTTCCATTTTTCAAGTCTGACAAATAAGTATTGTTAAAGATCTCACCCTCTTCGTCTTCCATCCGTAAATTGGAACTTAACACTTGATGTGCAGATGACTGTGTTCCAGCTGCCCCCCTTACACGACTCAACTGACGTGGTTTATTTTCAAAATCATTTAGTTTTGTCTTTAAGAAAGTATTTTCCTTTTTATATTCCAAAATGTTCTCATTCAACCGGAAGATCTGACTAGAAAGCTTTCTAATATGTTCTTCGTGTTTTTCATTCTGTCACAACAATAGTTGAATAAAACAAAAAATATACAAAGATAACCAACATACCTTAGTGTTCAAAACACCAATGTCCACTTTCAAGGATGCAAGCTCGCGTTCTTGTTTCTTTTTCATTTTTGATACTTCATCATTATATAAAGTTTTCTATGCCAATCAAAAGGTTTTATTTTGTAATTGTAAAATCAATTTTTTTTATTAGTAATAAATACAAAAATATTACACAACCCAGGACATCACATAATAATAAACAATAAGTACATTTGAAAACATAAACTAATTATGTTAGTTTTTTTTAAAATACGGTTGGAACATTACTTTTAATGATTAATTCCAAGTCATTTTTTATCATGAGATACTTGACTATGATAACTAAAATAAAATGAATCACTACAATAAACACGGAATGTACGAGACAGGACTTTAGGGCTTTCTTCCAACGGCTGTTTTCCAAAACATGACTACTCTTGTTTTGTTGTAATAACTACAATTTAAAAGAGAAGAAGAGAAAAAAAGAATTATTGCAACAATCGTTAATTAGAAATTCCAAACAAAATTATTATTAGCGACCAGTATTAAGATAGTTTACAAACAAAATTTGGGATAAAATAATTTAGGAATTCCATTACGGTGAGTAAGCTTTAGTTGATCGGTACAAATCTCTGAGAATTGGAATTTTAGTGCGAATACCAATGGGATAAGCTATTGCACAGCTCGTCTCAAGTAAGATTTGAAAAAAAGCAATACTAATTATAAAGGGTGAGCCTAAAACTAGTGTGGATGATTACCCACATGATAGCTTGTGTGAGAGAAAAAAAAATAAATTGTTGGTGGAGCTGATGCAACAAATAGGCAAAACCTTTTCCTTGAAATAATAAATAAAACATTTTAAAAATCGTTTCGCAATAATTGTTATTTTCCAGCAATCTTTTGACATTTAAGTAGTGATGCTCGAACATCCGACAGTTTATCGATAGTATAGATAGTGAAAAATATCGGCTACATCGATAGTTTAAAAAACAATCGAACGACTATCGATAGTTTAAATAATTCAAACTTACCTTCACATTTCGAGCTTGAGCTTATTCAAGAGATAGAAATTTGTTGGAAAAGCTCATACTATATGCTTAAACGATTATCAGGGGCCCTATTCCTGAATACGAGTCGAGTAAGTTTTTATGTGAGATCGACACATTGGTATTCTGGAACACGACTCACTAATTATTGGTATTCCCCAACTCGAATGTCAAACGTCAAATGTGACTCGAATCAAACATACCTATTCCTGAACTCGAAAGTGAAGCTTTTTTCATTCATGTTTAAAAAGTGCTCGAGAGCAGTTGTAGAAAGATTAAAAAAAAGACTTAAAGTTGTAATTTTCTAATTGTTATTTGCAATTGTTTGCATTTAGAAAATAGCAGCTTTACGTGTTCATAAAATTTAAATAAAACAAAAATAATTTGGTACATTATAAATGATGAAGTGTTTGAAACAAAATTTAGGTATTTTTCATAGACGACGATCTGGAATTTGTTTTAAATGTACGCTCCATTACTCACTTGTAAATATACAAAATTGGTTTGTTCACTCAGAACAGTTGCAAAAATCCTTAAAAAATATTTAATTTCTTTGTATTTTGACAAGACAAGAGTAATTCGCTAAATTGTTCGCCATGAGTCGAACGTTCGACTCGCGGGTCAAATAGGGCTCTTAAACTGATTAATTTACTATCAAATTTACATTAAACCATTAGTTCTCAAATCAAAAGTTTTTTTTTTTGTGAAACGTCAAGTCAACATTTAGTGAAGTTAGCTACAGTTCAAAGGGTATGTTCAACATTTTCAGAGTCATATCATGTTTTTGGCTCTCACTAGAGTTGTGGAATACCGATTGTTACTCGACTCGACTGTGAGCTCTGAGTGAGTGACATCCCATTTGACTCGTATTCAGGAATAGGCCCCCAGGTTTTCGATGTGAGCTTGAGCTATGTGAGCTATGAGAGAGTGTCAAAAAGTTCTTGCTGCACTGACAGCCAAACATTTTCAGGCAATAGATAAAATCTTGCAGCTTCCTGAGTGCTTTGAAATTTTGAACGCAATATCCTCTTACACGAGGAATTTCCGCAGTTGATAGCGTTATATGTGAAGGTTGTAACTGTTGAAGGCAGGGATGTACTTAAGAAGTTAACTGATACTGTTAATAAGCGAATAAAAATTATTACAGAAGAACCCCACTCGTGCTAAATCTAAAATCGTTTCGATTATAAATTTACAATTTTATTGAAAGACATTAAGGGTATTCACAAAACGTGGTAAGCTTTTCTTTTGTTGTAAGGATAGGCGGTCATAAATCTATAAAATCTGAACAAACCTATCGAATTTGATGGCTTCGTAAGAGAGTTACAAACTATGAAAAACTTTAATTGTATTTAATTTATTTTTTATGCTAAAAGGACCTTTTATATTGAGTTTTAAATGCTTTATAATTGGTCTTTGCCTATTCATTTGATAAATATATCGATAGTATTATCGATATCTTTTCAACACTATCGATAATATCGGAAATAAATACTATCAATGCTTAAGCAACACTAGGAAAGGATGCTGCAATTTTTTTTGGTTTAAAGCGTTCCCGTACTTTTTTCGTTAAAATCTCTTAAAGAGAGAAAATATCCCCTCTACTCAAAAATCTGAAAGCTGCGAATTTTCTGCGAATTATTATCGGGAACACAACATAGGTACATACAAAGTGTTACCTCTAAAAAATTTCAAAGTGTCAAAAAAGGTGTGCCAAATTTAAAAGATGATTTTATCTGTATTTTGGGAGTTCCAGAAGGAAGTTGCAAATTATTCACTTGTTTCTTTGTAATAACATGTCTCTAGAGGGTATGACTTTGACTCGCAAGTATTTGTTTGCATACAATGCAAAAAGGAAAAATATTTTCGCTCTTTTTTCAGGTGACTTAAAACCCACGGGCGGCTATAGCTTGCACTAGGAGTTAGAAAAATTGCTTCCTAAGCTGAGAGTCGAACTTAGGATCTCTCGTTTAACAAGCAAACATCTTATCTACTGCACCACTGGCACCCGCAAAGCTATTTTAGTCATGAAGTTTTATTTATTATGAATAAATAAATAAATTTACTGGCGCGACAGCTCCTTAAGGAGCCAAGGCCTAATGACTTATGCTCTCAACCATTCGTGTGTGTGTGTTGTTAATCTGCAAGAATGGAAGGGACCTACAATTTACTGCCGAGTCCGAACCACTACATGAGATGCACTTTTTCGAGACATTTTTTTTACTCTTGGAGATTTTGTCAGTTACTCGCAAAAGGGAGTACCCCGGAAAAGATGGTTGCTATGACCGGTACTCGAACCCAGGCTCTATTCAAAATATGCAAATTTAATTTGGGTACCTAGATCTTCTCATATATAAAATTTGACAGAAGTCCAAATAGCCGTTACCGAGAAAGCCCAAAATTAAAAAAAACCGTTATATGAAAGGTATTGTTAATAAACTGTTCTCTTAAATTTGGTTCTGATCAAATGATCGCCAATACCAACAAAAAAATTCTCAAAAACTTTCATCAAAATCGTTGAAGCCGTTTTCGAGAAAAATAAGCTTTTCCTAAACGGTCATATGACAGGTACCGTTATTTTTAAGCCTAAAAATAAAATTTCAATTTCCACTCTGAGGAATGCCAAAAGAATCATACATACCAAATTTGGTGATAATCGCTTAAGCCGTTAGGGATGCAGCTATAACGAGACGATGACAGACACACAGACAAACTGACAGACATTTTTTGCCACTTACTTTTTTAGTTTCTTCTATGATCGTAATGTCATGTTTGATTTCTTTCTCTCTTTTTACTTGCGATTATAGGTACTATAATACAAGTTATGGATTCGTGCAAAAAAAAAAATTTTTTATAACAATCAAACATGACATTAGAGAAGTCGAAAAAAGTGGATCCGGAATTCCGTCCGTCTGTCTGTCTGTCTGTCTGTTCGCACCTCTACAGCCTAAACGGATGGGCCGATTTGCTTCAAACTTGGTATTTAATATTTATTTGGTAGTATCTCGGGGGTGTTTTTCATGTGTGCTCTACTCACTAACGGTACATGCCATACAATTTTTAACAAAAAGTTTGATTTTCTCGAAAACGGCTCCAACGATTTTGATTAAACTTTCAGGGTGCTATTTTCATACAACAATACATCTTTCAGTTAGAATGAATTTTTCGAAATTTGTTCTACAACGGTACCTCTCATAGAACCGTTTTTTTCAAATGCGGTTTTATCGTAAACCATTATCCCGATTTCAATAAAATTTTGCAAAATAAAAATAAAACGCAAACGATTTGAGATATTTCAAACTTCAATATCAGCTTGAAGTACAATCAAAACATTTATGAATGGAACTGGATTTTGACGCCGAAACGGCCGCTATTTCGCGTTCAATGTTGACTCTCAGCTCTTCCAACGTCGTCGGCTTGTTTGCATAAGCCAAAAAATTTCAGACAGCAGTCGACTGAAGTGGTCGGTAAATAATCAGTGCACGCTTGCACAAGTGTATTTAGTCACGTATACGCCACTACTTTCCGGTAATGCCGGCGATACAGTGACAGTGAACAGCTGCTCACCGGCATTTTACCGACACCGATCGGCGGTCGGCGTGTGTGCCAGGTCCCGTTCCCACATGTGGTTCACTAATGGAATTTGTACAACCGGTATAAAATCGGCAGTCCAAAATCGGTGTGTGTGCGAATAGCCTAACGCCACCGGCATGCAAACCGCACCAAAAAGTTTTTTTTTTTTTGTGGATGAAGTGGTGATTCATGAAGTAAATGTGGATTTTTACCCGACCAATAACGCATATTTTGCTTATTGACGAACCCATTGAGCCAAAAATGAGTTTCGCCACTGAAGATGATTTTGCGATAAAATTCAACAATTCAACGCTCTTAAAGTTGCGGTCACCGACTCCGAAATTCGGTAGAAAATTTTAAAAATTTGCAGACGTTGCTCGCTCGTGTACTTTACTATGACAAAAAGGTCGAGTTTACTGAATAAATTGACAATGACAGTTGGATGATTAGTGAAAGGGTGCGTCAACAAATTAAATTCAAAGTTGTCAAGTCTCTATTGGAAAACCCGAATTGAAAATTTTGATTCCGAAATATGATTTTAAGGTTTTTAGGCATTTTCTTAAGAGAAATAATCAAACAAATGTTCAAGGAATAGCTAACTAAGAAAATATTAACTAACTAAAGTTAAGCTTATTTTTCTCATAAACGGCTCTAACGATTTTGATACAATTTTGTATTTAGAGTGTTTGGAGTGCGCAATAAGAAACTGCTTCCCACAATTTCGGATTGTGATGCACCCACCGAAAGTCCGAATAAAATCTTAATTACAAAAGTTTTATGTGTCGCAGAGAGAAAATGTCAAATCGCGACCTGTATAAACACTCAACTTATATATACTACCATCTGCAACTACAGAGCACCGACCGTCGTGCATTTATTATTTTTGTCATGATTTTATTATATTGTTGGTTTGGTAAAATGGCCGCCACCATAAATAAAAAAGGACTAAAACAGTATCTAGCCAGTTCAGGTCTCTGAGATATCCGATTTCTCAAGAATAAAATCAGCTTTGCTGTCAAAACCACATCCTTAAAGTGTTTTATTATTCGCTTGCTTGAAATTTTGTTCGACTTTTATAGAGAAATCAAATTCAGATAATTTATTCAGCTATGTACATACGTCTAATTGAGAAACCTTTCGACACCTTCAGAAACCTTAACGGGTTTTTTTAAGATACAATGTTTGTTATTGATTCCAAACACAAATTAAAAAGATTGAAAAAATAAGAGTTATCATGCACGTTTTACTGATAAATAATGTGATGCCCTTTTAATGAAATTGTGTGTATTTTTAAAACAAAACAAGCAAACCTACACAAAATATGATCTTCTTGAAAAAAAAACACTTACCATTTTATTCTTCATCTTCTCCAGCTTGCCCTCCAGTTCCAAACGTGTATCCTTAACACGTTCCTCGCTTTCCTTATTTTCTGCGACCAACAACTCCTTTTCTTCATTCCATTTCTTTTCATTTTCTTCACAAATCGCCCGACTTTTTTGAAGTTTCGCTTTGAAAATCGAAATATCCTCATTCAATTGGTCATTGATAAGTTTTTCTTTATTTCGAAGCTCCTCCAAACTACGATAATCGGCTGACATTTTTGAAATTTGCATTTCCAAAGATTTAATTTTATTAACAAATTCCGCTTCTGTTGTTCGTCGTCTTTCTTCGACAAGCTCCTCAATTCCAACTAACCTCTCAACAGCCGTTCGATGGTCTTTTTCAATGGCATCTCGTTCCATTTTCGAAGCTTCGACATCCGAACGTAGATGTTTCAATTCCAATTTCGCATTATCATGCTCTTCTTCGGTGATTCGTAATCGAAGTGATAATTTTGATAGTTGATCATTCAGCCGAGAGTTGTCTTCTTGAATTTCAGAAACTTCGTTTTGATGCTTTTCGTTCAACTCAACAAGTTGCGAATGTGTATTTCTTGCATCGATAAGGTCTGCTGTCAGTTCTTTGATTTCTATCAGTTTCATATTGAGTATTTGAGTATTTTCCTGCAGTTGTTTGTTTAAACCACCAACTTCAAGATTCAACTGAACCTTGTCCTGCTCGACTCGATTTAAAGCCACATTTGAATCGCTCAATGATTTTGCCAGTTTGCGGATTTTGTCCTCCAAATTGAGTTTGATTTTTTCCAAATTGGCATTTGATGTTTTCAAATCGTTTTCAGAGTTTTCTAAGTTTTTCTTTTCGTCACGAAGTTGTTCGAGTTCTTTGACCAATGATTGTAATCTAGACTCGATCTGATCCTTTGTGATTTCACATTTATTTAGCTTGTCTCTCAGTGATTTGCATTCTTGATTGAGCCTATTATTTTCACGTTGTGTGCACTCGGTTGATGATGTTAAAACTTCTAGGTTATTTTGGGCAATATCTGCTTCTTTCTTTAGTTTCTGGCATTTTGCTTGATAGTCACCCATTTGGAAAGCTTGTTTTTCTATTCGCTTCATATTGTTGTCATTGGTTTCTTTTAACTTGGCGTTTTCAAATTTCAATTTCTTTATTTGATTTTCCAAATCTTGATTCTTGATTTGTTCAGTTTTAAGTGAATTTAGTTTTATGGAAACCTCCTTCTCTGCTGATTGCAGTTTTTCGACAATTAACTTGTGGTTTTCTTCTATTGACATTTTTTTATCAAACAAAGCTTTGTTTTCTTCTTCTGACAATTCTTTTTGTTTTCGAATTAATGCCATTTCTTGTGTCAGCCGAGATAAGTTTTCTTTTTTTTCGTCTAGATCTTTGTAGTACTTTGCTATTTGAGTTTCACTTGATATTTTCAATGCTTCAATTTCGGTGAGAAGACGAGTCTTTTCAATTTCGCGTTTGTTGGAAAGCGTATCCATCTGTTTATTAGCGATTTCTAAAGCATTTTTGACTTGCTCTTTCTCGATTGCTTCATTTTCCAGCTGACGTTTGACATCATCTAATTGTTTTATATACTGGTCGGTCTTATTGATAGCATCATCATTGTTAGCTTTTAGTCCCAATATTTTAATTTCTAGTTCTTTAAGTTCGGTGTGTGCCTTTTCAAGGTCATTCTTCAGGTGATTCTTTTCGGAAACTTCGTTTTCTAATAGCAACTTGGTTTTTTCAAGCTCTTCTTGAGTTTGCTTTAGACAAGAAGAATTATTTTCAAATTGAAGTTTGGTTTCTGATAGGTTTTGTTCGATTTTCTGTTTTTCTGTGACTTCACTTTCCAACTGAAGTTTTAGACTTTCGAAATCTTCCTTAATTGTTCGTTTTTCGGTGACTTCACTTTCTAACTGGAGTTTTAACATCTCGAGATCATCCTTAATTTTTAACTTTTCTGTGACTTCACTTTGTAGTTGAAGTTGTGTTTTCTCGAGTTCTTCATTGATACGAGTTATTTCTTGGAGTTTTATACTATCGAGCTCATCTTTGAATTGACGGCTTTTTATGGCATCACTTTTTAACTGAAGTTTGGATTTTTCAAGATCGTCTAATAGGTTGTTTATTTTTTCAATTTTTTCAGTAACCTCAGTTTCTAACCTACGTTTCTCTAAGATCTCGCTTTCTAACTGAAGTTTTGTGTTTTCTAAGTCCTGTAATAGGCGCTTAGATTTCTCAACTTCATCTTCAAATTGAAGTTCTTTTTCCGTTATTTTATTTTCTAACTGATGTTTTTCTGAGACTTCAGATTCGAATTGAAGTTTGATACTTTCGAGATGTTTTGTTATTTCTTGTTTTGATATGACTTCATTCTCTAATTGAAGTCTTGTTTGCTCTAGGTCTTTCTTGATTTGCTGTTTTTCTGTGACTTCATTTTCATATTGATGTTTAATATATTCTAGATCTTTCTGTATTTGCAGTTTTTCTTGTTCTAATTGAAGTTTAAGTTGTTCTAGATGTTTGCTGATTTGATTTTTCTGTGTGACTTCAGCTTCCAATTGAAGTTTCAAACTTTCGAGATGTTTTCTTCTTTCCTGTTTATCTAGAACTTCACTCTCTAATTCAAGTTTTGCTCGCTCTAGGTCTTTCTTGATTTGCAGTTTTTCTGTGACTTCGTTTTCAAATTGGAGTTTGATACTTTCGAAATCTTTCTTTATTTTCTGCTTCTCCTCCACTTCAGATTGTAATTGAAGTTTAATTTGTTCGAGATATTCATCGGTTTGCTTCTTTAGTGTGATTTCAGTTTCCAATTGAAGTTTCATATTTGCAAGATGTTTCTTTGCTTCATGTTTGTCTACAACTTCACTCTCCAATTGAAGTCTTAAGCGCTCCAGATCTTCTCTGATTTGCAGTTTTTCTGTGACTTCATTTTCTAATTGAATTTTAGTACTTGTTAGTTCTTTAGTGATCTCATCGGCAGTTTTATTGGAAATATCTCTCAATTTCGTTGATTCAGTCTCCAAAAATTCAATCTTTATCTGAAGCTCCATTAAACTCTTTGTTTTTGTGTCGAGATCTTGGCTTATTTTAATTTTATCTGCAACTTCCCTTTCTAGTTGAAGTTTGGTATTTTCTACTTCTTTGTTTTTCAATGCAGAATCGATTTCCAATCCTAAAATCTTTGCTTGAAGCTCTGCAATCAGGACTTCAGCTTTATTGTGTTTTTCCAAAATCACAACAACATCTTGGGTTTTGTTCGACAGTAACAGTTGGACTGATTCCACCTCGGTTTCTAGTTTTTTGATCGATGAATTCAGACTTGTTATTTGTTCCTGCAGATCTGCTTCAGTTTTGACCAATTTTTCTGTCAGCAACACATTTTCGGAACGTTCGCGCTTCAGATTTTTTTCGGAATATTCGAGATTTGATACCCTTCCTCGCAAAGAGTCGTTTTCTTCCATTAGACTATAATAGACGTTCTCAATATTCGTAATATCGTTATTCAAATGCAGAACTTCATTCATCATCTTATTGTCAAATTGTTCGTCATCAACAACGTCGGAAGCTTCTGAAGATGGTTTCATATTATTGTTACTCAGTAGCACTCCCAAACGTGTTTTGAGATCCGTTAAAACTTCAAAGATATATTCTGCTTGTTTGTTCAACTCTTCCTTTGTTAATCTAAACTCGGAGGAAATTCTTTCAAACTCAACTTCGGTTTTCAGCAAAGTTTGCCTCAATGCATCAAGTTCATGTGTTTTCCTCTCAAGCGATTTCTCATGTTGGTCTATGGCATTAGACAAAATATTGATTTTCGCCTGCATTGAATCAATCAAACTTTCTTTGTCAGCTTTGAGTTTTGAGATGGTCAAAGTTTTTGCATAACAATCTTCGTTGAGTGTCTGCACCTTGTTTTGCAACGAATAGATTTGTTTCTTATTTTCTTCGGTTAGATTGAGGAGAAACATTTGTTTCTTTAACACGGAGTCGTTATTTTGTTTCGATTTCTCCAACTCCAACGTCAGATGCGATGTTTGTTTTCCAAGTTCGTCATTTCGAGATTTCTCTTGATCAAGCTCTTTTGAAAAAGTTTCTTTTATTTCCTCCAAATGAAGGATTTTATTTTCAAAATCATTCTTGTTTTCTTCTAATTCTTTGAATTTCTGTTCATTTTGAATGATTACATTCAAAGAATCTTTTAATTTGCAACTTAACTCTTCGATGTCTGATCGCTGTTCGATCTTTTCAACATTCAGTTGTTCAATCTGAGATAACAGTTCAGAGTTCTGGTTGCCTTTTTCTTTAAGTTTGCATTCCAAACTTTCTAAAAGTTTTACTTTGTTTTCATTGGTTAATTGTAATTCTTTGAGTTTGTGCTTACTGGTCTCCAAACAAGCGTTCAGATTATGTATTTCCTGCTCAAAACTTCTCTCGTTATCGAGTTTTTCAGTTCTAAGACATTCTAGTTCCTTTCGAAGGTTCTTAAAGTTGTTCTCTTCTTCAGATCGTTCTCTAAGGCAGTTCTCGAGTTTGATTTCCAATTCGCTTACTGCATTCTCGAGACTCATCTTTGATGTTGTCAAAAATTTGTTAGCAGCCAGGAGTCCATCCATTTCTTTCCTCAGGCTACTTTGCTGATTTTGAATGTCATCCAGTTTCCTTACCAAATCCAGATTTTGATCTTCGACTTGTCTTGCATTTTCCTTTGTTCTATTCAAAACAAAACAGTTTTCTTCATATTTACTTGCAAAACTTTGCATATAATTTGAAAAAATCATAAAACAATTCATTGGATCACTGTTCTCCTCATCAACGATTAGATTTTCATTGCAAATATCAAAGAGTTTTGAATAAGTTGCCGTCAATTCATTCATAGTTTTGGAGAGTTTTGCATTATCAATTTGAATCGAAGATATTTCTTCGCGCAACTTTTCATTTTCGTTTTCTTTTTCACGCAATTTGATGTCAACAACGGAACCTAGATTTTCGGGGCTATGGATGCTACCAGAGCTGTTGGTTGCCCGTGAAAAATCAAATAAGTCCGCAGTCGTATTGAGATCGGGGCGAGAGTTGACTGTTGAAGAACGTATTTCGAAAATCCATTGTTCCATTTCGGTTTTGGCATCTGATAAATCCTGTATTGTGTTCTCTTTTTTCTGCGATAACGTTACAAATTGACAAGAGGATAAGAACGGGAATTTTGGAAAAGGATACACAAAAACATCAACAATGACAAAATACATAAATGAAACAGGAACAAAGAATATTAGCGCTTGAATTGTATGCTTACCTCAAGTTCTCGTACGAGATCGTCTAATCTCTCTGCCAAATCTTCGATGTTGCCTTGTAACACCTTTATTTGTTTTTCGGCATTTTTTTGCTAGAAAATTAAAATAAAGGAAGTTAGTATGTGAATGAATGAATATGGGAGTCTTAGAGCTTAGAGTAATCAATTGCGACCAGCATCAATGAATATGAAGAAGCTTAAGACCATGCATGTTAAGTAATCTCTCGAATAACTGTTTTTAAATATAATTCACAGCAGAAGCGAAAACATTTCAAAAGAGTAAACATTGTCTCAGAGAAGTGCATCTCATTTCTCATGTTAACCTTTTAACCTTTCGGATTCGTATGAAAAATTTAATGTAGAACACACTGCGCGGGCATTAGAAAGATAGGGAGGGGAGGTGAGGAGGTGTCGATTAACATTGATTTTGAATGTTTGCAGATCAAAATGGCAAGGAAAATCTCGCCGGATAAACTATTCCAAATTCTTGTTCGGCTAAAAAAAGAATCCCTATATTTCACGACACGTCCGAAATTGGGCTCAAGGGTGAACTGATGAGCATTCCTTGCGAGACGAGTATTACGGGTGAAACTTTTAAGAGAAGGAAGGCAATTGGCTACTAATTTTTGTAAAAGAAACGATAAAATAAGGAAAGAGAGGGGCAATTGTTTCAGTTGCAGTTCTATTTTCTATTAATTTTAATTAATGTAAGTGCCATTCATCGACAATGGCATGGGGGTATGTTTAGCTTTAACGACAGAAGACAGCATTGAGTTTTCGAAGCATTAAACTCCACACGATTCCTTTTACCCCATTTGACAATGCTGTATAAATCGGAGTTTAATGAGCTTGACATACGCTACCGTTGCAATTGTACGTCCGAAGGCGAAGGACGTGAACTATCGAACGAATATGAAAAGCTGAGGGTAGAGTCGTCAGCAAAACAGTTAAATGGATTAGAAGTAACAGACAGAAGATCATTTATAAAAATGAGGAAGAGAGTCGGAGACAGAACGGAGCCCTGGGGCACACCAGGATTTATTTTGTGGGAATCTGATTTGAATCCGTCCAATACAACTTGTATTGAACGGTCTAGAAGATAGCTTCTAATCCAACGAACAAGAGTATGATCGATCCCAAAAGCACGCATTTTCGATAAGAGAGTTTCATGCCAAACTCTGTCAAATGCCTTGGAGTTATCAAGAGCAATAATCTTACTTTCACCAAAGCGATGTAAAGATTTGTTCCACTGTTCGGTGAGATATGCCATCAGATCACCAGTGGAACGGTTGCTGCGGAAGCCATACTGACGGTCATGGAGAAGCTTTCGATCTTCGAGATATTCCTTAAGCTGACGGTATTCAATGTTTCCATGACCTTAGAAAGAAGGGAAGTCAGTGCTATGAGTCGGTAGGAGGAGGGGGAGAATGTGTCACCTTTCTTAGGGACAGGCTGGACAAATGCTGTTTTCTATCGTCTAGGAAAAATTCCAGAAGAGTAGGAGCGATGGAAAAGCTTAAGCAGTGGCTTTGCCAGTGTGGAAGAACACCTCTTCAGCAGAATCGGGGGTATACCATCCGGGCCAGCGGATTTGTGTATATCTTGCTACTGTACGAGTGCGGAAAAAAATCTGTCCCATGGAAAAATTTACATTCTCAAGTACAGGAGGGGCAACGTTGCTGTGAGAAATGATGAGCGTTGGAACCGAAGATGTTGAGGAGTTTTTAATATTTTTTACAAATGACCAAAAATTGTTACTGCCTTTGGAACACTGCAGAATTGTTTGCCGTAATTTTTGGTCATGCAAAAACTTGGTTCGTTCAATAACGGAGTTGCATGAGTACCTTGCTTGTTTGTGCTTTTTCCGATTTTCCTCTGTAGGGTTGGCTTTGTAGGATCGGAAACTTACTTCTTTGAGCCTGATAGCTTCTTTATACTCAGAATTAAACCATGACTTTTCTTTAGGCTTGATGCTTTTTACTCTGTTAGGAATAAAAGCACGCATCCCTAGTAGAATCACATTTGTGATCATTTCAGCACTGGCATCAATGTCACTATCGAGGAAGCAAAGTGACCAGTTAAAGTTTCGGAAAAAAATATTCTGGCCGTCCCAGTTGGCTTTCTCGTATTGCCAAACGGTGCTGGTGGGAAGTTACACTAATGGTATATTTATCAGGGTGAAAAGTAAGAAACAAGTCAAGAGTATGGGCGGCTTACCCAGCAACATCCGGTATACGCGTTGGCACATCGATCAGTTGGGTAAGGTGATGTAACCCGGCAAAGAGCTCGACATACCTTCCTTCGGGTGTTGTCTGACCAGAATATCGGAGCCAGTTGGAATAGTGTACATTGAAATCGCCCGCAATAACGATTTCAGTGCGAGGACAAAGGGAAACAATTTTCGAGATGAAATCAGACAAACTCGTTATTTTTAAATTAAATTTTAAAAATTTAAATTAATTTTTTTTTAAATTTATTGGCGCGACAGCTCCTTAAGGAGTCAAGGCCTAGTGACTTATACTCTCAACCATTCCTGTGTGTGTTGTTACTCTGCAAGAATGGAAAGGACCTACAGTTTACCGCCGAGTCCGAACGGCTACATGAGATGCACTTTTTCGAGACAAATTTTACTCTTGGAGGTTTTGTCAGTTCCTCGCAAGAGGCAGTACCCCAGAAAAAAAGGTGGCTATGAGCTGGATTTGAACCCAGGTTCTTTCGCTTAGCAGTCCGACACACTAACCACTAAGCCACGGGGCACTACGCATCAAACTCGTTACAAGTCGAATAACTGCCGAGATTTGGACTCCTGTAAATAAAACAATAATGAATGACATGCTTGCGGACAGTAAATTTGAGCCATAGGAAGTTAAAGTCCGTGTTGGAACATTGCCCATATTGGAGAAGGCTCTGGCAAGCAATATCATTCCTAACATAGACAACGAGACCATGATGGGAAAAGAGTAATGGCACCAAGCTATACCCATGTAGAGCAAACTCTGATAAATCAGTATTTACTCCAACCTGGGTTTCACTTAATGCCAAAACAGCTGGCCTGTATTGAACAGTGTAGACGTACAGGTGAAAGAAATTCTTTCTTATACCACGAACATTGGAATACACGACACAAAAATCACTTACCATTTCAAAATATTTACACACAAAACACAATTCTGACTAAGTCGAACCATGCAGTGAAAATCCAAAATTAATCTCTGTAATAAACAAACTGTCTTAGGTGTTATGCCCATAAAACAGCTTGCATACAAAAAATCAATTTAAATATTCAGCACAATAAGACAAACTCAGATGCCCTTATCCATTTACTGCAAGCTTTAGATGGTCATACGATGCCTACAGTAGATAAGAAAACGGCAGTTAAGCACAAAGGTCTTGGGACAGATAAGAGGATAATTTGCTATGCGAATGCGTTTTATTTATTTTTTTTCCCCAGCGGAGTGGGCATCTTTTTTCTTTCCTCCAACGACGAGAGTGGATATTATTTTATTCTTTACAGCACACGCGAGGGGTTTTTTTTCAATTTCTCTAACGAGTGTGTATTATTATTTTTTTAAAAACATTCGCGATAACAATGCGCAATAATTTTTTTTGACTTTTGTTTAATTATTTGTGCGCCGACGTCCGGAATCTACGGATCGACACTAGTCTTGGACGAATTTATGATTTGTAGATAGTAGCCAGAACAAAAGGGGAAAAGAATTTCTTACATCTTCGGAGGAAGCCCAAACATCTTGCGGCATTTTTGGCAACATCATAAATATGATCAATCCACAAGAGGTGACTGGTGATGCTCATACCGAGAATTTCAAGATGATCGGCTTCCATAATGTAAGTACCACTCATGGATAATGGCAAGCGGGGTGTATTTCGCTTTAGAGACAGAAGACAGCATTGTGTTTTCGACGCAATAAATTCTACACGATTTCTTATCCCTCATTTGATGATGCTGTCAAGATCAGAATTTAATGTGCTTTTCACACGTCGCCGTTGAAAATCCACATCCGAAGACCGCGAGTGTGACTCCAAAAATGAATATGAAAAGCTGAGTGTACTGTCATCATCGAAGCAGTTTAGTGGATTAGAAGTTTCAGACAGGAGATCATTTATAAAAATGACAAGTGAGTCGGAGACAGAACGGAGCCTTGGGGCACAGCGGCATTTATTTTGAAGATATCAGATTTGAACCCATCCAATACAACTTGTATTGCACAGTCCGAAAGGTAATTTCTAATTCAGCGAAGAAAAGAAACATCGAAACCGAAAGCACGCATTTTCGATAAAAGAGCCTGGTGCCAGAATTTATCAAATGCTTTAGAAATATCGAGTGCAATAATCTTACTTTCTCCGAAGCGATATAGAGATTTGTTCCACTGTTCGGTGAGATAAACCATCATATCACCACTGGACCTATTGCTACGAAAGCCATACTGTCGGTCATTTAGAAGCTTTCGTTCCTCAAGATATTTCTCGATGTTATAATTAATAAGTGTTTCCATGACCTTGGACAGAAGGGATGTAAGTGCAATCGGTCGGTAATTTGCGGGGGAGGACGATTCGCCTTTTTTAGGTATAGGCTGGACAAAAGTTGTCTTCCATTTGGTCGGAACGAGCTCTGAAGAGTAGGATAGATAGAACAGCTTACGCAGTGGCTTTGCCAACGTAGAAGAACATCTCTTCAGAACAATAACAGGAATACTACCAGGACAAGCTGATTTCTGTACGTCGATATTTTAAAACTTTAGCCACTGTACGAGTGCGAAAGAAGATTGGTTCCATAGAATTATTTACGCTCTCAAGTACAGGTGGGACCATGACACACTCTGGCAGCATAGAATTAGCGGCGAACTGCTTAGCGAAAAGGTTAGCTTTCTCTTGAGAACTAACAAATGCTGTGTCATTGATGACAAGCGTCGGAATCGAGGACGAAGAAGTGTTCCTTATATTTTTTTACAAATGACCAAAATGTTTGCTACCTTCGGGACATTGTAGTAATTTTTGCCTTAATTGTTGGTCATGTAAAAATTTGGTCCGTCGAATAATGGCGTTACAGGCATTTCTGGCTTGGTTAAACTTTTTCCGGTTTTCTTCAGTAGGGTTGTCTTTATAACAACGAAAACATACCTCTTTAACTCTGATAACCTCTTTGCAGCTTGTATTAAACCATGAGTTTTCTTTGGGTCTAATACTTTTGACTCTATTTGGGATAAAAGTTCTCATCCCCGAAACAATTACTAGTGACCATATCTGCGCTGGAGTCAACGTCACTATCTAAGAAGTATAGTGACCAGTTAAAGATCCTGAAGAAATTATTGAGACCTACCCAATTTCATCTGTCATTGTACTCATTAAATCTCTGGCGCACTATTTTTTGTACTCTTGAATCCTCTCTCTGCGCAACCAACGACCATTGGCCAAGTGATTTGGTTGAAGCTATAAAACGCTTTTATAGTGTAATTCATGGTGACCTTTCTCCAAAGGAAATCCAGGAATCTGTGATATTCCTCATACATAACAAATGATTGTTTTTTTTTGAAGTCATATTAAGGAGAAAAACCAGTTCCCTTATTTTTTGTTTGTTTAATACACTTATGCATGCATATAAAATAAATAAAATTTAATATTACTTACTTTTTCGGTAAGAAGATCTCTTTGTTCTGTTAATGATTCAATAGTTTCTCGTTGTTCGGCTATTTCCATTTCTTTCTGAGCAATTTTCTTGTGGAATCTTCGGTTTAACTGAAATAATGTATTTGTTTTATATACAAAATGTGTTTTGATAAGATCATGCATTATATTTCTTATTTTAAAGTTTTTTCTGAACTATTTCTAAGGAAGGTTCGGTATTCTGTTTTAAGCCGGGGTAGTTTTTTTTTAACCTACCTCTGTCTGTCTGTATCTCAAAAGAACACTGGGTTTCAAACTCTTTGGAAGGTTGTTTTTGACAGGGGGTGTTTTATCACTAAGGCACCTCTGATGGCATCCTGGATTCAGTGGTAGAATCAATGGTGGCGTCTACACTTTCAGCTAGCCTGACAGATAACGTGCAGTTGAACAACTGGTGGACCTCCACCAACTTCTCGTGCAAAGCTGCATAAAGCTAGCTAGGGACCCAACTGCTTGATGCCCAAGTCCAGCCGGACTGTAGGGCTAAATAAGGTAAGGTAAGGTAGGGAAAGTTACAGACAAAAAAAGTTACGCCTAGTTCGATGTAGATTCATCAGGCAAGAAGTCGTGAGTTACAAATGTGTGAAGTCTTGTATGCCCTCATGCCACTACCGAAGAGAAAGACGATGACACTAAAGATATATTTTTCTAGATATTGGACAAAACATATGATCAGTGCCCTAACTCTGCCAATTAAGGCAGATAGTGTATCTTTGCAGCCTCCACGACACCGCCTCTGATAAGAGGCTAATTGACTCATCTGATGGGTTTAATGTTGTTGTAGCTAGCATGCAGTTCCTACACCCGTACATTCACAAAGGAACATGTTGATATCCGTATCAATTAACTGTCAAACAGTTTGATTACATTGCGATCCACGCAAGGCATTGCTACAATATCATTGATACCCGAACTTTCCAACGGGCAAACATTGACACGGGCCACTAGCCCGTTGCAAATGAGGTTTGGATGCGGATATACTGACCAACAAAAAAAAAGTAGTACTGCAAGTCATACGGCTACAATATCCAGGTTTTTTCTTGATCGAGTTTCTTCTTACCTCCAAAGAACTCTTTTACAACAACAAGTATTGAAAACCAGTGGCAATATTACCAGAGGCTGCCACCCAAGTACTGGTGTTTAGACGGCCACCACCCCTGGTTTGGCAATATGTGCCAGCATATTGTTGCAGCCCCCAATAATAAACAAACAAGGCGGTCGGTCCGGTCAGAAGGACCTGGCTCCAATAAAAGAGGAAGAGGAACTCCGGTTTCTTAGAAACAAAAAAGGCAACACTGGAAGCGCACGATTTAGGAAATGAAGAGTTGTTACTTTTTTTTTTATATAATTAACGCGCGCACAAAGGACTATTTGTTTCCCTTTTAATGTAACACACTGCGCGGGCATTAGGAAGATAGGGAGGGGAGAGATAGAAGGTGTCGATTAACATTGGTTTTGAATGTTTGCAGATCAAAATGGCAAGGGAAAATCTCGCCGGGTAAACTATTCCAAATTCGTGTTGTTCGGCTAAAAAAAGAATCCCTATATTTCACGGTACTATTTCTATTTCCTATCAATCTTAACGCTCGATTTTGTATTCTATCAAGGAGGTGAAGTGATGTTTGCGAAGCACCTGCCCCGAGGTGCGAGTTATACTCGAGTTTAGGGCGTATAAACGCTTTATAAATTGTAGCCAGACAATGCTGTATAAATCGGAGTTAAATAAGCTTGACATACGGTACCGTTGCAATTGTACGTCCGAAGGCGAAGGACGTGAATTAGAAGCAACAGACAGAAGATCATTTATAAAAATGAGGAGACAGAACAGAGCCCTAAAACACACCAGCATTTATTTTGTGGCAATCAGACTTGAATCCGTCCAATACAACTTATATTGAACGGTCCAGAAGATAGTTTCTAATCCAACGAACAAGAGTATCATCAATCCCAAAAGCACGCATTTTCGATAAGAGAGCTTCATGCCAAACTCTATCAAATGCCTTGGAGTTATCAAGAGCAATAATCTTACTTTCACCAAAGCGATGTAAAGATTTGTTCCACTGTTCGGTGAGATATGCCATAAGATCACTAGTGGAACGGTTGCTGCGGAAGCCATACTGACAGTCATGGAGAAGCTTTCGATCTTCGACATATTCCTTAAGCTGACGGTTAATCAGCGTTTCCATGACCTTAGAAAGAAGGGATGTTAGTGCTAGGGGTCGGTAGGAGGAGGGGGACAGGCTGGACAAATGCTGTAAAAGCTTACGCAGTGGCTTTGCCGGTGTGGAAGAACACCTCTTCAGAAGAATCGGGGGTATACCATCCGGGCCAGCGGATTTGTGTATATCGAGATCTTCGAGAACTCTTACTACTGTACGAGTGGGGAAAAAAATATGTCCCATGTGCCTTTAAGACACTGCAGAATTTTTTGCCGTAATTTTTGGTCAGCAAAAACTTGGTTCGTTCAATGACGGTGCTTTTTCCGATATTCTTTTGAAGGGTTGGCATTGTAAGAACGGAAACTTACTTCTTTGAGCCTGATAGCTTCTTTACACTCAGAGTTAAACCAAGACTTTTACTTAGGTTTAATACTTTTTACTCTGTTAGGAATAAAAGCACGCATCCCAAGAAGAATCACATTTGTGATTCTAGCCAAAATGCCCAATTGACTTTAAAAAAGGATTAAGACGAGCTATGCGTTGTCATGCAACTTCTTCGACATCATTAATGAAAGAATAGTACAGAACTCACAGGCACCTATCTTTCAAAAGTCCGTCCAGTTACCATCCGACGATATTGGCATTATCAGACAAATGTCCTGGCCAAAACATCACGATAGAAAGCCAGAACTTTAGAGGCAGTTATGAAGTGTTTGCGTGGTCTATTTAGAGACCAACACCCGCGCTCAGATCAAACGAACAATAATTCTTGCCAATCGCTGCTTCTTTAGGTCAAGAAGGCAATTGAGTAACCCTCTCTTGGAGAACGAGTGTCATTTTATGAGATACTATTCACCGAAGTCCTGCTGCATGGTGCAGCAGCTTTGATATCGCAAAAGTGAATGAGGACGCATTAGGCTGCTTCGAATCTGATGTTTTTTGGTCCCGTGTGCAGAGTGAAGAAACAACCATCCACAACAAGGACGGCAGAATTAAGGAATTTGCCAATTTACGTTTCTTAAAAATGCGGATAGGGAGGCAGTGGAGTACAGAATTTGTTGGAGATAATAAGCCTACGCAAAGCATGAACTATTATCCAGGAAGAGAAAGAGCAAGAACGTCTCAATAAATTGTTATAAAATAAAAGAAATATTAAACAACATAAATTACACTAATTTTTATAACAAACCTGTTCCTCTTCGGTGTGCTTGAGCTCGCAATTGCCTTGGATATCCATATCACTTTTAAGGTCATGGATTTCTTGTTGTGCCCTTCTTAGTTGAAGATCTAAAAGGTAAATGCATAAATAAGAGCCATTTAGTAAAAAAAAAATACTTTGAAACTCACTTAGCTTTGCTATTTTATCCTGATAGTCCTTTATATCCGTCTCCAAGACACTCTTTTCGTAAATGACAGTCTCAAGCTGTGCCTGCACAACGAGGATTAAAAAAACATTAAAAACCAATTAAAACAACCTAAGCCATGCAAATTACCTTTAGAGTATGAACTTTCTTGTTTTTTTCTTGAAGCATACAACTCCTTGGAGTCGGTGGGGATATGTCGGTGTTCTTCCTCGGAGTCTTCATCGGACTGTCTGCGCTGTACAAAAATCGATTACTGGGCGGAGTAAAGACATGTAGCGAAGCAATGACACGCCGAAGTGTTTCCTTAGTCAAGGACTCTTCATCCAACAGCTTCTGAAAGAATCCTTTGATATTTTGCTGTGCGAATTCATTTAGTTTTTGGCAATTTTCTTGGAAAAACGAATTTGGACATAGAACGCAGGAGAAGTGCAACAACAGAGAATACACATAGAAGTGATCACTGGAACTGAGTATATTTTCATCATCAAAATGTGGTTCGAACTGTGGATATTGTTCTAAAAAGAAAAATATTGTATATTTCAATAGAATAACTTTTTTTCTGTTTAAAGAAAACCAACCTTTTAGGAATAGAGGTAGATTTGCGTTTTGAGAAATATTTTCTTTGAAGCGATCTTTAAAATGTATAAAGAATAAATCTATTTCGGTTTGGTCAATGCTGTAGAATGTCTTTTCTAGGAAATTACATTCTTTAATCTAAAAATAAACCAAATTTATAAACATTTTGTCAAACTTAATCGATTTTGTTTTCCTACCCATTGCAAAAGGATTTTCTTCCAGTTATTTACAGCATCCATTTTGTAAATAAATTACTAACACAAATTCACCCTTAGGCTCTACATAAAACAAAAAATATAAATTAAAACGAATTAAGAATCAATAAATTATTATAAATTGCGTTTTTTCACGAAAATACAGAATGCAGATGGACGCAAACAAATAAATGCCGTTAAACTAATTTTCGAATTAAATTTCAAGCAGTTGATTAGCTGTCAGATGCGTCGCTTCAAAAAAAAAAGGAAAATGATTTGAAACGATATGGAATTGGAGAACTAATTATCTCAGAGAGAAAGAAAAAGGAAGGAGGAATGATTGTGTGTATGTTATGTCTTTCAGGCCCAATAAAGTATTTTTCATTCGCTTGCTTTAAATACTTTTTTGCGTTTGTTTTCTTGTGTTTTGTTTCGTTTTTAATTTGATGTCTTTGAATAGATGTGAAAATAATGCCAAAGAAAAAGAAAATTTTAACTCTAACCCACTTTTGTTTTATGGATAACTACGGTTAGGGATAATTTATTTGTTCGAAAGAGAGGGCATATAAAAATGCAGAACAAATTGAAAAATCAAGATTATAGCAACTGGGGAAAGTCAGGATCAAGACCGATTCTGGTAAGATGAATATGTTCATCTTGATTATAGGATGTCCGGAATTACACAGTGCGCCCTTAGGCATGCATCAATGAGGTGCGAAAAAGATTAATAATTGAAGATAAAAGATGGAAGATGAGCTTCCCGGTCAGTTGTGTGCCAAATTTAATTTTTTTTTCTTGTTTGTTATTTTACAAAATCCATTCATTTTGTTTCGCTGTTTATAGAAACTACATGAAGCATTACCCGGAAATTACAGAACTTTTGAATTTGAGTCATATCTTAATAAGAGTATGTTACCTATTTGGTTTTATGCGTTCACAAACGCACAGTATATTTTGCAACAATTCATCAGAGAGCTTAGCAACCTCGAAAGCAAGATAACCTATCTGAAAGTTACGTTCGTGAACGTATCCAATTTCTATAGTACATTTGTGCAACCAGCTGATTTCGTGGTCTGCTCTTCTATACGATACTAAAGTATACCAGAAATTTAGCACTAGCTTGGTTTCGATTTGAAAATCATATGATTGTTCGTTGTTATGGTCGTCAGCTGTTATTTAACACGTATTACAACAACACCGAAAGCATTGCACAGCAAAGCAATAAGACACCGAACGTCCCCATTCTCATTATTAATTTTCTTTTTCAAAATTTTCAAATTTCAGTGTGAACACACTCATTTGTAGCTCATTTTTGCTCATTTTTCTACTGTCATTTTATCTGACATGTGGCATGATGACATTTCAAAGGACCAACAAAAATCAGACAAAAATAACAAAATAATTGAAGTATGAAAGTGGATGAACCTTCTATTCAAAATCCTCAGCCTGATAATGGTCCTGCCGATACAACCAAAACAGATACCCTAGCAGAAGATTCTCCAGCATTATCGAAGAGACAACTGAAAAAACTCAAAAGAAAAGTCCAATGGGAGGAAACCAAAAAGGCAAAACGCCAAAAGGAGCGTGAGAAACGCAAACTCAAGAGACAATCGGCCTTACGTGAAGGACTGACCTTAGGACCCAGTCGAAAGGCGCTTAAAAGAAACAAAGTCGACAAAAGTCCAAGTATTCTAAAAGTTGCTATCGATCTAGACTATGATGATCTTATGATTGACAAGGATGTCGCCAAGTGTGTGAAGCAGTTGCTAAGAATCTACACTGTCAATCGACGGTCTAGAATGCCAGCAACTCTTCACTTTACCGGCATCAAAGAAAATGGTCGGATTCATGAAGTATTGAAGAAGAACGATGGCTATGAGTTCTGGGACGTCCATTATGTGTATCAGTCTTATTCTGAGAATTTCACAAACGACGAAATTGTCTATCTAACCAGTGATTCCGATGTAATTCTGCAGGAAATTGATCCCAGTAAAACTTACATTATTGGAGGTCTGGTAGATCATAACCACCACAAGGGGCTTTGCTATGAACGGGCAAATAAATTGTCACTTAAAACTGCCCGATTGCCGTTGGCTGAACATGTGGATATGAAGACACGTTCTGTGCTAAGTACCTACCATGGTAAGGTCAATGAATTGATTAAAGGATTGGCTTGTAAATTGTTATCTTTTCTAGTTTTTGAAATACTGTTACGGCTGTCGGAGGGAATGTCATGGGCAGAATCTATTTTGGAAACTATTCCAATGCGAAAAGGTGCTAAACTGAAGGGAGCCACAGACGAAGTCATGACTCCATTACCTGCTGCAGAAAATGAAACGAAGGAAAAACTAGTGGTTGAGCAAACAACCGCGGCGGCAATGACCACTGAGGAGACGAACGAATAAAGTAAAAAAAAAAAAACAGAAAAAGCTTTCGTTTGGTATTTTCTTTGTTTTTTTTTAATAAACAGAACTCCAGATTGTCATGGAAAATCTCCATTTCTCATAAAGGTCTAACCTGACGCGTTGGCTTACTTAAATCCTTACTGAATATTAATTTGAAGGCTTGCGGTTCTGTGGACGATTTGAAACGATTTCAACGGCACACATTGAATTCTACCGGAATGAATCTATTTCCATGAATTGGAATTGGAATGAATGAACAGATCACTGATAGAAAAGAGATTCTTGTTCAGAATTTTTGTTTGTGCTGCATATTTGTAGTCATGAATCTCAAATTACGAACCGCGGCTGTACAACTACAATCGCAGGATGCAGCAAGGAGTCCAAAATTCAATACGAATGCTTTAAGTGATCCCAACATATGTCGTAACTATATGAAAACCCTTAACGACAGAGCTTCGTCATTAAACGGATTTTAACATTCATAGGTTGACGAGATGTGGGGTGAAATAAAGTGTTTTTATGGAGGCTGGATCCGAGACTGTGCCCAGGTGGATGAGAGTTAGAGATTCTAGGATATCCCAAGACACCTGGGAAAAAATCGAGCTTCGTAAATCGTTGAAGATGCAAATAAACGCCGAGACAGACGCTCAACGAAAGGCTGAATTGCGAAGCGAATATCGGATAGCCATGGTCCATCGTTGGGTGAGACGTGACAGAAGGGTGAGGCTAGACGTCCTTGCTGATAATGCGGAAAATGCTGCAAGAAGAGGAGATATCCGAGAATTGTATCAAATATCCAAGGAAGTTGTCGGTAAAAAAGCAACACCAATCATCCAGTAATGGATGTGGATGGGACACTTTTGGTATCAATTGAAGATCAGCTACGCAGGTGGAAGGATCACTTTTGTGCCCTGCTTAATGATGATTCCGTTGAACAGAGTACTGAAGTGCTCGAAATAAATGAGATGCGCAGTTCCTGTTGGGGTATTGGTATTGACATCGACTTCGATAAATCTCCTCAAAAACAACAAAACAGCCGGGCTTGATGGAGTACCAGCTGAATTTTTGAAAGCTGATCCCACCACAGCAGCTAGTATTTTGCATCTTCTGATAAAAAATGTTTTGCTAAAACGAAACCTATCCCAGGGAATGGAAAGATGGAATGGTATTACCGTTTTGTCCGTTTTTTCCAAAGCTATTGGCAACTTTAATCCTCGAACGGATAAGGCCTGGCCTAGGATTGAGACTACACTCAAGGGACATCAAGCTTGTTTCCGCAGCGGTGGTTCGTGGCCATATCAACACCCTGCGCATCGTACTTGAACAGTCTGTGAAATTTCAATCACCACTGCACCTCATGTTCGTAGATTTTGAGAAGGCCTTTGACCGAGTTAACCGTGAATGTATATGGAGATCAAGAGATCACTTCTCGGTAAACGAATTCCAGCAAAAATTCTTGCCATTATAAGGGAGTCCTACAACAATGCAAGGTGTTCGTATTGCATAATGTGCAGCTATCCGACTCTTTCGAAGTGCGTCAGGGTATGAGACAAGGGGATGTTCTATCGCCAATTCTTTTTCTGCTGGCGATAGATGATGTTCTGACAGCCAGTGTTGGTACAACGGAAAGGCAGGGCATTCAATGGAGAACGTTTGAAAGGCTTAGCCATTTAGACTACGCCGGGCGACGATATATGTCTCATGGCAAATAACATCAGTGGGCTAAACGTGATGGGTCAAACTCTACGATTGAAAGGAGAATCGTGCGATCTTAGAACAAACAGCAAAAAGACAAAAAGGCCCCCCCCCCCAAACAACAGCGTAATATTTTTCACACGCCTGTTGAAGAGTTAAATTACCTCGCAAACGGTGGTACGGATCTGGACGTAAAAAGCAGAATAAATAAAGTCTGCGTTGCTTTTGGTTCTCTATCTCAAATTTGGAAAAACAGTCAAATCTCCTTATGCATTAAGTTGAATCCAATGTTAAATCTGTGTTATTATATGCTTGCGAAACCTGAAAAATCTCGGCTACCATCTCGAGAAAATCGGAGGCTTTCGTGAATCGCTCTCCACGGTACATCCTGAAGATTCGCTGGCCACAAACTTATTCTAACAAGGAATTGTGGCACAAGATAAGTCAGAAGCGTTTGGACGTGGACATAAGAAAGCGCAAATGGCAATGGATTGGTCACACACTGAGGAAACCAAAAAATGATATTGCGAAGCAGGGGTGGACTCGGCTAAGGTGATATATGATAAGTGATTGTCACAATCAAAACATTCAGGAATGGAATCGGCTAAGGTGATATGTGACAGTCACATTTATGATAGTCACATGCGATCACATTAAATTTTGAGTCTGCGTAAAGTGTCCGCCAGGAAAATAACAAATTCTGGCATGATCTTACGCAGACTGAATTGTTTGATTGTGACAATCACTTATCATATATCACCTTAGCCGGTTTCACTCAAGGAATGGAATTCTCAGCGTTAACGGCGGATTGGAAGACCAAGAACAACATGGAAATCAACAGTCCTAGCAGAAGCTAATTCCCAGAGAAAGACGTGGCCACAGTTAAGATATCTAGTTGCAGAACGTGAAGGATGGAGACGTTTTGTTGGCGCCATATGCCCCGAGCGGGGTTAAAGAACTTGATGATGATTTGTTGAATTTTGAAACATTGACAAGTATAACTTCGAGGTAGTCAGTGAATTTGTCTACATGGGCACTGCTGTCAACACATGAACAACATCAGCGCAGAAATCAAGCGTAGAATCATTCTTGTTAATCGTTACTTTGAACTAAGTAAGCAATTGAGGAATAAAGCCCTATCGAGAAGAACTAAGGAGACGCTATATAAAACACTCATCATGGACGCTTTTCTCTTCGGATGAAAGCTCTCTTGGGGTATTCGAAAGAAAAGTACTACGTGCGATGTATGGTCCTGTTTACGATCCGGTTTACAACAAGAACACAAGAAGATATAACAACCTGTCGTATTTGCTGTATATAAGGCTAGCAAAAAAAAATCCGTATCCAGCGGCTGAGATAGCTAGATCATGTAGAGTGGATGAACATCGAAGCTCTAGAGCGCAGAAGCAGAAGCTAAGGCAGACTTCATGTCTGATGGAACGACCATGTAGAAGGAGACAATTTACTGCTTCTATGTGTGAAACTGGAGACGGCAGGCTAGAGATCGAGCACCACTCTATGTAGCGCTAGCAAAAGCAAATTAAGCTCGTCTTATACGATAAACCTGCTGCCGATTCCCAAAAAAAGCAGACTCAATGCTTTCGGAAGGTGTTATCAACCCCCCTGTACTTGAGAGCGTAAATGATATTATGGGACCAATCTTCTTCCACACTCGTTCAGTTGCAAGGGTTTTAAAAGATCTTAACATTCACAAATCCGCTGGCCCGAATATTATCCCCGCTATTGTTCTGAAAAGGTGTTCTTCAACGCTGGCAAAACCATTGCGTGAGCTTTTCCATCTGTCCTATTCCTTTGGGCTCTTTTCGAGTGGATGGAAAACAGCATTTGTCTAGCCTGTTCCTAAAAAGGCAAATTCTCCTCCCTCAAACTATCGACCAATTGCACTTACATCCCTTCTTTCTGAAGTCATGGAAACCCTGATTAACTTTAAGCGTAAGAATTATCTTGAGGACCGAACGCTTCTTAATGACCGGCAATACGGCTTTCGTAGCAATTGATCTACTGGTGATTTGATGGCTTGTCTCACCAAAAAGTGGAATCAATCTCTTCACCGTTCTAGTGAAAGTAAGATTATTGCACTTGATATTTCAAAAGCATTTGATAGAGTTTGGTATCAAGTCCTTTATCGAAAATGCGTGCATTTGGACTCGACAAATCTCTTCTTCGTTGGATTAGTAATAACCTTTCGAACCGTTCAATACAAGTTGTCTTGAACTGATTCAAGTCTGATACTCACAAAAAAAAGGTGGTGTGCCCCAGGGCTCCGTTTTGTCTCCTACTCTCTTCCTCATATTTATCAACGACTTATTATCTGAAACTAGTAGTTGTTTCGCTGACGACAGTACTCTCAGCTTTTCATATTCGTTTCCAGACACTCATCCATTTGCTTCGGTAGTGGCGCTGCAACGGCAGCGTATGATTAGTTCATTAAATTCTATTCTTGACAGCATTGTACAATTGGGAATAAGAAATCGTGTAGAATTTAATTCTTCAAAAACAACTCAATGTTGTCTTTTGTCGTTAAAGCGGAACATACCCCCAATGCCACTATCGATGAGTGGCACTTGTATCGCAGAAACAGAACACCTATTAGTTCTCGGAATGTGCATTGCAGACCACCTTCTGTGTCACCCCTTCTGATCTGGCTACGGTCTATAAATCGTATACTCGTCCAAAACTTGAGTATAATTCCCATGTTTGGGCAGGTGGTCCAATTGCACACTTGAGTTTCTTAGACAGAATACAAAAAAGAGCTTTGAAAATGTGAAAATGATAGGCGACCGAACAATAACAGAAACATTTACATCTCTTGAGCACCGTCGTAATATTTCGTACCTTTCGTTATTTTACCGTTATTATTACAATCCATGCTCTAGCGAAATAGCCAGCTGCATTCCTCCCCTGAAACAATTCAACCGTAATACTCGCTGCTAGGAATGCCCATAAATTTACCCTTGAACCCAATTTCTGGAATGCCTTCCCAGACTGTTTTTCCCTCCTTCCGCCCGCTGTGTTTAATCAACATTATAAGGGTAGCCAAAATCCCTTTTGCGGGGGCATTATAACAAAAAAAGTTAATTTAATGTGGACGTTCCCTGCTGAATATAATTTAGCGTAAACAGTTAGCTCTTAGTAGGTATTCCGCAGAAATTTAATTTCGTGTCCATAAATAAATTGAAAAACAACATCGAACACACATATATTAGCACATTGATTTTATTAGCATAACTTCAGCGACTTATCTGATGCAATCCAAAAAAAAAACTGGCATTTTGTCAACAATACTGTAAAAAATATTTGGAAAATATAAAAATAAATTAATTTCATAAATTGGATCTTGTTGAATCTCACGAATACCAATCTCAATATCTTGTTTTGTTATCATTTGGTGGTTTAACTTTAAACTCTACGACGTTTGGTATATTATAAATCGATTAAATGTTAGTATTCTTTAATTTCTTTTGTTCATTCTAATTAAGTTCTCATAATTTGTTAAATACTAGAATAAATTGTTACTTTAAATAATTAATCTCAAAATTAATTTATTTAGTTTTAATTGTTAGCGTTTTACTGGTACTCGTCAGTATTGACTATTTCATAATCACTTTCCTCTTCGTCGGAGTATGTTTTAGTATCCTCCTCGTGTATTATACGATGTGATTCAGTACTCATGCGATTATCATTTGCACCACCACCACCACCACCACTGGCCCATGATACCAGTCCAGTGACAAGACTTGGCAACATATTACTCGACATAATCAAAGACTGCTGCATTTGTTGAGTAAGCTCGATTTTTTTTATTTGTGATCCATGATCAACGACATTTGAGTGATCGGGGAATTTCAAGCCCTTGATTAGGTTCTCTTCATCGGAAGATGATGATGTTGATACAGAAGAGTCTTTCTTGAAGTGACCCTTTTTGAACTCGATTTCAGCAGATCGAGAACGCTCGTTTACCTCGTCGGGTACACCAATACCCAGGGCGTCATCCTCATCCGTTGAGTTTTCGTCAATTTCTGGGATACAGTCAGGGATCAGTAGGAACGAGGGGATTTCCTCGCTCTTCTCCTCACCCTCCTCGGCAGGAAGGGTGATGCTGGACTGATCACTGGCATGTTCCAGAAGCGACAAATTACTCTCGTTAACTTCGGGTAGAAATTCATCGAATTCATTTTCTTGCACTTTGTCCGACCAGTTGCGTTCTGTGTTTATGTTGGAAGAGTTATGTGTATTTTTTTTTTATTTTTTTTTTTTAATATTTACCTGCTTTTTTAAATTTAATTATTTTAAAATTATATTTTGTGGAAAATATAACAGCAACAACCAGACTGATTAGCACCACTGTAGAGCCAGATAAAAAATGTCCCAAGATTGCCAGAGTTCCCAAAGCGACAGAGGCAATAGCGCAGAAAAGTGAAGGATTTCCTTCGCGAATTGTTTTGACTCGGTCGAGAAGAGCCATCATTTTTATTTGTAGTTCATCTGGTGGAATCACTTGCACCGAGAAAATGTTCTTATAGAACCAATAAAAAAATACCAAGAGGAATAGCAAGCCCAGCGGTTTTATACGGATCCTGGAAAGAAAAACAAATTATTTATGATTTTAATAATAAAATAAATCTTTGTTGCAAATGAAGGAAGTTGTTATGTTTCAAAACCTAAAAGTACAAATAATTAATTAATACTTTGAAGGTGTTCTTTTGGCAAAGCTAATCAGTTTGGTCCTTTTTGTATATCTCCTCAAATGTTAGTTTCTTTTACCATTTCGCAGAAAAAGTGTTTATAGCTTACTTTTTCGTTTATTTGCCACTAGGGTAAAACCAAGCTGTTGGCCGCGTGCGACGGCGGACGATTTCGGAGAAGATACAAAATAAAGCTAGGTGGACTTCGATGGGATCGGACCTTGCTCGTATGAACCAAAAGGAACGAGATCAGAGTCTTTGGAAGAAAGCAACGTGGCAGACTTTGCTTACGTTGGAAGAATGGCGCAGAAAAGGACGCATTGGAAGGAAGCGTGCGAAACTGGATGGCGTCGGCCAGCAATTGGGACGTAGGGAAGAACTTGTTGAATGAGGCCCGGAGCGGCGTTGCGCCGTTGATGATGATGAATGCATTTTGTATTACGCTGGAGCATTGTTTATTGGAGTAGCGATGGGATAAGATGGGGTACCAGCATTTGTTCTGTTAATTTCAGACTGGAAAAGAACTCGCGCTGTTTAGGTCGGTCCGAAAGGTAATTTCTAATCCAACGAACAACATCAATCCCTAAGTGAGCTTCATGCCAAGCTCATCAAATGCTTTTAAAACATCAAGCGAAATAACCAAATTTTTTTCAAAACGATGAAAAGATTTGCTCCACCGATCAGTAGATATACCATTGCACTACAATTTGCCCTTACAAAGGCGGATTTGAATCTACGATCGACCAACTCTTCACATAACGTCAGATACTGGAGAAAGCCCAAGAATTCAACATCGAGATTCAATAACTGTTCATCGATTTTAAGGCAGCCACGATAGTATAAATAGGGGTGAACTGTACAGAGCCAATTTTAGCTTGGGGATTCCTGCTAAACTGATTGTCTTATCAGGTGTGCTGGCAATGGTGACGTTATGTGCCGCTGCGATATCAATTAGCCTCAGTCCGTTTTCAGACGTTGTGTCGTGTAGGCTATGTTCCGACAGTCCTACCAAAGATTTCTTCTTTACCTATTTTGGCGTTAAAATCGCCTAGTACGATCTTAACGTCGTATTTAGGGCATTGCTCATATGTTTCGTAGAAGTCATCCTTGGTGGCCTCATCTTTGTCCTCCGTGGGGACTTTAAGCGCATATTAGGCTAATGTTGGCGAATTTAGCCTTGATAAGGATTGTCACAAGTCGCTCAGTTACGTGTCGAAAGCCCAAGACTTCTTGCCTAAGTCTACCACTTATGAATAACGAATCCGCACCCAAATAAAAGCTGTGGTCTTCTTGCACTATCACCGTAGCACACGTCACAGTTTTTCATCTTCCTTTTGCCCGGCCCATCCCATCGCACTTCCTTGATAGCAGTAATTCCTGCTCTGTAGCAGTCTAGGGCCTCCGCTAGTTTTTAGGCTCCACGTGATCTGTTAAGAGTTCTAAGGTCGTTGTCTTTAATTCGTTTTTCCGGGTCGTCAACAGTTAATCCGTCCTTTTCCGAGGCTATTGGTCGCTTCGCAACTTCTTCTTTTTCCATGGCAGGCTTGTTAACCCCACGTACAATCCCCAACCTGGAGGGCCAGGTCCTTTGTTGGATTCCTTGGACAAAAGGAACCGGAGAAATAAGCACAATTGATGTGTACGAGATGGTTGCAGCAACTGTGCATCACCTGTTTGATGCCTTTCAGTGCCTACCCTATTCATACAGTTCCCATACGTGTACTATTATTTCATGAATTGCTTGATGTAGAGTTGACCCTCCATGTTTGATCAGCTCGGCAGGTATGCCGTCGACTCCCGAGGCCTTGTTATTTTTGAGCTGATTTATCGCCTTTTGTATCTCAGCAGCAATGGTGGAGTCTCCATTTCTTCCGTGAGCTAATGGTTCAACAATTCATTAAAGTACACTTCCCATCGCTCCAGAACGCCTTCAGGATCGGCAATCAGATATTCCTCATTACATTATGTGCAGCGTGGTGTATATTGCGACATGTCTCTGACGGATTGGTAGAACTTCCGCGCCTGATGCGGACCTACCTCTCAATTTCCTTCCATTTCACAGACAATGATTTTCTTTCAGGCTGCCTTTTTTCTCCTGTGAAGTCTTTTTACTATTCTTCTGAGCTCTTTATATTCATCTTCGCGTGTTCGCGTGCATGTGTTGTATGAGAGACTGCTGCATTGCTCAGTATGCAGCATTCTTACGTTCAGACGCTAGTTTGCATTCATCGTCAAACCAGTAGCTACGACTTCTTCTTCGACTACTGATGGTGTCAACATTACTAATGACTTTGTTCTTAAGGCGTGACCATTTATCCTCTACGCGCTGCACTCTGTTCCCAGGATTTACTTTTCCCTCATCGAGCTCTCCGATTGCTTTTGTTTTTATCGCGTAGGGCAGCCGTGTTGATTCCAGCCTGAGCGGCGGATGCAATATACTTCTCCGCAGAGCAATCGGCTCTCGGAACACCATACCAACAAGATAGTTGTTCGAGTCAATGTTGGTACCTCGATACGTTCGTATCGTCGTCAGGCTCGAGTAGTAGCGACGACCTATCAACTTGTATGTAGTCAAGTGACTCTATCAGGTGATTCCCAAGTGGCTTTGTAGATATCTTCGTTGTTGTTGCCATTTCTATGACTCGTAGTCCACTGTCATGAGTGTTCTCATGTAAACTATGGAAGTCTATGTTCTGAATACCTGTCCCTACCTTATTTATCTTGGACAGACATTGAAAATCCTCTCCACAAGTTCGTAGAAGGAATCATTCTCGCCAACTTCGGACTCTTCGATAGGCATTGACGTAACAAACTAAACCGATTTATAAATAAAATTTTGTAGAAATCAAACGAGTCGTTACGAAAATAAAAAAAAAGTTACTGTAAGACACCTTTTGAAGCAAAATTGTTCAATTTATTTCCGATCACCATATTTCAAAAATACTTTCAAGAAAATGAATTAGTCTTTTTTGACAAATATAACGGTTATACAACAGAAATCTTCCAGGTTAAATGATGTCATATACAAAGAATTTTATTGTTAGATTTTTACATTTCGTTATGCCAGTTATGTCATGTTTGATTCACGAATCTTTAACACTAACCTTTAACCACACCGGAATCTCGAGTAAGAATAAATAAACAATCAATTCTACTAGAATGTTAAAACCCCACGCAGAGTCCGAAAAAGACCTTCGAACAGCCTGAAACTTTTAAAGTTTACTGAACCATTTCAAGTTTTGTATTTTCTTATACAAGTTAGAAACCTTGAAGAGTTTACTGTTAAGTTCAGTCAAGCAATTACTTGTTATCAAAGTTGGAAACGATTTCTATGACCTTGGCGGCTTAAGTTAGACGACACTACATACACTGTATATTTCCTGATTTGAATATAAATTAATTTGAATATACAGAAATGTGTATACTTTTCATTATCAGTGTTTTGTGGCTGGAAAAGTTATGATAACAAAATTTGGACGATAATTCCACATTAGAAACTTGTTGTTGATCTATTGCGCGTCTTTTTTAAATAAAAAAAAATATATTTTTAGATGATTCTTAAAATTGTTTCAACTCTTTTGTTCTGCCAGGACATCAGTAAAGGTCAAAATCCCTATAAGGAGTTGAAAGATCTTTTCTTTTGTCGTCTGGGAATGCACTTGATTGGTCATATATAAAAATAAATTTACACTGTTAATTGCAATATCAACAGATAGATAAATTGTTGGTCAAGGACTTACTTTTATTGATGGCGATTGCGAAACCTTTCTAATCTTTAGTTAGAAGTGCTGCTTCGTCTTGATAAGCATGTAATGTTTACAAAACACAAAACTAAAACAACAAAAACTTACATTTCGTATGCGTGGACTAATTCCATTATAATGCGTTCGTGGTAGCCGCACATGAGTGCTTCTTTTGGATGAAGTTTGTTTTTGATTAAAATTCTTAATAAGTTTTCTAAATTTGTTTATAAAGAACTTATCTCCGACTCGGGGGAGTCGAACATCTTTTTACGACGTTTATTTTTCTAAAGTGAAATGTCATGTATTTTGATCAGCAAAAAAAGTCTGCACATTTTTGACAAGCAGGTGTGTGTGCGTTTCAGGGGTTTGCAAATAGTTTTATTTGTAAAATGAGCAGGTATGGCATATCAAAATATTTCTTTTTAAAAAAGATTTGTCCATTATTCGGTTTCGAAACAACAAAATTTGTTTTTTTTTTTTTTTTTAACCACGTTTACCACGTTTTAGACCAAGTTTGCAACACAAATTCATGTCGGAAAGTATACGATTTGTCGTAAAAGCCTTTCTTTCCTTTCGACGTGTACAATTAAACAGATGATTGTAAATGAAGTACTCTGGAGCTTACGAGACATGGACCTCACTCGACTTTGCCTGTGTCACAATCTGGAAATTTTGGACTTGCTTAAAAAAGAGAAAACAGAGAAGATTCTGCAACTGAATAAAAATCACTGCGTTTTCCTGTGCGTTTGCCGGGCACAACATGCAGGCATAGCACAAAAAAGATATTAAAACTCAGCAAATACCATTGCCAAGAATGTGGTTACGAAAATGTGCATTAGGACACAACACTTTTCCTATTGTCGAATTCGTTTTTAAAAAAGATCAATCTTTTTCTTGATCTAGATAACTTTCTGGATTTTTATCGAGATTTACACACACACTCCGCTTTATTTCATTTGGATTTTGTTCTTGATTTGAAAGTTTTGTGTAAATTAAAGTGAAAAAAAAACATCAAGAATTAACAAAATATTGAATAATCCCATCAGGCACGATATCTACGTCGTTGCCGTGTTCCGATGGTGATATTTCGTGAGTTTCTCAAGCAAATTGATTGAAGTGAAGGAACTCCGTGCGTGAATTATTGTGTGCTTTTTACAAAATTTAAACCCATCCGTTTTATTAATGATAATAAGCACATAGTTTTCATTATCACTACACAATAGCTTTGTTCTTGACAAGTTCAAGAATTGTCCAAAAAACCTGGATTTTTTGAATCTCAAAAAACACAAAAGGGCTGCCAATTAAGTTACTGACAAATCACAAGAAGGGGAATGACTATTCGCACGCTACTGCTCAACCAGTTTCGCCTGTGCTAAATTAAGAATGTAAATTGAAATGATTATTAAAAACAATAAACTCAAACTTGCATACTTATCTAATAGGGTTTTTCAGCTTGGTGTGTTTAAAGTAAGAAACTAGGTAGAATGAATTGTTTCATTTTGAGTGAAAAAACAATTAGCTGATATATGTAAAATGAGTTTTATGAGAATTAACAATTTACGTGCAGCAAATTAACACAAATCACAAATTGACAGCTAATGTCAGTATAAAACAGCTGACCGTTACCTCAACTCGCCCTAGCAAAATACCAAGATCAACTTCAGGGTGACTTCATGGCGACGAGTTGTGGCGACCCCAAGGTGACTTCAGGGCTCATGGAACAAAGCTAATGACTTGTGTTCTCTTTGACAATTTCTGTCACGTTACAAGGGAACGCGGAACATGATAAAAAGTATCTTATGTCCGTCTACTGGTTTTAAGCTACCTCTCCCCCAATTTTCAACCACGGTGCCAGTACATCTGCAGCTGAGATGGTTGAAATTCAAATTATGCAAGTAGATGCTGAAATTGCTTCTATATCGCCAACCGACTGTATAGGTATTGAACGAAAATATGAAAACAGTTGACATCATAAACAAAACACGGAAATCCGGAGTGTTCAAACATGATTTGAAGTAGAATACATAAATAATAATAATAGCGGTATTTATGCAATCGCGTGTGGTCAAATGTTTGTTTTGTTATAAGAAAGAGCGAGAGCGTTGAAATAAAGAAACGTAAAGGCATAATAATGTTCGACATATGCAGTCGCGTGACGCTGATTCCGTGTGTGAAAGCTACAGGCGTGGGCAAAAGAGAATTGGTGAAGAATCAGCGTCATATGATTATGTGTATAAAAGGGGACTACGTGTACTTCAATTTCAACTCTGACGTTAAATGACTATTTCCATTCCACATTTACGCAATTTGTTTCGAGGGGCGTTCATGCAAATGCTTGCAGATAGATAGGATTATCTACAGTGTATGAATTTATCCTTTTCCGATCGAGTCTCAAATAACCTCCAAAGGAGTCCTTTACCGCCAGCATCAAGTATTGAGAACCAGTGGCAACATTGCCAAAATGCCATCGACGGAAGTGCTGGGTTTTACACGGCCACCACAACGAAACCCCTGGTTTCATCAGGAGCTGATGATGAGTGTCGGCAAGCACACGCAGCTAAACAAGAAGCATACAAGGCGGCGCTGCAAAGAAGGACCAGAACTACCCGTGCACTCTACGAGCAGAAGCGGAAAAAGGAACACCGCCTTCCCCGAAAGAAAAAAAGGGAACATGAGAAGCGCGCGATCGAGGAAATGGAGAGCTGTTATTGCAGGAATGAAGTTCGAAAGTTTTACCAAAAGGTACAAAGAAACTGTCAAAAGTACAGAGCTCGAACTGAAGCTTGCAAAGACGATCAAGGGAACATCGTCGTGGAATCGCAGTCAATGCTGAGAATATGGAAAAACGATTTCTGCAGACTGTATAACGGCGATGACGAAACGAATTCCGCTGTCAGGCAGAATGTTCCACTTTATCTGGGCGGAGAAGACCAACAATTCCGACCACATCATCTGTATGAAGTACAGCTAGCTATATCTAAACTTAAAAGCAACAAAGCCGTCGGAGCCGATGGCCGATCTGCCGAGCTCTTCAAAGCTGCAGGCGATGACTTGTCTATAAGTATGCACCAACTCATAAGCAAGATATGGATAGAAGAAAGCATGCCCGATGAATGGAATCTCAGCATAATTTGCTTGATCCTTAAAAAAAGGAGACCCCCTGAGCTGCAGCAACTATAGGGGTATCAGTCTCCTCAACATCGCCTACAAGATGTTTTCTGCTGTATTGTGTGAATGCCTAAAGCCATTCGTCAATAAACGGTAGGTCCATATCAGTGCGAGGCCAGAAAAGTCCACTATCGATCAAATATTCACATTATGGCAGATCTTGGAAAAAAACTCAAGAAATTCAAATCGATACCCACCAATTGAATAGCAAAGTCCTCTCTCGGGCAACTAAACTGTCCCTTTATAAGACCCTCATCATCCCAGTCCTGCTCTATGGTGCAGACGCATGGACGCTATCAAAAGCGGATGAGGATACATTAGGCTGTTTCGAGAGAAAGATTCTTCGGGTGATTTTTGGTCCCACATGCATAAACGGAGAGTTGAGAAGAAGATACAATGAAGAACTGTACCAGCTGTACAGCGACACAGACCTAGCCAAAAGAGTAAAAATTAAATGTCTCAGATGGCTAGGTCATATAGAGCGGATGTACATCAATGCTCCGGCCCGAAAATCTTCGAATCCACCCCAGAGGGACGGCGCAGTAGAAGAAGACCGAGACTCAGGTGGCGCACACAAGTGGAAGAGGACGTCAACCGACTCCACGTGCGAAACTGGAGACAGCTAGCTAGGGACCGAGCTGGCTGGAGAAGCTTGTTGGTTGAGGCCCAGGTCCACCCCGGAGACAGAGAGTATGAATTTATCTCATTTAATGAATACCCCTAATATTTTATATAGTAAATATCACCTATTACGAGACGCATTCTCGCACAACGCGCGGTCTTTTACATGCAGCCACATCCCATTTTTTGACGTAGGTCACATGTTATGGCGCTCAAACCTCTATGGTATCACAACAGAAAAGATTTACGTTAATCTGAGTGTGTTGGATGCAATGTCAACCAGCGCATTAGCCTAACCTTACCAAAGTATGTCGAACATCTTTACAATTAACTTTTAATAAAAACATAATTTTTTATTTTTAAAGAACCTACACATAAAAAGTTTCACATTACTGTACATTACATTTGTCAAAATGTCAAAACAAACTACCTATCCGACGTTCCATACTCCGTTATATCGCCCACATCTGTTTACATCTTTTTGTTGCAAGGCATATGTTTTGTGTTTTTTGTACCTATTTGTTTTTTTTTATATTTACAGGAATTGTTTTTGAAACAAGTATATACGTAGTTTTTGAAGAACATAAAAGTTTCTTGTTTCAAAACAAAAATATTACAAACAAAGAAGGAGGATTGTTCGTCCCTAAATCCTCCACAATGCCTAATCAAATTGATAATATAATAATCCAAGTGAGAGCCCGGCTTCAACAGCAAAACATTAAACTCTGGCTTGAGCCGTACTACTATGAAGAAGTCGGTGTTGTACAAACTGAATTGGAAGTGAGTTCTGAGTGCAACAAACTAAGTAAATTTTAAAGAAAACCAATTTTTCTCTAGAAACTTGCAGAAGAATTCAGCGCAAATTTGGCAATTTCACCATCGAATTGTAAATTGGCCTTGAGCGAGCTGCAGGACGGGGCCCTGCGTAAGTTAGAAGCCCGCAAGGAATTCGCAGAAACTGGTAAGAGTTTCGAGATATTCGCAAAAAAGGTTTCTCTCAATTTTTTGTTTCTAGGTTTGGCTACTTTCTGTGTACGAATTGTTAACAACACCGAGGGAACAGAAAATGTCTTTTCGGTCAAGTGCGCCCTCTCCGACCCTGGCGAAGAGTTGCAAAAAAGAATCGCTGAAAAAATGAAACTAAGCGATCCTAAACGCATCAAAATTATTGGTGCAGGGAAGATTGTCAACCCAAAAGTTATCCTCGAGTACCAAGGTAACTATGAGTATTAGAAAGCTCCATAAAAATTATTCGTTTGCCCTTTATTCTCTAGGAATCAAAAACAGCCAGCAATTCATGGCAATTATCGGATCGGTAGATAGCAGCGTTGTCAACACTCAAGGAAAAATGTACGACCGAATACAGAAAATTAAAAAAGACGTCGAAGCGATTGTGAGCTCAGGAAATAGGCTTTTTGAGGTGAATTCAACATGAAGTCTTTTTCGAATATCAATAGATATTCAAGATATTATTTATCTCTAGATGGAAGACCAAGACGGAAATCCAGTATTTCTTCCGCCGGATGAAAACAAAGCTCTCCTCATGGCAATGGGCTTTTGTGAGAAGGCTCGAGCAGCTATTAAACGGAACCAATACGACGAGGCACTCATACTGCTTCTGGAAGCCGATGATAAGTTCACCACATGCAATTCCAAGTTCTTGGAGTCTGTAGATAACTATGCCCTGGTCAATTTGGACATTGTTTGGTGTTATCTTTGTCTCAAGGTAACGACGCTTAGGATGTAAGCAGGGTGTATCATTTGTCCACTGAATTCCTGTCTGAAAATGCAGAATCCAGACAATTTTGGTGGGGCTGCATGGTATCTCAATTGTAGACTTTTTGATAGGCCTGCAGCCTGCAGCCATTTAGAAACTGTCCAGTGTTGCGGCAACTGAAGTAGAGTGAGACGTCTCACAAATCTCAGCTCTTCAGAGGGAAAATTGAATGCGATCCTTGACTTTTTAAGCAATTAAACTACCTCTAGCGACATTATCCCGAATTGTCATTATTCAAGCAGTCCAGACAATTTATGCCCCTCAAGGTCGGATAAAAATCATGCCCCCACGATGATCTATTAGATGAACAACGATGATAAAAAAACCACGTTCACACCGACATCTCTGGCTGCAGAGGTTGATTCGAAGCTTACAAAGGACGATCAAGGAAGCAACGTAGTAGAATTGCAGTCGATCCTTATGAATATGAAAAGACTGTTTAACGGTGATGAGCTGAATTCCGCTGTAAGGTAGAATGTATCCTTCAATCTGGGTGGACTAGGCTAGCTTTATCTATTTGAAAATCAAACAAAGCCGCTGGAGCTTCTTCAAGCTAGTCGTTTCCTTGCAATTTTTGTTATTAAATGAAACCTCAGCATTGTTTGTCGCTCGGCCAAAAATCCTCCGAAGATGACTGGGATGATTAAAGTCTTATACAGAGTCTCCTTTGTATTTCGAGGGAGGGCTTTGCTACTCAATTGCTTTCCTAGCCCATAGAAACAGCGATTGGAAAAAGTAATTCTTCGCTTTATTTCTGACGAGATGTTATCAGATGTTATAGCGGGTCCGAAGTACACAAAAACTACCTCAAAGTTGTACCTGTCTTGTGATGTTTTGTCCAATCCGCCGGTGTTGTGTGTCCCTTTTTGTGGACAGCAGGTACTTCGTTTTGGCCTCATTGACTGCTAGTCCCATCTTAGTCGCTTCAGCTTCAATGCTAGCAAACGTTCCAGTGACAGCTCGCCGAGTTCTGCCAATGATGTCTATGTCGTCAGTGCATGCTAGCAATTGCACAGACTTGAAAAAAAAATTGTGCCGCTACAATTGACTTGCGATTTTCTTATAATTTTTTCAAGTATTAAGTTGAAGAAATCGCACGATAGCGCATCACCTTGTCGGAATCGTTTTTTGACGTCAAAAGCTTCTCTGAGGTCATTACCAACCTTGACGGAGCAGCGAGAGTTCTCCATCGTCATCCTGCACAGTCGGACGAGTTTTGTGGGAATGCCAAAACCTGACATGGCTCTGTATAGCTCGTCTCTATAAATGCTATCGTACGCGGCCTTAAAATCGATAAAGAGGTGGTGAGTATCGATTTGGAATTCTTGGGTAGTTTCCAGGATCTGCCGTAGCGTGAACATTTGATCGATTGTGGACTTTCCTGGTCTGAAACCACACTGATAGGGGCCAATCAGGTTGCTGACGAAAGGTTTCAGGCGTTCACATAGTACGGCAGAGAGGTAGGCGATATTCAGAATGGACAGAAGTTTTGTCTGTCATCGTCCATGTTGAATGGTTAATTCTGCCTGACAGCGGGATTTTGGTCTTCATCGCCGTTTAACAGTCTGCAGAAATGGTCCTTCCAGAACCGACTGTGACTCTACTACGAGGTTTCCATTCCTATCTCTACAGGCTTATTTGCGGGTTTTTTTCCTTGGCACGTTCTTAATACCTGTTGGTAAAACTTCCGCACGTTGTTCCTGGAGTAGCATCTTTCAATATCTTCGATCGCGCGCTTCTCATGCTCTCTCTTTTTCTTTTGAAGAAGCCGGTGTTCTTCCCGTCTTTGCTGCGCGTAGAGCTCGCGAGCAGCTCTCGTCTTTCACTGTAGCGCCACCGTCATCGAACCAGAAGTTTCGTGGTGGTGGTCTGGTGAAACCTAATACATCAGTTGCGGCATCTCTGATGGCTTGTTGGCAGTGTTGCCACTGGTCTTTGGCACTTGATGCTGGCGGTACTGGATTTCTTGAGAGGTTACGCTATATTCGATCGGCATAGGCTCTGGCGGTTTCTTGACATACTTTTATCCGACATTATTTTGCAGATGAGCAGGTGTATCCATCTGACCTGGGTCATTTCCTGCATGTCTAAAAAGTTCCACTTGTAGCCTATCAGCACCTTTATTCGTTTTTAGTCTGGCAATGGCTACTTTGATACTTCTTGGTTGTCATCTATAATGACTAGTCCAGGTGGATCATTAGCATGATATTGGCCGTCATCATCATTCAACAACCGGTTGAAGTAGTCTCTTCAGATGGTTAACCTCAATTGCGTATCTACTACAACGTTTCCATCCCCATCTTTATAGTCCCAGGAAGGATAGTGAAACCTGATGTTGACTGTTTCAGTTTGCTGTACAAGTTTCGCACCTTTTTTACTGTTAAATTACCTCTGCATCTCCTCGACTTCACATTGCTGGTGATCTGAGTATGTCTTTCTTATATGTACTTCCTTCGCTCAATGTGGAAATTATAACATGTTCTAGTGATTTTGCGGAGCCAAGACCTCCATGCTTCCGTTTTGGCATTCCTTGCCTGAGCACTTTTGGAGTCTATCCAGGGGTATCCCGGAGATGGTTTTGAGGAGCCCAACACCTCTGACGCTGCGTTTCTTATGGCTTTCCAAACCTTTGGTCTTCGGAGTTCATATTTTCAGTCGAAGGATTTCTCTGAAGGGACACGCGATCAGCATAGGCTGTGGTGGTTGCTTCCGATTTAAGTCGTTCAACATTGAATTTCTTCTTCGTGGTTGTTGAGCGCCTACTAGTTTCCAAGGATATCCGTACACGAAATTTGGAACCAAATAGATAGTAATCCATGTGGATGTTTGCTATTCGGAACGCTAGAAGAATGTGTTCCGTCAATCCCGACTTGACCGATTTGGTTGCAGGTTCGACCTCCACGTGTCCTTGTAAATGTCAATGCTGCTTAACACCATGTTTTTTCCCGCTGGGAAATCGATGAGCCTGAGTCGGTTTCCGTAGGTGGTTTTGTGTAAGCTGTGCTTTCCGTTAGAATTGAAAAAGATGTGTTGTCCTCCCAATAGAATTTGAATGTCATGTTTGGGCACTTGAAAACTTTCTTTTGTTTCTTTCTTTTCTGTAGGAGCTTTGGTGCTACCTTACCTTACCATAGGTGGCAGATTAACAACCCACACACAGGAATGGTTGAGAGTATAAGTCAATAGGCCTTGGCTCCTTAAGGAGCTGTCGCGCCAATAAATTTATTTATTTATTTTGGTGGCGCTACAGTCCGGGTGGACCTGAGCCTTAACCAACAGGCTTCTCCAGCCAGCTCGGTCCCTAGCTAGCTGCCTCCAGTTTCGCACGTGGAGTCGTTTGAGGTCCTCTTCCAGTTGTGTGGGCCACCTGAGTCTCGGACTTCCTCTACTGCGCCGTCCCTCTGGGGTGGATTCGAAGATTTTCTGGGCCGGAGCATTGATGTCCATCCGCTCTATATGACCCAGCCATCTGAGACGTTGAATTTTTACTCTTGTGGCTTAGTCTGTGTCGCTGTACAGCCGGTACAGTTCTTCATTGTATCTTCTTCTCCACTCTCTTTGGTGCTAATTAGGCTTAAATGATGGAATTTGGCTACTAATCGTTATAGCTCTCTCGCTGACTTCGCAAAAGCTTTAGATCCTTTGTCGAAGTCTTCCTCTGATAGCAAAACCATATCCAAATTCCACCATATGGTGAATTCGGTTTGAATTCTCATCATTTCCCATAATAAATTTTCAATTTTCAGCTTTTATCAGGCCCGTTTCATCCCATCGCCTTTTGAGGAGATCTGTTGCGTTAGCTTTGAAACTGGATCCAACATTTTAAAATTGGTCTAAAATAAAACAACTACAATATCTTCTTTTTTTTCCTTTTCTTTTTCCCAATAAGAACGTGACACAACTCCCAGACGCTCAACGCCGTTTGGAAATATGCGAGAAGAGCTTCCATCGCAGCTATGGCAAGGACTTAAGTCGTTTAATTAATCTCAAAGGTGATTCGTGTCCAGAACGGGCTCTGATAATGCGCCTTCATCTGTTGCAGGGAGTCTTGTTGTTCCATCAAAATCGACGCAATGAAGCCTATGAAAAACTAGATTTAGCCCAGTCAGAACTGAGGAATCTTAAAGTCGATGATAGTGCTGTAGAACAACTAGTTGAAATGGGCTTCGACACAGTCGAAGCAAGAATAGGTTTACGTGCTTGCAAAGGCGACCTAGAGCAAGCTATTAACTTTATCCATGATCGAAAGAAAAAAGTCAAAGAGGCTCGCAAGAAATCAAGAAATGAAAGAAAACTTAATGCAAAGCTAGACAATTCTCTTCAGTCGGATATCGAATCTGAAAAATGGGTGAATCCACGAAGTGTATGCACATTAGTTGAGATGGGATTTCCACAAGACTTAGTTGTTGTAGCTCTTCGAATGGCAGATAATGATCTCACAAAAGCTGTAAGTTTTTGTTCTAATATTGTCAATGTTTTCGACAGCGAAAATTATCATTTCAGTTGGATATGCTGCAATCCAACACTGATGCTTTGATTCAAGCCAAGCCAGCAGCTCCGCCAACAGTTGATGACACTCTACTCGATGAAGTTAGTATTAACAGATCCTCAAATCTAATAAAGCTCTCAAAATATTTCTTTCCAGCTGAAAAAGATGGGATTTGATGAGAACATCGTTCGACTCGCCTTGGAGTCTACACATAATAACGGCGAAAAAGCCATAGAGTTTCTTTTAAAAATGTTTGCCAATCGAGAGGATTTAAGTGCTACTATACAGCAGTTAATAGATACAGGTGCATCTACCTCAACTGGAGCCATCGGTGGTAGTTCTGGATGGATGAACAAATTTTTAACAAGAGCACAAAGAGAGATCGAATCCATGAAAGCATACGAACGCTTCAACGAGGATGTGTCTGCCAACGACAATGAGTATTTGGATCTGCCACTGGTGCAGGAGGAGCAGATTCTTGCCGAGTACAAACGCTTCTTGGAGCAGTAAATCATATTAAGGGCTTTTTTGTTTTATTTCAAAGTTCAATTTGGTTTCTTTTGTTAATTGAAATGGATAAGGAATAAAATATATATTTTTATAATTTTCGTGAAAACTATGAGTTCTATATAATTCAATTTAACAGCATTAAGTTGCATCAAAGCGTTGTGAAATATAGCTTTCAGAATGATCAGTGCAGGGAACAGGCTGAAACAGGGAACAAGCTCAAACTGCAGGATCAGTCCAAAGAAATTACTAAAACGGCTCCTTGAAGATGAAGACGTCTAATTTACCCGGAGAACCAATCAAGAATAATAAAAATTTACATTACCCAAAGATTGCTCCCAGGCAAGTCCGAAGTTCGAAGACTTCCTTCGATGATATAGTTCGTTGAACGCAATAATTGTTAGATTACTCCGATGTATACTTAGCTGAATAAAAACGCAATTTAAATACAAGTTTCCGGGATTACTGGTTGGTGAGAAAAGAACCATAAGTTATCGTTTTGTTTTGGATTGTTTTTTTTTATTTTTAAATGATACGCGTATCCAATTCATTAAACATGAAATTGCTTCTTCAAAGATTTTAATTCTTTGTACTTCTGTAATTAACAATTTTATTTCAGCTATAATGATTAAACGCCCGACCAATTAATTTTTTTTTATTAAGTAGCATGAAGTAGAAGCAATAATGAATGGTCACAACCAAAGGTACTAGCATGTAATAAATGATAAAGATTAAGAGGGAGGATAAGGTTGGTTATGAAATTTAAAGTCGTTACTCCGGCAATAACTGGCTTTCCAAGAAATGATTTGATTTATTGAAAATTTCAGAATTTTTTTTTGTGTTTTTAGGCATAGGTCAAGGTTTAAAGGGATTTATTTAATTAGGTAGAAGATTCGAACTAAAGGTGAAAGATTAAACTTAAGCTAACATAATTGGTTAGAAACAGTACAGTGCAATTTTAAAATTGTGCTTAAGTTAACATAGTACAATTTTTCATGATTAACCATAGGAGATTAAAAAAAATACAATTAGGAATCAAAATTTCAAGAGAAATTTCAGATTAACTAGAAAATTCAAAAATTGTCCTTAAATCTTGTTGATTCTCATCATTTCGTATGACACAAAGCCACAAAGTAATACATTTTCTTGAAAACTTTTTGATTCCCATCATTTAATGTACCTACATTTAAACACCTTTTAAGCCTGTCTCAGGGCTATTTTATAAACATGAGAAAAATACGGTTTTTCCCTCGTTGATTCTCACCATTAAGCGTATCCCAGTTTATGTAAATAGTAAATTATGCAGCCCTGCCGCATTATTATGAAAAAGTATGAAATTTGCGGAATTTTGTGAATCGGAATTCCATGTTTTGGGGTTATGTTAAACAGTGTTCTATGAAACGGGATTTTGTTAAAGGGGATTATGATAAACGGGATTTTGTAAAACGGACAAACATACCCAAACCCAAAACATTGTATATACATTCTCTATGCAGTGTATATACAAAGCCCAAAAGTGAATAAAAGAACGCAACATTGCAACCTCTAAATACACATCGAATACAGTACAGAATGCAAAGTAAACTGAGGCGAAAAAGTGACCCAACACCAAAAAACTCATCAGCGAACTTTAATCAAAACCCGTCAAGTGGAAATTATTTTTATTTGTTGAAACTATGCATATGTATATGCTGCACCCTCATTCCATTCGTTAGGATGTAGACTACTGTTTAACATAAAAGCTTTAGGTTTTCTTGAGATAGCCCAAAAGAATATGAATTATGTGTGTTTCATTCAAAGAATGTTCTTCTTCTTCTTCTTAGTTTCCGGTTGCTGTTGGCAGCAACACTTTAACTCCTCCTGGAGCATAGGGCGTTAAAAGCGTCGTCCTTAAACAAAAAACTTTTGTTTCGTATATTATCAGCTTTAAGGGTGGTCCTTTCTAGAAGTGTGGCCTTAAAAACCCGCTTGTTAGGAGAGAGAAATATTTTACTCTCTCGTGAGCACACTCTTTTGACAAAAACTACGAATTTTGTTTTTGTGGAACAGCATTTGGCTGTTTTTCGTAAAAAAAATTGGCTAAAATTCGTAGTTTTTAGGAAGATGTGGAACAAACCTAATGGAGGAATTCCCCAAGGGCCATAACTATAGGTTTGTTCCACATAAACTTGGACTAAAATGGGCAGCTTTCAAAATTTAAATAGTAACGATGAAAATCTCTCATAGAAAAATAAAACTACACAAAAAGTTAACCACTTTTTAAACGGGCTCTCACAGATGGTAGGGGAGCCCTAGAAGGGATTTCGGGATTTCCGATTTACTCGATCGCGGCAGATTAACATAAAGGAGGATACCTTGCACACTGTTGATTACGTGCACCATATATTAGCCCTATATTAGGGCAGCCGGTCAGATTAGTAAAAAAATTGATCGTTCGAAATACTCGAGCGCGTCACATTAAGGTAGGGTGGGCTAATTGCATTCTAAAAAGTGTGCATTTCAATAAACTGACGATTTGAGCGTGACAGCAGGGAGTGGGAGGGTCACACAGTTTCAAAAAAATCTCGAGCGCGGTCGATTTTTTTTTGTTTTAACGGAAAATATATAATCTGCCAATTTGCATAAGCCGAATTAGTAAAAACAATTAATAAAGTTAAGTGCGTGGTGCTGCAGTGAAGCATGTATTTTTATGGAAGGGGGGGGGGTCTATTTTCACCCTTCTTTTAGTCAGGAAGGGCAATTTTCTAAAAAATTGTCTTAAACCAGAACAAAATGTCTTATACATGAATCAAATTTTTAAACTTTTTTGTGAGGCCAGAAATCTCTACTTTTATTTTATTTTAAAAAAATGTATATTAGTGAACAGTTTTTTGTTTGGTTTTCTGAATATATATTATAATTGGAACGATCCATTCAATCTGCCACCATATGAACAGCGAATCCAGCTTCTGCAGATGCAAACCCTTCACCAAAGGCGTGTTAATAATGATTTAATATTAATTAATATTAAGGGCGAAATTGATGCTCCTTATTTATTAGCCTGTATTGGGTTAAATTACCATGGAGGATCTTATCGCCTGCGTAGATCGGAACTTCTGCATGTTGACTTTCATAGAACAAACTATGGCAAATATGAAGCTCTAAACCGTTTGATCAGACTTTTTAATATTAATGCTTCGTCTATAGACTTTAATTTAAGTAAAGTGGGATTAAAATCTTTATTTAGGACCAGTAGCTCACCTATCGTGATTGTTTTATGTTTTTAAATGTTTTTATTATGTAAAAATTAATTATAGTTAAATTTTATTTTTTAATTCTTGTATTGTTTTGCATGTGTTATTTTATTTTACTAACAACCAACACATGCACTTATGATGAGCCTCTGATTGTAGTAAAATGCTTGCTCTAAGCTTACTATACTCTGTTCAATTCATATTTTCAGTACAGGCCTTATGGAAAAGAGCTTTTAAGCACACTGGTACCTGCAAGTGTTTGCATCGCACTCTACTTAAGAATTTGCCACTTAAATATAAAAGAGAACCCTGAAATACATTGAAATTGTTGTTGTAATATTTCATTTAGCCCACGTACATTCCAATAAGACTTTGCTCCCCGGCTGCGAGGAGACCGATTATCAATTTGCCTCTCGCTTATTGTGTTTCTTTAAAAAAAAGCACTACTGCAGAGTTACCATTCGCCATTAATGGAAATTATAACACCTTTTTCTTGGGTTTTTGTTATGAAAGTTCAAGAATTGAAGCTTTTTTAGAGCGAATGAGAGTTTATTTTAAGTTTAAAGAAGAAGGTGTTGTCGCTATGTTTTTTTGCTTACATCTTTTCATTTTTATTTTTCTTAAAAAAAAACGGTTTAAATAAAAATACATAATAGCTTTGTTCGATGTCTGCCCTGGGGCGCACTGGTGTACACTGGATTCGCACTGAGGTGTTTTATGTGACACTTTTTTCGCCCCAGTGTTTTTGCACTGTGTTCGATGTCAACCCCGAGCACGCACTCAGTGCACACTCTCACGCCCCAGGTTTTTGGTCGTTGTAAGAAATCAGTGCTGTCAAAATTCAAATCAGCTGTTGGTGCTTGGTGGTAGAAGTTTAAAACAAATTTTATTTTACAAATTTGGAGTGCAATATCTGATAAATATAAGATATTTTGTAGGTTATTTTGCAATTATTAAGTTATTTTTGTGATTTTAGATAAAATGCCGAGATATACTCTATCTGATGGAAATGGAAAAACTGTAGACTTTGTAAAGAAAATTAATACATAAATGAAATGTCAAAAAACTAAAACCGTTGCACTGAGCTGTTCGATGTTAAATCAAACCCCGAGCAGAAACACAGTTTTTTGACAGCTAAACGAAATGCATTGACATTCCCCAGTGGGGCGGGGAACATCGAACAAACCTAATGCAATATTTGTTGACAATTTTTTTACTTGCGATTATAGGTACTTTAATGCAAGTTATACATTCGTATACAAAAATAAATTGAGGTAATAATCAAACATGACATTACGATTGAGAAACGTATTTGAGTTACTGGAAAATTATGTTTGTCTGTCTCTACGTATGTATTTTGGACTACAGCCTGAACGGCTTGGTCCATCGTCTTCAAATTTATAACATACGATTATTTTGACATTCAACATACAGAGGCTTTATTTTATTTTTTAGCTCAAATATTAACGGTACCTGTCATATAACCGTTAAGTTACAGCTTATTTTTCTTGAAAACGGCTCTAAGGATTTGTATGAAAAACAAATCTGTGTACTTTTGAGGTGTGGTTTATATTTTGGTGAACAAAAAATATAAGTAAAAAATATAATAACGGTATCTCGGAAACTCGTTATACGATTACAATCAAAATTGTTATTCAGGAAGGTGTAGATAAAGATGTAGGTAAAGATAGATTTAATATAATTTTTTTTTTTAGATTTAGTCTACATGTTTCTGTTTTCATAAAATTTGAATAAACGGTTGGCAACCATATCTACATTTGTGTAAGAATTATACCAATTTATAATGCCCAGCATGGCAACCATTTGAGAGCTTTAAAATGGAGATAGCTTATTGAAATACATAACAGTAAGAGTAAATATAAATTGAACAGAGTATACATCAAAAAATCTGAAGTGTATAAAAAAAAAGAAATAATTAAAAGAAATAGGTTTTGTATTTCAATGCTATTTTCCGTGCAATTTATTTGTCAGATTTCGTGATAAAATTTTAGTTTTTCAACAAATTTTTTTCAAACAGTCAGATTAAGAAAATCCCTACAAATAATCGTCAGATTATTGGTCAGAACTACAAGGCATTAAGCTGACTCGCCTGTTTAATAATCTGACGCAATCGAGTATTTCAAAATGGCGATTTTTTTTGCATTTTCAGGGAGCCGCCATGAGCCTGCGTCATGTCCGAATTGTCAGTCTTTTGAATGGGAGCTTCTTTCGGGTTCATTCATTTTTTGCCCTACCGTACAGCCATCCCAACCATGCAAATTCGCAGATTAACATCTTTCCGTTATCAGAGACACGTGGGGCATACACGCTCCCTCCCCTTTTGAACTGGTATACATCACATACATTTTTTCATTCCACCACCTAAACTTCAAAAAATCCCCATTTAGCGTCGTGGGCTCCCCTACTAAGACGGACGAAAACGCAGGAGCACTTGCGTTTGTGATTCCAGCTAGCTGGCGATCGAACTGGCTGGAGAAGCTTGTTGGTTGTGGCCCAGGTCCACCCCGGACTGTAGCGCAACCTAAGGTGAGGTATATCGTAAAGACATTGGGGATTCCTGCAACTATTTGTTATTTGTATTCATAAAATTTGCCAAAGCGTTTGCGGTTCTTACGCATTGTTAAAATGCACTCAGTTGAAAAGGTCTTAAACATTGTTTGCATTGTTTGATTGTTTTCTTCATCACCTTTGCGTTTATTTGACATAGCAAGGCAATAAAAACATTTGCACACCAAGTTTATTAATAAAAAGAAAGCAACTTTTCTGTGAATGATAATCATATTCCGCCCCTTGATTGCCGTCCATTTAATAGTTTTCCGTTTGCGGGAGGGAGCCTTGATATCCCAACAGATCTTTTTTTAAATTTTAAACTCATGTAACTGTTCTGCCCAAAGAAATTTCTTGGACTAAAACTGTCAGAACAGAGAAATATTTTACTCTGTCATGAGCACTCTCTTTTGTACAAAAATTATGAATTCTGTGTCTTGTGGAAGAGCATTTAGCGGTTTTTCGTAGAAAAAATCGTAGTCTTGACAGTTTTGGGGAAAATGTGGAACAAGGCGAACGATACAGAATTCTTACAATTTAAAACTATAACTGTTAAATTCTGAGGGTCTTCTCCACAAAAGGTTATTGTAAATTGTAAACTATCATCAAAGAGTTTTAAACAAAAGCTTTTTTTCTATTATAACTACATATAGACCGTTTATTTTGTTTTATTTCAAGGTGTTAAATCGTATTCAGCTTCAACCACGCGCCACCACACTCTTACAATAGAGGTTTTCTTATAAGAACTCCAGGTACATCAGTCCAAGCAACATTATATTATAACTGTTATTTAAGGTTCCAATTGTTCCGGACAGCTCACGAGACACCACCCAAGTCAGGTAGCAGATGTAATTATTTTAATCAACAACGTCAGATCAGAATTGCACATAACTTGAACTTGAATTACCAACACAGTTAGCCGAACACATGTCACGATTAACTTATGAGGTTCAGAAGTCATTTCTATAGCAAAGTAAACAATTCTAACTCCTCCTAGCACTAAGTGGCGAGTGCGGTGGCCGGGTAAGCTAGTTTTGCGTGTAAGCACGAAACGAAAAACGGCAAAATGTATTGCTGGGTCGCATGCACTTGCTTTTTTTGTGGGTAGCTAAAAAAGAGGTTAAGAATGCGTTTTTTTTTTTTTTGTATAGGAGTGCCGTAATTTTTTGGGTTTCGAAATAAATTGACCAATCTGAGGGTTTCAATTCTGTATCTGCAAGAGGTAAAAGTGATAAAACAAATATAATTTCATTGCTTACAAGCACCGCCTAATGTGATCTTTGAATTCAATACGATAAATTGCTGTCACAAGAAGTGTGTATCATGGTAAATGCTTTGCTTTAACCGTCATCACTGACAAGAATTTGGCTGGTTGGTTCTTAGGGTTTGATACGATATTCCGTTTCGAAAAAATTCCGCTACCCAAAATCCTGCTTTATAAGATTCCGTTTCATAAAACCCAGTTTATCAAAATCCCGATTTACAAAATCAAGCTTTCCAAAATCCCATCGATTTAATACTTTCATATTAAAATTCGACAGCGCCTCATGATTTTTCATTTATGTATACGAATTGATGAGAATCACCGAGGACAAAAATTTCCACTTTTTAAATGGTTAAATTTTGGCATACCAAATCACGAGAATCAAAAAGATTCTAGGTAAATGATAATAACACATATATTGTGTTAATGCTAATATAGGGTTTTTCAATAAGGGCAGGCAGATTTGGAAGTGAATCAATAAGACAAAATGTATGAAATAAGACATCCTTCATCTCGATTTCTTAAGGTGGAACGGATCCGGAAGATTCGGCTGAATTTAATCGCCTGTGTTATGTTCACCTTAAGGACAACGGTCGATTATGGTAAATTCGCATATTGCATAGACCTTCACCTTTATAAAATCCCAGAAGAAAAAGTATTCCGGGGTCAAATCGTATGACCACGGTGGCCAATTCACGTTACCTCTGAGAGAGATAATCTTAATTTAGTTTAGTTTATTATTTATGTTCTTATAAGATTTTAAAATAAATTATCTTATAAATTAATAAAACATTATAATTTGGAATATTTAATTTGAGCGAATGAACAATAATGGATATTAATACTGCGGGCGGCATTGGTGCAGTATATAAGATGTTTGCTTCTGACCCGGAGGTCGTCAGTTCCGCCCGTAAGTTATAAGTGAGAAAATAGTCACCTAATTCTCGATCTACTGCGCCGACAAAAAATTCTTTCCTATATTTCCAATTCTTCTAACTAGTGTCGTGCAACGTCATGTTGCATTCTAAAAGGCAATGTGCCTTACAGACACTTAGTTAAAAATATTATTATATTATTATTATACAAATACATTATGAAATAAGAAACATGAAAAAAGAAATACATAGTTAAGTTAAGAATTCATTGTTTTACTAATTATTTTTAGAAGTATATACATATGTATGTAATTATGATCATACTAATATATATATACATATATTTAATAATTATTTTTTTCTATTTTTAATTAATTTTTGATTTTTTTTTGTAAATTCAATATTTTTAAAACTTATTTAAAAACAAATATTTTAAATAATTAAATCAGGTGTAAATAAATTCTAAAAAACTGCATAACAAAATTACAAAAAAAAACTAAAAAAAAAAAACAAGATTTTATCAAAACCGGTCATACAATTTTCGAAATACTTTTTTCTTAAATTCTTTGTTATTAAAGACGTATGATGGCATACTTAATACGGTTAAAACCGTAATTATTGTGGTTTTGATAGTTTTTATAAGTTTAAACTGTGTAATTTTCACGTAAATATTAATTGTTTCTGTCAAAGATGTAATTGAACACATAAGAGCAAGTACGTGCGACCCAGTAATGCCCATTTTTTATTGTTGCATAAGCTGCAATAAGTGGCGCTAAAATCCCCAATTGGTGTGAACATAGAATAAGAACAAATAACAAAAGTATATTAAATGTCGGTAAATGTTCTCGTCTCCACTATAAAGAATTAGTTACTGCGCAGCCGTGAAGATGTCCAGAGACCAAATGACATATTAAAAATGTTACAAATATAAAACGCTATAAAAATAAAACAAACAAACAAAATTATTTCATTTACTAAAACACAAAATTGATTATTGAAAAAAATTGAATTCACTCGAAATGACCGCATTTTGCTTTAACACAAGCTTTCAAATGGTGTGTCCATCGGGCTATTGTGGCACGTATAGTTTCAATCGAGATCGTAGACCCTGCTCTGTTTAATGAGTGGGAAGTCTTGCAGGCCGTGTTCTTCAATTGTAGCCACAAACCATAATCCAATGGATTCAGATCTGGTCTCACCGACGCGACGGCCAATCTTCTGCTGATATAAAGCCAGGAATATTGACCATGAGCCACTCCTGCGTGGTTTTGGCTTTGTGCGCTGAAGCAGAGTCCTGTTGGAAGATCCATCTGTGTTCATTGAGAAGGGTATTGTTATAACCTTTACAACACCCTCTAGCACATCTTTTTGATAAGCCTCTGCACCACTTTTTACGCCTTTTTCTCATAGAAATGGGAGGATGTGACACCATGGTGTGAGATCTCTCACCAAACCATTACGGAAGCGGGATAATGGCTACATGGAACCCTTGGAACAACTTTTTTCGCTTCCTTAGCCGAAGTTGCATACATTTTGTCATTTTGTCTGTTGAAAACTTCTTCCACGCTAATAATTTTCTCATCGGTAAACAAGATGTTTTCATGGCCATTTTCCGCATGCCACTGCAAAAGTCGCTTGCGTCTTTCCGGCCTAATTTTTTTTAGTTGAGGAGTTAGAAAATGACCTGTAGACCGACGATAGGCTTTTATGTACAGATCATCCCGAATCAGCCTAGACATCGATCTGGTTGATATATCTAATTCCTTGGACATGATCTTCTGCTTCCTAAGGGGATTCCTCCGAATTAGTTCACGCATTACCTTTACTACCGCACTCGTATGGACGACGCGCGGGCGACCATTTCTTGGCTTGTCTGTCCTCTACTCCAGACAAATCGCCGAAGCGAGCAATAGCCCGATAAACGAATATTCTTGATACAATGAGTGGTTTTAGCAACTTACAAATTTGGCCAGCACTCTTTCCGCACTTATGCAACGTTATTACCGCGAAGCGACTCTCCTTAACTTGAACTTTAACGTTTAGATGGAGTAGTTGCTTATGTCTTGCACAATACAATATTGGACAAAATTATAATGCTCAATGCTCACTTTATAATGCAACAAAATATTATAAAATTAAAGATGTAAACCAAATGAAATGCAATGCTTCCGTGTCCCGCTGTTCAACACAGGTAACACGTTCAATTGACAGATCGGAAGGGAACATTTGGTTCTGTTGTGACACTTGCTTCCCTTTTCTTCTGTCCATCGTGTGTTCTGTTTTATAAGCACATGTTATTTTGACAGTAGGCCATGCTTTTATATTTGCTCCTGTAAGTTCTAAATTTGATGTTGCATGCATTACTTACTTTAAAGGACGCTTATTGTTTATGAATACTCAAATAACAGACTTTTTTAAATTTTATTTAATTATTTATCATTCGTACATTTACAATTGAAAAAAATCGTCTAAGAGAATTCCTAAAATTCAATCCCAAAAGACTTGATGTTAAAGTTTTCGTTTCTGTCACAATATTGCCGTTGCAATCTGGTCCTCGCTTAGATCTTTTCAAGATCCACGGTATCTATAACCGAAGGCTTCAAGAAAAACCAGAATTTACTGGGTCAGGTTTCTAAAATAAAACGCTTAAATTCGCATATTTCACAAAACTGCTTGAAGTATTATACGGTACGAGATGTTTAATCAAAATTATTCAAGCTATTATTGAGGCTCCCCGATTATGTTCGATATATAACAAAATAAGCCTACAGATAGTTGTCCATCAGTCCTGATCATAATCTGGTCGGGTCGATACACTAATGTTTGATGAAGTTTTGAACTTTTGTTTTTTTTTTTTTTAAGTGCAAAACCAATACTTAACACATTGCGCTAATAAAAACCAACTAATCAAAGCTTTCTCATTTCACCACACCGCACACAGTTATTATTATTATTAAAAAAAAATACCGCTCTCTCTCTCTCTCTCTGTACTCTATCGTCTCCATTTAAATCTCAACATGTAAACACGAACAACGGCCCAACAATAAGCCTAAAGAAACAGGTTGTATGTACGCAGCTGATGCTTTATAAATTCATCTACCATTCTACCACCCCCACCTCACTCCGCTAACAGTTAAGATCATCTTTATTGAAGTATGGTGAGTTTGATACTACCATTTCCCTTAGCTGATCTTTGTCACTATAGTATAGTCTATAACCGGGCTCTGGAAATTATCTGATGGCTTGGCTCAGAGCTGTCAGTTTCATTGCGGCTTCTACTTGTGACGGTCGAAAAGCGGAATTTCTATCTTGACTTCGGCAATTTTTGTTTGTTGTTGTTCCAAAAAAAATAAAGTGCATTCTGTAATAAATTATTGATAAGAATTATAAGTTTGATCTAGAAACTTAGAAATCGCTTTTACACACTCTCTCTCTCTCTCTATCACTGAAGCTTGACACTTTCTTGACCTGTTAAGTTTTAAGTTGGCATCAAGATAAATGTGGAACTATTTTCCGAGGAATGTAATCCCGTAATCTACAGAAATTTTGTATACTCTTTCCGACTGAAGCTGGTCTCCGTTGCATCGTTCGATATTTGGTTGGCCACAAAAGTTCTTTTGTCTGGAAATAGAAAAAATTCCATGAGGATCTGGTAAAACCAGTCTTGAAAGATAAAAATAAAACGACATATACTAAGCTCGAATCAGGAATTCGTTTTCAGACACCAACCAGCTTCAATGTTTCTTCGCCAATTTTTCTATAAATTTAATTTTTTTTAGCAAAACTGTTAAATAATTTGACTCCAAGTCTGACTTGAAGACCAATCCACTCTTTTGTAGGAACGCGCCGCCTAGAATACAAATTTTCCGTTGGAAAGTGATTTCCTCGGTGCATGCTCTGCCCATTGAATTTCTTCTTCTGCTGTTCGCTTTGACAAGCCTATTTATTGGTTGGTCTCTTCTGCACGCTGGAAGGCAAACATTTCAAGCCCACAACTCTTTTGTTTACCTTTGAGGTTTGAGCTATTGCGCGCCTTTGTTTCGTGTGGTGTAGGTCTAGTCCAGGTACTAGTTTTGCTTCTTTTGTAGAAATGTTGCAGTTCTTCTGCTACTTATTGTCCGCATTCCCACGTGACGTCCATACAAAGTCCCAATTGAAATATGTAATGTCGTTTTCACTATAATTTCATTTGTGCTTAGCAAACCAGTTGATGGAGCAAAAATAAAGCACTTTTAGTTTTTTTTTGTTGACTGTTTTTTTTTTTGAATTTTAGTGAAAGAAAAAGTATCTGAAAGCCATAGCTTGAAGCAGAACACAGACAACACGGCACAAAAAAGTGTCTGACTAACTAATGATCGTCGGCGTGGAATACAAAAATAAATTTTAAAATTAGTGATTGAAAACAAGAGTGCTTATTGCTTACTTATGATGCAAGATTAATTATTTGGCAAAACAAATTTATAAACAAAAAAAATAATAATAATAAAAACAGAAACGTTCCAAAAGATTGGTCATCTCATCATAGGAAATCTGCCGAAGCACGAATTGCGGAAACAGAACGTTCGCACGGAAGATCATTGGTAAGTTAAAGTTAGCGATGCTTATTGGTGATAATAATGAGACCACTCAGTGGGGTCATTGAAACGGAGTGAAGACCACAATTTGTTTGGATTTTGTAGTTACAAGTTGGGGATAATTCTAGGTTCTAGGTTTTTTGTAGTAAAATTACAGTTTTTTTTTACCACATTAATTTTTTTACGGAACCCATCAAGCCGATCGAAGGTTTTTCGTTTTTGAACACTTTTTACCTATACTAAAGGTATTTTAAGGGCACGTTATGTATTCGTGAAAAATTTGGTCATATTTTTTTTAGAAATATTTATTAAATATTATACCTTATCAAAAAGCTAATAACAGAATACATAAATAAATCTTTGAACAATTATTAACTTCGAAGTTTTGGATAAGGCAAGTAAACTTTTTGGAATATTGCCAAAGTTATTAAGAAAAAAATTCTTATATTACTGCGTTCGAAATCAGAGGTACGATTTCAGTTTAAACTTCGTTTTAATATTTTTTGGTCGTTTAAACTGGAAATAGTATTCACTCCGTCGTTTAGGGGTTTCGTTAAACGTCAAATAACACAGAGACACAGCCTTTTTAAGTTTTAGGTACTTATGTTTTTGAGCTGGCGATATAGGCGATGACCAAACCAGTGAAGGTTAAATGAATTGGACGACTGGATGGCACGTACTTGCTCTTATGTACGGTCATAGCTTCGAACAAAATTTGGAAAATATTATGAAAACTTCAAAGTTTTTTTTTCGGTTTTCTGACATTTGATTGTTTGAAAAAAGTACGTCAAATAGTTTTCAGCGGGAAAATTTAAACGCAATTTTGTGGCTTTAAAATATGTGAAATAATTTTTTTTTTTCCAAATCGTAGGAGCGGTTTTTAAATAAAACGATTTTATTTTAATAACTTTTTTCAAAAATTGAAAAAAAAATAAAAAATTAAGAATGTAAACTTAAGCAAAAAATAATCTACATTTAAAAACAAAATTAAAAAAAATCCATCTACCCGTTTTCAAAATATAGATTAACAAAAATAAGAATATTAATTAAAATAAGTACAAAAAAAAGTTTTCGGAAATATTTAAAAATACAATTATTTATGCTACCAACCAACATTTTCCTGAATATCATTTTGTTCACCAAAACATAACCTACACCAACAACAGTACACTGATTTTTTTTCATACAAATTCTTAAAGCCATTTTCGAAAAAAATAAGCTTTTCTTTACGGTTATATGACAGGTATCGTTAATATTTGAGCTAAAAAAAATTTAAAAAAATCTCTGTATAATGTCAAAATAACCTTATGTTCCAAATTTGAAGACGGCCAAACCGTTTAGGCTGTAGTTCAATATACATCCGTACAGACGGACAGGCCGACAGACAGGCAGAATTTCGCCAGTAACTCAAATATGTTTCTCTATCATCGTAATGTCATGTCTGATTGTTAGAATATTTTTTTACGAATGCATAACTTGCCTTATAGTCCCTATAAATCGCAAATAAAAAATGAAATCATTTTAAAATAAAAAATCCACCTTTGCAAATGTTGTCATCACTTGTTTTTTCACGTATATCTACACAGGCACAAATTTTCTACATATAAATATTAACTGGCAGTTTATTTTTCGCTGTGAAACCGGTCGAGTTAAAGCAAAAGTTAAAACGCTCGTTAACCTATAGTAAAACCTAGGTTTAGGCTGCGGTTCCGGTGCGAGCTAACGTAAGAAAATTGCACTCGCGCGAACTCGCAAAGTTCGCCAAATTCATTCAAAAGAACGCAATTCTTATGTTATGGTTCCGGTTATCAAAATGTACTCGCGGGTTCTTAGCGAATCTGAGCGAATCAAGTTTCTGAAGATTTTATTTCTACATATTTTGCTAGCGCGAGAAAAGCGATATTTTGTTTATTTTTGAAGGATTTCTGCTTAACTTACTAAATATGAGTATTGAATTTCCTTCGAATTCCCACAAACAAAAATTCACACAAATAATAATTCGCTAACTTCTCGCGAGTAAAACTCGCTTGCACCGGAACCACTCTATTCGCGCGAATGTATTCGCATACTTTCGCTTAATTTGCGCAAGAAAAATTCGCTTTCACTGCAACCGCAACCTTAAACCTTTTCGAATAAAACGACCCTGGCATGGCGCCACCTAGTAATCAAAATAGCTTTAATTAGCTATCTGATTGTGAAACGACCCCAGTGGCACCAAGGGTTGATTAAAATAGCCTTAGTTACTCCTTAGAACGTCAGCTATCTGTCTGTAAAAGTCACGTCGAAATTGGGCCATAAATAAGAATTAAAAAAAGACTCCAGCGCCACCTAACGTTGATTAAAAAGCCTAATTTAAAATAAATAAATACAATAAATTTCTTGGGGCGACAGCTCTTTAAGGAGCCAAGGCTTAGTGACTTATACCCTCAACCATTCCTGTGTGTGTGTGTTGTTAATCTGCAAGAATGAAATTTACCGCCGAGTTCGAACGGCTACATGAGATGCACTTTTTCAAGACAAATTTTTACTGTTAGCAATTTTGTTAGTTCTTCGCAAGAGGCAGTAACCCGGACAAGAAGGTGGCTATGAGCGAGACTTGAACCCAGGCTCTTCGCTTAGCAGTCTGACAAACTAACCACTAAGCCACGGGGCACTTACCTAACTTACTCCTTACATTATTAGCTATCTACATGTTAAAATACCGTCAAAATCGGTCCACAAATAGGAATTTTCAAAAAAAAAATTACCCCGGCGCCACCTATTGTGTAATTTAAATAGCCTAAGTTACTCCTTAGAACATCAGCAATCTGCAAGTGAAAAACCGGTCAAAATCGAACAAACAAACAGAAAGACAGACAGACAGATAAAAATGTTAAAAACTGTGTTTTTCTTATAAGTACAATAAAAATATAATATACTTTCACGTGCATCTTGTTAAGAGTTGTTATTTTGATATTAAAAACACACTTTTCATTTTTATTTATGTGTATAGATGGCAATGTTTGTATGTTTGGATGTTTGTTCCCCAATCACGCCTCAACGGCTTAACGGATTTGGATGAAATTTACTATAGGAAGATGGCTTATGTGCTGGTTTAAAACATAGGCGCTACCTATTGTGTAATTTAAATAGCCTAAGTTACTCCTTAGAACATCAGCAATCTGCAAGTGAAAAACCGGTCAAAATCGAACAAACAAACAGAAAGACAGACAGACAGATAAAAATGTTAAAAACTGTGTTTTTCTTATAAGTACAATAAAAATATAATATACTTTCACGTGCATCTTGTTAAGAGTTGTTATTTTGATATTAAAAACACACTTTTCATTTTTATTTATGTGTATAGATGGCAATGTTTGTATGTTTGGATGTTTGTTCCCCAATCACGCCTCAACGGCTTAACGGATTTGGATGAAATTTACTATAGGAAGATGGCTTATGTGCTGGTTTAAAACATAGGCTATTACCTATCCGGGAAAAGTTAACGGTTCATGTCGGAGAGGCTTAACTTCATTCAGACGAAGTCGCGGGTAGAAGCTATTTAAGAATAATTTAGAAATAGAGAGAAGCACAGGGTTAGCTTTTTTTTTTTTTTTTTTTTTTATAATTAACGCGCGCACAAGGGACTATTTGTTTCCCTTTTAATGTAACACACTGCGCGGGCATTAGGAAGATAGGGAGGGGAGAGATAGGAGGTGTCGATTAACATTGGTTTTGAATGTTTGCAAGTTGAAATGGCAAGGGAAAATCTCGCCGGGTAAACCATTCCAAAGTCTTGTTGTACGGCTAAAAAAAGAATCTCTATATTTCACGGTACGTCCGAAATTGGGCTCAAGGGTGAACTGATGGGCATTCCTAGCAAGACGAGTATTACGGGCGAAACTTTTAAGGGGAGGAATGCAGCTGGCTACCTCGAGTGAACATTTTTTATAAAAGAACCGATAAAATAAGGAAAGACATGAAACATTGCGTCGGTGTTCGAGAGGGGCAATTGTTTCAGCGGCAGTTCTATTTCCTATCAATCTTAACGCTCTATTTTGTATTCTATCAAGCAAGTGAAGCGATGTTTGTGAAGCACCTGCCCAGAGGTGGGAGTTATACTCGAGTTTAGGGCGTATAAACGCTTTATAAATTGTAGCCAGATCAGATGGGGAAAAATACTTCTTACACCGATACAGAAAACCTAAGCACTTAGCAGCATTTTTAGCGATTTCAAATATATGGTCGTTCCAACGGAGGTCATCGTTGACACACATACCGAGTACTGAGAGCTTTTCGGTTTCTTCGATGTAAGTGCCATTCATGGACAATGGCATTGGGGGTATGTTTAGCTTTAACGACAGAAGACAGCATTGAGTTTTCGAAGCATTAAACTCCACACGATTCCTATTACCCCATTTAACAATGCTGTATAAATCGGAGTTTAATGAGCTTGACATACGGCACCGTTGAAATTGTACGTCCGAAGGCGAAGGACGTGAATTATCGAACGAATATGAAAAGCTGAGGGTAGAGTCGTCAGCAAAACAGTTAAGTGGATTAGAAGTAACAGACAGAAGATCATTTATAAAAATGAGGAAAAGAGTCGGAGACAGAACAGAGCCCTGGGGCACACCAGCATTTATTTTATGGGAATCAGACTTGAATCCGTCCAATACAACTTGTATTGAACGGTCCAGGAGATAGCTTCTAATCCAACGAACAAGAGTATTATCGATCCCAAAAGCACGCATTTTCGATAAGAGAGCTTCATGCCAAACTCTATCAAATGCCTTGGAGATATCAAGAGCAATAATCTTACTTTCACCAAAGCGATGTAAAGATTTGTTCCACTGTTCGGTGAGATATGCCATCAGATCACCAGTGGAACGGTTGCTGCGGAAGCCATACTGACGGTCATGGAGAAGCTTACGATCTTCGAGATATTCCTTAAGCTGACGGTTAATCAGTGTTTCCATGACCTTAGAAAGAAGGGATGTCAGTGCTATGGGTCGGTAGGAGGAGGGGGAGGATGGGTCACCTTTCTTAGGGACAGGCTGGACAAATGCTGTTTTCCATCTTCTAGGAAAGATTCCAGAAGAGTAGGAGCGATGGAAAAGCTTACGCAGTGGCATTGCCAGTGTGGAAGAACACCTCTTCAAAATAATCGGGGGTATACCATCCGGGCCAGCGGATTTGTGTATATCGAGATCTTTGAGAACTCTTGCTACTGTACGAGTGCGGAAAAAAATCTGTCCCATGGAAAAATTTACATTCTCAAGTACAGGAGGGGCAACGTTGCTATGCGGCAGCGTGGAGCTGGCAGCGAAATGGGCGGCGAGCAAGTTTGCCTTCTCTGAAGAGTAAACAATTGGTTTGTTATTGTCGATGAGCGTTGGAACCGAAGATGTTGAGGAGTTTTTAATATTTTTTACAAATGACCAAAAATTTTTACTGCCTTTGGGACACTGCAGAATTTTTTGCCGTAATTTTTGGTCATGCAAAAATTTGGTTCTTTCAATAACGGAGTTGCATGAGTTTCTTGCTTGTTTGTGCTTTTTCCGATTTTCCTCTGTAGGGTTGGCTTTGTAAGAACGGAAACTTACTTCTTTGAGCCTGATAGCTTCTTTACACTCAGAATTAAACCAAGACTTTTCTTTAGGTTTGATGTTTTTTACTCTGTTGGGAATAAAAGCACGCATCCCTAGAAGAATCACATTTGTGATCATTTCAGCACTGGCATCAATGTCACTATCGAGGAAGCATAGTGACCAGTTAAAGTTTCGGAAAAAAAATATTCAGGCCGTCCCAGTTGGCTTTCTCGTATTGCCAAACGGTCCTGGTGGGAAGTTTTTCTTTAACTGGATGGGTGGAGGATGAGAAATTAGCTGAAATGACACAATGGTCTGAAGTGCCAAATGGAGAAGTTACACTAATGGTATATTTATCAGGGTGAGAAGTAAGAAACAAGTCAAGAGTATGGGCGGCTTGCCCAGCAACATCCGGTATACGCGTTGGCACATCGATCAGTTGGGTAAGGTGATGTAACCCGGCAAAGAGCTCGACATACCTTCCTTCGGGTGTTGTCTGACCAGAATAGCGGAGCCAATTGGAATTGTGTACATTGAAATCGCCCGCAATAACGATTTCAGTGCGAGGACAAAGGGAAACAATTTTCGAGATAGAATCAGACAGCGCATCAAACTCGTTACAAGTCGAATTGCTGTCGAGATTTGGACTCCTGTAAATAAAACAATAATGAATGACATGCTTGCGGACAGTGAATTTGAGCCACAAGAAGTTAAAGTCCGTGTTGGAACATTGCCCATATTGGGGAAGGCTCTGGCAAGCAATATCATTTTTAACATAGACCACGAGACCATGATGGGAAAAGAGTAATGGCACCAAGCTATACCCATGTAGAGCAAATTCTGATAAATCAGTATTTACTCCAACCTGGGTTTCACTTAATGCCAAAACAGCTGGCCTGTATTGAACAGTGTAGACGTACAGGTGAAAGAAATTCTTTCTAATACCACGAACATTGGAATACACGACACAAAAATCACTTACCATTTAAAAATACTTACACACAAAACACAATTCTGAATAAGTCGAACCATGCGGTGAACTTAACTTGATGTCGAGAATGTTTTTAATACACTGTGGCACAAAGCTCTGATTCATGAATTAAACATTTGAATTTTCCTCTGTACATAAATAAAATAATAAATTCCTATTCAACTGGACGAACTTATAAAGTTTCCGTCAATATTACATGTTCAGCAGGTTTTTTTTTTACATATATCTTCGTTTTCTAGTAAATGGCACAGAATATTTGTTTTTTTGTCCTTATTTTATTTATTTTATTCATAATAATTGGTATCTTCATCTATCATCTGGTAGGTATTGAATTGAAGCACTCGAATGTGCCCAAGAACATGTCAAAAAGTTATAGTAAATTTATGGGAAGCCTTTCTTTCTATCTTATATATTAGTGATTTATGTTGGTCCTGTTCTACTTTTCTTCAAATTTGCAGATGCAGATGCTTGTAAAGCTCCTTTATTCATCGTTTTTGTTATTGAAACCAATTTGCAATCTAATTTGGATGGTGTTTCAATGTATTTCAATAAATAGAAAATTTAATTGAATGCCGAAAAGATCCGAGCTGTCACAAGGAAAACATAAAAACTGGTTTAATAATAGTTAATGGAAACCAATCTGAATGGGAATCCAGTGCGAAATTCTAAGGCGTGCATCTTGACCAAACTTTAAATTTTGTATTGCATATTCAGCAAACACTCAACAAGATAAGGACACAAGACATTGACCGCATCACCAACGTGGTTTCGAAAAAAAAATTCCATAATATTAAATATTCATTTCAAAAGAGTTTTTTATCCTATTTCATTCGAAATCTTTTTGACAGAATCAAAACAAAATCTTCCTATTGAGGTTCTACCTGCTTAATTAGCAATCAAACTAATCATCACCTCTAGAAACCAAGACTTAATGTCGGTATTTCTTGTTCCTCTACAGATACATCATACAATAGCTAGCTATTCAAGGTTTCATAGATCTCGTATTTATAATGTGAACTTATCTTGTTCCCACCACAAATTCAGATAAAAAATAAAAAATCTTGTTCGCAAAAATCTTATTTTTAACACGGCCGCCGCCAAATTAATTTGCATAACATAAAGGTGAGAACACATTTTGCGACTTTGTTTACCACGATTCTTTTTTTTATCGACACAAATTGAAAAGTCACATTTATTTAACTAATAACAAGTGATTTGTATTCCAGCAATTCACAGGCTATTAAGTGTAAAATAAATGCCTTTTTAATTTTAATAAACAACAAAAAAACTATGAGAAATTTATTGCATTTTTATCGAAAAACCATTTCGACTGCACTGCACGGAACTGGACAAACGCGAACTTCTAGACTTTCGAGTTCAGAACTTGAAGACGATTAACAGCGTTAGTCAAATACTAGTACTAAACAGCCTCGTGATCACTTCAGCATTTAGACTCATTGTCCTAATATTTTCCTTCAGTTTGTTAATTATTCAATTATTGCAAATATGAATCCCATATCTTAACTGCGAACAAAACACGAACAGTTTATGGAATGCTTTAATCAATAAAAAACGTGTTTATTTGCTTATTCGGAAACCGAAATGCTAGTTAAATGTCTGCGATAAATGCAAAATGTCATGCATCCTAATCTCTTATAAACTATTTTGCGGATTTTGATGAGTTCTGGAAAAAAAAATTAAATTTTTCTGACTCAAATTTGTTTATCCACTTTTAAGATGCATTCGACATTTTGGGGCTGAATTTTATGAACAAGATATTATGGTAAGAATGGTATTTCCGTCTTTTTGGATAACTAATGACGTGAGGTTCTTTATTTTTTGAAGTTGTATAATGAAGACCTGTGTTTCTTGGTAATTAAGAGGTTTTTTTCGGTATTGTTTATAAAACCATTAGCTTTAAGCTAAACAGCAACTGGTTATAACCAGAGATATAAAGCGCGTGGCTCATAGGTTCCTAACTGATTCATCCTCATTAGGTATACTACTAGAGAAAAAAAGTAAGGAAAAGATCAACAGGAAAGCAACAAAGCTTAGAACCGATTCAAGTTGGGATACTTGTTTTAAAAATCAAACAAGTTATTGTATAATAATTAAGAAAAGATAATTGATCATCTATTTATCGGTTTTTAATCTATTTAATAAAAAAATACTAATTAATTGAATCAATTGCTTAAAGTTATTAAAGTGAGGTAATTCTGATAGCATTTTTGCTTTTTCTTATGCCATGCTGGAAAATAAAGCAATTTTCACTTGTCCTTCATTTTGACAGTTCGTTTTCTTACACGTGCTGAGTTCTGGATACCCAGCCACTTAACTTTTGTTGAAGAGTTTTTGGTCGCCATAAGAATCTTGTCAGCAAACTTTCTTGTCCAGGCGGACAAGATGCGGGAGAGTTTAACGTACTATTAAGCCTTAATCACACGGTTGGTATTCCCACTTAGGTGTCACATTGAAGTGCAACAACGGCCCTAGATCGTTTTTTCAAACCACTATTACTAGAGGAGTTCGTCAAGCCAGCTATCGATCTAGATTTACGTAATTATCTGGGGCTCTTGTTAGCCCGTGCTGGCTCTTTAAAGGTCTAGCCCGTCCGTTTCCGACTGACCACTTAAGGTTCGCTGGCTCACCAACGAGTTGAAAGAACAGTAGTTCCGGAATCCTGTCAATCTCGAAATTCTGAAATCTGAAATCCTCATTACTGCGTAGAGACTTAACTTGATCTTAGAAGACTCTTACTCCCGCCGACCCGAAGCCATACAACTTTTTTTACGCACGATTCTATAGGGTGTTGGGATTAGAGAACACTTACCTGAGGCACCCACAATCGTAGTCCAATTCTTGACCCCGTTTCTACTGGGATGGTGGCTTTAGCAGGTTCTTACTGCAAGCGCTTCCCATACCATTAGCCAATTCTAACCCCAAACCTATGGGGTGGGAGCATTTAGCAGCCTCTTACTGCTGGCTTTTCCCTTACCATAGGGCAATTCTGCTTCTGCACCAATTTTTTTTATTGGCGCGACAGCTCCTTAAGGAGCCAAGGTCTAGTGATTTATACTCTCAACAATTCCTGTGTGTGCGTTGTTAATCTGCAAGAATGGAAGGGAACTACAGTTTACCGCCGAGTCCGAACGTCTACATGAGATGCACTTTTTCTAGACCAATTTTTACTCTTGGAGGTTTTGCCAGTTCCTCGCAAGAGACAGTACCCCGGAAGAGAAGGTGGCTATGCGCTGGATTCGAAACCGGGCTCTTCGCTTAGCAGTCCAACCACTAACCACTAAGCCACGGGGCCCTACCCTCCGCACCTATAGGGGAGGATATTTAAGTAGGCTTTTACTGTGGGCATATCCATTCCCTAGAGTGGTTACCAGTCACTCTTTGTCAGAGTGGTGCCTTCAGTCCACTCTAACTCCATAACACCATATAAATATGATGTTATTGCACTAGAGTGGCTCCCCAAACCACCCTAGTAGCAATTCAATAACTATGTTGTGGTCATAGTCATACCTCTTGCTAAGGAGCGAGGCCTATCATGCACCTCTAGTAGTAAATCCCCTGGCTTCACTCCAACCTCTTTAGATGCTGGATTCGTGAGTGCAGGTTCAAAACCATATGCTCCCACTTTGGGTATAACCACAGCCACCACGAACTCCCATTAAGCGGCCTACACCATATATCAGGCAGTCATTACCGAGCATTGTTCACGTAATCAACTGGGCTTCTCTGATATCCCGTGGTACCCAACATTTGTTCAGCCATGGGTATGGCCTAGCTTTAATAAACTTCAATAAACCCGAATTTAAAGTGATGGCTTAGACAACAGTGTTGACATAAGGCCACTGTAATCTTCACCACCACCCCTCCCAGCTTTGCTGCACTTATTTGTTAGGCAAACGAATCCATGAGTTAAAACCTAACTCATTGGGGCACGTCACCTGCTGCAACGTTTCCGTCAATTCCTTTTCAAAATGCTGGGTCTCGGCTACAGACCTTAATCCATAGCTCCGACCCAGATGCTACACATGATCTCGATTAGTCCCAGTTAGTCCCCCCATCAGAAGGTTTCTAAGGCGCTTCTCGAACTGGGACAACTACACTTTCACATCATTTAGCGACACCGAGCGCTCAGCGCTCAAGGAATCACCACATTTGCCTTCTTTTCCCTAGGTAGGTATCCCACTTTCACAAGGCAGAGCTGCTGCCAAACTCACCAACAGTCAACACACTCCCCGAAAGATCACCTACTCACGCTGACTGAGTGCCTGGAACGCACCAGTCAAACGGTTTTCATCAATGCCATTACGGCCAACTCACAACGGTCTCTACGGTCTCTACCCATGCTCTCTCTCTTCGCCAAAGTCTTACTAGTAATAGCTGCTAGTAGTTAAATATTCGGATCTTTGTTACCAGGGGCACCACGGGGAGGTGGAGAACTCATGCCCCCTGTCCAAACGGACAAAGGGATCATTACATTATATTGGAAGGCTTTCAATGTCCTGATGGTCTACACTATTCTTCCAACGAAAGCAAGGTCTGCCATGCTGCCGCCTATTATATAAAAAGAACTGCAAGGGATTTTCCGAGCTGGTTTATGTTCGCTAATGCGAGCTAGGTGCACCGGAGTCTACAGAGCTTAATTTTTTTCTTCCACATCAAATTCATTCATTCACATTAAATTCATGCTCTTCCAATACCCTGAATGTTGGACCAACACTTCTCGCAGCCACCATGCAGCCCCACGTTTTGGGCCACATGCTCGATCTGGATGAAGGAGTCTTACACAGCTTGTTGACTTAGTCTCTCTTATTGAAGTGCCAGAGTCACAATCCGGCGAATCTCCGGTCGATTAGTCTTCTTCCGAGTATCAGCAAGGTATTAAAAAAAAATCTTCAATAGAGCTCTGTCCAAGTGGGCGGAGGACAAAAATATAATTCCACACACCCAGTTCGGCTTTAAGGCGGGACATGACACGATTCACGCCGCGTCTAAGCTGGTATCAGCCACTATTATAAACGCTTTACGACATTCTTAATGGTAGAAAGTTTGTTGTCAAAAGTGGCAACCCTCTACCACAACACTTGATATTAAAAACGGTCTGCTACAGGGAGCGGTGAACTCGCCGATTCTCTTTAGTACTTACATCAACGATCTCATTGGGAGTCTACCGTATGTCGCGATTTAATCGCGCACAGAGCAGGTCCAAAAGTTGAGTTTATCAGATTTCTGTAATGATTGGAAGCTGAAAATTAACTTCCAAAAAAGTAAAACTATCCTGTTTAGAACCCCTTTGTCTATAGTTTCTAGGGATACGAGAAAGAACTGGCGCAAGCTAGTGATCGCTGGGCCACATGGACATCCACTGGCGAGTAAAAGTGTGGTGACTGGTGAAGTACCTTGGTATATGGCTAGATCAGTATCTATATTTCAATCGTCATGTAGATTTTGCGCTGGTCAGAGCTAGGGGAGCTTTGTTTTGTAGCAGCCACCTTGATAGCAGGATGAAGATGATTTGCTACATGGCCCTCATTAGGCAGGTGATTGCCTATCGATCCCCTGTGTGATTCAACGTTGCACCATCTCTAATATAAAAGGTTCGGGTGTTTGAGAGACAGTAGACGTGTTTTTTTTGGTAAAGCTATGGGCAGTGAAGTTAGATTTTCCACAAAAAAAAAAAACACATAGGCAGCCGCCTGCTGTCTTATATCAAAATTGACATCTCAACTATTTTAGAGCAACGGGGTTTGTTCGTAGAATCAGGTATTTGCCATAAAAGTTTATGGATGATGAAATGACAACTGTGCTTGGTGGTTGGGATTTGTTACAAAAATCCATTTTTATAACGCAACTATGTACGTTGAAAGCTCCAAAATTGCAAGAGTAAATAATACTTAAAATATTTTTTAAAACGTTCTCCTCATTTTAATTAAATAATTTCAAGATTGACGTTCTCAGTTGAATTTTTTTTGGAAATTACAAATACCTAATTAACAATTCTTCAATTTTTAAACTAATTTTATTCTGATGTTTTTTTAGGCATTCTTCGTGGTTCTGAAAGAGATACGACTATGCTTTTATTTACTATTTTACTCTGTCTTAAATATCTGACTCTTACATTCTTAAAAAGCTTTTCATTGATCTGCATATCAGCATCTGAAAAAAAAGGATACAAAATATGAAAAACATACTTGGTCGAAAGAGAGGGAATGACCTTCAAGATTATAGGAAGTACAAGTCATGAATATTGCAGATTATAGTAAAGACAATCATGTTCATCTGCTTTATAAGATTTCATCTGCACAATTGTTTGATTCAGTCTTGACTCAATTTTTAGTTTTTTTCATTTCATTTCATTTGATAATATAATTAATATATAAAAAATTAAATTTGTTTGTTTGTTTCTTTGTTGTTTTGTTTGTTTGTTTTTTGTTTGTTAGTATGTGATGCGCTGTCATACTGTTCACCCAAATGTAATGAAACTTTGTCAGCTTATGGGAAGGTTATAGACATAGTAAAATAAAATAAATAAAAATAAAGAGCAATAGAAAATTACAAAATAATCAATTCCTAAAAGAAAGGGGGAAATAATTCTCTACAGATTGCGTTGCGTTACAAAAGAAAATTTAAAATATCGAAAGACATGTATTTCCTTACGAAATTAAGAAATGTGAATCAACCACTTATGTTGCCGGTTACACAAATGAACCATTTCATTTAAAGAGATTAAAATACTATGAGGTTTGTTAAAAACCACTGGACGACGATGCATCACATCAACTTAATGGACTTAAGTGCCTTAAACGCGATAATAATTTCTTATAATCAATTAATAATTTCAGTCTTTTATATGTAAAATAACCAGAATTAACTCAAAAAACGAGTCACCCAAACGAATCAAACTATCGTGCAGACGAAATGCTATTTAATCAAAATGAACATAATCATGATTTATCCTACTTCCCATAATCTTGTTTGATTGTGTTTGATTGAGTACCTATAATAACATAATCTACTTTATGAACGAAGCCTTTCAGATAAACAGAAATGTATGATATAAGTTAATATCATGACAGAAATGATCCATTGTGAATTAAATCTTTTTATGTCAAATATTCTATCCCCAGACAAATTCAACATTTACTTTTATGGACAGCTAAATGTTTTTATCTGCAGGTGTTTGTTGTTTTTGTAATGCGTGTAAAATCCACTTGCGCTGCGGATAACTTTGCAAAAAAAAACACGACTAGTATCTTTGTACCTGTCTTGGACTTCACAGAACACCAGAGTTGGAGTACAAGCACTACTATCCCAACGTGGTCCTATACAACGGGGCCAATATAAACAAGATATATAACTTTTTAATTAAGCTCATTCGTGGACATATTGTAAGAGCGTAGACCTTAACTAATGAACAAGGCTTTGGGGCTTACTACCTCCAAGTTTTAAGGTACACATTCGAGTGGTTTTATCCCGCCCGAGGCTATCCTATATCTAGATAATCAAGAGCTGAGTCGGCGATTCCGTTGATCTATTTCGGCACAGAATAGTCTATAGAAGGCTCCTCTATGACCGAGACATCTTCGCTGCAAGCGAAGTAGATCGCCTCCGGTTCAGTAGGGCAGTGCCCGACAGGGATCGAAAGGAAGTCATTAATCAGGTCCAGCAGTTTTGGCGGCTAAGTCAAAGTTGATAGCTTCAGTCGGCCTATCGCCTATATAGCTATAGGTGGCTTAATAGTTAATACAATTAATACAAAAATAAAAATAAAATAGGTAACAAAAAAAAAGAAGCTTGCTGCTTGCTGTGGCTGTTCTAGATTTGAGTATTTTAGGTTATTTTAAGTTATGTAAAGTTATTTTCAGTGTGAAGCGTACGAATGGTCGACAAAAAAATGTCGACTGGAAATAAATTTTCCATCGACTATTGAAATGTCAACTGAAGTTTGATCGACAGTCTAGAATTCAGACTATTTAAATGTTGATTTGTAAAGTTATTGGTAAAAATGTCGACTTTTATCCCAAATTCAGTAAAATGAAACAGTAATGCTCTTTTAGATTTATGTCTAGCATTAAGTTAGTTAAAAGTTAAAAATAAATTAAAACAAAAAAGGTTGGGTTGCATTGTTCTCGTACCTTATCAATATATTGGCGGCTGATATAGACATTTTTCAGTGCTCCCACATAACAAAAAGCCCTTTCATCGAAGTTTTTTTAAGAAGTGCTAGAAGACTGATAATACACTCAGCTAGTAGCCTGATTACAAATGGCTCATCGTATGGCTTACAAGAGATATCCTTTACCCATTTTTGGGCGGAAAGCTTATGTTGTAAAGGACATTTAATCTGTTCTTTTTTTTGAATTTATTTCAATATAAAACTTAACTTAAAACCAAAACAAACACTAGCCATAGTTATTGTTGCTGGAAAATATATTCATTGACGATAGAGGCAATCGGTTTCACGAAAATCTGCTTCACTTGGAAATGTATTTGTGGATCATCGACTGATTCCGACTTTGGTAAAAAAAAATCTTTAATTGAAAAATTCTCATCATGCACACTGACGGTCAATAGAATAGGTTCACCCACCTTAAAGTTAGCCTTAATTCGGAAGTTAAAAAATCAGTTGGTTTTATTTTAAAAAGGTGTAGTGCAAATATTTAAAATACTTTTCTGAGGAAAATTGGGACGTGCAGAGTGCCTTAATTCGGAAGAAAAATCATAAGATTGCAAAATGGTGTGAGCAATTTTTTGAATAACGAAGAAAACTACGGTAAAAATATGAAATTACACTCAAAAGTCACATCACCTGCTGAAAGGAAACTAATTGTCCGGCTGGCCTCAAATTCACGCCAGTCAGCACCTGAAATAAGAGCTGCATCTGGAACAACTGCAAGTCTTTAAACCGTTATGAAAGTGATGTGCTCTTCACATCAAGACCATGAAACTTAAGAAAAAACCTCTACTAAACCCACAAAGAAAAGAAAAACGGCTCGGATTCTGCAGGCTCTCAGACGAAAGTTTTAATAACTATTATCATGATCTGAGAAAAGACAAATTATTTTAGCACTGGCATCATAGCCGTGAAGGTGGTGTTATATTTTGGGGTGCAGTATCGTATTATGGAACGATTGGGCTGGAGTTTCCATCATCAAGAATGACTGCGAACGCGTACAAAAACATTCTTGAAAGGGCTTTTCCAAAATTCAAATAAGAAATATTGAAATATTCGGACCCCTCAAATGGACCTACCTGCAAGATAACGCTTCAACCCATACCGCAAGAGCCGTGAAAACCTAGATAAATCAACACAACGTTGGATTCTTGGAATGGCCTCCCAACTCACTAGACCTCAATATTATAGAGAATGTGTGGGGATGGCTCGTCCATGAAGTCTACAAGTCCGGACTCCGGACATTTAATTAGTTTAATTAAATTTTAGTTTTAATTAATTAATTTTTTTTTCATTAAAAGTATTACATTAGTTTATATTAGAAATTCATTTAATGAAAAAAATAATTGGAACACTTTCAATTATAAGTCCGGACACCGGACAGATAAAAAATCACACTAACAGCAGCAATTAAAGTTGCTTGGACAAAAATTTCCTTAAATTATAAAAACTGTATGATTCCATGTCTAATAGAATTTTTGAGGTTACGGTAAATAAAGGAGGTTCGAATTATTATTAAATTAATTAAGAAAAAGCCTAGTTTTAAAAAGAATCATTTCTGTTTTCATTTTACCTTTATTTTTCCAAACAGGTGAACCTGTTCTATTGAACGATCAATTTCAATTTCAATTTTCAATTTATTTCAAAAATTGAAGTACAAATAAGACCATGGTGTTTATATTACCTTAAATCAGGACTTGAAAATTAATTAATTACATATAACAAAATAATGAGAAATAATTATTATTACTAAATAGAAATTAAAAACTATTGAATTATAAGAAAACTAACAAAAAACTATTAAGAAACTAACAAAAAACTATTAAGAAACTAACAAAAAACTATTAAAAAAAAACTAAGGCAAAATGTTCATATTTTTCAGTTTACTGTTGTTTGTGTGTTATTAAAATGATTATATAATGTTTTTTTAAATTTTGAGGTGTAAATTATTTGCTGTCGATGGCAACTAGATCCATACCTTGATGGCATAAACAAAAAAATATTCTAGATGAATGCAGATAAATACATAAGGGCGTGATGAGATTCAAGGTTCGGGTAGACTGCCAAAATTTAACTTATCGAACAAGTAGGACGGAGTTTTAAAATTAATTATTTTGTGTAGGAAGATACAACATCTGGCAATTAAAAAAGTTTTCAAAAGTGCATCTTAAGACTAATTGATGGTGTTGAGAAACATGGTCAAACCTTCGCAAAAAAAGCAACAAGAAGTTTTCGAAGAGAATGGGAATCAAGCTTTGGATAAACTACTGCAGCATACTAAATGATTGGAATAAGCAATGATTTGCTAATTCTCAATCTAGTTTCGACTGGCGTAAGATTTGCAAACATATATAGTCTTTGGAGCCCACCGTAGATACCACCAACAGAAAGATTTACATGGTCATTGGCTGAGAGGAGACGAATTATTTTGAAACCAGTATCGGTGAACTGAAGTTGGAATCGCGATATAAACAGGAGCGGAAGGTTGGTCGTGTCAAATTTCTGCTTAGAAATGGAGATTATTTGAGTTTTAGCCGGGTTAAGCGTTAAGCCATTATACATTGTCCATTCGTAGATCCTTTGCAAATCTTCATTCATTCTGCATGTTAAGTCATCTTATAAGTTAAAAGATCTGGAAATATACATTTGGACATCATCTGCATACAAATGCAACACAACATCCTTGCATACTAGTGGTAGGTTAGAATAAAATTGGATCCAAAATTCAACCCTGTGGTACCCCAACCATCAAATCAATAGAGTCAGAGGAGATGTCACCAATTTTAACTTTTTGACTTCGGTGTTTCAAGTAGTCTTGAATAAGACGTACCAACCTTTCACTAAAACCAAAATATGAGTTAAGTCTTTTACATAGGATAGCAGGGTTAACTCGGTGAAATCCAACAAGCAGATTAGTGTCAACATTCCCCGATCATATCGAATTCAAATATCATCTAAGACTTTAACCATTGCCGTAGAACAACTGTGCCCTGCCCGAAAACCTGACTGCACCGAACAAAATAAATTATGTACTCGTATGTGGTTTAAGATTAAGGAGTTAAAGGGTTTATTTTTGTAGGCACAGGTACTACCTTAGCTTGTTTCCAACACTAAGGAAATGAAGAAGACATAATACAAACATTTATGATATGACTAAAAACGGATATAAACTGAGGTAATATTATTTTAATGACAACAGCCAACAGCATTGGATCTTAGCGAACGAATGTTAATCATCAATTCAGTCTCAGAAACGACTTCAAATTCAAATTCAGTAGAACCTTCGTGAAAGGATGAGTCATTAGTAACAAAGTTAGATGTCTTCAAGTTATTAGCTGCAAAAGCTTTATTTAGGAGCTAGTTTAGAGCTAAAATATCTCTTTTTAGCTCTGCGCGTTATAAAAGACGAAGGGTTACGAGTTTGACAGAACAACTCCCAGTTTGCAGTTGAAGGGTTTTGCTTCCATTTCGAATATAGTTTACGACGGTTTTTTATTAAATCAAGAACTTCAAAGGTAAACCAAGGGCAGTTTTTATTTCTTATTAACACAGTTTGTAACGGTACATGTTGTTGGAATAGTTCAAGAAGCATGCGTTGAAACAAATCCACTGTCTCATCAACGTTATACAAGCTGTAGCAAAGATGCCAAAACGAGTAACAATTCAATTTCATTCTTGAGTTGATTTGCTCTAGAGTCTGAGAGAAAAAGATCCGCATTAAAGTCCCCACATAGAATTATCAAAAGTGATTTTTATTTAAATGAATTTCTGAAGGGTTTCGATCTTACTGTAATAATAAATTTCGTTTTGACGTTTTCTTGTTAATAGATGAGCAAATATACAGACTATGAAAATCCACTAACAACATTGTTTTTGGAAAACTATTTTGAGCAAAAAGGAGAACTTGTTTGTTGTTTAGGGTGTGAACCTATTCTATTGACCGGTAGTGTAAATTTTGGTAATATCTTTAAGACAAAGTTCGGCTTGGATCACCCCACGTTAACGTATTGTTGCGTCGTCCGATAAACTAACCAAATTTTCAACTCTGTAATCTTTCATCGTACATGTTTTCATTTCTATCTACGAAAAACTTGGGTCTTACGCAAACCAATTTTTTGTTAAATATCCAAACAAAATCAACATTTTAAATTGTATATAAGTATTTTTAAGTTTTCATTCGAATGCAATGCTATACTTAAAAAAAGTCTTGTGTTGTGACTGTTTAAATTCTTGAATATACCCAGGTTTGTTTAACAACAAACAAAAATATTTACACAATCCATTTCATGACAGACATATTTGTTGGAGTTTTTTCTGTGTAATATTGTTGAGTACTCCACAACCTTGTATTTAATTTTAAATATTGTATCAGTTGATTATGATGCCAGTTCAATTTCTAACAAAATCAATCTCTATTGTCTTATAAATATAATTTGACAAAAGCTCAACGAAAATATTTTCCCAAACAAGTGTCAAATACTTAACTAGCCAGATAAAGGTACTAATTACTTAACAGGACTACTAGTACACACGAGAAATAGAAAAAGCTTTAATCTTCAAAAGGGCTTCCCACCAGCCATAACCTTGAGTTCTTTTGATTCTATCCAAGGCTGAGCTAAAAAAATATTAGTTTGTTAATTAAGTGCGTTCCAAAATTTTACATTGCATAATCTTACTTGTTTTTATTTTTAAGACATTTTGCAATTACATAACAGTGTTGAGTACTTTAAATTTATTATTGTTTTAATGAATTATTTTTTTTTTAATTAAAGCCAAAAAGACCTCAAAGCTTTAACGTACAACTTCGTCTCTAGTTTGCAGACATTAAAGAAAATTCTACTGACCGTGTCCAAGGTTATCTAATAAAATACAACTTTAATGAGTTCTCACACATTATTTCATTATTTAATTACCATGGCTTCAATTATTTGAATCCAAAAACCACTAAAAGTGCGACCATATCATTATGAGATTCACATGTGTCTGGTGAAAACGTCGCATATGGAAAACTACTTGACCTATAAGCTAACAAATTCCTATCATACCTGTCATAAAACATTTCCACTTTTTCATGGGTCATTTATGTTTGTATTGACGGCTAATGACAGCACAGTACGTCACTTGTCAAATCCCACCCAAAGGGAGTAATGCACCCAAAACAAACACCAGGAGCGTTTAGTTTTACGACTTTTTAGCATTAACTTGTCTGTAAAAATCGCTAATTGATTTAACTAATGATGATCGATTTGCTGCGGGGATGAGTCGCATTTGGCACCCCCATTCCTATAAATTTTTATAGCAACCAGCAATGTCATTAAAATTATTATCGACAATTTTTTTTCGAACTCATCTGTCAGATTCTATATTTTGTAATACTTTTCGGATTTAATGGACTTAATCTAATGGTGACTGACTGAACATACATATAATGCCCAATGTCCAATAGATAGCTGATCAATTAATGGTCGGAGTTAGCGATGCACGAAATGAGGCTTCCGTTTTGCAATTCTTTGGCTTTTATGGAGTTGTAATCTGAAATGAGGTTGTTGTAGCTTGATTTAACAATAGCAACAACCAACAACACAAATGTATGTGTACTATGTGCAGTGACTGTCGACTTGCAAAAAGACGACATTCTTGACATAATTTCTGTGGGAGAACGCCTCCTCAGTGAGTTTATAGCGTAATTGCTTTCGAGGCATTAATGAGAGATAAACCTATGATTGTTACAAGCCTCAAGCAATATGCATTGTATATACATTGCCTATAGTACTATCATGAGACGAGAAAAAATCTTTTTCCCTAGAGCCGCTTGGAGTGCTAGTGTAGGACATTTTATTTGAGTGAGAGAGAATTAAGAGCAGTGTTTTTAGTGTTATGCTTTGTGCTTAGTTTCCTGCGCATGTGCAATGTGACAATGTGAGGCAAGAAAAAACTGAAGGAGAACATGAAATAATTCAGTATCTTGTTTTGTTCATTGTATATATGTGTATAAACTGCTAGCAGTTTTGAAGTTAATATATAATGGTTTTGCTTAGCTGAGGCTAATAGTTTTTTGTAAGGATTTATACACGATCCAACATTTTCATTGTTTACGTTTTTTTATAAGGAATATGTAATATGAAAACTGGTTCTTACATAAGTATTTATACATGCGTACGTCATTGACCAGACTTTTGGTTTGAGTTTTTTAGGATTTTCAAGTTTTGTACAAGCACTACCTACATACATATTTGTCATATTTGTACATATATACATCATTGACCAGACTTTTGATTCGAATTCTTTAGGATTTTCAATTTTTTTACTATTATGAAGGTTGTCGTCTTCAAATAATGTACACATTCATTCTTGAAATTTAAACACAAACTTACTTCTTGCTATATTTATACAAAGATACAAACGTCCTTGCAGTGAATGGATTTTTGTTTTGAATTTAACTTTCCATACAGATAGGTACCTACATATACATATAGGTACATATATGTAGGTACCTATCTGAATGAACTATGTGCAGAAATTCAATCAAAAATTGTTTGTAAATTGATTTATATTATTATTGATTGATTATATATTATAGTAACAAAGATCTTTTGTTTGTTTGAGGTTTATATAATAGGTACTAGTTGACCTTCCCAGCTTAGCTCTCGGGAAAGAAATTTATAGTTAAACCAAAATATTTGTTTAACTAATCTTCTATAGAATGGCTAAAAATACAACGGGTTTTTTTTATATTTGTAATAGGTACCTAATTGTTTAATTTTTACTTGCAATTATAGGTAGGTACTAAGTACAAGTTATGCATTCGTGCAGAAAAAAAATTGAGATAACATTCAAATATAACATTACGATGAGAGAGAAACATACTTGAGTCACTGGCAAAATTCTGTCCGTCTACTAAACGGTTTGGCCAGTTGTCTTTAAATTTGGAATATAAGTTTATTTTGACATTCGACAAAGGATTTTTTTAGTTTCTTTTTTAGCTGAAATATTTACGGTACTTGCGATATAACCGTAAAGTAAAAGCTTATTTTTGTCAAAAACAGCTCCAAGAATTTTTGTATGTAATGTGCATTCTATTTTGGTTAAAAAAAAATATGACGGTGGGCTAAAACTGGTACCACCCATAGGAGTTTTTTTTTTGGCATGGAATTTTCTGAGAACTGGTAACCGATTACAACCAAAATTGATATTCAGGAAAATGTAAGTAGCCTATGTAATCTTACACTAAAATATATTTATATAGGTATATTTAAAAATAACGGCAACATTTAAAATAATGTGCTATACCTTTTTTAAATCCAAAAGTCTTTTCAATCATATTATTTTTTAAATAAAGAATTTCAGAAAAAAATAAATATACATATAAAAGGCACGACTGGGTAGCACGTACTTGCTCCTGTGTGCTAATTTGTTTATTTAGGGGCAGGTGTAAGCTTTCGTTTTCTCGATTGAAATTTTTGCATTCAGTAGTAATCGAATAGTTTTTTACTTGCGATTTATAGGGACTATAAGGCAAGTTATGCATTCGTAAAAAAACTTCTAACAATCAAACATGACATTACGATGATAGAGAAGTTAAAGAAAGTGGGTCCGGAAATTCCGTCCGTCTGTCTGTCTGTCTGTCTGTTCGTATCGATATCTACAGCCTAAACGGTTGGGCCGATTTGATTCAAACTTGGTACATAGTATTTTTTGAGTGCTCTACCCGACAGTTTTTGGCATTGGCATTCTAGCTCCAAAACTAACAGCACCTGCCATATAACTTTTAATGAAAAACTTATTTTTCTCGAAAACGGCTCCTACGATTTTGATAAAACTTTCAGAATGATGTTTTCTTTGCAAAATATATCTTTTAGTTTTAATGGATTTTCAGAAAAAGTTTTATAACGGTACCTCCCATATGACCGGTTTTTTGAAATTAGACTTTCTCGTTAACTAATTGACGGATTTTGATAAAATTTTCAAAATATGTAGTGTTTTATGATATAAATAATATTGCTTATTAAAATTTTCAAAAACATTTTTTTTTAATTTTTAAATTTTTTTTAAAAAAGTTATTTTGTTTTTTGAATATTTTGAAAACGAATCTATAGATTTTTTTAATTTTTTCTCCTAGTATAAACTATAGATTTCTTTAAATTGACATAGTCAAAAAAATTATATATATATTTTCGAAAAGTTTTTCAAAAAACTGATCGAACGATTTTGAAATAAAAAAATTATAAAATAGAAAACAGCAAAAGAAATAAGATGGCTTACAACATTTTTTTCCAAAAAACGTTATGAATAGGGTTTTTTGATTTCATAAAAAAATTATTTGTTTAATATTTTCCCCCAACTTTTGCCACTAGTCTAATGAAAGCAAACTTCGTTATTTGTATTATTATTTATTTTAAAGCATTTTATGATCGTAACAGCATACAGCATACAGAATAAATAATAAGGACGCCTATGATAAACACATAAACATGGAAAACAACTAACGAATAAAAAAAATACTCGATTACCTACTGAATGCAAAAATTTCAATCAAGAAAACAACTCAACTCAACGGTCATATGGCACTTCCTTTACTTTTAGGCCTACAATTTAAATTTCAATGTCCCCTCTGGGGAATGCCAAAATAATCACACACACCAAGTTTAAAGATAATCACTTAAGCCATTTAGGCTGCAGCTCGTTATACATAACTACTGACAGACAGACAGTCATTTTTTGTCGATCACTTTTTTAGACTTATCTATGATCGTAATGTCATGTTTCATTGTTATCTAAATTTTTTTTTATATTCACAAATTCTAAACTTGCCTTATAGTCCCTATAATCGCAAGTAAAAATTGAAAAAACTCCTGTGTAAAATGTCAAATAACCTTAAGTTCTAAATTTGAAGACGATTGGCTCATCTGTTTAGGCTATAGTCCAAAATACATCCGTATAGACAGACCTACAGACAGACGGACAGAATTTTGCCAGTAACTCAAATATGTTTCTCTATCATCGTATTGTAATGTTTGATTATTATCACAATTTTTTCATGTTCACGAATCCTAAACTTGACTTATAGTCCCTATAATCACAAAGCTACTTGTGCATAAAATTCAACATCAACGATAACGAAGCCAATGAAATGAAAATTCAAAAACTAAAATCATTGTCGATCCTCTTCGTTGTTCACCGTCACCGAGAAAAGGATATACACAATACACATACACATGTGCTTATTAAGTTTTCCTTGTTAGTATCTCCCTCACACTCGCTCTCACCATCTACCACACCGACGACCGACCGATCGAATTTAGCTGAACATTTTATCAAAAATAATATCACAAGTATACCTACGTAAATACACACATTATGTAGGTATGTATGTTGGTACATACCTAAATATCTACCTACCCTCGAAAGTTTTATATGAACAAAATATAAAACTCAAAATAAACTTATCAACCAGCTTAAACATATACCCACCCCCCAGACACCATTCATTTACAAAAGTAGTTTTTCTTCTTTTTTTGTCATTTCTTTTTTAAAACTAGCCATCCACCCTGCTTGTGTGAAGCAATTCAGTTGTGCAAAAAAAACTATACTCGCATCATTGTATATATGTAAACTGCAAACTGCAAAGAGTAAAGTACATGTTCACAGAGTTTCTCTTAGAATTCTCTTTGTTCGACTCGTTCGCCTGTTTCAATTTACCAAGTTAATTTTCCCTAGAGCCGCTTGGAACGCCACCGTCCACCGGTCGTCATGATAGTACTATAGCAGTCTATATACAATGGCAATATGTAGCTTCTGACACAATTGTGTGAAAACTTTTGATGGAAACAAGCTACCTTGAGATCGTTTGAAATCGATGAAAAAAATCGACAAAGGCTTGGAAAAGGCAAAACTGTGATTTTAGAATCCCGAAAATTAACTTACAAACCTCAAAGTTGCTTCAAGGTTTCCAATACAAATGACTCAGCGAAACAACGAACGTTGAGGAATAATTAAAATATTTGTTAAAAATCTATGAACTTATAAATCAAGTTACCGGTTTGATGATGACGTGAGATGTACCAGTTCCAAGATCTTCTTTAAGCGCCACATCTTCGCGAGATTTATTTCGGCAAAATGATAAGCAAAGTAATCAATCGATAAATTTTAATTTAAGACGCATTAAAATACAATAAAGTGTTAATAAATTTATTCGTAAGGCGGTGTGTATATTGGTTGTCATTAAATGACATTTTTACAGATGTTGTCGTGAATGATCTTTATGACAGGTTTTTGTGAGTTTTGTTTGTTCGAAAAAAGCTTGCAACGGTTACTAGACTCTTAAAGAGTGACTGGGGCCTGACTAGGCGTGCAGCACGTATTTTATATGCTGGGTTATTTGTTGCTTGTGCAGCATTTGGCGCGGCTGTATGGTATGATGTTGTTCAGACCGTGGCAGGCACACGCAGGATTCTTTCTTGCCGAAGAATAATGCTTCTTGGCTCACTTCGGGTCTGTAAAACCGTTTCAACTGATGCTCTGCAGGTGTTGGCTGGTGTGCCTCCCTTGGATCTTAAAGTAGTACGGCAAGGTATTGCTGGCAGATTGCGGAGGAGGCGGCAGCCTTTGGCTTCTGATTGGGCTGAGTGCACGGGCGCTCTAGATATGGGTGCCCGTGATAGGGCTGTTCTGTTGAGGGAAGCGATGTTTACTAGATGGCAGTCTACTAGTTGGACTAATGGGGAGACGGGCAGGGCAACTTTCCAGTTTCTCCCTTGCGTCGATGCAGCATGTCAGCGGGAGTGCCTGGATTTCTCGCTCTTCATGGGCTTTCTACCGACTGGCCACGGTTCTTTGAATGCATTTTTGCACAAGAGGGCCTTGGCTGAGTCGGCGGAGTGTGCATGTGGAGCTATGAGAGAGGGTGCATGTGTTAGTTGATAGTTAAGTGCCCATGCTATGCTCACTTCAGGGATCTTCCTGCAATGGGTGTAGTACCGACTGAAGGCGATTACGACTTCAGTCGTGTCATTTTTTCAAGGGAGACGACTGATAGTGTCGCTGTCTTTGCTAATCGAGTTTTCCAGACTCGAGTTTTTGAGGAGCTCATCTAGAAGTGACCTTCACGGTTGCGAAGCTCGCCCGGAAGCTATATTCTGGTACCATGGGAGATAGCGCCCATGGAGGCAGAGGAGGTTTTCCGGTGTCATATGATGCCGGCCCTTCTGTCTCCTGCTATCTATGAGGTAGGCCCCCTTGTAGGAGTATCATGGTGGCTTTGGTTACCCAAAATCGTGGGAACAAATGGCGTTCGCTCCTCAGCAAGGTGTATGGATATGCCCCAACATTTTCATAAAATTGCAACTGGGGCAGCAGTTGTTGCCTCAGGGCGTTGGTCGACGCTTAATTCTGACTCCAGGTGGGTAGGCCCACCACCAGATTAAGCCTTAATAGGCAGGTGCTGGCGTTAAGCTTATCTTGATCTGTTCGAAAAAGCACGTGAAATGGTTTTCAGAGGATAATTTTTGTTACGAAACGAGTAGATCTTTGTCTTTCTTCATAACCTTCCTGACGTTAATGACTCTAAATCTACTGAGCTCAATCATTAATTCTTCTTCCGATATCTCAATTATGTGTCTAGAGAAAATTATTCCCTGAGTGGAGTTCAGACTTAAATGCTTAGATTACCTTGACTGGGATGGAGTCAATTCTAGTCGTTTTGAGGAATTTAAGAAAATATGAAAAAGTGTGATTTTATTTTTCAAAATCGTATGCACGGCGTTTAAAAAATACGGTATTTTAACACATTTTTTTTTTTAAAAACAACAAAATTCAAGGAAGCAAACTTAAATAAATCGAAGAAAAATAATTTCTTTTATTTGTCTTTATAACATTGGAATACAAGATCTTTGACAGAAATGGTCTGAAAAAAATGGGCATGACTGGGTCGCACGTACTTGCTCTTATGTGCTTAATTACATTGGAAGTTAAGATCTTGGACAACAACAAATAACATTTACGTTGAAAGTAACACAGTTTGAACTTATAAAACCTATCAAAACCACAATACTTAACGGTTTTTAGTAAAAATGAAGTACGCCTCCATACGTCTTAAATAACAAAGATACATAGATAGATTTTTATTTTCGGTATTTAAATGTACATTTGGTTAGCTACCGCACTGTTTACATTCAGAGATTTGATATATTAAACATATAATAGCTAAATAAGTGTTTTAATTTACATTGAGTTTAGAATTAGTTTGGATATTTATTTTTTAAGGAAAATACAAACAAAAGTCTTCAACTTGAAAATGTTAAGGGCAGGTACATTTTGACTAGAAATAACAATAAAACTTCAAAACTCAAGTTATGAAGTAGGTTAGTAAATTTTAAATTAGTAAATTATAGTAAATAAATATTTTAAATTTAAAAGTTAGTATATTGTTAGATAAGATAAATAAATAATTACTTTGGTAACAAATAAATAAATAAATAAATAAATAAATAAACAAGTAAATAAATAAATAATAGATAAATAAATAATCAAAAAAAATAAATAAATAAATAAATAGTTATATAAATAAATAAATAACAAATAAACATATAAATAAGTTAACATATAAATAAATGACATAAACATATAAATAGATACAGTGATTGAATAAATTAATTTACATAAAATAACAATTTTTTTTTCAAATTTATGGTTAAGGAATGACTTGGTTAATTAAGGGATTGTCAGAGGTTTGACAATATAGTAAAAATTTGTTGTTGAGTTTATTGATTCTTACAGAAATCATTTCAACATTTGCTCCTTCATATAAGTTTGAAGCAGAATGGTATCTTGGGAGGCTAAGCATCATTTTAAGTAACTTGTTCTGTGATACTTGCAGTTTGTTAAAACATTAGAGTTGCTTAGATGGGACTTCCTATTAATAAATGGATAGAGCATATTTATTGATATATTTACTTTTTGTTAAGTTTAAACAATAGCTATGTTCCTTAAAAGTTAAGTTTTGGTCTAAGTAAACTTCACACTTAGGTCCCATTTAATGTTTATGCCACTAATATTTAGCTGATTACTTGGAAGAAAGCAAGACTTTCTTTTTCTACTGAAAAAGATAGCTTGTATATAATATATCAGTATTTAGCTTGATTTTCCATTTTTTATAATACTGGATCATCATTTCAAGTGCAAGACGTAAATTGGTCTCAATATTGAGATTAAATTCATGCGATGAAAAGATGCAAAAATGGCAATTTGACATTCTGGTAGTCTTGGAATGTCAGAAGTGTAAATGTTGTATAAAATGGGACCTAAGACAGATCCTTGTGGTACCCCTGCATTAATTTGATAACGAATTGAACGACTATTATTAACAAAAACACTAAAATATCGATTGGTGAGAAAACTTTGAATGATTTTTACGAGATACATAGAAAAACGCAGACCTACCATTTTGTGCAAGATCACATCATGCCATATTGAATCAAATGCTCTTTCTATGTCGAGTAGAACAAGACCAGTTGATTTCCCAAGGGAACGATTTTTCTTTATATGTTAGCAGACTCCAAAGATTTGATAAGAAGGGCTGTGATGCATTCTGAATCCAAACTGTTCATTTGGAAAAATACTCAAGTCATCAACGATTTTTAATATTTGATATTTAAGAATTTTTTCGAGCAGTTTACTTAGACAACTTAACAATTTTGCCGGGCGATAGCTGGAAGCGAGTTTTGCAGATTTCCCAGGTTTTGGAATCGGTATTACCTTAGTTTTTTTCCATTTTATTGGGAAATATTATTATTTAAGTCATCCATTTATTAAGAACGCAAGAAAATCAAAGCCTTCTTTAGGTAGTTTTTTGATGTAAATATTTTTGATGTTGTCTAGTCCATCTGACTTCCGTGGTTTTAAAGTGGAAACGATATTTATAACATCCTTTCTCGAATTTAATGTGTTCAACGTATGACTCACGAGATTTTGAGTGGTGACATCACTGAGATGCTGTGACACAGTATGTTTATTTAAAAATGTTGTTGCAAATAAATTAGCTTTGCTTGAGTCTTGGTAAACCAAATCACCCCCATTTTCAAGATTAAATATTTGTTTGTTTTTTTGTTTGTTGCATTTTATTTAAAAAAAGGCTTTTTTATTCGTTTTGGTTCGAGAAAGTATTGACATGAATATCAACATCTTTTTTTTGAACAGACTCTGTCTAAATTTGAAGGAATTGTTCTGAGCTTGGATTTAATTTCTGACCTGAAACGATTCCAGTTTGCATTTTTTATGTCTAAAAAGTACTGCTCTCTATGCTCAGCCAGTTCATTCATTTTACAAAGAACTGGAATATAATCAGAACTTAAGTCGTTAATTGTCTCAGGCTGAGTAAAAAACGAAGGAATATTCGTTATTAAAAAAATTCAAGTACATACGGACTACCTCTTGAGCTAGACAGAAAATAAGTTGGACTAAACGGAAATAACATTTAATACGGAAACAAGCAAGACATACTCACGAGAACTTTACCCCACGAATTTGCACATATACATCCCAAATCTCACCTCCGATTATATATATTTCTTTTCTTATTATTAATTTTCTTAGATCAGTTTTAAAATGCATTCTTTTTTCATCGTTAGAGTTCTTACCTAGAAAATACAGATAGAACATTTTTATTGTCGTACGCTATGACACGTCTTAAATACCAAAGAATTTATGAAAAAAGTATTTCGAAAATTGTAGGACGGATTTTGATAAAATCTTGTTTTTTATTTTTAGTTTTTTGAAAAACTGCATAAAAAATATTTTAAAATTTTGGTATGCAGTTTTAATTTTTTAATATACATGTGAATATAAAATTTAAAATATTTTTTTTTTGATTAGTTTTGATTTTTCAAAAAAAAATTTCAAAAATTAATTTCAGTTAGAAAAAAAGTTATTCAAAATTTTGAATCTAGATTCTAGATCTTTCTAGATCTTTGTAAATATAAAATTTGACAGAAATCCATAAAGCCGTTACCGAGAAAGCCAAAAATTAAAAAAAAAACGTTATATAAAAGGTACGGTTCTTAGACTTTTCCCGTAAATTTGGTTCTGATTAAATAATAGCCGTTTTTGATAAAAATAAACTTTTCCTTAACGGGTATATGGCAGGTAGCGTTATTTTAGGCCTTAAAATAAAATTTAAATTTTCCCTCTGAAAGTTGCGAAAAGAATCACACATAACAAATTGGAAGGTAACCGCATAAGCTGTACTGAGACTGATAGACTGACAGACTGACAGACAGACATTTTTTGTCGATCATTTTTTAGGCTTCTCAATGATCGTTATGTCATGTTTGATTGTTAGAATTTACCTTATATTCCCTATAATCGCAAGTAAAAATAACTAACAGTACCTGAGAGTTCATTGCTATAGTTAAAAAAACTTTCTACTAGAAACTTTTTCTCTTCAGTCAATAGTATTGTAGTTGTCCGACTCTTAATTACATCTCAAGGTTTTTTACGTTGTATATAATCAAAATAGTTTTTTTTATTAGAACCCCCGGAGCTAGTTCATCTTAACATCATTTCCCTTAACTTCGGAAATGAAACGTAATAAACCGCCTTATCACGCACAATCAAATATCAACTTTTTCAAAACTATACTCGTACCTGTATTTCCTCATAAATCGAGTTCCTAACTATTATTTACAATAATTGCATAATGATATCCACTTGATTTATTTATTTCCTTACAATAAGTTCATTATTCTTGAAAGAACTCTAATTATTCTTCAATAAAGTTCTAGTTCAAGGAACAATTCTTCAATTTTATTGCTCTGTTCAAAGTCATGACTATTTCAACTTATGTTTAAGTAGTTAGATACTTTGATACAAAATACAAGTATTTATGGTTAGATATTTATTTAGCACTCAATGTTTTTTTTTTTCTAACTGATATAGAATAGCTTTTCGATTTCATTACCACCTTAATGCAATGTCAGGTTATGGTCTTGGTTCATGCGGGGTAAGTCATTCATAAAAATTGTATTTTTATAGCATGACCACCTTGCTTATAACAAGTTGCATTTAAATATTTTTCTAGACTCGATCCGCTAAACATTATTAATGCTCTTGGATGTATGGCCAAGACCTTGCATATATATGATCATTTGCTTAGAACTTTTGAGTATTTACTCTCAAATGTATTTGATTTCATTGCAAGTGAAACAGGCAACAGTAAGCGTCAAAAAAATAGACCATTTTATTAATCGAAAAATTACTTTTTCCAAAGTATTTTTTCGTATCAACAATAATATTTTGTTAAATTTTGTAGGAACTTGGAACTTGGTGATTTTTTCAATGGATTTTTGTTATATGTTAATGCAAATTGAATTTTATTTCTAAAAAAATGGTAATTTGAGTTCTCGAAAGTACTTAATATATGCTGCACATATTTAAAAAAATTGCCTAAGAAAACTGCTTTGATTAGACAACGAACTTTTTCCTTTGTTAGTTCTTCGTGATTCTCATCGTTTAATACCCAGATAATTAAGAATATTTCAATTATTGTGTTGCATATCAACTAGTACAGGCTGCAATTTTTATAGCGAGTCCAATCAAAGATGTGTGGCAAGGGAGTACATCGATCTGAAAATATTCGACATACAAACATAGTAAAAATTGTAGAAAATTTAACGTTATGCCGTAAAACTTAAGGAAAAAAAGTTATTGATGAAAAACTTAAGAAAGGTAAAATATTTTGCAGTTTCTCCTGCCTCTCCTCTTTTTGCGAGGAGGTCCAAAACTTGAGAAAATGTTAACTAACCATCCCTGAGCAACATCCCAAAGTTTCATTTAATTCCGACCTTTGTCGACCTTAACGCGATATTCCGACCTGTCGACTGGGCTACAATCGAAAGAAAACAAGACAACGAATATTTGTTCACCTTTCTTCTCGGTGATTCTCATATCATAGTGTGAGCAGACTTAAGAGTAGTGAAATAATCAAAAGAACGCTGTGTTTTAAAAGTAAAATAATAGAAAACTTAGTTCTTGTTGTTTTAATGTTTCTGTCTTTATGTTGTCGGTTTTTACAAAAATAAAATAAAAATTAAAAAATTAATTTTAAATTCCAAATAATTTTTAATTAATTTTAAGTTCTTACAACATTTAATTTTTTTTGCGATACAAATAAATTAAACGTTGTTAAAATTTTAAATTAATTAAAATTACAAATAGAAAAAGTTACAAGGAGATATTGGTTTTCAGGAAAAACGAGTTTCGGGAACACGATGGCGGGAAAACCCATTGAACGGGTAACTGTGGCGTATGAGTAATATTATTTTGTATGCTAGAAACACTATATCCGTTGAGTCAGTTGATTCAACGAATGAGTTAAAAGCATCTAGAGTCAGTTGGTTAGATTTAATAGTTTAAGAATTGGGATGATATTGTATAACAGCTGAACAGTGGTGTAGAGATTTTGGATTTAGAACAGACGAATTCGAAAGTGTTAAGTGCGTGTTAAGAAGAAATGAATCAAAAAGACTTTTATTAACACAGAGATTCAAAAGAATTAATAGATGCATCTTATATTATATTGTATATATTTAAATTTATGTACATAATTATATAACATTTTCTTTACACATCACGCGAGAACCACACAACCATATATCATAAACGTAAAAGTTTGTATGTTTTGCATGTCTTTATGTTTGATCCGCTATTACGCATCAATTACTAAAGGGATTTTGATGAAATGTGGTAGTTTTATTGATAATGTGCTCGAATGAAAAAATAAAATTCTTTTTATTGCAAAAAATGAGTCTGACAAATTTGAATCGTATTTCTCCTTAACAGATTTTGATTTAAGAAACAAAAAGTTATTTAAAAATATCTGAAGGACCAGTAAATTAAGAAAGAAACATGCCGTAATAACGCACTTGTATTTGCCACTAATACGTTTAAATAAAAAAATAAAAAAACGTATATTTCCTTACTAATTAAAAAAAATAAAATAAAATAAATGTTTGCAAGGCAACAATTCAACGGCGCCGACTTTTGTTCATGGAACATTTGCACCTGACCCCAATATAATCAGACTTTCAAGATAGATGATTAGATTGAGAATCTTTGACATTTAACTAAAAAAAAACAACTTAACAAAATGCCTCATTACAATAAATATAAAACAAGTACTTGCTAAACTAAGCATTAGTTAGCGTTCAGCAAAACAGAAACATTTAGCTATATAACTAAAGATTAATTCATCAGTCATGTCTTAGAGAGTGACTTAACAATCAGGTATTAGAGGAAATAATTTGAAAAAGCTTTGCAATGGTTTTTAATTGAAGTCATAAATATAACATTTTTTTTTAATTAACGAATATTAAAATTAGATGCAAAATCAATGTTTGAGTTAAAAAAATAATAATAAACTATCTGTACCTAATCATTTTTATTAATCGTCATTCATGACTTTAATGACCATTCTAGCTTGACTGGTTTTATTTTATGTGTTTTTGTGGATTTAATTTCTGTGATTAGAAGGAGGATCCTGTGGAAGAGTTCAGACATATGGACGTGAGGTCAATGACTCATATAGATGGTAGTGACAAGCGCATATAGAATAAGTTCGACAAGAGTTGCTTTTCAAGGTTGTTTAGTTGTGATAAAAATATCAAATCAGGTTAGTGATAAATGATTTAGTTTTTAATGATTTATGTATATCAAACCGAGTCTCAAGCAACAATCGATGTAAGGATTCAATACTGCATTTTGGTCGTCATTTAGCAGTGCACAGAAGTCACTAAAAGGTTGCCGTTTAAATCTAACACGGGATGGTTAATGTTAGTGCTACTACTGTGGCCGATAATATCTTTAATGATTTTGTACAGTTCTCTAGCGTCTCCTCTTCCCGCAGCATGTTCCGCATTCTCTGCAAGTTTCTCCACCCTGGCCCAATTATCATGTCTCACACACCGCTGCACTGTCTTATGAGATGCTCTATACTCGTTCCGTAGAATCAGTTTACGCTGAGCATCATTTTCTGAATTCATCCTTACTTTAAATAATCTGCGATATGTGATTTTGTCCCAAGTGTCTTGGGATACCCAGAAATCTCTTGCTCTTGACTGTCCTGGTACAGTTTCAGTTCCAGCTTCCATGAAAGCGCTCTTAATTTGAACCCACATGTCATCTATCGATAATCCAGCGTTTTGTAAATTTGAGGTTTTGTCGCCGAGTGTTGTGACGAAATTACGACGTACATTAGGGTCATTTAGAATGCTTGTGTTGAATCTTGGTCTCCTCGCTACACCTTCTGAGCGATGCTGGGCAGCAGTTGTTCGTAAGCCAAGCAAACCCAGTAGTAAGTGATGGTCACTACCTGCGTCAGCCTTTCTTTCGTTGCGAACATCGCACAGTAACTTCCTCCATTTCTGCTGTATGATGAAATGATCAATTTGATTTTTGGATCGATCATCCGGAGATTCCCAGGTGATTTTGTGGCAGGTCTTGTGCGGAAATAGAGAACCCCCAATTACAAGTTGACGATCGTTGCAGAAGTCGACAATCATAGCGATGGCTGGGCTCTAGTTGTTGCTGGAGTAGTTGCTGGATTTCCAAGTTAGGGTGGTCCTCCAAGTTTTTCAAAATATTTTTGGAGAGCTGTGTCGTGAACTGATTTATTGGGATCAGTTTGGTGTCTTCATAAAGCTTCTTGTTTGGGAAATATTTTCTTATAATTGGGTTTCGGTGTAGACCTTCGATCTTCTTCATATATGTTGGTGATATGGTGAACCAAACAAGACAAGCGTACGTCAGAACTGGACGGATCAGCTGTTTATAGATGAGGAGCTTATAATTAGTTTCTTCTCCTAAGAAGTAGGTGGACCAGATGTAGGGAGAAGTTGGCTCTCTTAAGCATAAATGAAGCGTGCTTGTTGAATTTGAAGTGGTTAGTGAAATATACTCCAAGGTATTTTGCTGTTGTCTTTGTCCTTATCACTGTGTTGTCTGGTAGCATTATATTGATATTATCACAGCGTGATGCGAATCCTCTTTGACCTTTTGTTGCTGTTGTTGGGGTTCTGAAGCAGATAAGCCCGCTCTTATCGCTATTTATCTTTAGTTCCCATTTAAGAGAGTAGTTCCACAAGTTTCTTATGTGACATTCAACTCTCCTGGCTCCGATTTCTGGTGAAATGGATGTTGAATATGTTAAGGAGTCATCGGCATATAGCTTCGTTTTCGTCCCTGGATGTTGGTAGGCTGGTCAGCTGTATAAAGGTTGAAAAGTATGGGGCCCAACTTGGAACCTTGTGGAACTCCAGCGCTGATCGACTTTCTTTGTAAATATTCTTTGTTTACCTGTACATGAAAGGATCTATGGGTTAGAAAATTTTTGATTAATCTTACCATGTGTTCAGGTAGTCCTAGACTTGACAGTTTGAATATTAGTCCTTTTATCCAAACTGTGTAGAAGGCCTTTTCGATGTCCAGTAAATAGGCGACTGTCGCCTCTTTCTTGCTGAGTCCGTGTGTCACGTCGGAGTGCAGTCCAAGAAGCAGATAAATGGTTGAGTTTCGTGCTCGGAAACCATACTGACATACACGTATGAATTCTCAGTCGAGATGATAACAATCGTTGATTAAAGAAGAACACCTAAGGTGTGATTGCATATGGTTATGCTACCTTTGACAAAGAAAAACAAGTTGGGGATCTTATTCCTCAGTATTTGCAAGGTTAAAACATATAAAACTGTCAGTTTAAACGAAATGCACAAGAAGTACTATGGGTTCCATGGCTGCGGCTATTGTTTCTAACCAATTGGATAAACCATAAGAATATTTAAGTATAAAATTTAAAACTTACAGCTACTATTTTGAAGACTTAGTGCTTCCAAGTAAATCAAACATAGATAGCTGTAATTTCACTCATATCAGAAGACGTTTACACTAAGGTTTCCCTTGAATTTTGCTTTCTGTTGATATATGAAATTAACCTTTAACAAGGACAATTTTCTGTCAACAAAATTAACGTTAAAGTGTTTTTTTATTATAATTTTAAAAGTTTTGAAAGTGATGGGTCCCAGAGGCAATGTAAAGATAATTTTAAAAAGACATTTATTATTTGCTGCCTGACAAAATGCTTTGAACTACCATACAGATGTTTTGTGCAAAAGTGGGCAAGAAAAATAGGACTTATACTATTCAATATTAGTCAGTTCCAACGATCTCAGCTACTGAAAGGTTCCACAACTTACGGGTTTATTAGTAACTACTGAATATACCTGGAAATTTGGATGCTTTTGCTTCTTTTTTGATCAAACATATTTACTTCTGCTGTTTTGCGAAGCATCTTCTTTTTCGCTACTAGTTATTTTCTCTCCAAATTTCCTTGTAGCCTAGGAGATTTTTTCGATCACAGATGACGCACCCTACATATGCGATGCTCAATACCATAATCACAAGATTCTTCGTTTTTTTATCGTAGATCCAAGATATTCCATACAAAAAATATGCAATATAGGCCTTACGCAGTTAGAATTTACTTCAAGGTTGTAGGATCTTTACGTAATTAGCGAGGAGCAGGAGTATAAGTTCCCAAAAGAAAGCCATTTTGCTTTCAGCCTAATTTGCAGCAAGAATGCCAGGCGGTGTTAAAACTCCCTCTTTACTCAATGGCGTAAATGATCTTAGGAAACCAATTTCCAGCGACCAATTTTGGAACTCATTCAGTCGCAAGAGTATTGAAAGATCTTAATACACACAAGTCTGCTGAACCGGGAAGTATCTCCACTATTGCTCTAAAAAAGGTGTTCTTCCGTGCTGGTAAAATATCTTCGATATCTTTCTCATTTATTGTTTTCTTCTGTTCTCAGTTCGAATCTCCTTCCAGCAATTGAGATTTCTAAAGCGTTATATTGAGTTTGGCATGGTATCAACCAATTTTATCGAAAATGCCTGCATTTGTCTTCATTAAATCTCTTCTACGTCACATTTTAATTACCTTTCTGAAGGTGTTTGATGGATTCAAGTCTGATAATCATAAAAGAAATGCTGGCGTGCCTCAGGGCTCTGATTTGTGTCCCAGACTATTTCTTGTATTAATCAACCAGCTCTCGGGTAAAACTAATAATCCATTAAACCGTTTTGCTGATGACAGGACTGTCAGCTTTACGTATTCATTTACAGATTTACAACCATGTTCTTCTGATGTGAAACAACAACGTGAGCATAAGTTTATTAAATTCTGACATCACGTAGAATTTAATGCATCAAAAACTGAATGTTGTCTTTCATCATTGAAGCGAAATATATGTATCTTCTATGGGACTATCCGTGGGAAGCACTTGCATGAAAAATGGATTATGTGCATCACACGTCACCTTCTGTGGAACAACTACATTTTTGACGACCTGATGTATGTATGTACACATACACACATTGAATCGCTTATACTACTTTAGTTTTTTTAAGGAACATTTCTTGCAAATTACAATTTTTGGGATTTTTTTAATACAATTAGCATGCAAAGTTCTATCCAGCAAATTATCTAAAATTTTAAGTACAATAAAAAACAAACGAATCTTGCTCTTGTTCTAAAGTTTTACAAGTAAACGAGAACTGATTAGCATTCTACTCGTCCTCGTCCAATGAATATAAAATTTTGTTGCCATTATATAGATCGGATCTACTCACACAATTTGTTCTATTACACTCATGGCAATTAAAAGCTACTTTTACAATCCGCTAGATAGCGAATCGTTACGCTTAGGCTCACACACTATTTAAAAAAAAAAAAATATATTTTTCCCGATCACTTCAATAATTTTGTCATAATATTTCTATTTTCAGATCATTGATAAGAATATGAAATAACACGCGTATACGCATCTCATTATACGTCAAACTGTTGCACAATGAAGCTGCTAAAGGCGACTTTTAGTGCCCCCCAGATAAAGGCCCTGCTTAAGAAAGATGTGCTAGTTCGACTGCGGCAACCGGTAAATTTGTTTTTGTATTTTTGAAGTCATTTTCTTAAAATCTTTTTATCTCTTTTTTTTTTCAGTGGATGACAGTAGTGCAGTTTGTTTGGCCGTGTCTGATATTTATTTTACTCTACACAATCCGTGATAGATTTGGGGCTACGAAAGTTGACACCTGTCAGTTTCCAACACGTCAATTGCCAACAAAGAGCAACATTTTGCCGTTTTTTCATTCGTATATCTGCAGCATAGAGAATAGATGTTCCAGCACCGAAGAGTACGAGGAGTATTCCAAGCTTGAGAATGCCCCGTAAGTTGTTTTTGTAGATTTTTGCATTTCCAAAAGATGGCGCTGTTATAATGATTTTTATTATTGTGTGTTTAGAATGAAACCAATTATTGACATTGCACAAATTTTTATAAAAGATGACTCGTTATATAACGCCCTTGTTGACCTACCAAAGAAGGCTAATTTTATATCGGCAGTGACATCTCTTGTTACAAATAAATACTTTAATGACATAAGAGGTAAGCAAAAACTAAATCCTGGCAAAAATATTGAAAAGCAGGGGGACTTTCGCAAGATTTTTCTACAATTTCTTGTTTTTTGTGGCATAAAAATCAAATAACAAAAAATTATAATCTGTGGATCCACTGAGAAACACCCTGTATGTTTCATTAATTAAAATCAATTTTGTCAGTGTATAAGAAGCTTTTAAAAAAATTATTCACTTGCAGATAATATAGGAAAAGTAATTGCATCGATACCAAAAGTCGAACAAATGATCGGACAACATTTTGACATTAAAAAACTATTTTCGGGTAAGTTTGTTAGGCAAATCGTTTTTATTTTTATTTGTTTAAGTCAAATTTTTTTGTCTTTACAGATCGTTCGACATTCGTGAAAGGTGGCAACATCCTTTGCGGCCATCCATTTCCTAGCACTGATATTATACCAATAGCCAATGACATTTTGTATTCGGAAGATTTTAGTGAGGTTAACGACGATGAATTGGATGCTATGCCAACGAAGTATTGCAAGAGATTGTACTTAGATGTGACAAGTAGTAATTATGGCAAAGTGACTTGGAGCACAATTAAGCCCATTATACATGGAAAGATTTTATATTCACCCATAACCGATGACACAAAATCGATAATTAAATACGTAAGTAAGGATTTGCAAGAACTTCGGAAGAAAAATAATGGTTAACATAAAATTTTATCAAAATCTGATATGTCGGTAAAAGATAATCGTTTTCTTAACGAATTATATTTATTAAATATTTATAATACTATAATATTTAGTTTATTTGACAAGTTGTCAAATTCACTCTTCCAGTCGGATTTTTTCTGGAATAGTGAATTTGACAAATTGTCTTTGGATGTGCTGTCCGTATCGTTCTTGATGTTCTACTGGAGATTGAAGAATACATCTTGGCCTTGCCTCTGACCAAGTACCAAGTAGGCGCAGTTGGATTTGGGTCACATTGGCTTAGTGCTTAGTTGTCAAACTCAGAAGGTCCGATTACTTCTCGAATTTGATTTTGATGTCTTCTGTTAACTCTTTTTGAGCTTCAAACATTTGGTTTCCAATTCAGTTTATAATTTAAGCATGCATTCACTCTTCCAGAGGACCAAACTCTGGACGAGTTTCGGATACATACCTCTCCTCACATAGCGAACTTGGACTTTAATGGTGACATATTTGATTGTTCACGTGGTAATAATTACAAGCAGCTTGTGAAAGAAGAAATCAAAATATCTAGTAAGGCTTTTCTTTTATCATTTCCATCTTGAAAAAGCTGTACTAACTATCCTTTTAGCTTCCCCGTTAGATGAACGGTGAACCAATGTCAAATGCTTAATATGATGCTTAATATGTCTATCTTTACAAAACTTCTGGAATTGTTTTGATATAAACTGGGGTTTATGTCAGCCTTCAATGCTCACCAAAAAGTGCAACCAATCTCTTCGTCGTTTTGGCGAAAGTAAGATTATATTGCACTTGTTATGCCCAAGGAATTTAATCAATATAAGTTGTATTGGACGGATTCAAATTTGATATTCACAAAATAAATGCTGGTGTTTTCTAGGGTCTCCAACTCTCTCTTGTCTTTTGTCGTTAAGACGAAATATACCTCTAATGCCGGTGTCACTGTGTTTCACTTTTATCGAAGAAGCCGTACCACGCGAATGTGGAATGCCTTTACAGACTCTCTTTTCCCTCTGATTTTGACTAGCAGATCTTTAAAACAAATGTGCATCGGTATCTCCCTTGACACCGTTCTCTTTCTTCCTAACACTAAAACGCTGTGTTTAACCAACATTATAAGGGTAGCTCCCCTTAAACCCTTTGTGAGGGCCAGTTACGAAAAAAAAGAAAAAAATGCTCTTCAGTTCATTTATCTTTGACTAAGCTGACATCTTAGTTTTCATACGGGAAATTTGAGTAAGGATCTACACATATGAGATACATGTCGGACTGACGGACAGATCCACATGTACTCTTTGCCATGATTCTGATGTTGATGGCCAGCTCGTAAGCTACTTACGATGATTTGCAGCATTTTATTCGCACGTTTCACATCGATGTACCAACTGTTCAATTACACGTTCACCTCCAGGGCACCAATAATGTCTACGAGCAATGATCAGCATTTAACATCGTTAAAACTTTTTTTCTTAACTTTAAAGGACTTAGCAGTGCGTTATTTTGCTCTAGTAAAACTGCATTTAGGCGGGTTAAATCAAACGCCGAGAAAAAGAGGTTTAAATCTTCATCGTCTTTTGCTAGCTTCACAGGCCAACCAGTAGACTCTATTCTTTTTCAAATTTAGGATCGGGCCTAAAGGCAATCCAATCAATCTAATCACTGAGCAGGTTGAGCCGATTTAACAACCTAGGTCTACCCCATTGATAAAACAACTAACGGCTAAGCAAACAAATGCTTTCCATGACAAGATACATCTGGCTCTTCTTCTTTTAAGGTGTGTCCACACCAAAGAAATATTTTTTTAAACATTCCAGAAATATTAAAAAAAAAACACTTTAAAATGTTTTTTTTTGTTTCTGAAATGTTTTTTAAATGTTTCTGGAATGTTTTTGAGAACTCATATAAAAGCAAATGCACAAAATTTAGATTTTTGATATTGTATGTGGACTGTATTAATGCAAACTCAGATTTAATGTACAGATAATTGTGAATGGTATGCTCGCTCAAGACTTGAATGCATGACTGCCTATTCGCACTGCTCTGTAGATTTTCTCGAAATGACTGACTTGCACTGCTCTGTGGCTTTGCTCGATAACTGACCGCACTGCTCTTCAACGATTGACGACTGACTTGCACTGCTATGTGGATTTGCTCGAAATGACTGACTGCACTGCTCTTCAGCGACTGACTTGCACCGCTCTGTGGCTTTGCTCGAAAACTGACCGCACTGCTCTTCAACGACTGACGACGACTGTCGACTACTGACTTGATGCTATTTTGATGCTCCTTTTATACCATCAGAAAAACAACGCTCCTTCTGTGGTAATTTTCCACTTCTTCAGCTGGTAAACAACTTCGTCGCAACTCCCGCTAACTCAGACACTATAAAAAGGGGTGTGGCTTGTGCACTTCCATGTTCATAGTCTGGTATTCAGCTCGATTGTTGGTTGTTGTTATGCTCGTACCCAAGGCATCTGTTGTTGCTTGAATGCTCGTATGCTAGTACGTTCGTGCATTGGGTATACGAGAAGTCGTATTTCTCGCTCCCAACCACCGCTAAGCAGAGGATGATGATTTTTTCTTCGATGCTCGTGTAGTTTGCTGCTAATGAAGGTGGATTTTCGTTGACTTCGTCTGGGTCCGCAAATGCGGTTGTTATTGTTAATTGAGGACCGAAAAGTAGACGTGGCTCTGGAATGCTCTATGGTGAAGATGCCCATTTTTTCTTGTGTGCTCGTCAATAATAAGGTAGTTGCTCTGTTTTTTTGGTTTATTTCTTATTTTTTGTTATTTCGTTTGGGGGCTGTCTTGCTTGTTGTAGACAGAATGTTTATTTAGGTCTGGATGATTCGCGAAACATATCTGAAATGTGTCTCCGTTTCCCCTTTCAAACGGAAAACTTTCTTTATTTTTCAAGTATTTTAGTCTAGTTGACAGGTTTTCTGTTCTTATTTTGTTAATGATGACAAAACGCATCACTTTGATTGCCGCTTTTTTACAATCTATCTTGAAGTATAAAACTGGATACATAAAATATATAATAAATATACTTTTCAGAAATATTTCTAAAAGCGTCCACACCGAAGAAAGCAAATGGGAAACATTTCAGAAATATTTTTTAAACAAATGTTTAAACTTTTCCACTTAGAATTTTATGTACTTTGCTATGTGATTTACATTTGCAAATTCGGAAGCACACAGATGATATACGATATTGTAATGTTTTTGCCTGGGATTCGTTGAATAAAACTCAATTTTACTTTTTAACTCTACACAATAAATTACCTTATTTTTCAAACACAATGTTTAAGTTTAATATACAAGAAACTTGTTCACAATTAAAATTATTCTTTATTCTTCAACTCTTTTACTTTATCTCATTCAATCACTTTTTATTGCCGCTTTCGATGTTCACACTTCAACGCATACAAATCAACTGTCCTCTAGGCCCTTATCCGTAACCGTATATTTATAAAAGTGGTATGATTGCACATAGGCAAAAGCAAATGAATAGATGTATGTATGTAAATAAACGTGCATGCACAGTGATGGCTATCAGTGGACACTACAAAATCGATTGCATTATTATAGAGAACGTTTAAGTATTGGTTTCCTCTTATAGTAATTTCAAGGAAATAGCGTAACATTTTACAGAAAAAAATATCTTAAAAACATTTTGTAAAAACACGAAATTCAATAAAAAATTATTACATATAAATCGGTATAATGCTTTTGCAGATTACTCGAAAAAAACCTACCCGGGAAATACATATCCTTCTTTTTTCTGATCAGTAGTTTCTACTTATTATATGTACACTCCTTCATTTTCAGTCAAACACAACCTTCGAGGAGCTGAATCGCCTTGTAAACCTAGCCTTTGCACTCGACGAATCGCTAGTGAAACTCCGTAATGACACTGAATTCCAAGCTAAATTCGATAGCATTCTAGAGCTAGCCAAATCGCCCATAGTCAAAAGTTTAATAGGCGATTCAATTGACATTACAGAAATCGAAGCTGTGATGATTGGAATCCGCACAGACCCCGTAGTTTTTGAAGTTATTCACACAGTAAGAAATATTCTTGAGTGTTTCTCAGTTGATCGTTATATAGGCGTTCAGACGGAAGATGAGCTTCAAAAGCTGGCCTTCAACATGAACAAACAGAGACTCTTCTATGCCGGAATACATTTTAATAAGACCGATGACAAGGATGTAGTTTATAACTTTCACATGGACACCGATAACACCCCACCTACGGTTGAAACGAAAAAGCGTTTTTGGTTTCCTGGTCCAGCTGGTGCGATGGAAACAGATCTCAAATACCATCAGGGATTTGTTGAGATAAAACATGCCATCGACATGGGAATCATTAAGCACAAGAAACATAAGCTTCAAGGTTCGCGACTTGATACCGAGAAGCCAAGTACGACCACTCAAAGTTTGATTCAGTTCTATCGAGTGGACGAAGACGAGGATGAAGATCAAGATGATGATTGGTTCACAAATGATGAAGATTCGCAAATGCCTTCAAACACAAGTACTAGTAACGGACTTGTAAATGGTGGTCTATCCAGTCTTATTAGTGGATTTTTTGACGGATGGAATGGGGTGAATAGGGAGAATACATCTGACAGTTCAAATTTAGATTACGATGAAGAGGAAGAGGCAGGGACTACGGTAGAAACAAACACCGAGGTTGCCGATTCGCTGGAAGAAGATAATGATGATGTTCCAACTACCACAATGGAGCCTGAAGCGGAAGAGCTATCAAGGAAGAAACGTGCTCCCCAGGGACTGTTTGATCTGATTTCGGGCATGACCGGAGTAAAGTTGGGTGGAAATAAATTCGAAGTAGAAGACTTGCAATTTTTCACCAAACAGTTTCCCTATCCTGCTTATACTAAGGATAAGTGAGTTACTTCTCATTTTCTCTCGAAATTTTATAAAGACGTTTTTTTTGTTTTTTTTCAGCTTCAAGACTGGTCTTTATCTAGGCCAAGCAATTCAATTTGCGTTTTTCATTGGTCTCATGGCACAAATTGCTACCTGTGTGCGACATAGAATTTGGATGCGGGAGAGCAGGAACAGCATGGTAAGTAAGTTTGTTGGATAGTTCTGGGCTTAGAAATAGAAGCTGGAAGCGCTATTAAATTCATGTTACATCGCAAATATTTTCTTCCATTATAGGGTCTGCCCAAACGTTGGGCGCCATTTTGAACCAAATTCAATCAATCAATCAATTTCAATCAATTTCGATCAATTTGTTTTCAGATCATGCGTTCAATGGGCCTGAAGACTTCTTCTGAACTCGTATCATGGTGCATAACAACATCCATAGAAATGCTCTTAATCTTCATAGCTGTCACCATCATCTTGTATTCCGGAGGTATCCTGTACCATACGAAGTTCTCTTTTGTGATAGTTTTCCTGATCATTTTTGGACTTTGTTTGATTTCATTTTGGTAAGAAAGTCTTAATAAGAACTTGTGATCCATTAACAATCGTTTTTTAAACCCATTTAGTTACATGTGTGCGACATTTTTCACCTCGGCTACAGTCGGTTCAGTGACCACATCCCTGTTCTTCCTGATCTCATTTTGTCCTTACATATTATTCATAATCTACGATGCTAAGCTAACGACATTTGAGAATTTTTTCCTGAATTTGTCGTTTACATCAGCTTTCGCTCAAGCCTGGAATAATATTCTAAAAATGGAACTACAAATGACTGGCTTGACATTTAGCGACGCTTTTGAAGGTGGCTTGAGCAGTGAATTCGCTTTTGCTTTGGCAACCATGATATTTGACACTTTCTTGTATGCTGCTATTGGATTTGTTATTGAATGTTGGACTGATGGTAAGAATGATGAGCTAAACTAAAGACTATCTAAATTTTTATTTTTATTAGATGAATATCAATTCACTGACGTAACTAGAGACGATCTTGGACCAAATATGGGAGCCACTATGACAAATGTGTCAAAAATTTACGGTGACAATAACATTGCTGTGAGTAATATTTCAGTGGGATTTCAAAGAGATCAAGTCACATGCCTGTTGGGCAGAAATGGAGCTGGAAAAAGTACTATTATGTGAGGATGACCATGATTTTATGAACTTCAGAATCTAAACATTAGTTTTTTTTTTAGAAAAATGCTAACTGGACAAAGTGTCCAAACAACTGGAAGAGTAATTCTGTCACAATCTTCAGATCGCCAAGCGGAGGAAGTTGATAAAATCGGAGTCTGCTCGCAGGACAATATCCTTATACCAAATTTGACAGCAAAGGAGCATTTGGAATTGTATGCCAGAATTAAGCTCCGGCGAGGTTATCATTCGGTAGTTAATAAAACTCTTAAGAGTATGAAGTTCGGGAAGCACGAGAATTATCCGGCATGGAAACTATCTGGCGGATATCAGAGAAGACTGTGCGTTGCGATCGCGTTCATTGGTGAGTTTCAATGAGCACTTTTCATGTTACCTTTTAATGGTCTGCAATGAGGTGGCTTATATAGATTTTTTGTTTTAAGTAGGCTTTCCTTTTGCAAACAAGCAAACAAATATTTTGTTTGTATAAGGCCTTTAGAGGCAAGCCTTATACAAGCTGCTTGCATTGATTTGTTATAGGGCTGTATAGCACCTTGTTTTGAACTATTTTGCCTATTTTGAACATTTATCTAAAAACCTTGCCAAGCTCATTTTGATAAGAATTAATTTCGAAATATTCGTCTTTTAAATTATTTCTAAGTGCAATTTTGCCCGAACGTTTCGCAACAAATTACATTTTACGTGATCACTGGTTACAATCGCGAAAGCCTAGAAAATTCTATTGCCAAACTCATTTCAAATGGCCCTAGAGCAGCTATTTTGTATAATTGTCATAATTTGAAATATGTGGCTTGCTGAAGTTTGCCTTATACAAGCTCTATACAAACTGTTCTTTGCCAAAACTCAAAAATTGGGCATTATCGAAGCTAAATTGTTAGTTAAGTCGGTTATTGAGTGAAGGATTATTTTTGCTAAAGATTTAATGTTTTTATTGAATTTTGTGTGTGAGGTAATCTGGTGGAATAATTAGACCCAGGAATCCTTTCTTTAAGAACCAATATCCATGAACTCATTTGACAACTATGATGGTTAGTTGGCATAGTTATGTTTTAATCATATAGAAGTTGGAGATGTTTCACAATGTGGTATTCACGAGAACTTTTAAGAAATTGTACACTATTGGATAATAAGGAATTTGTGGTATCACCATAAGCTTATGGTTTACTTACGGATAAACTACTGGTCTTGGTTGCTAAAATAGAACACGAGAACGTGTGGTTTCAAAAGGCTGGCAAAATCTTCACAGGGCATACAAGATAAATTGCACGACTGGATCGCACGTACTTGCTCTTATGTGCGGTCACAGCTTCGAATAAAATTTGAAAAATATTAAGGGAACTTCAAAGATTATATTCGATTTTTCTGACGCCATTTTATTTCTTTAAAAAATGTGATTTTTTTCAAAATCGTTACAGCCGTTTTTAAATAAAACGGTTTTTTAACAACTATTTTTAAAAAACTTAAAAAAAAATAATTCAAGAATACAAACTTAGGCACAAAAATAACCTATATATAAAAACAAAATTTGAAGAAAAATTCTCCTACCCGTTTTTCAAAATATTGATTTTTCAAAAAAAAAAAAAATTTAAATTTATTAAAAATACAAAAAAAAAAAAAGTTTTCGAAAAAAAATTTATGCAAAATTACTCAAGCTACCTATATCTTCTTGAATATCAGTTTTGATTGTAATCGGATCACCAATTTTCGAAAAACTCGAAAAAAACCGGTCCTATGGGAGGTACCGTTTTTAGCCCTTCATATTATTTTTTTTTCACCAAAATATAATGAATACCTACGGTAGTACACTGATTTTTTTTATAAAAATTCTTGAAGCCGTTTTCGAGAAAAATAAGCTTTAACATAACGGTTATAATATCAGGTACCGTTTATTTTTGAGCTAAACAAAAAATTGAAAAAACTCCTATGTAGAATGTCAAAATAACCTTAAGTTCTTTTGAAGACGATTGGCCCAACCGTTTAGGCTACAGTCCAAAGTACATCCGTGCAGACAGACAGACAGAGGGACAGAATTTCGCCGGTAACTCAAATATGTTTCTCTATGCGATTTGCGATTTATAGGGACTATAAGGCAAGTTATGCATTCGTAAAAAAAAAAATCTAACAATCAAACATGACATTACGATGATAGAGATGTCAAAAAAAGTGGGTCCGGAAATTCCGTCCGTCTGTCTGTCTGTCTGTCTGTCAGTATGTATAACGAGCTGCAGCCTAAACGGCTTAAGCGATTATCTTCAAACTTGGTGCGTATGATTTTTTTGGTATTCCCTAGAGGGGAAATTGAAATTTTATTTTTAGCCCTAAAAATAACGGTACCTGCCATATGACCGTTTAGGAAAATCTTATTTTTCTCGAAAACGGCTCCAACGACTTTAATCAAAATTTTTGTGAATTTTTTTGTTGGTATTGGCTAGTGGCTTAGTGGTTAGTGTGTCGGACTGCTAAGCTGGATTCGAATCCAGCTCATAGCCATCTTCTTTTCCGGGGTACTGCCTCTTGCGAAGAACTGACAAAACCTCCAAGAGTAAAAATTTGTCTCGAAAAAGTGCATCTCATGTAGCCGTTCGCACTCGGCGGTAAACTGTAGGTCCCTTCTATTCTTGCAGATTAACAACACACACACAGGAATGGTTGAGAGTATAAGTCACTAGGCCTTGACTCCTTAAGGAGCTGTCGCGCCAATAAATTTATTTATTTATTTTATTGGCTATCTTTGATAAGTACCACATATACGGGACCTTTCATATAACGGTTTTTTTAATTTTTGGCTTTCTCGGTTACGGCTCTTTGGATTTCTGTCAAATTTTATATTTAAGAAGATCTAGTTAGCCGAATTAATTCTGCATATCAAAATGTTGAATATTTTTTTTTTCTAATTAAAATTAATTTTAAATTTTTTTTTTCAAAAATCAATATTTTGAAAACTTAAAAAAAATTATTTTAAATTTTATAATCACATGTATTTTAATAAATTCTAAAAAACTGCATACCAAAATTTAAAAAATAATTTTTTTTCAAAAACTTTTTCGAAATACATTTTTCATAAATTCCTTGTTATTTAAGACGTGTGATGGCGTACTTCATTTTTTACTAAAAACAGTTATGTATTGTGGTTTTTAATACTTTTTATAAGTTCAAACTGTGTTATTTTCAACGCAAATATTACTTGTTTCTGCCAAAGATCTTGCTTTCCAATGTACTTATGCACATAAGAGCAAGTACATGCGACCCAGTCGTGCCCTTTTTTTGTTTTACCAAAGGAACTTTAGTTACAGCGTGAAGAAATAATATTGTAAACTAAACGCAGCAGTACTGTGTTTCTTCGATAAATCCATAAACATCGTCTTCCTCGTGTAAAACTTCTGCATCCATTATCTCTTAATAAAATTTTAAATCTTCGATCTCCCTCCAAATTCGCCGAATCTTGACTTGACTATAGTGTGTATTTCAGACTAAATTTGAGTAAAATTTCTATATCTGAGTAACTGCTCCTATATTCCACTAGAGTTTCTTGAACAAAATTATTTATGTTTTAAAATTAGACGACCGAACAATCATAGAAACATTTAAATCTCTTCGGCACCTTCGTTGTGTTTCTTTTCTTTCATTATTGTATGGCTGCATTTCTCCTCTAAAAATGATTCTACTGTAATACTTGCAATACAAGGAATGCCCTTGATTTCGAATTCATACGTACACTTACTACAAGGATTCTTTCTTTAGTCTAACCACTGGAACTTTCCCAGTTTTCCTATGCTGTAAGCATTGAGATTTTGAAGTTTAAAAAGCCGCCAACTTACTTCTTCAACTCGTTTACGAAGATTTCCGCAGTTTCACTTTTCTGTGAGATGTTTTCAACACCACTCATAAAAGTTTTCAAAGCTTGGATTTTAGTCCAAGTTTATATGAAACGAACCTAATATTTCTGTATTTTGAACCATGTACAATACATATATATAAATTGTAAAACCTCTATAAACGAACATATTTTAAATTCACAGGCTCTCCGAACGTTGTGATTCTCGATGAACCATGCAATGGTGTTGACAACAAAGCCCGTAAGGATATTTGGGATCTCATTGAAGTCTTGCGTAAGGGAAGAGCTGTTATATTCGCAACTCATTTCCTAGATGAAGCCGAATATCTTAGTGATTCGATTCTTATAATGAAAAATGTTCGCAAGCATAAAAAAACTATTTTTTTTAATTTATATTCAAAATCACTTACTTCCATTTCAGGGAAAAATCATTGCAAATCACAATCCCGAAACAATGAAGGCTCTCTTCACTGAAAACTTCGATTTGGACATTCATTGTCCTGACGTCCCAGCAGCAACAGCTGTTAAGAAACTTCTCGACGAAAATCTTACCAGTTTCAAAATCGCTCAAGACACTTCAGTTGATTTAAAACTCGAGATTTCCTATGACCAACAATCCAATAATTGTCCGGCAGTCATGGATGCCTTAGCTAGTCTCCAAAAGGAGGGTAAGATTAATGAATATTGGGTAGAAAGTAAAAATCTTGAGGAAGTCTTCACGGAGGTCAACAGTATGTCCGACAAGACAAATGGCTATGCAAAACGTCAAACTCTGCAGCCTGTTGAACTGAAAAAGCCAGGTGGACAGGAGCTGATACGAAGTGATCCTCTGAGCACCGCGGAGAAGGTTAAACTGTTGTTTGGAAAACGATTTACTCACTTCAGTCGCAATTATCGAATGCTTTTGTGTGCTTTAGTGTTGCCAGCGATATTTGAAATGCTTGCTATGTGGTTTGTTAATCTTCGACTGGAGGATGACTTCGATAGGGCATTGAGGTTATCGAAGAATCTATACCCGGACACAACAGATGTTTTGAGTATGGAAAATCCAACTGAATTTACCCAGGATATATACAATCGGCTGCGATCGGAATGCAAGGACTATAACTTATATTGTAAGGAGTTTGAAAGCTCCGCAAAAGCTTTCTATTGGATTCTGGACACCGATCACCTCTTTCATGAGAAACGTTATGGGGGTACGACATTCAACGAGACTCGAGCAACAGTTTGGTACAACAACAAGGGTCATCATTCAATGATCTCCTGGCTTAATGATCTCAATTCGCATGTTCTGCAGGCAGAAATGAATGACTCCGACTATAGAATAACGTCTTTTAATGTTCCTTGGAAGCTTGGCAACAGAGAGTTCAGCATTTCATCAATGTAATTATGTTTTCAGTAATTTGGAATCGTTGCATATAACTCTGTAATTTTAGACTTCGACAAGTTTCTGATGCTGGTGTATCGTTTGTACTTTTGATATCCCTGAGCTTGGTTATGGCTGTGGCTTCGGTTTATATTGTCAATGAGAGGATGAAAGGCGAAAAGCTGCAGCAGATGCTGTGTGGTGTCAATGCCGCTACCTATTGGGGTGTTGCCTTTGTTTGGGACTATTTGGTGAGTAATCCTTAAGAATGTATGATCCTGAGAATTGACAGCAGTTAAAGTTGTGAACTTTGAGTTCTTCAATATTAGGGTTTTTTTTGTTGCTTTCTTGGAAAAAATCAAAAAGCTTTTGTTGAGCAATCTTACAAATCTTTGAGTTATATAATTTTGAATTAACGATGAACTTTCAATCCTGAATTATTAAATAACTCTTTAATCTTAAAAGCTTTGCTAGGTAAATGTTTTAATAAAGCTCTTTTGATAGTTTTCATAACAAATTTAAAGCTTTTATTTGATTAAAAAAGCTTCTCAATCTAGAAAACTTTAAAATTAATTTTTAAAGTTTATAACATTGGGTATATTTTTTTAATTTTTTTTTTGGTGTCCTAAGTCACTTATTTAGATTTTCTAGATTTTCTAGATTTTGGAAGATATAAAGCTTTTAGCATTTATTATTTTAAGCTTTCATACTTCTGCATCTCTGAATAAAAAAGCTCTGCATTAAAACGATTTTTTTTATTCTGTTTTTATTTTCAGGTCTTATTCGTTGGAATCTTCATCTGCGCTTCAGTTCTTCTAGCCTTTGGAATGCCCATCTATACAACAAAATCCAACCTTTGGGGTATCTGCTTCCTGGCTTTCCTCTACGGGTAAAAACATTAATCAAGATCCGCGTACAAAACCTAAATTTGTTTTTTCCAGATTTGCTTGCATTCCAGCTATACACGTTGTTGAAAAGCTCTTCACTGACTCCAGCATGGCGATAATGACCATTTTCTGCATGAATGCCATCATTCCGATCTTCACCATGTCTGTGGTAGTCCTTATTGGTATTATTGGTGAATCAGAAACTGCTGACAATTGGAGGTTCTTCCTAAACCGTGCATTCCTCATTTTCCCGCAACATGCGTTGGGTGATGGTTTGCTCGAGATTTGCAAGAACTTTGTCGTAGCTGAATTCTTCCGACGCTATGACATTGACTCCTATAAAAATCCAGTAATGAGTAACCTGCTTCTTCCTCACATTTTGGCTTTGGTGGTTTTAGGATTTGTATTTCTAACATTAAATATATTAATAGAAAGCGGAATGGCCAACAAGTTGCTGAGAAAACTTCTTGAGGAACGCATAGATGATCCCATTGATGATCTGAAGATCATTTCGATTCAGAACTCTTTGAAGCGTTCGGAGAAAGTTGGTTCATTGGACAGAAATGTCCTGAGAGTGCATCGGCTGACAAAGAGATTCAATAAAAAACAATATGCAGTCAAGGATGTTAGTTTTGAGGTTGCTTCGGGTGAGTGTTTTGGTTTGTTGGGCAAAAATGGATCTGGAAAGTCGACAATATTCAAAATGCTATCGGGACAGATGCAACCAAGTGGCGGAAGTATTGTCTATGCTAATGTGAGTATAGAACGGTTTTCCCGGAGGAATTTAACATTGTTTTCGATTTTTGCAGAAGGATATTGCTTACTGCCCTCAAACGAACACTTTGGATTCCCTGTTGACAGTTAAGGAAATGATCGAGTTCTATGGCAAACTACGGAAGATAAATGACATTCAAAAGGTAAACCGTGATTCTTTTATTTTATTATTCATCAAATTCCTGAATTTTGATTTCCACACAAATTGATTCCTTCTTCTGTTCGGAGAGGATATTCAACTCACCATTGTTCAGCATCAAATAATTGGTGTCGTTGCTTAGAAAGTCTTCAGGATTCTGTGGGGAATTTAAGCTTCGAACCTGTAAATGGATTAAACTCAGACGTTTATATCAAAATTTGTCCTTTTTGGCGTACGTTAATGATGGTACTCCTTGAAGAGGTCAGTGATTTATCAAAAGCAGTAATTGTGCAGAAAAAAGGTTTTGTAGTTTGAACAGTTGCAAGCCATATGACGAGAACATGTTTTTCTGTGTCGTTTGGATTCATAAGTTCCTTGGACTAAAAGTATGCAATGGAAGTCATAATGATTTTAACATTTTTTGAACTTACGAGTTGCTTGTCTTCGAGCAATGCGCATATGGACGTCTTGCAAACCATAACCAAGATCGGAAGATGATTCTCGAGGTGAGTAAATGACCTTGAGAGGAACGAGTTTTGCTTGCAAATTCCCCTCAGAGCTGGACGAGATGCTTCGTCACTGGAAAAAGAAAAATTAAAAAAAAAAATATTTCTGACCTTTAACTACTTACTTTTCAACTCCTCCATACGAAAGAACCCCCAAACACACATTTTCTCCGAAGTTGAACATATCCGGGTCAAAAAGCAAAATCGACCGACCAGTTGCATAAAGATTCACACATTCAACCATCAAGTCTTCATTGTGATCGCGCAAAAAATGTGACAGCACCGTAGTCACTCCTATAACCTTGGCACACTTACTCACCGGACATGTTACCGGAGTCCTTGAAATCGTGGTCAATGAAGCAGTTGCCTTCATTTCACACTGCTTCTTCCATAGGTCTTCAGGTTGGACCTGTTCTGGCTTTCGATGGAAACGACCTTCTTTCAAATTGCATCGGAACTTGACAATGTCCTGGGTGCTGAACCTTTCCAATATTTCGTCCTTTTTGGTGTCGAGCTCTAAATTCGTGAATTTTTTGTTGAATTTCAGCAACTCCTCCTGCTTTGCTTTCACTTCTTTAGCGTGTGCCTTGTCTTCCTTGAATTTTGAAAAACTACCCAAATGATCGTACATTGTGGGCTGATTGAATGGTGGCCGAACTGGTGCATTGCCCTCGAAATGGCTTTCCTGCACTCGTTCGCAATCTTCACATGGGTTTGACATAATTTACAAAAAAAAAGTTTAATAAAATCAGAAATAAATTTCAAATAAACTAAAATTCTTCGGTTACTCCTTTCAGCTGACAGAAAGCACACTGCTATCCTTCCAACTAGAAAGCTACAAGGATGTTCTAGTGAAAAATCTCAGTGGAGGCAATCGGAGGAAGCTGAATGTTGCAATAACATGCTTTGGCTGGACCGGTGTTGTTCTAATGGATGAACCTACCAGTGATATGGACCCGGTGACGAGATCAATAGTCTATCATGCTATTGATGATCTGATTTCCGAGCAGAGAGCAATCGTTCTAACTTCGCACTCGATATCGGAGATTGATCATATCTGTCATCGAATAGCCGTAATGAAGGATGGACAGATGCTTACTTGCAGTCGACCGGAGAGCTTGAAATTGCAATATGGCGGATACTATAGTGTGGCTGTATTTTGTGAGCCTGGACAAGTTGGAGATGTTGAAAAGGTAAGTTTAAACTTAAGAAATTCGTAAGGAATGTCACTAAACTTGACATCTTAGAAAATCCGAGAAACTTTCCCAAGCTGCAATGATGTCCAGATTTACACACATTCCATAAAGTTCATCTTGAAAATTCAGCACGAGGTAAGTTATTAAGCCGAACTTCTTTAATTATTCTAAACAACCCTCTTTTGCAGATTGACAGTTCATCTGTCAGTTCCGATGACAAAACAAACCCAACACTAGGCGAATTATTCCGAAGGATGAACTTCCTAACTACAGAAGACTCTTCAATTCGTTTTACCATAAATCGTTGTCGGCTTGATACTGTGTTTGAGAAAATTCTCGATAACAGTGACTGTCAAGGAGGATATGTGCATAACGGTTATGTTGAAACTGAAACTGTAACGTGATTTGAGCCCATAAGTAGTGAAACACTCAATGGAGTACCCTAAGCTCGAGTAACGAATACTATTAGGCAAGGATAATGAATATAATGTGATAAAATTAAAAATACACAAAAGTGCTTAAGTTAAGTTTAAAAAAACTGTGTTTGTAACTATAATTTAACGGATTTAATGTTGTTCAATGTAAATTTATAAAAAAAAAAAACTGTCTCAAAGTAAACTGAAGGGAATGTGGGATTATTTAAACAAAACTCTAGTTCAATATTGGTTGCAGGGCAACCACGGGTTAAGAGTCCTTGAACGGGGTTAGACTCTTGAACCGTGACAATAGAAATAGATTTAAGTTGATTTCAGGGTTAACACGTTCTTTGTATTTTAATGTATATTTGTAATTTTTTGTACATATATGTAATTAAATTTAAGTCAATATATTTTTTTGAGATAACTTAGAGTGTATACATTGTTCTATGTTTAATTTTACAATTTGTTTTATGGAAAAATATAAAAATATAAGAATTAAGAACTAGCGTATTTTCTTGTGTCACGTATTCCTTCTAGGGTTTTTTTTCTTTCCATTGCTGTCACGGCTTATCATTTGCGCTTTTTTACTTCCTTTATAACCTCTGCAGCCATTAAGCCATTAAAACTGCAAAGGATACTGTTCCGTTAAAATCCGACCGATCTACCCGTTTTTATTTACTTGACTATTCTACTGACTTACAAATTTACAAAATCTTCTACTGAGTTGCCATCTGTACAGGTCCGGACCTGTTTCTCAGTTCCTCAACACTTGAGCTAAGACCATCATAAGTTAAGTAATTTAACATCAAATCCCGATCGTGACTTAAGTAGTTTTTAAGCAAATCATTTGACTGAGTGACCAAACCAGCAGTTAAAAAAAAATTTAAATACTAAGACATTTTAATGTAATGTAGAAATTGAGATAAAAAGATGACAGCAGTGTTGTCAAAGGAGGGTAGAAATGGCCATCTAAAGTTTTACTTAAATGACTTGCTACTTAGTGCTAGTGTATAATGATTGAACCGCAATATCATCCAAGTTGAATGTTTTTGACGTGATAACGTCTTATAAATCAATGACAGACTACACATACGAAATAACATGCTGATAATTCTGGTAAGAAAAGTGACGCACGCTGCGATACTGTGGCTCTTTCAGCCAAAATCGATCGTAAGCACCAGGCAAACATGAAAAAGAACCAGCACAAATTCCCAAAATAATTCCACTCAAATATAAAAAGTACAAGAAGAGAAAAAGAAATACAAAATAGGCGGAGTTTTGTTAAAGTAGTAGATATTGGTGTGTATGTGTGTGTGTGTGTATGTGGATTTAACGAGAAGGTTTGTGGGTGTGAGTTAACGGGCTGTATGTTGGTGTTGCGGCCATCAATGTTTTCTTATGACTTTATTACGTAAAATTATCGTCCGTAAACCGACTTTACAGACAACCAACTTTTTTTACTTGCGATTATAGGTACTATAATGCAAGTTATGCATTTCATCAAAAACGGCTCGAAGAATTTCTATGAAAAAAAATCAGTGTACCTTTGTAAGTGTAGCTTATATTTTGGTGGAAAAAATTAAGTTGGCGGCCTAAAAACGGTACCCCCCATAGGACCGTTTTTTTCTCTTCGACTTTTTCGAGAGCCGTTTACCCGATTACAATCAAATTTGATATTCAAGAAGATGTACGTAGCCAATGTAATTGAACATACAAACATTTTCGAATAATTTTTGTTTGTATTTTTAATATTTTTTTTTTTTTTTTTTTGAAAAAATCAATATTTTAAAAACGGGTTAGTGGATTTCTCAATTCACATCTGCTAGGGGTAATTTAAAAGACGAATGGAAAACCGTCAATAGTATTCTAAATAAATTAGCAGTTGGAAGAAAACCGATCAGCATTCGTATTGATAATCGTGTTATTACAGATAAACTGACCATTAGTAATGAGTTGAATAGCTATTTTACGAATATTGTTACAAGACCTTCTTTTATGAGACCTTTATGTCCTAACTGCTCGACATCCATCTCTTCTGATGAACCGCCAGTCTGTAACTGCTTTGTTTTTGAACCATTCTCTCCGTTTGATGTTTTGAAAACTATTGGCACTCTTAAAAAATACAAACTCATTTGGGGTTGATGGTATTTCTAACACATGTTATATCGTGCCACTATTTAAGAAAGGTTCTACTGTTGATATATCTAACTACAGGCCACTATCGCTTCTTCCTGTTATAAGCAAGGTTTTCGAGAAGCTTGTCTTAAAAGAAATTAATTTCTTCATCCATTTCAATTTGGTATTCAAATAGGTAAGTCCACTGAAGACGCGCTTCTAAAGTTTTGTGGTGCAGTAATATCAAACCTTGACAACAAAAAGTGTACTGCTGGATTGTACATTGACATAACTAAAGCATTTGATATGGTTGATCATGTCATTCTTCTGAAGAAACTTAAAAAAGCAGGTTTCCGCGGATTCATGCTAGAATGGTTTAAATCTTACTTGATAAATAGGTCTCAAAAGGTGAAATTGGATGAAGTCAGTAGTGATCAAATGCTTTTTAGTTTAGGGGTACCACAAGGCTCTGTCCTTGGCCCTATTCTATTTCTCATTTATATAAATTCCTTGTTAAGACTAAGTTTCAAAGGTGCACTTACTGCTTTTGCAGATACAAATATATCATCTTTTACATATGTTAGTCATGAAATCTTTAACGATAAATGCTTTTTAATCGAAAGTGTGACTGAATTTAAATACCTAGGTCTTACTATATTGTATTGTTTTAAAGTGCTCAAAACCTTCTTAATGAAGTCTGGTAACCGCAATTTTCGCTTGATTTTAAACTATTTTATTTTATATGGCAACTTTTCTTACTCTGTATTTGTCCCGTTTTTCCATACTTCTATCCATCGTAAATTTTACAATGTGTCTTCTCACCGTTTATTCAATAAACTTTCTATGTCCTTGAGGATTTTAACTGTAGCTGGAATGTTTCTTAAGCTTATTAAAGATTGGCTTTTTAACTGCGATTTCGAATGTGTTGAAAGTCTATTTTTTGACTCTCTGGTTTAAAATGTTGCCTAACCATTGATATCTTTTGTAACACCTATATTTTGATATTTTCATGAATTTTTAATTATATGTTTCGGTCACCCAATTTAAATGTTATAACGGGTTTTTCAATAAGAGCGTGAAAGTACGTTCGATGCCATTATGTATGAAACTCGATTTCTTTTGTATGGCCACCACGGGCACGCTTGCAGAAGTCCAGACGCTGAACCCAATTTTCGACGGTTTTCAAGCATAAATCGGCCGATACTGCTGCAATTTCTCGTTCGATATTCGTACGAAGTTCATCAATCGTCGCTGGCTTGTTGGCATAGACCATAGACTTGACGTAGCCTCACAGGAAATAGTCTAACGGCGTCAAATCGCACGACCGAGGCAGCCACGCGACTGGACCATTTCGTGAGATAACACGTTCTCCAAACTTGGTTTCCAATAAATTGATTGTGACATTCGCTGTGTGGCTTGTGGAGCCGTTCTGTTGGAACCACATGTCCTCCAAGTCCATATCATCCAATTGGGGCCAAAAATATTCGGTTATCATTGAACGGTAGCGATCCCCATTCACAGTAACGTGCGGGTCTTGATCATCACGGAAGAAGTACGGCCCAATGACGCCGCCGGCCCATAAACCACACCAAACCGTAACTTTTTCGGAATTCAATGATGACTCATGGAGTACGTGTGGATTGCTGCCTGACCAATACCGCATATTTTGTTTATTGACGAAGCCATTCAGCCAGAAATGAGCCTCATCGCTGAAGATGATTTTTCGATGAAAATCCTAATCATTTTCATGTTGTTGCTCAGCCCAATTCACGAACATACGACGCTTCTGGTGGTCAAGCGGCTTCAGTTCTTGCGTCAATTTAATCTTGTAAGGATGTAGGCCAAGATCTTTTCACAAAATTCACCACAACGACGTCACAGAAATGCCCAATGCTTGAGAACGACGTGTGAGAGACACATTTGGGCTTTCTGCAACTGAAGCCTCAGCGGCAGCTATATTCTCGACACTACGGGCACTTCTTTGTCTCAATGGCACGGGAACATTTTCTACTGTGCCCTGTAGATTCAAATTTTTCCACTAGACGCTCGATTGGTGATCTGCTAGGACGATTATGACGACCATAAATTGGACGTAGCGCTCTTAACGTTGAGGCCACTGACTCCGAATTTCGGTTGTAAATTTGTTGTTGGCTCGTAGAAGAGAAATGTCAAAAGAGCGACAAGAAATATGGCGTCGTTTGCTGTCCCTGTCGCTCTACTTTTGTAGCGTTCCTGTTGAAAAACCCAATATATCTTGAATTTTTATTATCAGTAATATGGCATTCATTATTGTTATCCATAATATGAAAACCGAATGTCATTTAAATTTCTTAGTTATAAATGAAAATCTGAATATCTTGCCTATGACATGTACACTTATTAATGAAATTTATAAATAAATATATCCATCTATCTATCTATCTTTTTTTTTTTAATTTTTTTTTCAAATGAAAGTTAATTTTGTGCTTAATTTGGCATTCTTGAATAATTTTTTTTTATTTTTAAAAAAAGTTGTTAAATAAAAACCGTTTTATTTAAAAATCGTTCCTACGATTTTGATAAAAAAAAAATAAATTTTTTTCACATTTTGTAAAGAAAAAAAATGGCGTTTAAAATTTTCCGCTGAAAACTATTTTACGTACTTTTTTCGAACAAACAAAAGACTGAAAAATCGAATAAAAACTTTGATGTTCTCTTAATATTTTTCAAATTTTATTCGACGCTGTGAACGCACATAAGAGCAATTAAATAATTGAAAGATGTACCGAAATCAGTGAGAATCACCAAGAACAAAAAATGTACTTTATTAATTGATAGAAAAGAACATCTTCTTTCTTCCAATACTAAATATTTACATTGTTATAGTACGAATTTAATTATATAAGACGAAAAAAGTGTTTAAATACGTTGTATATGGTTATGTTTGAAAACACATTTAAAAAGTGTATTGCTTAAAATAAACTCAATTTGCTCTGCTTGACTGCCCGGGAGCAATTTTGTGGTACACCAAACCTTTTTTTCGGTCAATAATTGTGGTTATGGTTATTTTGCTTATTCAATCAGAGAAGTTTCATTTAAAAGAAATAATAGATAGTGTAAGCAATGGGAAAAATACAATAGCTACCTGCGACATATTTTTGTTCTCTCATGATATTAATATGTATCACGACATTAAAATGATAACAAACTGATACGGCTACTGTCTATCGTCTATCGTTTTGTCTAGATTGCTGTACCGACAAATCGACAAAACAGAGTGATTTCATCAGTGTTTAGTATTCACCTCTTATCGGAAGACGCAGTGTAAATACTAGTATAGGTACTCTATATTTAATTTTTTTTTTAAATTGTGATAAAGGTACCTTAAGTCAAAGTCTTGGAATTAAAAAAAAAGAGTTTGTCTGTAAAGTCGGGTAACGGACGATAATTTTACGTGATAACTTGATGGCAGCAACACCAACATACAGCCCGTTAACTCACATCCACAAAATCTCTCGTTAAATCCACACACACAATATCTACATCTTATTTCTACTTTAACAAAACTCCGCCTATTTTGTATTTCTTTTCTCTTCTTGTTTTTTTTTTTAATTTGAGTGGAATTATTTGGAATTTGCGCCTGTTCTTTTTCATGTTTGCCTGGTGCTTGGAATGGATTTTGGTTGAAAGAACCACAGTATCGCGGTTAGCATGAGTCATGAGTCTTATCAGCATGAGTCAGTCATCGATTTATAAGACGTTATCACGTCAAAAATTAATAAAATCGGATGCATACCTTTGCCTTTGGTGAATTGGCCGTTTTGTTAATGAGGTTCTTGCATTGGCATCTTTCGTTTAAGAAAGATGTAAGAGTTGTATGTTCCTCTTTTTGTGTATAGGAAACAAGAGACGAAATAAGTCTTATTCCACTTCTGAGGGTGTCTTGTGTTCGATATTCAATATTAATGTTTTGGAGTTTTGTTTTTAATAATGTGAATATAATATACGTATACACTCATACACTTATATCAACTTTTTCTTGAATCATAGCCAATAGAGCAAGTACGTACGTCCCAGTCGTTTCCTTTATAACAATCATTTTGCACATTCATCTTTATTTATGAAAAAAAAAAATTGCTTCCTCATTTCAAAGCTTGCATCAGTCTATAACACTTCAATTTTTAATCATTGTGTATCTAATTGTTTTTTATAAAAGAATAAAATAAGCATCAAGCAATGCAGTAAAAGTCGTAAAGTAATAAGTTAACAACCTTTTCAACTTTTGCAAGTAGATAATGTGCTAAAATCGTGCAAGATAAATATCTAACTTAAATAAAAATGGATAAAAAAATCACTGAAGAAGCAGCTCCACTAATGGGTAAGAATTCAGTTTTCTGGACCATTTGGGCATGCAGGTATACCTTCATCAGTGTTGAATTAAAAGCATTAGTGAAAATGGTGTTTGAAATTATTTTAAAAATTTGGCCATAAACGTGATAGCTAAAAATAGTTTCCAGAAAGTTCAAAGATTAGTGAATTATGACGCCATAAAAGTCAACATTATTGAATCATTGTGAAAGTCTAGACTTGAATTGTAATCTTTCGATCAAGCTGAGATTGGTGACGGAAGGAAACAGTTGTCAGAGATTTAATGAAATAATATATTTTTGTCCCTATATTCGTAAAATTAATGTGGAAAGCACATTTTATTTTAATTATCAGATTTTCGATGTAGTGAGCTTAATATAAACTATAGTCAAATAATAAATTTTAACATTTAAAACTACACTTGTACCGAACATTGATTTCTGGTTAAATTTACAATTATATCTACAATTAACAATTTAACTAGCTTTTAAATTGATCAGCTTACTCATGCGTGTTAGGGGTTCATTCATAGTGTAGTTGAGTTCTGTGGTGCGCAACATTTAGTAAATGAAGCTTATGCAAGTGATGACAACTGCCACGGCAAGTAAGATGATGTTTTATTGCGGCTACCATTTTTAAAAACCTTCATTCAAAATTCTTGTTCTATACCTAAGTGCAGTGTTGCAATAAGACACTAACACGCCCCAATTTTCGTTTTCATCAGATAATTTAGCGGCTGGAGAGTTGCCGAGTTCTCCGCTTGTACCACACTTTCTGTTCGGATTGTCTGTTCAACTTCCCTTACAAAATTTTGAATTATAGGTTCCATTTTCATCATCATCATTATATTTCACGGTACGTCCGAAATTGGGGGCTCAAGGGTGAACTGATGAGCATTCCTTGCGAGACGAGTATTACGGGAGAAACTTTTAAGGGTAGAAATGCAAGCTGGCTGACAAAAGATGAAATTCCCACCTACGCATTGGACATCAGGTTTCTCCATGTTGAATTAATAGCTCTTTTTGAGTCCGTCAGCTATACTGCAATAACAATGAGAAGACACCGAATCTTATGGCGTATTTGGCAGGCGCACGTACTTGCTCATATGTGCGGTCACATCGTCGACTGGGTCGCACCAACTTATTCTTGTGCTAGATAATTGCTTAGTGGCTGCAAATTCATTTTTGATTTTTTTTTTGAAAAATCAATATTTTTAAAACTAATTAAAATAAATTATTTAAAATTTTATAATCACATGTCAAAACCGGCCCTACAATTTTCGAAATACATTTTTCATAAATTCTTTGTTATTTAAGATGTGTAATGGCGTACTTCATTTTTACTAAAAAACTGTTAAGTATTGTGGTTTTGATACTTTTCATAAGTTCAAACTGTTATTTTCAATGTAAATTTTATTTATTTCTGTCAAAGATCTAGCTTTCCGATGTAATTAGGCACATAAGAGTAAGTACGGGCTACCCAGTCGTGCCCATTTTTTTAATTAGTGTAAGAGTTTTCGCGAAAAAAACAAAGTATACAATAAAATTTGAAAACTAAATGTCGATCGAGGAAAAAATATTGAAAATCGTTCGACCAGTTTTTTTTAAAAAGTCGTTATTTTCGAAAAACTTTCCGAAAAAATATTTAATTTTTTTTTAGTATATCCTTATAAGAAATCTGAAGTTTTCATCTGGGAAAATGATTTAAAAAAATTCAATCAACCCGTTTTCAAATTATTTCGAAAACCTATTTTTTTGTTAGTAAATTTAAAAAAAAATCGAAAAAAACGTTTTTCAAAATTTTGAAATGCAACATTAATTGAATTATAAATGACTTCCTGTGTGCAAAATTTCATTGAAATCGGGATAATGATTGACGATAAAACCGCATTTGAAAGAGAAAACATTTCGAAAAATTCATTCCCTAGAAGTTTTGTTAGACCCGTTTTAGAGAAAATCAATATTTTTTAAAGAATGTATGGCAGGTACCGTTATTTTTCGACCTAAAGCAAAAATGAAAAACACCCCCCGATATACTACCAAATAAATTCTAAATAACAAGTTTAAAGCAAATAAGCCCATCAGTTTAGGCTGTAGAGGCGCGAACAGACAGACCGACTGACAGACAGACTGAAAGACAGACGGACGAAATTTCCGGATCGACTTTTTTCTACTTTTCTTTCATCGCAATGTCATGTTTGATTGTTAGAATTTTTTGTTTGCGTACAAACTAACCGTTATCGGAGAGTGGCTTGTTGTTATATGTATGTGGTAAGGATTCGAATGCTCAAAAGAATATTCTTGGAAACCATTAGTTCATTAGTTTGAAACACCAAAAACCTAACTACAATAATTATACCCTTACCGTTTTGTAAGGAACAATATTATCATTTGCATGTTTAATTATTTCGAAGATCTTTTAAATATCTGCTCAGAATATAAGAATCTCAATGTTATACGGCATGCGAAATCATTTATTGTGAAAATAAGCAGACAAGAACCTAGGTGGCTTTCCTGGGGTACACCAGACTGAGCATGAAACAGATTTGATAAGGGAGTTTGAAAATTAACCTGATATGGTGTAAACTTTGACAAAATGAGTGTTGCTATTGTGGTAAGTTAGGTAATTAAAACAATTGGTCTCAACATTTTTTATGAAGAAATTAATAAGAAAAACTTTTGAAAATTATTCGCAAACGCATTAAAAATGTCGGTAGTTTTAAAATCTATAAAAAGCAATTAGAATACATCCGATAGATACCTTATCCATCGGATTTTTTACTTGCGATTTGGTACTTTAGGCAAGTTATGGATTCGTGCAAGAAAAAATCAATCAATCAAACATGACATTACGATGATAGAGAAGTCGAAAAAAGTCACTCCGGAAATTATGTCCGTCTTTCTGTCAGTCTGTATGTCTGTTCGCACCTCTACAGCCAAACGGATTGGCCGATTTTCTTCAAACTTTGTATTTATTATTTATTTTTTAGTATCTCGGGGGTTGTTTTTCATTTTTGCTCTAGGTCGAAAAATAACGGTACCTGCCATACAATCTTTAATAAGTTTAAGTTTGATTTTCTCGAAAACGGCTCTAACAATTTGGATAATAGGGTGCTATCTTTTTTACAACAATACATCTTTCAGTTAGAATGAATTTTTCGAAATTTGTTCTATAACGGTACCTCTCATAGAACCGGTTTTTTGAAATGCGGTTTTATCGTAAACCATTATCCCGATTTCAATAACATTTTTCACACAGGTCATTTATAAATATATACCAAGTCATTTATATTTCAAATAATATTACATTCTCAAGTTTTAAATTTTTTTTTCTTTTTTTTAAGTTTTCTAAAAAAATGGTTTTTGAAATATTTTGAAAACGGGTTGATTGAATTTTTTTAAATAATCTTCCCAGATGAAAACTATAGATTTTCTTATAATAACTAACAAAAAATAAAAATATTTTTTTAAAAAGTTTTTCAAAAAAACGACTTTTTACGAAAAACTGATCGAGGATTTTCAATATTTTAAATATATTTTTTTTCCTCGATAGTTTTCAAATTTTATTGCATACTTAGTTTTTTCCGAGAAAAGTCTTAAACTAATTAAAAATATGAAAGAATTTTCAAAAAAAAAAAATATTTTTTTTTATTTTAATACACATTGTGATGTGGCAACAAGTTTAGATATTCGGAGGATACATTTTGTAAACTAACGACATCTGTTGGATTCGTTGTGTACAACAACCATGCCCCTAGAAGTATGCTACATATTTGCAATATGTTTTAACTGAGTACTAAATCGAACTTGAAGTAATAATTCGAGACTCGAATTAGTACCGAAAGCTTAGATTGTGCCAGAACCAGACAGAAGCTTCCAGAAGCTTGTAAACTTGTATAAATACAAGAGTAGATTGCATTGAAAGTTCAGTTTATTTTCGAAAGCGGAATTGTTAACAACTGGAAACGTTAGTAAAAAGTGATTGAATTGAGATTTAATAAAAGTGTTGAATTATAAAAAACGTATTTGAATTGTGAATAAGAGAAATAAGTTAAATTTGGTGTTATTTAAACTGAAAGACGTTGTGTTTCATAAAATAAAGAGATTTGTTTTATTATTTTGGTATTTCGATTGAGTTTTATTTGTCGAACCCCAGGCCCAAAAATATCACAATATGTACTTACATATGAAGCCACTAAGCAATTATCTAGCCTAAGAACAAGTTCGTGCGACCCAGTCGTGCATTTTATTTAAATTTTATTCGACGATGGGACCGCACATATGAGCAAGTACGTGCGATCCAAATGCTTTGCATACATTGACAAAATGTTTATTCCTCGAAAGGGGTTAGTCTAAAGTCTAAACTACCTAAGATCTTTGGATTGAAAGCTGACATTTTATTTGCGATATAAATACAATCATTTAAAAAAAAAACCAAAGTATCCGGTCTTTCATAACACTTGACAGTTTCTTCTTCTTCTATAACAGAATAGTGTTATGATCTCGACAGGGATCATCATTCTCCCACCTTTACTGACTTTCACTAGGAGATTGCTATTGTTCTAGGGAGTAACTTTAAATAAAATAAATAAATTTACTGGCGCGACAGCTCCTTAGTGACTTATACTCTCAACCATTTCTGTATTTGTGTTGTTAATCTGCAAGAACGGAAAGAACCTTCAATTTACCGCCGAGTCCGAACGGACACATGAGATTCACTTTTTCGAACAAATTTTACTATTGTAAAGAGTATTTTTATCACCCCTTGGTGCCGTTGAGGTCGTTTCACAACCAGTTTGCCAATTTTGTAAGATGATTACTTGGTCGCTTTTTCGAAAATGTATGATATACCCGAGAAACGCCGTGTGGGTAAGCTAGTACCTTATAAGACATTCGGGTTTCAGGTGTAAACCGAGTTATAGATATCTAATTAGTTTACCTCCTAGGTTACGTAGAAAAACACCTTACCATCACTTTTAAATATCGATAGGGTTACACATAAGAGTGTAAATCAACGTTCCGATACCTGCGTGTGTGTTGTTAATCTGCAAGAATGGAAGGGACCTACAGTTTACCGCCGAGTCCGAATGGCTACATGAGATCCACTTTTTCGAGACAAATTTTACTGTTGTAAGGAGTAAGTAAGGCTATTTTAATCACCCCTTGGTGCCGTTGAGGTCGTTTCACAAGCAGATAGCCAATTTTTTTAGGAAAAGTAACTAAGGACATTTTGATTACTCGAAAATGTATGGTATACCCGAGCAACGCTGGGAGGGTAACCTAGTACCTTATAAGGAATTCGGGTTTCGGGTGGTAGCCGAGTTATGGATATCAAATTAGTTTACCTCCTAGGCTACCTAATACCACCACTTTTAAATATCGATAGGGCTCGTTCCGATATTATAAAATGCATTGCTTCATCTTTTCTATCGCTCGGGAACTGTATTTTTCTAGGATAAATGGTACCCCGTGTTCGTTTTTGGTATCTCTGATAGTTGGGGTATAAATTTTAATGATGATGGGTTAAGTCGATGAGGCGTGAATGCGAAACAAACAAACTCACATTCGCATTTATAATATTAGTTAGTATTTGAGACCTATTATTAAGACAACGGTGAAACGCGGCAGCCTAGAAAAACAGAGCTTTGTACCATCAACAATAACGTCCATAGACAAAAATAGAACTAAATTGTTTTACGATACCCGTGACGCATCGCTACATTTTTGTATATGCCTCTACTAAGTCAAACTTGCTGCAACAATATTGCACAATAAAAGCGACACTCGTAATGACAGACTTCAACATTATCTACTTCAAAACCTATATTTATTGGTTTGCACTTATTTGCACGCTTATACACTAAAAATAGTTACTCAGCAAAGTAGAACAATCCCCTTTTAATAAACGACATTTTTTTAAATTAAATCAATCACATTATCGGAGTAATTTTTATTAGTCCGGATTAATTCACTCCATTTTAATCTTTTATTGCTATCGTGCTACTAACAGGAAATCAAATCACTCTTGTCAAACTATCGAAATGATATAATTCAGAGCAAAAAACTACACCTTAATCCAAAATGACTTTGGACCTCTCATGTTCTGAAAAGGTGAAAATAATAATGCATTTTCTTCGGAAAACCCAAACTATTGTCTTTCGATTCGGATTGTTGAACATGGCTTATAAATTACACTTTTCGCCTTTTCGATTAAGTGCTGAGATAGAGTATTTAGAACATTGATAAGAATTCTGAACTGATATTGTTCCCTCTGATATAAGAGTCTAAATAGGGTTTTTCTCGAGCAGACATCAGCCAGCGACTGAGTTCTCTGTTAAAAAAAATTAATACAATCTCAAGACTTGTAAATTATAAGGAATAATTCGATAAATATCGATAGATTTTTTTTAATCTTCCCTGGGTTCTCTATCTTGGTATAATCGGTATCTTAGATAAGATATTTTATTATTACAGTCAATATGGACGCAGAACTGTCGTATCCGATTCTGATCCGACAGGCCTCCATGTTGTTGAAAGAATTTTACTGGATTAGTTTAGTCAGTGCAACGAACTACTCGGGTAAGGACCTAGTCGGTTATTGTACGGATCAGTTTGATTTTGGTGTGCGGTGTAGTGTACAAAGGACGTGAGCGGTTGATTAAAATGTGGAATTAGATTGGATCTACATAAGTAATTTTAATAAGAAATCAACTGAAAAAAAAACGTATTTCATATAACTTTTGGTCAGTTTGAAACAGTCATGGGTGCAACGGAGGAAAAACCTCACAGCAATGGTGATTTTAATTTTTTTAATTAATTTTCTATCATGAAAAACGTTATAGTTATAGGATTTAATGATTACTGTTAAGGACAGCTTTATGTTTTTTATTAACCGATCGGAATATATATTTAAAGCGCATAAGGTGATTGTATTTAAAACCCAAAACCAAACTATCTAGAGGATAGATAGTTAACTAAAATCAGTCTCTTGAGTTACGCTGTGATGCCTTAAGAGCCAAAGAGCTTATTATTAAAACAACAACTACCATAACCAATTGAATTTTAAATATTAAAAATTGAGTGACAGCAAGGAATGATTCAGGGACATTGAAAAACATAATGAATAAATTTCACGACTGGATCGCACGTACTTGCTCTAATGTGCGTTCACTGCGTCGAATAAAATTTAAAAAATATTAAGAGAACTTCAAAGTTTTTATTCGATTTTTCAGACTTTTGATTGTTCGAAGAAAGTACGTAATTTTTTCAGCGGAAAAAATTAAACGCCATTTTATTTCTTTTAAAAATTGTGAAAAACGGGTTTTAAATAAAAAGGTTTTTATTTAACAAGTTTTTTAAAACATTAAAAAAATAATAATTCAAGAATGCCAAGATGATTAAAATTAAGCACAAAAATAACTTTCATTGAAAACAAAATAAAAAAAAATCTACTAACCCGTTTTTAAAATATTGATTTAAAAAAAAAAATAATTAAAAAATATTAATAATACAAAAAAAAATTATTCCAAAATGTTTGTATTTTCAATTACTTTGGCTACGTACATATTTTTAAATATCAAATTCGATTGTAATGGCGTAACCAGTTCTCGAGAAAAAACGGTCCTATGGTATCGTTTTTAGCCCACCCAACTTAATTTTTTGCCACCAAAAGTATACTGATTTTTTTCATAAAAATTCTTCGAGCCGTTTTTGAGAAAAAATAAGATTTTACTTATCGGTTATATGATAGGTACCGTTAATTTTTGAGCTAAAAAAATAAAAAATCCCTCTGTTAGTTCCAAATTTGAAGACGATTGGCTCAACCGCTTAGGCTGTAGTCCAAAATACCTACGATAGACAGACAGACAGACACACAGATGGACAGAATTTTGCCAGTAACTCAGATATGTTTCTCTATCATCGTTATGCCATGTTTGATTGTTATCTCAATTTTTTTTGTTGCATGAATGCATAACTTGCATTATAGTACATATAATCGCAAGTAAAAACGTAAGGCGAGTAGCAAAAATGACATCAGCCAAGCTGTGATCCTCACTTACATTTGTACACTTTTTTAGACGCAAAATAGTACGTTTTTGACTATTTATTTCGTGTTGAGTCACCTTTGGCTTTAATCACTTAATCACTGCTTCTAATAATTATTGTCTTGACATAATGCAACTAATTTTACTTCCTTCAACATCCAAAGATTCATAAATATTTGTTATTTTGGCTCATAAGTCTTGAAGAGTCCAACCTGATTCCTTTCATAATTGTTGCTTTATTTTAAGCCAAACAGTTTCGATTGATCAAAAAGCTACTGGAAGGCTAACTTCCAATAAAGGACTTGCTTCCGCAGTCAAACATGTCATTATTGAATGTTAACCTAGCCGTATGGCAGGAAGCAACTTCCAGTTGGAAAATATACTCTTCATCATTTGGTTAGGGAGGAGTTATTGATGGAAGAAGCTCCAGTTTTAAAATGTCCGAGTATTTGGCAGCATTGGGATGGTCAAATAAATATAAACTACCCATACCACGTTCAGGCATATGCAAATTCATAGCATAAGAAATGCTGGGTACTTCACGGTTTGTAGCTGGTATTAGACGATCCTTGTAATGTGTCATTGCCGTGACACTCTAACGTCACATTAAAATAGGTCCTACCACCGTTAGTGCCCTGACATAGGTAATCGTATCATGGCTATCACATGAATGAATCAAGCCTGTAATTGTTGTCCTAAAATACAATGACCGTCAAAGTGTAAATAAGCATATCCCAATAGGTAACAATTTCTTTCAAAACGTCCTACATTTGCTCAAATTTGCTACAAATTGGCTCTTTTCGTTTTTTTTTGTATTTATTAGCCGTTTTTTTGGGAAAGTTATGGGCAGCTTTCCAAAAAAAAAAAAAACGTTGTCTTATGTTCCAGTGCAACCTTTCAAACTTCTCAAACAATGCAACATAAAACGATCATTCACAAAAGACCGTCGGCCAGTGAGTCTTAAAAATATTTACACACAAGATACAACCAAAAAGAGGATCGAGGACGAACAATGAGTGCATTGACATTAGAATCCCAACAAATAAATGTGTATCTATAGATTCCAACACGCCCAAGTGCTACCTTGCAACCTTCTTAAGCAATGTAGCATGCATTATCTATGGAAATATAGTATCTGTAGCATGATACAAGTCTTATATCATGTCTGTTGTGAATTAAATCTTCTTGTGTCGAACATGCAATCCGCAGCCAAACTCCACATCTACATTTTTCGGCAGCTGGTTGTTGTATTTGTAGTCCGTGTAAAATCTTTCTTCGCTACGGATAAATATCCCAATAAAACGGCTTTTGTTTTTAATTATAAAAGTTCTTATTTTTAGTCCGTGCCTTGCAAGGTCTTAAAGGTTTTGCATTGCATCATTGCCGCGACGGGCTACGTGTGACGTGTCAGCGTGCCAGTCATTGTTGCTGTCAGGCCAATGACATGCAATACAATGACTATCACACGACGTGACACTTTTAGGATAGATAAATACGTCATAGTGACGTCAGATTGTCACGGCAATGACACATTACAAGGACCGTCTAATACTAGCTTAAGGCAGGCTTTGTGAAAACTTCAGTTCTTGCGTTTTCTTCTGCTAAGTTGTAACTTAGCCAGTTCACGTTTCTTGAGATTTCGGAATGCAGAAGAAATGTCCTCAGTCACTTTTGACGGAGCTGAAATATTTACATATGTGAATACAAGTTATCAGAAAACGCTTTGTATCTCTTTCCTTCTAACAGAGTTTTCTTCGACAAACTAAAGCTGAGCAAGCTTGACATTTCTTTTTTTTTGTGTCTCGTGGTCGTGATAATGCATAATGCAACGCCACACTTCGTGATTGACTGTTACTGGCTTGCATAAAAGTATAGATTAATCAACAACAAAACTAAAGGGTTTTTCAATAAGAGCGCTACAAAAGTTTCTTAAATAAAACAAAAATGGTTTCGAATATCAATAAAATTCTTTATTCTTGTGAAAGTACGTTTTATGCCATTATGTATGGAACTCGATTTCTTTTGTATGGCCACCACGGGCACGCTTGCAGAAGTCCAGACGCTGAACCCAATTTTCGACGGTTTTCAAGCATAAATCGGCCGATACTGCTGCAATTTCACGTTTGATATTCGTACGAAGTTCATCAATCGTCGCTGCCTTGTTGGCATAGACCATAGACTTGACGTAGCTCCACAGGAAATAGTCTAACGGCGTCAAATCGCACGACCGAGGCAGCCAAGCGACTGGACCATTTCTTGAGATAACACGTTCTCCAAACTTGGTTTCCAATAAATTGATTGTGACATTCGCTGTGTGGCTTGTGGAGCCGTTCTGTTAGAACCACATGTCCTCCAAGTCCATATCATCCAATTGGGGCCAAAAATATTCGGTTATCATTGAACGGTAGCGATCCCCATTCACAGTAACGTGCGGGTCTTGATCATCACGGAAGAAGTACGGCCCAATGACGCCGCCGGCCCATACCACACCAAACCGTAATTTTTTCGGGATTCAATGATGACTCATGGAGTACGTGTGGATTGCTGCCTGACCAATACCGCATATTTTGTTTATTGGCGAAGCCATTCAGCCAGAAATGAGCCTCATCGCTGAAGATGATTTTTCGATGAAAATCCGAATCATTTTCATGTTGTTGCTCAGCCCAATTCACGAACATACGACGCTTCTGGTGGTCAAGCGGCTTCAGTTCTTGCGTCAATTTAATCTTGTAAGGATGTAGGCCAAGATCTTTTCACAAAATTCGCCACAACGACGTCACAGAAATGCCCAATGCTTGAGAACGACGTGTGAGAGACACATTTGGGCTTTCTGCAACTGAAGCCTCAGCGGCAGCTATATTCTCGACACTACGGGCACTTCTTTGTCTCAATGGCACGGGAACATTTTCTACTGTGTCTGTGGATTCAAATTTTTCCACTAGACGCTCAATTGGTGATCTGCTAGGACGATTATGACGACCATAAATTGGACGTAGCGCTCTTAATGTTGAGGCCACTGACTCCGGTAGTAAATTTTAATAATTTCGACTCGTTGTTGGCTCGTTTTTCTTTTCACCATGAAATGGCAAACTGAAACTATTGAAGAGAAATGTCAAAAGAGCGGCAAGAAATATGGCGTCGTTTGCTGTTCCTTTCGCTCTACTTTTGTAGCGTCCCTGTTGAAAAACCCGATATTTCATACCATGTTTTATAATAACGGTTAACAAAAACTCTTTTTAAATAGTCTTCTCTTAGATCAACTCATTTGTACCCAAAAGAGAGTAGATGTTTAATTGAAATGAAAGGAAAATTGTTGTTATAAAAGCTTTCTCAATTTAATTAGTTAACTCAGTTAAGCTACTTTATTGCATGGATAAAAGCTTTGAAATAAACAAGATATTAGTATCAATAAATTTTAGTATGGATAAAGGATTCATGTTTAGTTTTGATGCCAACTTTTGTAGGTTTGCTTTTATTAAACAAACAGGTATTATTAATTTTCACCAAGAAAGAACAAAAACTGGGAATCTGTTAATTTATTTTCTTAACCTATCTTAAACTATTTAAAACAAACTTAAAATAAACTAAAAAGGGCATCCATAGGCAATGATCGGTCAAACAAGTGCCATCTAGCAAATTACCTTACTCTGCTGCCAAGGCAGTTGTTACAAAACAGCAATCTTGCCAAGGCAAAAGCTCCCCTAACCCTGGCTGAAGAAGTATCTACATTTCGGTTGAAATGTATAAACTGATGCAGCCATTAAATGCTACATTTTAACTCGCCAGAGGCGGTCCATGTGGATCAGTTATCAAGAATGGTATATTAGCTTTGAAACCCCTGAAACCTTTTTTAAATTTATTTTCGTTTTATTTCAATATTTCCGTGACTTGTTTTGTCGATCTATGAAAGGTCTGGAGAAGATTTTTTATTTTGCATATAATTTTTTTGAATAATCCGGCCTTCAAAATTTGTATTTTTTTTTAATTATTTTTTAATGGTTTTTATTCTGCTGTATGTCTGGAATTATATTTTGTCCTCCGCTCACTTGAACAGAGCTCTATTGAACTTTTTCGAATACTTTGCTGATTCCATCTGAACCTTCTCCGACAGATCTTCGAACCTACAAATTTCGTTGTCCAAGACGTCATAATCTACATAATTATGTACATATGTGCAGCTGATCATTGGCATAGACAAGTCAGTCAAAAAAAAAAAAAAAAGATTGTCATCGTAAAGTGCCTAATTAAAGGTGGTATGCACCAGGGAAGGGTTTTAAGTCCTTTACTTTTTATTACAATCCTTAACTGTCTGCTAGAAGGATGGATGAATGGATGGATGGATGGACACGAATCAATTACTTCTTGCAACAAGCACTTGATGCAGGGATAGCATTTTCTGCAACTAATTGAGTATCACATAAGTGCAAAAAATCCTAAATAACTAAGTAATCATTTTCTGATCAACGACGTTCCAACACTATCCCGGAAGAAAGGCAGAAGCTTCTGGATCAAACAAATGCAACGACATCTGCATATAATTGGCCTCAGATGCGGATCAATCCGAAACCGGTAGGCAGGCCGAATTTTTCTGCTGTTAACCCAGAAAACCGCCAGGTGAAGCCTTTAGGCGGAGTAGTTAGAAAATTAGGAAAGTTGTTCTCCCACCTTGTTACAGGCAGCAATTATCAGTGCTGCTACCGGTAGCTCAGTTTGAGGGGTGGGTTTAAATGAAAGAATATTTTTTAATTGATTAAGATGATCAAATAAAAATGATATCAAATAGATATCAAAGCAAGAAATGGAGTACAGGAGTGTGCTTACTGTTGAAAAAGGGCGCCAGGAAACTTTTTTTTATGGGAGTTTACTAAAACCACCGACTGAAAAAGAAAAGTCTTCTAATGAAATAAAAGAGTTGATTAACGGTTCCTGAAGGCAATTTTATATCTTTTATTGTCTGGAAAACCGTGGTTAAAAACCAGAATCTTTTCAAAAGACAAAAGAAAGAACAATAATTTGAATTAGCAAAGAAGGCAAAAACGGTTTGGCCAATCGTCTTCAAATTTGGAACATAACATTATTTTGACATTCTACAGAGGACTTTTTTTATTTTGTAGCTCAAATATTAACGGTACCTGTCATATAACCGTTAAGTAAAAGCTTATTTCTTATTTTCTCGGACATGGCTACAAGAATTTTTATGAACAAAAATCAGTGTTCTATTCTAGGTGTAGGCTACGTTTTGGTGAAAAAAAAAAAAATTCAAGATGTTGGGCTAAAAACGGAACCTCCCATAGAACTTAAGTAATGTTATTTTAAAATATTTTCGAAAACTTTTTTTTTTTGTATATTAAAATTTTCTTTATATTTTTTTCAAAAAAGCAATATTTTAAAAACGGGTAGATGGATTTTTTTAATTTTGTTTTTAAACGTAGATTATTTTTTTTTTGCTTAAGTTTGTATTCTTAAATTATTTTTTTTTTAAATTAAAAAAAAGTTATTAAAATAAAGTCCTACGATAAAAAAAATTCACTCTTTTCCACATTTTTTAAAGAAGTAAAATGGCGTTTAATTTTTGCCACCAAAACATGGCCGACTTGGCTTGTACAAAATCCACTTTGCCAAGGGTCATCCTTTGGGATCTTTGCGTGTCAGTGTTCTTATCTCGCTCAATCAACAGCATTCTGCCCACATTGGCTGAGATGTGCGACCGAGAGAACAAATTTATTGCACGCGATCTCATGCGATGGTGATGTATTCACCAGTGGCTCAGTGAACGTGTTTAGCCTTCTTCCGTCAATTCCATAAGTAAACCGGCCCAAACTGGCTCAAACTAAATATTTGGAGGAAAATATTTTTGTTGAATCTAAACCATTTTCCGACTAAAATGATTGACATATAAATTAATCATTTTAAAATCGTTGGCTTTCGCACAGATAATATAAAAGGGGAACACATCGCTTCGTGATCTTTCTTTTTGTCTGACACTTTATGATGGGCACTCGACTATACTAAATTTACGTTGGTGTGATTTTATCTCACACATACTTGGACATGGGTCATAATCTTCATGCCTTTCTCCTTTCTTCAGTACACTCGCTTATTGAATAGACCGTCCGTCTATATTGGGCTAGTGTAGACGACCTGCCACACACTTTTGGGTGGTACCAGGTTCGGTTGTTTTTCCAGAATACTTCAAGAGCAGTCATCTGGCTGATGGGCCAGGTTTCTACTGCACTTCTTAAAGCATTTTAGAGCCACTACAAAAAGGGGATTGGGAAGAGCAAATTAAGGAAGTTAAGGATGGATAGGTGAAACTTGTTGTGGTGAAATTTACCATAACAACTTGACTTCATAAGAATCGTCGGTTAAGGAAAAATTGGAAGAAATCTTTAGCTCAAATGAGAACGAGAGGTACCGCAGTTTTGTTTCGTGCAACAGAATACAAAGTCATAACAAGTTCAAAGACATTTGACATAAACCTACGAATTTCCATATGCATAACAAATCTGCAGGAGCAGACGGGACCTACAATTTGCCGTCGAATCCAAAAGGCTACATGAGAAGCACTTTTCGAGATAAAGTTTACTCTTGCAGGATTTAAAATTTCCTCAAACTCCGCCATAGGGCATAGCAATCTGAAAATCTAACAACTAATACCTTATTAGAGGTTTATTAACTTACATTTTTCCAGTTTTCCTAATATTTTCTAAAGTACCTAACTGAATCATCTAAACCGCTTGTACCATATTAAACGACTATTTTTAAACAAACAAATTATTGATAAAACATTTTGAAATATGAGTTCTTGTTATAACGATAAAAAACCGAGAAAATAGCAACACTAAGTCAATGTTGTAAATTCAAACAATGAACGACGGATAAGCAATTTATTAATCTTTCACGGACCATAAATTCTAAGTTCGATTAAAATGTCTGTTATTAAACAAAAAAAAACACTTATCGTAACACCAAACGCTGCGCTATCGCTTATGAATTATTTGGAAGCATCCTGATGGCTGGAAACGGCTTATCATCCTGATAAGCAGTCTAGTAATTTACAATTTATAAATAAACTGTTCTTTTTATGTAACTTAAATATAATATCTAATAATAAATAAAATCGATAATTTGTGAAAACAATTTATGTGTTTTTGAAAAAAAAGAAGAATAAGATAAAATGCAGTTTTCTAGATGGGTTTTTGATTTGAATTTGAAAAACATTAGTCCTTTGGTTATCAATGAATCTATAAGTCTGTTTTAACAAACTATACAAACTTAGTGATATCTTTTTTTAGAGGTTGAGTAAGGCCAAACACTGCACTTGCTCTTATCGTAAAATCCACTGAATGAACTGTGGACATCATGGATTTAGTTTATCTTTGTTTGTCAAGAGTTTTTATCTTTTTTTTTGTATTGTCGCTGATAGATAACCCTTGGAGTAAACATCAATAAACGTTAACTATTCAAGCACGCAATTTAATCGGTGTTTTACTCCATATTTTGAGGAGGTATTTCACTTGTCTACCCCCTTCAGGCAGACAAGATATCTTTTTAATCACTTGTTCGATAAATGGATAAATTATTGTGAAATAATCGCAGAGATATACGCACTTAAGAGACCTATGGATGTCCCCTATTAATGGATCTATTAGTTTATGGACTGTTGGTGTCTAACATCCATGAGATTGGTGATAGGGCATGACTAAACATTTCAAACGAACACCAGATTGATTTTTAGTTTAAAGTTTTATGTTTGGATAAGTAATTTGATAAGAACTTTTGTAGAACTTTTTTCACTAACTTCCACGTTGCCGGATAAAGACAATAACCCAACTTGAATTGAAAATGTAAAATTTTCAATGGAGGACATTATTTTCGCACCGAGCAGTAGATAGAATCCTCAAAGTTTTCGACATACACAAATCTGCTGATCCTTTTTCAAATAAATGGAAAACAGCCTGTGTCAAATCAATTCCTAAAAAAGGTGTATCTTCTTTTCTTCTTCTAATTATCGGCCAACAGCACCTCCTTTCCAAAGTCATGGAAATATCATCATGATCAAAAGAACATCGTTCAAAAGAGGTACCAAGAATCGTTTGGAATTTAATGCTTCCAAAAGCCAGAGTTGATTTGTGTCATCAAAGCATTGCAATTATTCAGGAATGGTTGGTACTCGCATTTGTAAGACATATTTATACGCCCAAAGTTATTGTACAATTTTCATAGGCACTCCTAAGATATCCTTGCATCTGCTACATAGAATCCTAAAAAGAGCCCTAGGGCTGAAAGGTCTCTGATTAATTTCTGAAGCTATAATTTCATTGTTTGTCACTGTTCAATCGTTTCTTTTTCAAACAGTGTTCTAACGAAATTGCTAGCTGTATTTCTGCCTTTAAATTGCTTAACTTTAATGCTTGATTCAATAGGAATGCTCACTATTATACTCTTGAGCCCATATTCGGTTGGACCGTTAAATATAGATTTTTCAGCCGTACAACAACTCTATTTTCCCTTTTCATTTCAAAACCGAGGTATTTAAGACAAAAAATCTACATCGATATCTGACAATTAGTCTGTAGTATTAGTAGTAGTAGTAGTAGTAGTAGTAGTAGTAGTAGTAGTAGTAGTAGTAGTAGTAGTAGTACTTTTTATTGAGATTTTTTTTATCACAGGTTTGTAGTCTTAAATTCTATGCGATACATAACACTCTTTTTTGATCGTTTTGATTTGCCGACTTATTAATTGTGTGTGTGGTCTGGCTACATAAGTTATTGTTATATAATTTTAGCTAATTTAAGGTAAAATACATTTTAGAGAAATTATGATTTATGTTTGAAGTAAACGTCCACTCAACAAGACAATATCTTTAAGTTTAACACTTAACCTAAGATGGAAACAAAGAAAAAAAAATGGGCACGACTGGGTCGCACGTACTTGCTCTTATGTGCCTAATTAGATTGGAAAGCAAGATCTTTGACAGAAACAACTATCATTTAAGTTGAAAATAACACAGTTTATAATTATAAAAAAGTATCAAAACCACAATACTTAACGGCTTTTAGTAAAACTGAAGTACGCCTTCAAACGTCTTCAATAACAAACAATTTATGAAAAATGTATTTCGAATTTTTTTTAGTTTTTTGAAAAAAACTTTTTTTTTTAAATTTTGGTATGCAGTTTTTTAGAGTTTATTAATATACATGTTATTATAAAATTTCAAATAATTTTTTTTTGATTAGTTTTAAAAATATTGATTTTTCAAAAATATTAAAAAAAAATTATTTTAATTAGAAAAAAAGTTATTCAAAATAATGATATGCAGAATAAATTTGACTATCTAGATCTTATCAAATATAAAATTTGACATAAATCCATAGAGCCGTCACCGAGGAAGCCAAAAATTAAAAAAAACCGTTACATGAAATGTCCCGTTAATAGACTTTTCTCGTATGTATGGTTCTGATCAAATGGTAGCCAATACGAACAAAAAATTCTCAAAAATGTTCATCAAAATCGTTGGAGCCATTTTCGAATAAAATAAGTTTTTCCTAAACGGTTATATGGCAAGTACCGTTATTTTTAGACCTAAAAACAAAATTTAAATTTCCCTTCTGAGGTATACCAAAAGAAGACAATCGCTTAACCCGTTTAGGGTGCAGCTCGATATATATTGACGAATCCTAAGCTTGCCTTGAAGTCCCTATAATCGCAAGTTTAGCGGTACATGTCATATAGCCGTTATGTAAAGGCTTATTTTTCTCAAAAACGGCTCCAAGAATTTTTATAAAAAAAAATCAGTGTACTACTGTAGGTATGCATTATATTTTTTTTGAAAAAAAAAATTAATATGGTGGGCTAAAAACCGTTTTTTTCGACTTTTTCGAAAACTAGTGATCCGATTACAATCAAAATTGATATTCAAGAAGATGTAGGTAGCCTGAGTAATTTGCATTAATTTTTTTTGGAAAACTTTTTTTTTGTACTTTTAATATTTTTTTTTTTTTTTGAAAAATCAATATTTTGAAAATTTTGTTTTTAATTGTGCGTTATTTTTGTGCTTAAGTTTGTATTCTTGAATTATTTTTTTTAATTTTTTAAAAAAATGTTGTTAAAAAAAATGTTTTATTTAAAAACCGCTACTACGATTTTGAAAAAAAAAATATCACACTTGTTTACATTTCCTAAAGAAATAAAATGGCGTTTAAATTATTTCACTCAATACAATTTAACGGAATTTATTCGAAAAATAAAAAGTCACAAAAATCGATTAAATGCTTTGATGTTCACTTTAATTTTCTTAAATTTTATTCTACAATGTGACGATCCAGTCGTGCAATTTATTTTTGTTTAGGCGTGAAAGAGTATGACTCAATATTACATTCTTTATGTTTTTTTTTAAAGAAGCTATGTAACTCAACACTTCTGACAATGATTTTTAATTCACCGAGGCCATTAGCAACGAATTTGATATCATCAAGATATCATCAAGATATCATCAAGACTTAACCAGAAATTCCAGTATGGATTTAGACGAGATTCCAGTGGAAATGGGAAGCACCATGGTAAGGACTTCGATGAAATGTTAGAGCTGGAATCGATTAGTCTGCTTTTTTTTGCGATCGCTGGTGATGTTGATACTGTTGCTGTTCGAACTGGTGTGGTTGATGTTGGTATTATTTTCACAGCGACTACTTAAGTCAACAACGACACCGGTATTTAGTTGTGTATCGTCTTCCTCGTTTTCTGTGTCCAAGAGCTTGACCATTTGGTGTTATTCACAAAACAATGGGAGTATGTTATCTCCTTTTTCGAGCTAATACCGCCTTAAAGGTCTCGTTATCGTTGAAAAGAAGTTTGTTGAGTACTTCTTCTGAATTACAGTTGGAGTTAAACTGTTAAGCAGCAGTTAAATTATATTCATGGCCGATTAAAACGCAGCTGCTTATTGACGTCGGGTCGGCTCACTGACGCTTAAGCCTACAGACGCCATTTCCTGAGGTACTGCGCAATTAGAATCCATATCCATCTCGCTCGTATCCGCAGAGGTTATGGGGTTTTCATTGTCTAACATCCATTCTCGAGTAACGGACTCGATGATTTTTTTTTGTCTGCTTCTGTTAACAGTTTTGAAGGGATTTTTATTTTTTTTTTTTTCAGAAAAAGGTCTTTTATCGGTAGGCACTTTCGGTCCACCCCATTCCATCACGAATAATTTAATAGTAAAAAAACAAATTAAACACAGTTTTTTCCTTTTATTTAAAGTTTAATTTTTTCACACTTTGTGAAGGAGCTAATCAAACAAATCCACACTGTTCAAAGAGCAAAAACGGAATCACAATTAAATATTAGTGTTGGAAGATGTGATAGTTTGACATTTAGTTGATTTTGGTAAAATTGTGTTTTTTTAATTTTTAGTTCTTTGAAAATGATATTTTTTAAAGGATTTGGTAATTAAGTTTCTTAGATCAATATGGCTAGTTTTAGTTTAAAAACTATTGAAAACTTGAAAAAATGGATATTGTAGATATAAGTAAGGAGAATTCGTTTGGGAACTTTGATTTTTTCAATTATAAAATGTTATAAAAATCCAATGAGCCGTTACCGAAAAAGTCTAAAATTCAAAAAACTGTTAAATAATAATCCATATAGACTTTTTGGTAAAATTATTTCTAATTTATAATGAGAGACTATAACTCAAAATACTCTTACAAAATTTCGTCGAAATTGTTTGAGTGGTTTTCGAAGAAAACAAGCTCTGGTTTGGTTTAACGGTTATATGAAAAGTCACGTTAAGAATGTCAATGTGGCCTGTTCTGTGCGGCACTTAGTGCCATCCTGGTGGAACCACGTGTCGTTTGGGTGCATATGGTTCAATTTTGGCCATATAAAAATTGGATATAATCATTCTGTAGTACTTACGATTGACGGTGACCACATCACCAACATCGTTTTCAAAAAAGTACGGACCACTAAGGCGCCCCCAGCCTAAAATCTATACCAAGCGGTAACTTTTTGAGGATGCATAGTCATCTGGGGAACTTCGTGTGCGTTGGTGTCGTCCTGTATACGGCAATTTTACTTGTCAGCACAGCCATTCATCCAAAAATGGCGTCAGTCAGCGAATACACGTCTATATCTATAGTTATGAACTTTGAGCTTCCGGGTCAGTTGGACTTTGTTCTGTTGTAGGCAAGTTTTGACCCAAAATTCACCAAGTTAAAGTAAGCCCAGGGTCGAGTTCTTGTTAATAGCAAGGAATGGCACATATGACGTCATATCCACTCCACGCCTCTTATAGTTCACCCAATTCCACCATTCCGCGCAAGGCATAATAAATCAATGTCTCCTAATTGTTTATTTAAGATTAAAGCGAAAGCTGTTAATCGTGACACTAAGATGATAGAGAAACATATTTGAGTTACTGGCAAAATTCTGTCTGTCTGTCCGTCTGTACGGATGTATTTATATTGAACTACAGCCTAAACGGTTGGGCCAATCGTCTTGAAATTTAGAACTTAAGGTTATTTTGACATTCTTTTTTTAATTTTATTTTATCTCAAATATTAACGGCACCTGTCATATAACCAACCGTTAAGTAATATTTTTCTCGGAAACGGCTCCAAGATTTTTGTGAACAAAAATCAGTGTACTGTAGGTGTAGGTTGTGTTTTGGTGAACAAAAATTTAAGATGGTGGGCTAAAAAGGGTACCTCCCATGGAACCGTTTTTTTCTTCGATTTTCTCGAAAACTGCTCAACCGATTTCAATTAAAATTGATATTCAGGAAGATGTTGGTAGTCTAAGTAATTTGGTTTTAAAATATTTTCGAAAACTTTATTGTTGTATTTTTAATAATTTTCTAAACATTTTTTTTTTAAATTAATATTTTGAAAACGGGTAAATGGATTTATTTTTTAATTTTGTTTTTATATGTAGATTATTTTTTTGCTTAAGTTTGCAAAATTTTCTACCTTTCTTTGGTTTTTCATTAATAACATTTTTGCGAATTTATTTTTGGTATATGGATCAAGTAACTGGGCTCCATAACTATCTGACAATGCAAAACATACTTAATTTCTGACACGCGACCCTGCAAAACCGTAATTTTGAAGGGTATCAAAAGTATGTGTGAATTATGCAGATTTTATCATTTTGTAGGGAAATTTGAAAAATACCCTTATTCGAAGTGCGATATCTTGGTAACGAATTGACATACAAACATTTTGGAATAGTCAATATTGTAGAAAATTCTATGCTCTACAAAATAGATCTGAACACTTTTAACGTGAAAAAAAAAACTTATTTTGGAGTCACAACCACGGTCTTCAGATGTGGATCTTCAACGGCAACATATGATAAGCTCACTAAATTCTGATCTTGACAGCATTATCAAATGGGGAATAAGAAATCGTGTACAATTTAATGCGTCCAAAACACAATGCTGTCTTCTGTCTCTAAAGCGTAATACACCTCCCTTGCCATTATCCATGAGTGGTACTTACATTATGAAAGCTGATCATCTTGAAATTCTCGGTATGAGCATCACCAGTCACCTCTTGTGGAATGATCATATTTATGATGCTGCCAAAAATGCCGCAAGATGTTTGGGCTTCCTCCGAAGATGTAAGAAATTCTTTTCCCCTTCTGATCTGGCTACTATCTACAAATAACTGTGCTCCATCAACTCACTTGAGTCTTTTGGATGGTATTCAAAGAAAAGCTTTCAATTTGATTGGGGATGATATCATCACTAGAACATTCACGTCACTTGAACATCGACGGAATGTTTCAAGTCTCTCTCTTTTCTACCGTTATTACTACGGTCAATGTTCTAGAGAAATAGCCACTTGCATTCCTCCCCTTAAACAGTTTAACCGTAATACTCGCGCTTCCAGGAATGCCCACCAATTTACCCTTGAGCCCAATTTCGGTCGTACAGTCAAGTACAGAGATTCGTTCTTCAGCCGTACAACACGAATGTGGAATCTCTTGCCAAACTCTGTCTTCCCCTACTGTTATGATGTTCAGAAGTTTAAAACCAATGTGCATCGGCAACTCCTATCAAACCCTTTCCATCTTTCCTAAGCTCGCGCTGTGTCCACCGACATCAAAAGGGTAACCCAAATCCCTTTAGCGTGTGCAAATTATATAAAAAAAATATTAATGAAATACCAACCAAAAATGTCGACAATTTTGCAGTCATTTGTTCTATAACGGTACCTCTCATAGAACCGGTTTTTTTCAAATGCGGTTTTATCGTAAACCATTATCCAGATTTCAATAAAATTTTTGCACACAGGAAGTCATTTATTTAATAACTTTGCACTTCAAAAATTTCAAAAACTTTTGTTTTCGAACTGGTCGAACGATTTTCAATATTTTTTTTTCTCGATAGACATTTAGTTTCCAAGTTTTATTGCATAGTTTTTTTTGAGAAAACTCTTAAACTAATTAAAAAAATGAAAGAATTTTCGAAAAACACAATTATTTTTTTTATTTTAATATATACAATACATACATGCAGCCACCAAGCAATTTTCTAGCAAAAGAACAAGTGCGTGCGACCCAGTCGTGCATTTTATTTAAATTTTATTCTACGATGTGACCGCACATATGAGCAAGTACGTACGATCCAATCGTGCAATTTATTTAATCTGCCAATTTCGATCTCTTAATGCAAATTGTTAAAATCGTAATCAGCATTCATATGTCATTCGATACTTGATATCATTATCTGAAAAAAAAGTGAAAAATTATTCAGATACTTCGTATTTTATATTATTCAAGTTTGATTGATGAAATATTAAGATTAGACGGATATTTAAACACTTAAAGTCGTGACAGACGACACATTATAACAGAAAAGATTAAGATTTTTGTAAACCTTTTTGATGGCATTTTTTTTTTGCTGATAATTGATTTTATAATAACTTTGTTATAATCTCTAAGTATAAATACAACTTTATCTTTACTTTATTTTTCAATAGTATATCGATAATTTAAAAAACTAATGAAATTATTTTCAGAGGAAAAAGACGCAAATGATACAAACAATCCCACCAGTAAATTGCCTCGGATACTACCTAAATTAGATAGCAAAGATATCAAAGAAGGCGGTTTTAATGATGAAATCAGGAGTCCGGATACTATGGAAGGTCAAGTGACTGTAAGTTGAATTCTAAATTGACATACGTTATAGGTTTATGATGTTATCCCTGCGTTGGGCGCCAATTAGAGAATATTAAAGAAAAAAATACTCACCTCTTTGTATTGCATTTGCATAGAGAATACAACAAAAGGTTAAACAAATTGTTAAAGTCTAAAAAAAAAATTTCAAATATGTATATTTTATTAGCTATGCTCTATACTCTCTTACATAAATTTACCTAGTTTTTTCGGTAAACTTTCAAACCGAAAACAACAGTTTGATTTGACGGCAAACATGTAGAGGTACCTTAATAAGGTACCAAATAAAAATTATCTCGAGGATTTTGTTTATATTTTGTTGGTTACAAAAAATTATATCATCCACTAAACTCCCTCTTATCATGGATTTTATTGAGGGCAACATGAAATGAGATTTATTGAACGTCAAACTGTTTACTTAAAACCATTTTATTAATTCAATGGAACTCCAATCAGCGCTCGATAAGCTAAAAAAATTAATTTTTGTTCTTTTTTGTTTACCTAATCCAAGAAATGTCAATATGACACGGAATATAAATTTAATTACCATTGAACAAAACATGTGGTTTTAGGTCTTTTATTATATTTAAATTGCTATTAATTTTATAACTGACTTGGGCAAACGATTAAATCAACAAAAACAATCAAATAAATTATAATGCATGCTCATTGATTTCAGCTAAAAATATCAGACTCTCACGAGTTAAGAAAGTCCTTACTATTCTCTTATTTTTTTTTATTTCATGTTTAAAAATTATAAATTAAAAAAAAAATCAAATTTAATAATTTCGACTAAAATTTAATTTTTTATTGTTTTTTTTTTTCTTTGTAGAAAATTCCATATCCAAAATCAGTAGGTTTTATCATTAGTAATGAATTCTGCGAACGATTCAACTACTATGGAATGCGAAGTAAGTAAATTAATTAAGAAAATAAATTCTTACTCTTAATAATCAGCTAGAACAACAAACATTCAAATGATAAATAAATCTGATCTGGGTGGGACAGGGTGGCGCCTAGAGCCACCTTAGAATGAATTAGTCGGTTCAGATTTTTGATTTCTCCGATACCTCAGAAACTAAAACATGGTTTCCTAGAAAAAAAATCAATTTCACTTTAAAAAATACAACCTAAAACATTTCTGATAAAAGGAGGGATATGCAAAGTTTTGCTGGCCTTTCCTGGGAAATCGCAATCTGAGAAATTGTTCAACTCTATCAAAGTGACTGAGAAATGTCTTGAGATCTCAGAGATACTGAGAAATTTGAATTCGTTTTTAAATAATTTCATGAAACCTTCTTAAGTCATACAAAAAAAAAAAAAAAAAAAAAAAAAAGAGTCGCGTAACTAAGGAAATAGAGGCCTTGTGCGGCCCTTACACTCCACAATATTATTCCACAATTCTCGGTATTGCACAGTAATATTGACCGTGTAAGAGCTTTATTGCGCAATGATTTCGGTTTGCTCAATATATGTATTGTGTAATGTAAAATTTGTTTTATATTTTTTAAGACTTCTTCAATATATTGCGCAGTATACTGTATCGTGTAAAGCCGGATACACACGTAACTGCGAACTTCAAAAGTTCACTTGCACAATCATATTGCACAAGTTGACATGAACTCTTTTGTGCCTCCACACGGTACATGTTCACTTAGTAAAGTGTAGTCAGTGATCGAAGATAGTGATTTGATTTCTTTAGCTGCGGTGCCTTTAATTTTAAAACGAAAAAAACTTAAGAAAATACGTAGTATTAGGTCTAAAGACTGGCTTTTAAAGGGAACCAATTTGTAAGATGAGTTGAAAATAAATCCTCGTAATTGGCATAACTATTGTTGCTGTATTTTCAGTCAAACAAACGATTATTTTTGAAAACTTCTTTTGTCGTAAAAACTAAACTTTATTTAAAAAAACCTAATTTAAATTAACATATTTAATTATATTATTATAAAAAGAATAAATAAATCTAAAAATTAAAAAAGTCTTCTTCGTATCGATTTCTTTTCATACAGCTTCACGAACATTCTAATTTTCTTTTGACATTTGAATCAAAGTTTGCCTACGATTTTAATATTACAAATAGCAACAAACTAACAGGGGTACTGATTTTCAGCAAGATTTCTCCCCCCCCCCCCCCCCCGGCCAACCTGATCGTCTGATGCTCCATCATTTCTAGAGTTACAGCTTGCTGATATTTAAAACGGCTAGTTTGACAACAGGTCGCTCATAAATTCCTTGAGCTGTTGTGATTACCGCTCTTCTGACTTGTCCATGTCCATCCCTTTTTCTTATTGTTCTTATGACGACTCCCTTTGGTCAGGATCCTCTTGGTATATATGTTCGTCAACAATAATAACGATGTCATTTGTTTCGATGTTCTTTCCACTTTGTTTTGCGCATCTTTTCCAGAACATATAAGCTATCTGCTGACTTATTCTCCAGCTTTTTCGAAGTAAAAGTTCCTTACTTATTGCCATTTGAAGTTCATACTAAAACATTACTACAAGGTGGGCCAAAAGAGATCATACTATTGGAAGATGCTCTAATTTTTGCAAATGACCGCCAATGTCAAATCTGTTTTGACATTTGTGGACTAAACAAATGTAGAATATAAGTGAACAAGCCATGGAGCGATACACCCTCCAAGAACGCGAAATAATCGTGTCTATTTTGTTGCTAACAATTCGTCTGTAGTGTTGGCGCAGCGCGAATTCCGTTGCCGATTCCACGGCCGTCTGACACCGACTGCGCAAACACTGCGCCGTTTGGCCACCAACCTTGAAGAGTGTGGGACCACACGAGACGTTGCCAAGAGTGGCCGGCCCCGGAGCGCCCGCTGTTGACGAGAATGTCGAGCTGTCGCCGGAAACATCGACCAGACGCCGTGCCTCGCAATTAGCCATCAGCGCGCTATAGGGCCATGTTAACCGAGTTTTTTCTGGCGCAATGAGACGAATTAGGACTGTAGGACATGTGGTTCCAACAGAACGGAGCTATGGCACACACTGCGCACCCATATTCTGAAGGCGGCGTTCCCGGGTCGCCTCATCTCTCATTTTGGCGATTTGCACTGGCCCGCAAGATCGCCCGATTTAACCGTTCCAGACTTTTTTGTGGGTTTTTTTTTTAAGTCCCGTGTTTACGTGAACAAGCCCGAAACCCTAGAAGCCCTCAAGGACAACATTCGATACATGTGCGAGAATCTGTCACTCGAAGTTCTCGCCGAAGTGATGATGGCAATCAATTGTGACCGCGCCCATTTGGCCGATATCATCTTCTCGACTTGACCTAAAAAAAAAAAAAATCTCTAAAGGTTCAAATAAACATTCAAAAAACAGAATAGAAGTATTTCATTTAGAAAAAAAATGAGAGCCAAACAACATTGGATGACTTCTTTTGGACCACATTGTAATTGTCAAAGATTTGGCGTCTTCTGATTCCACGGAAACATAGTTAAATGGGCGAGAATTAATTATGCCAGCAACTTCAATGAGCGATGCTAAGAGTGACTCATCTTTTAAACGTTGGTTCTTCGTTTTTGACCATTCGCTCCTAGCAACCGCCAATATGTATAGGATGCATGAGTCAGCGGGTAAATTGTATGTTAACTCCAAATGAACAGCTTGGATTGTTAAGCAGGTGAACAAAACATCCCATCGCTCTTCCATCTTTCTTCCAGAATGAACTATCATCGGCCCGAAGTAATCAACACAAAATTCCATTGTAGATCAATTTTCATCATCCTCGTACAAAAAATAACGGTCCTTTGAACCAACAGCAGCTTTGATCAAAATTTGGCAGTTTAGTCCTCTTTGTTTCCTTGTCAGCTACATTCATTTTTGTTGGAACCCATCTCCAATTCTCTTGCTTCGTCTTTTCAAGAATCACTCCAACTCAGAACACGACGAACTAATTAAGTTTTTTTGTGTCTGCTTTAAGTCAAGATAAAACATTTCGAGAGTCAGTCCAAAAACACTTTGGAATTTTCCAATTTTCCCAGTTTTCTTGCAAATTATGTGAAATGATTTCATCCCAATCAATTTACGACTTCTCTAAATTCTGCAGTAAACTTTTAATTTTCTAGATAAAATTTCAAGAATCCTAAAAGGTCAAAAAGGACATGAATACCCCCTTAATAGTACACGTTTGCTCGGTGAGAATATCAACAACAAAGCTAAAACATTAATTTGCCCTCTGTTGTAATAAATAGTAAGTAATAAAATTTCATCGGACAGACAGATAGACAGAATTGTCCGACCCACTTTGTTCGTAATGTATATATATATATATATATATATATATAATAATTGTTCTATATTCGTAATGTTATGTTTGATTTTTATCTATTTTTTAGGATTCGTGAATATAAAAATTGAGATAACAATGAAACATGACATTACGATCATAGAGAAGTCTTAAAGTGTCAAAAAGTTTCTGTGTGTCTGTCAGTATACATAACGAGCTGCAGCCCAAACGGCTTAAGCGATTATCTTCAAATTAGCTGTGTGTTATTCTTTTGGCATTCCCCAGAGGGGAAATTGAAATTTTATTTTTAAGCCGAAAAATAACGGTACCTGTCATTTAATCGTTTACGTAAAACTTATTTTCTCGAAAACGGCTCCAACGATTTTAATCAAATTTTTTGAGAATTTTTTGTTGGTATTATTTCTATCATTTGATTAGACCCAAATTTACGGGTAAGGTCTATTAGCGATACCTTTCATATAACGGTTTTTTTAATTTTTGTCTTTCTCGGTAACGGCTCTTTGGATTCCTGTCAAATTTTATATTTGAGAAGATCTAGGTAGCTTTATTAATTCTGCATATCAATTTTTTTTCAAAAAACTTTTTATTTCTAATACAAATTAATTTTTTTTATTTTTTTTTAAATCAATTATTTTAAAACTATTAAGAAATTATTCAAAATTTTATAGTCACATGAATGTTGATAAATTCTAAAAATAGAAAACAGGATTTTATCAAAACCGGTCCTACAATTTTCGAAATACATTTTTCATAAATTCTTTGTTATGACGTGTGATGGCGTACTTAATTATTACTAAAAACCGTTAAGTATTGCGGTTTTGATACTTTTTATAAGTTCAAACTGTTTCCAAATTTCCAAATAACATCTTTTTACAAGATGTATATAAAAGTATATACAGTACTTATAACAAAAAAAAGATTTTTAAATTTTTTTTCCGTTTGTTTGTTCCGAGTAAACTCGGGAACAGCTGAACCGATTTTGACAGGGCTTTCACTGGCAGATTGCTGATGTTCTAATTACTATTTACTTCTAAATTACCCACCAAGTGGCGCTGGGGTAGTTTTCTTTGGAAAATTCTCATTTATGGACCGATTTTGACGGGATTTTCACAGTCAGAAAGCTGATATTGTAAGGAGTAAGTACGGCTATTTTAATTACCCAGGGTGGCGCTGGAGGCGTTTTTTTTTGAAAATTCGTATTTATACTCCGATTTTGACGGGACTTTCACAGGCAGATAGCTGATGTTGAGAGGTGTAACTAAGGCTATTTAAATCACCCGTTTGGTGCCGCAGGGGTCGTTTCATAAGCAGATAGCTTATTGTGTTAGAAATAACTAAAGCTATTGTGATTATTAGGTGGCACCACGCGGCGCGTTGGGTATGGCAAACCCGGGCAACGCCGGGTGGGTAAGCTAGTAGCATCTATAATCGCAAGTAAAAATTGATTTCAAAAAGCATGTCATCTTTCAGCAACGAACCAATACAGAACAAAATACAGGGCAGGGAAGCAATAATATTGCATCGTGTAAGGACGACACATTTTCACGCAATACTTTTGGCCAATTTCTTGCCGCATTAAAAAAATTCTACTACGGGCCCTAATCATGAAATTTATTATATCTTTTTGACCCACTTTTCGCCTCCCCAACACAATAATATTTGGATATAGGCGAAGCATCAAACTATACCTTTAAAAGTTAAAGCATATACTTTCAAGTGGTATACTGATGGAAACCGTCTGAAGAGACAAGTACTGGAATTTTCGGACCCAGAATCAAACTATCCATACCAATGGGACAGTCTACTACCATTTATCAGGCAGAAGTAAAAGCCACGGGGAAATGTACAGAACAAAATCTCGAAAGCAAAGTTAGAAACCAAAATATTGCCGTCATGTGAGATAACCAGGTGACATTCACAGCACTAAGCTCTTATAGCATTAGAACAAAACTGGTATTGGAAGGTGTGGTTAGGCAAAACCAATAACATGAACTCTTTAATTGGAGGCATGGGAAAATTCTACTTTGGAGCTACAGCCAAGAACGTTACCAATCCTGCATTAGCTTATAATGAAAAAAACTTAGAATAATAACAGATCTTCTCCAAGGCTACTGGAAACTAAAAAGGCGTCTATACATTCTTCACCCAGAAAACAATGCTACATCCAGATTCTGATACTCACAAGCAGACGCCTGACCAAAATCTAATCATTCAATCATTCGTGCATAAACGATTGCTATGGGGGCTTTGTTTCGATATGATTGCAGTGATTGCCTATAGCTTTGTTTATTACAACCCCAAAGTCGTATTCTGGACGTTCATGCAGATTTGAGCACTTGCTTGTAGATAAGCATTTTGTTGTAAGTACTTAGATTGGAGCGTTTTCCGATAAGGCAGTTTAATTCTCGTAATATTATATTAAGTTATTCCAGTTTCTATCAGGACTTATGGGAAGTTTGGGAAACATCAAAAAACGCCTGCTTCCCTCGGGAATATTTCCAATTTTATATATCGGTATCATTGACAATGTGAACAGTCACATAAGTCATGAAAGCTTAACAAACTTACTTCCGCATTCGCATTTATAATATTAACTAAGATGGACCACGTTGATCCTGTTTTCTGGTTGATAAGTTCTCTCCAAAAGTTAGTTAACATTTTTTCCGGACAAGTTGGTCAAGATTGGTTGATTAAATTTTAACTGACAATTTCATAAAACGGTTTTTCTTTGACCAATATACATGTTGACTTAAAGTCATTGAGCAATCGAACGTATCCATTGTAAAGAAAATTGTTTGTTTCTCCGATTATTTGCCAGGAATGTGCCCCTGCCCCAATACCAAGCCTCATGCACAGCTGATTAACAGTGAGTTTAAAACCAACTATTATTTAAATGTAAGTTCTTGGCCCAGATTCGGAGATATCGAAAAGTTTCCCGATTCTGTTGATTCGCAAAAGTCCTTAAGGTTAGTTGTTTTTTCCTTTTTTCTGATTGATTCCTAGATGTTATAATCCTGGTGATCCTGTTGCGATGAATTTAAACAAGGAACCGTTATAATGTTTTATTGTAAAGTTTTTCAGAAACTCGTCAACAACAAGTTTCTACTATGAGGCCTATTTGTTAAGACCTAGAATCAGCTTTTACAATGCCCTTTATAATTTTATTTTCATTTTTCTCTTTTGAATTCTTTCAGCTATTTTGGTACTGTATCTCAACCGAGAACTTGGCTACAGCACTGATTCCTCAACTGTAATCTTCCACATCTTCACAATGTTTGTGTACTTCCTCTGCATCCTTGGAGCCATCTTAGCTGACAGTTTTTTGGGAAAATTCAGAACGATCCTCTATCTCTCAATGGTCTATGTCTGTGGATCTCTGTTGGTTACAATGGGAGCCATATCTACTTGGAATCTGCCAGCAACCGTTTTCACTATGATAGGTCTTGCCCTGATAGCCCTGGGTTCGGGTGGAATAAAACCGTGTGTCTCGGCTTTTGGTGGTGATCAATTCAAGATGCCCGAACAAGTGAAACAAGCTGCAACTTTCTTCTCTTTGTTTTACTTTGCCATCAATTCTGGATCACTGATCTCGACCACCTTAACACCAATTTTGCGTGAAGATGTCCATTGTTTTGGAAAACAGGAATGCTACTCTCTTGCATTTGGAGTGCCTGCAGTTCTCATGATGGTATCGATTGGTGAGTTGGAAAACGTTTTCTTTTGTCCAGTCTTAAACGGGGGTCTTATATTCTTCCAGTAATTTTCGTGCTGGGTCGTCCATTGTACAAGATCAGACCGCCAGCTGGTAATGTGGTCGTACTTGTGTGCAAGACTATCGGAGTGAGTTTCTTCATATAATCTTCAAGAATATTTGTTTTAAAATTTGGCGTTCATTTCAGACTGGAATTTCAACATATTTTAAACAACGAAAATCAAATCCTCGGGAACACTGGCTAGATCATGCTGATTGGAAATACGACAAACAATTGATTGCTGATGTTAAGGTTTTGTTGCGAGTCTTGCTGCTTTATGTGCCGCTGCCGGTGTTTTGGGCCCTGTTCGATCAACAGGGTTCAAGGTGGACTTTCCAAGCCACCCGGATGGATGGTGATTTAGGCGGATTCACACTCAAGCCCGATCAAATGCAAATGTTGAATCCACTGCTGATTTTGATCTTTATTCCGTTGTACGATGTGGCATTCTATCCGCTGTTGAATCTTATTGGTGTAAGACGGCCCTTACAGAAGCTGACTGCTGGTGGTATATTGGCTGGAGTAGCATTCACCATATCAGGCATAATTGAGCTAAAGTTGGAGGTAAGTTATAGTAGGGCAATAAAGTCATACGAAGAAACATTCGTTGAAGTTGAAGCTAAAAGTAAGGGTCTAACGATAGAACCGTGTGGATAATCAATATTGCGTGTTTCTTTGTGACTTTCAGTCAGAATAGAATTCAAGAAATCTACTGGCTAATGCTTCTCACGGCGGAAGAATTACCAGTACTTCTTTGTAAGTTTACAAAACAGTTGGTCAGTTTACTTACTGTATCGGCTTTAAGGAGAATGCAAGCTCTTGAAAGCTTCGTCATTTTTTGACAAGATTTAAAATCAGCTGGATAGCTTTATTAAACTAGATGAATCTATTTCTATCTAAAACAAACTTTTGTATTTCAGACCACCTATCCAGTTCTTCCCTCGGCACGTGAAGCCCAATTACGTATATTCAACGGAGTTCCAAACTGCGACTATACCTTTACAACAAACATACCGGACTATTCCAGTTTCACAATCAAATCGATGGAACTCTTTGAAGAAAAACATATTCGCACAAAAAACGATGAATTTTTTTTCGACTATACCAAGTCCTCAGCAGGTAAGTCATTTACAGTTAAATAAATTCGTTATTCCTATGCATATGCCTTACACTTTAAATAATTACAGATTGTCCCAATTTGTCGCTTAACGTATTAACGCTTAAGGAAAAAACAGCTCAAAGCATTTTCATCAACTCGAAGGGCATTTTGAGCTATGAAGACGACGTGGACAAGCCTGACCGAGGAAATCCTGTGGCTCGAACTCTGGCAAGTGTCAACGGTGTTAAGGAAATCACTTGGAAAGAAGTTAAAAGAGGATACCAAGCGTATACCTATACCAGCGATTTCTATTCTTTGTTTGAGTTCCGTTCAACAGACTATATTGTTAGTGTCGACAAACAAGAGATTTTGAAAACAACTTTGGCCCAAGGTGGAGTCTACACCTTGGTGATTGGAGAGGAGTCGAATGGAGTGTATAAGACAAAGCTTTTTGAAATTGCTGAACCGAACTCTGTGAACATGCTTCTTCTGATCCCCCAATATGTTGTGATGACCCTTGGAGAAGTTATGTTTTCAGTCACTGGACTCGAATTCTCTTATTCCCAAGCTCCGGTTTCCATGAAGTCCGTATTGCAAGCCTGCTGGTTGTTAACAATAGCTTTTGGCAATGTCATTGTTGTCATCATTGCTGAGCTGAAACTGTTCGAGTCTCAGGCTTTTGAATTTTTCCTATTCGCCGCCCTAATGTTCCTCGATATGGTAATCTTTATGTTCTTTGCTTTAGCCTATAAGCCTAACGATCCTAATGCAACTAAGTCAATAAGTGAAATAGACAGTGAAGGTACAAAACCTAGTTCGTTGGAATTGAACCAGAATAAGTTGGACTAAGTATTGAAGCAACGAATAGGATCATAGTTTTAATTTTAAAGTTAAGCGAGTTAATCCTGGAATGACAGACTTAAAAAGTAGTTTGTAGTTAGGACTATGTTGACAAGCTTTGACATTGTGATTAATATGTGTTTTTGTTTGTATGTTCCCGTTACATTTGTATTGTTGTGCTCTTGTTCGAGAGAGTGCTCGAGCAGTTTTGTACTGAAATTAAAATATTTAAAAAAAAAAAGATTAGAAGAGTTTGTCATTTTTGATATTTAAAAGAAAGCCAGAAGGATTATACTAGAAGTGGTGGTACAACAATCAGAGAAATGAAGCAATCCTTTATCTACAGTGGTCCCAGGTAGCAGCTGAATAGAATCCAATAGAGCTTACTATAGTCTTTCAAAAGGCTTTTTTAAAAATATGAGGGAGGAGAAACCAGATCGATGTCTTTTGCACAGGACGTCCTAGGCCTTGAGGTGGGAGGCATCATGCAGCTATCGAGTCGTGTGGAAAAACTTGTCAGATGAAGCTTGGACCGGATGTCGGTTTCCGGGACGAAGAAAGGTAAGCTATTTGACCTTTCTTAATCCTTAGGCAACTTACCTTCTGGATGGAAAAAAAACCTTTGATAAATCAACTCTAAGAAAATACGATCAATGTTCATTTTCAAAATACTGATAACAAGGCTTTTGTAAATACCGGTCGACTATCGAATAGTGATAGTGTAATAAATCCTTAAATCGTGTTAACTAAAATAAAATTGTTGCCCACGACATTCTTAACCATTTTATAGAATTTGGATTAAATTCTCTAACAATAAATGCACGCTCTATCAGTAACTTTTGAGCCTAACTTCAAAAGTAGGTACTGTCAACTGCAGATATTAATTATTAAACCGTACCACGTGAATGTGAAATTCTTTACCCAACTCTGTGATTTCTTTCCATTTAATATCCATCCATGCATGGAACTGAAAGCTTTATGAGCTTTTTTGTTCGATGTGCTTTTTTATTTTTCTCTCTCTCTTGTTGATCGAAAGAAACTTTTTTGAGTTGGTTAGTTGGTTCAGTTCAGTACAATTTGTAACCCGTGGAAGAAAAGACCTTTTATATAGGCACGGAAGGGTATTTAAAATAAATAACATTTATAGTGGTTTTTGCGACTGATTTTCCACTTACCTACGTCATCGGTTGTTTTATCTGGTTTTTATACCTAATTGTTTCATTTTGTCTGCGTTACGAAACAATCCAGGCACTTAACGCAAATGTACATCGTTATCTCCTGCTCAATTCTCCGACTTCCTCTTGTGTTTCTTTCCCTGGCGTCAGCTTAATAGTTTCCAAGGATTTCTCTGTGTCCCGGCACCCTGAAGAGGTGAATGTTGATATGTTTTGAGCAGTAACAGAGTTTATGTAAACAGATACGACTGATTTGAAGGCAGTTTGGCTATCTGCGGAGATGCGGATATGCGATGTGAAAATTACGTTTTCCTTTTTACCAATTTACGTGTATAGGGACATTTCTACCGATTTCCCTTCGCAGTAAGCGTGTTATGACTATGGGTATATCAAACTCTGCAGATGAATATCAATTAATCTTTCTTAGGTTTAACCATAGAAAAAAAGAAACAAGAACGACAACTGGGAGGATAATTCTTATGGGACATTTCTTATGAGACAACTAATACATATGTATTTATGTGGGCACGAAACGTATGAATCTTACACGTATTCACATACACAAATTAAAATTTCAGGGTTTGCAGGGAATGGTCGGTACGAATCGCAGCTCTTTTTTCTATGGGTTTAACGTTGATAGATGGTAGGTCTAAAATCTTTTGGATAAACACGAGAGCTTTAACCCTTTTGGATATTAACACAACTTCAACTACTCTTCATATAACCCGTTTATAAGTATCTGAAGAATAGGGCGCCCATTTGTAGTTCGGATGTATATGCAAGCGGTTTACGAATTTATATAGGTCGAACTGAAATCTTGTATAATTAAAAAGATTTTTTTTTTGAAATCTTTATAAAATTTTAAAATTATAATTTGAGAAATCAGGTACTTACTTAGGGGGTGCTACACTTCGGGACGAACCTGGGCCTCAACCAACATGCCTCTCCAGCCAGCTCGTTCTTTGGCTAGCTGCTTCCAGTTTCGCACTTCAAGTTGGTTGAGGTCGTCTCAACTTAAGCGCGCCACCTAAGGCTAGGTCTTCCTTGACTGCGTTTACCCTCTGGGATGGAATCGAAGGTCCTGTGAGCGGGAGCATTGCTATCCATTCGCTTTACATGACCTAGACATCTTAAACGTGATATGCGTATTTTTTTGACCAGGTCAATGTCGCTGTACAGCTCGTATAGTACTTGGTTGAACCTTCTCCTCCAAAGCCCGTTAGCGCAGATAGATCCTCCGAAGAATCTTACCCTCGAAATGACCAAGGATATCTTCATCTGCTTTAGATAGAGTCCATACCTCGGCGCCATAGAGCAGGACTGGGATGATGAGGGTCTTATACAGAGTCTCCTTTGTCTTTCGAGGGAGGACTTTGCTACTCAACTGCCTTCCCAGCTCATAGAAACAACGATTGGCAAAAGTAATTCTTCGCTTTATTTCTGACGAGATGATGATGTCAGATGTTATAGCGGATCCAAGGTACACAAAGTCCCTAACTACCTCAAAGTTGTACCTGTCTATTGTGATGTTTTGTCCAATCCGCCGGTGTTGTGTGTCCCTTTTTGTGGACAGCAGGTACTTCGTTTTGGCCTCATTGACTGCAAGTCCCATCTTAGCCGCTTCATCTTCAATGCTAGCAAACGTTCCAGTGACAGCTCGCCGAGTTCTGCCAATGATGTCTATGTCGTCAGCGTATGCAGTATCCTGTAAGCTAATTAACGCGTATCTAAGCGGAAGACAACAATGTGTAGTGGGAAACGGACGTTCTTCCTCTTCCTTAAATATTCTATCTGGAGTGCCACAGGGTTCAATCTTGGGGCCAATTCTTTTCTCTCTATACATAAATGATCTACCAACAGTTGTCAAACATTGTTTAATACATCTTTATGCAGATGATGTGCAGCTTATCATTGATCGACCATTTGCAATAAAAAATGAGGCCATAGCCTTAATGAATGAGGACATGCTGAACATTTTACAATGGTCTAAAATAAATCAACTTTGCCTTAACCCTGCCAAATCCATGACTCTTCCTATTTACAGAAAAACGTTTGATATCTCGCTTCTCAGTCATGTAAAACTTCAAGATGAGACCATTGAATACGTCGTCACCGCGAGAAACCTTGGAATCATTTTCAATCGTACCCTTACATGGACTGATCATCTTAATAGTGTCATAGGGAAAGTCTATGGAAGCCTCCGGGTGCTTCAGGTCACTGCAAAATATGTCCCTTTTAAAGTTAAATTACTCCTTGCCAAAACCCTTTTATTGCCCATTTTGTTATATGGAAGTGAAGTTTTCTGTAGCATCGACTCTGCTTCTAGCCGCAAATTAAATATCGCATTTAATAATATCACGCGCTATGTCTACAATCTTCGACGTTATGACCACATTTCAATTTTTTCTAAATGTATAACTGGCTGTAGCCTCGTCAACCTAATGAACTTCCGTTCGATCAGCTATCTGCATGAGATTATTCAAACTCAACAGCCTGACTATCTTCACAGTATCTTGAACTTCCCTCACTCGACTCGGTCATTTGTTCTTATTCAACCAAGATATAATTATCTCATCACAGAACGTCACTTTATTGTCCATGTTGTTCGCCTGTGGAACTCCCTGCCTATCGCGTTGAGAAGAGTAGGATGCACAAGAAGGTTTAAATCTCTATTATTCAACACTATTTGGCAAATAATTGAAAATATGAAATGATGTCTTTTCTCATTTTTATTTTCATTCTCTTCTTTTTCTTTTTCTTTTTTTTTTTCTCAATATATGCATATATGCAAATAAATATATTGTTAATTTAAATTTATTTAATTTTAAAACTAAATTTTGCTAAGACCCATATAAAGGCTTACGGATTTTATAAGACACAAACATGTCCTAACTGTAAGTGATTTTGAAATCAATAAAATAAATAAATAAATAAAATAAATAGCAAGCGCCAATTGATTTGTTTAGGGCTGAGGCCATATAATTGGCTGTTTATTTATTTATTTAATCTATTTCTGTTGAAGTGAGAATAAATTAAACTTTTAAAAATATCCCTTTATTTTCGGCAATAGGTTTTCCAATGAAGCTCCTTCCTTTCCGGAAGCTCCTTTTAAGTTTCATTATAAATTTGGTGAACCAGGACACATTTTAAGATTAATATTTGTTGCAAAACAAGCATAATTCTTTTAATATCACGCTTTCGCGAAGACCTAGCACCACTTGCATAATATGCTCATTTGCCAATTGAATTTGTTTATTTCTATTCCAAGATTACGTTTGTAGTAGTCTTTTCAAGAAAACTACTATCGTTTTGTAGATTTTTACTTTTCATTTAATCTTATTTTGAAATTAATTTCAAAACAGCAGGAAAACTGAGAAATAATTTTGAAATTCTCACAAAGAAATTGAAACTAAACTAAAAAATAAGGAAATGCCTCCAACGTCTAGAGAAAGTAAATTTACAACTTAAAATACAAATGCAGTATAAATCCTTAGATCTTAATGTCTTATTTAAGACATACCACTTATTACCAGATGCCGCATTGAAGTTCGTTCCAAGAGCGCTTACAATTTTCCAATACAAGAGAGAATTTTAGACAATTCAAGTGGCTCAGTTTCGGTAAGTACTTCAATTTTTATGACAATTTGCTATGTCCAAACAGAAAGGGCATTAGTATGCATAGTAAACGTTTAAGTAAAGAAATACATTTTCAAAAATATAAGCATTCGGGTCGGTTCATTTTCGTCGTGTTTCCGAATGCGGTGGCGGTGGGCAAACCATTATTGACCACCTTAATTAAACCTTGTCACACCAAATGCACCTCGAAAGGAAAGAGTTCCATTGGGAATCATATCAGCGTGATCATCCTCGGCACTAAAGGTATTTGATTCAGTTCCTGTTTTTTTTTTTGTATTTGTCGAATTCTGTTTTGTAATCCTTTAATGAATCGCCTCAAAGAGGCCCAAAATCTGATAACATTTCCTCCAACCTCTGGGTTGGTGATAAAATGATCGAGAAACAATCAAATGTCCTACCAATCTTCGTGGTTTGATAGAATTTAATAGAATTCTTCAGAAGTAGAAGACTCAAAACGGTGCTAAGATATACGAAAAGTACATTGTTGTGATCAATCGAAAATTCCTGTCGAATATTTAAAATAATTGGCATATCAACCAGCGATATCATAACCTTTTGATAGAAGACGATCACATCGTTAAACCAATAAAGTCACACCCGCAAGCTTTTGTAAACATTGCATGCGAATCTACTATTTAATTTGCTCAATATAATTCCTCGACGAAAAAGTTCTATTGAAAACGAATTAAGTGATTCTCTCTTCTAAACGAACAAATTGCATCTTCATCGCATCGACAACAATGACGGAAATGTCATTTTTACTATTCACCACTCGTTGCTGCCTCCAGCCGATGCAATTCCAGTTCATTGTCTCGGCCAGGGACCGGCCAGCCGGTCCACCAAGTGCAATGGAAACACGCGGCAAAACATTCCTATTCCTGCAATTGATAAACAAGTATAGTTGAATTGAGTGGCTGGAAGCTTACAGTTCTGTTGGATGTTGAATCATCATCTAGTCGGCAGCGGCTTGGCTGATGTCCGTGAACTTCAATAAGGGCAGTCACTGTCACCCTACGCGGAAACATGAATAGAATTATTATTATTAATTTGAGTGATAAGAACAGCGTTCAGTTCAGTGTTTAATTGCACATGCCACCCTCTAATGAGGAACCAAGTTTGGTGGCTTTGTTGCCGGATGAGATTTACACTAGCTACACTAGATGAAATCCCCGGCGGTTGTGGAGACCTCGCAGACATTTCATACTTTTCTTCCTTCCTGGATAGTCCTCAGCATATGTAATTTTCTTTGCCAGTTTTAAGTTTTTGGTGTCATCTTGAAACTTTTTAAAGATCTTTAAATGTTTATGATTTTTTTTTTTCAAAATAATTCGCCAACCAAATTCCAAGATAATTGAATACTTTAAAAGATCATTCATTAACTTTATCAATTTTCATTCTGAACTCAAAATTATTAATTAATTACTGAAAGCAATTATGTTGAAACAGCTGACATTGATGATCTCAGAGTTGATAATATTTCGCGATCATTTTTTAAGTTTACGTTAAGGTGTTTTTTTTTTTTTTTTTTTGACAAATAAATATAATACAAATATACACCTCAGTGATAGATAATTATAAAAACTAAGTTTAAATAATTTTTTCAACTAAGAAAAGTTGATGTGGGTCAACGAAAGCTCTACCGTCCGTCCGTTTGAACCTTTTTTTATTCGTACTTTCAAGTCATGGATTCATGATTTGTCTTAGTGACAAAATAAAAGGCACGACTGGGTCGCACGTACTTGCTCCTATGTGCTAATCCTTTTTAGGTACAGGCGTCTTTTTGACAAAGATTTATTTTTAATGTCTTTTTGACGTGCAACTTCTTTAGAATCGTTGTGGTTTGAAGCTCGAACGAACATGCGTCACGATAAAGGGATAAACACATAAATATATAGCATTGTTAGCTTTTGCAGTTTTTTAGTCTATCATCTTTCCACTTGTTGTTTACTGTTTATAATACAATTGGACTTTTTCAGCTTAATTTTCATTTTGGTATGGACAAATTTGAACAACTGGCATAAAGATTCGTGGGAATCAGCAGTAGGGCAATACTGCTAGGTATAGATACCTATATAGGCCCCAATAAGAATAATTTACTTTTTGATATCAAATTAATTAAAATAGCTTAATTGTGTTTGATGGATCGATAAGTGTATGGTGTGGGTAGGTATTAATGGAATTTATTAAGGATATTAGGTTGGAAGGAAGGTACGTACTAAAATTAAGATACAGAATCCAACTACTGTTAACCGAGTGGGTATAGAGTCAATATTAAAAGTTAACACAGTGGTTTTGTTTTCTCGATTGAAATTTTTGCATTCAGTAGTAATCGAATAGTTTTTTTATTTGTTAGTTGTTTTTGTGTGTTAAAAATAGGCTTCCTTATTTATTCTGTGTGCTTTTATGATGATAAAATGCTTTAAAATACGTGGGTTTGTATGTAGGTTGTCACCTTCTTTTATTTGACTAAAGGCTAGGGCTTAGCCGAGCAATATGAAATAAAATTTTGTGGAAAAATTTTTATGAAATAAAAAAAACACTATTCATAACGTTTTTTGGAAAAAATGTTGTAAGCCATCTTATGTCTTTTGCTGTTTTCTATTTTATGAATTTTTCATTTCAAAATCGTTCGAATTTTTTTTTTGAAAACTTTTCGAAAACATATTTTAAATTTTTTTCGAGTATGTCAATTTAAAGAAATCTATAGTTTATAGTAGGAGAAGAATTTAAAAAAAAATCTACAGATCCGTTTTCAAAATATTCAATTTTAATAAGCAATATTATTTTAATCATAAAATACTACATATCTTGAAAATTTCATCAAAATCCGTCAATTAGTTAACGAGAAAGTCTGATTTAAAAAAAAACCGGTCATATGGGAGGTACCGTTATAAAACTTTTTCTGAAAAATCCATTAAAACCAAAAGATAGATTTTGCATATAAAACATCATTCTGAAAGTTTTATCAAAATCGTAGGAGCCGTTTTCGAGAAAAATAAGTTTTTCATTAAAAGTTATATGGCAGGTACCGTTAGTTTTTGAGCTAGAATGCCAATTCGGTAAAGCACTCTAAAAATACTATATACCAAGTTTGAATCAAATCGGCCCAACCGTTTAGGCTGTAGATATCGATACGGACAGACAGACAGACAGACAGACGGACCGAATTTCCGGACCCACTTTTTTTGACTTCTCTATCATCGTAATGTCATGTTTGATTGTTAGAATTTTTTTTTTTACGAATGCATAACTTGCCTTATAGTCCCTATAAATTGCAAGTAAAAATGACTGTCTGTCTGTATGTACAGCCAAAAAAAACCAAAAGTTTGAGTCCACTCTAAATTCTTAAAGGAAACCCAAATACATATCTCATGGCTTTTTGTTTTAATAATTCTTGTTTTTGACCTTTCTGCCAAGCTTCTCGCACAACATTTCTTTAGGGTTTATACCTGCTGTCTTAACTGTTGTTAGCGCTGCGTCAAAATTAAGCCCTTCGACACGAACCAAATACCTTAAAATTGGACTCATTGCTCAATTTGCTCTTGAGAACTAAATATCGGACGTAGTGTTAAGTAAGGAGACTCATTATTCTTTACCCTGTTTAATTTTCGCTTCCATATATTTAAATAAAATAAATTGTACGAATCCCGTGGCTTAGTGGTTAGTGTGTCGGAGTGCTAAGCGAATGAGCCTGGGTTCGAATCCAGCTCATAGCCATCTTCTTTTCCGGGGTACTGCCTCTTGCGATGAACTGGCAAAATCTCCAAGAGTAAAATTTGTCTCGAAAAAGTGCATCTCATGTAGCCGTTCGGATTCGGCGGTAAACTGTAGGTCCTTCCCAGTCTTGCAGATTACCAAAACACAAACACAGGAATGGTTGAGAGTTTAAGTCACTAGGCCTTGGCTCCTTAAAGAGCTGTCGCGCCAATAAATTTATTTATTTATTTAAATTGCACGACTGGATGGAACGTACTTGCTCATATTTGCGGACACATCTTCGAATAAAATTAAAAAAAAAATAAGTAACATTAACGTAGAAAAATAACACTATGGAGTACGCCATCACACGTCTCGTATAATAACGAATTTAAGTAAAAAGTATTTCGAAAATTAAAGGTCGGATTTTAATAAAATCCTGTTTTTTATTTTTAGTTTAAATTTTTTTTTTAATTTTGGTATGCAGCTTTTAGAGTTTATTAATATATTTTGTGATTATAAAAAATTAAAACAATGTTTTAAAAATATTAATTTTTCAAAAAAAAAAAAAAAATTCAAAAATTAATTTTAATTAGAAAATATATACAGGATGTCCGCCGGGAAGGTATTTACTTTGTTTTGCCGCCATTTTGGTAAACATTAGTCTTGACAGTTCATATTTGGCAGTCGTGAAGTACACACGTGGCAAATTTATTTTGGAAAAATATTCGATAAACCAACGTGTTTTAATCGTTAAACCATTTTATCAAAATCAATCATCGATTACTGTGACGATGAGAAAGTTACGTGAAATTTTTGGGAGAAACAACGTGCCAACAAAACGCACTTTTTATCGTGTAGTAAATGATTTCGAAGAAAGAGGGTCTATAGGTGATAGGCCCAAGCATGAACCACAACGTACTGCAAGATCGGCTGAAAACATTACTGCTGCTCAAGGAAGTGTTCAAAACAATCCATCAACCTCAATTCGACGCCGTGCTCAGGAGCTTGGTCTTGAAAGAACAACTTTGGCCACAATTTTGCACAAGGATTTGCATTTGTTTCCATTTAAGATTCAGTTGACACAAGAGCTTCTTCCACAAGACCATTTACGCCACCGTACTTATGCCAATAGGATGTTACAGCTAGCCCATGACAACCCCGATTTTGATGAAAAAATAAAAATGAGTGACGGGGCACATTTTCATTTGAATGGATATGTGATTAAACAGAATAGTCGGTTCTGGGCAATGGAAAACCTTCAAATTATTCATCAGTCACCTTTGCATCCATTAAAAGTTACAGTCTGGTGTGCAATTTGGTTACGAGTAAGCATTGGACCTTACTTCTTTGATAATGAAAACGGCGAAACGGTAACTTTTTTTTTTATAATTTACACGCGCGAAAGGGGTTTGTGTGTATCCTTAAAATGTTTAAAAACCGCACGAGCATTAAGGAAATAAGGAGGGATAAAAGAGGAGATACCGATGCACATTAGTTTTAAAGTTCTGCATATCAAAATGGGAGGGAAAAACAGAGCCTGGCAAAGCATTCCACATTCGTGTTGTGCGACTAAAGAAATAATCTCTATACTTAACAGTAAGTCCGAAGTTGGGCTCAAGGGTAAACTGGTGGGCATTCCTAGCAAAGCGAGTATGACGGTTGAATTGTTTAAGGGGAGGAATGCAACTGGCTATTTCACTTGAACACTGTTTGTAAAAATAACGATAGAATAGTTACATTACGGCGGTGCTCAAGAGATGTAAATGAATCCGTAATATTTCTATCACCAATTAATTTTAAAGCTCTTTTTTGGTTGCGATCCAGAAAACTCAAGTGGGTTATAGGAGCACCTATGGGAATTATACTCGAGTTTCGGTCGAATATATGCTTTATATAATGTAGCCAGATCAGACGGGGTGAAGAACTTCTTGCATCTTCGAAAGAAACCTAAACACCTCGCAGCATTCTTTGCGATGTCAAATATGTGGTCATTCCACAGAAGGTGGTCTGTAATGCACATACCGAGAACTGAGAGGTGTTCTGTTTCTTCAATGCAAGTGCCGCTCATGGATAGTGCCATTGGAGGTATGTTTTGCTTTAACGACAACATTGAGTTTTAGAAGCATTACATTCTACGCGATTTCTTATTCCCCATTGTACAATGCTGTCAAGATCAGAATTTAATGAACTTATCACACGCTGCCGTTGCAGCTCAACATCCGAAGAACATGGATGTGAATCTGGAAACGAATATGAAAAGCTGAGAGTACTGTCGTCAGCAAAACAATTGATTGGATTAGTTGTTTCAGATAATAAGTCATTGATAAATATAAGGAAAAGAGTCGGAGACAAAACAGAGCCCTGGGGCGCACCAGCATTTATTTTGTGAATATCAGATTTGAAACCATCTAATACAACTTGAATTGAGCGGTTCGAAAGGTAATTACTAATCCAACGAAGAAGAGATTCATCGAGTCCAAATGCACGCATTTTCGATAAAAGAGCTTGATGCCAAACTTTATCAAATGCCTTAGAAATATCAAGTGCAATAATTTTGCTTTCACCAAAACGATGGAGAGATTGGTTCCACTTTTCGGTGAGATAAACCATCAGATCACCAGTGGACTTGTTGCTTCGAAAGCCGTACTGCCGGTCATTACGAAGTGGGCAGCAAGCAGATCTGCTTTTTCTTGAGAACTGACAGCAGGGGTATCGGTGAAGACGAGCGTAGGAACTGATGATGACGAAGAATTCTTTACTTTTTTTACAAATGACCAAACATTTTTACTGCCTTTGGGACATTGCAGTATTTGTTGCCGAATTTTTTGCGAATTTTTTGCTCATGTAAAAATTTGGTTTTTCGAATAGGAACATTGCAGGCTTTTCTAGCTTGCTGAAACTTTTTCCACAACAACGGAAAGTTACATTTCTTAACCTGATAGCCTCTCTACAGCTCAAATCAAAACATGAGTTTTCCTTAGGTTTGATACTCTTCGACCTGTTTGGGATAAAATTTCTCATTCCTAAAAGAATTAAATTTGTAACCATGTCTGCGCTGGAATCAATGTCACTATCGAGGAAGCATAGTCTGCGCTGGAATCAATGTCACTATCGAGGAAGCATAGTGACCAGTTAAAGGTCCTGAAAAAGTTATTGAGACCGTCCCAGTTGGCTTTTCTCGGCTGCCAAATGGTTCTCCTGGGGTTTTTTTCTTTAACTGAATTGAGTTGGCACGATAAATTTGCAGAGATTATGCAATGGTCAGATGTGCCTAGAGGCGATAATACACGAATTGTGCATTTATCAGGATCGAAGGTAAGAAACAAGTCTAGAAAGTTGTGAATGGGGAGCGATATCGTGATATGATTGAAAACTTTTTAATGCGACAACTGCATGCTTTGAGCTTGATTAACATGTGGTATCAACAAGACGGTGCCACATCGCATACATCCATGGAATTACCACGAGACCTCTTTCCACAACAAGTTATTTCAAGAAATGGTGATGTCGATTGGCCTCCACGGTCGCCTGATTTGACTGCTCCGGACTTCTTTTTGTGGGGATATCTGAAAAGCAAGGTTTATGCAAACAAACCAGAAACGCTTGAGCATCTCAAACAAAATATTCGTGATGAAATTAATGAAATAGCGAGTGAAATGTGTGAGAATGTAATGAAAAATGTGCTCAAAAGGGCTCGCATTTGTGAGACTAGCAGAAGCGGACATTTTGTATTTCATACATAATTGCCGACATTAAATAAAACATTTATCAATATTAGATCCATTCTCTTTCATTTAATCAAAAATTTCAAACAAACAAAGTAGTATACCTTCCCGGCGGACACCCTGTATATATATTCACATATATGTATGAATATATAATTCATTTGGCTACCTAGGTCTCCTCACACACACCAAATATAAAATTTGACAGAAATCCAAAGAGCGCTTACCTTAAGTTTGGTTCCAAACAAATAATAGCCAATACCAAAAAAAAAAAATCTCAAAAAATTTCATCAAAATCGTTGGTGCCGTTTTCGAGAAAAATAAGATAGTCTTAAACGGTTGTATGGCAGGTACTGTTATTTAAATTTAAAATCATCAAGCTTTAAAATATTAATTTTTAATTTTTATTATTATTAAAAATATAAAAAAAGCGGTGTTCGAAAAAAAAATTATATGCAAAGTTCCCTACATTTTCCTTAGTTTAATTTTGATGGCATTCGATTCGGTTAGTTCGTTGTCCAGAGTGTCAGACAAACAAAAAACAGTTCTATGGAAATACCTACAGTTTTCAGCCACCATTTAATTCATTTTACCAAAACATAATCCACAGCTACAAAAGTACACCGATTTTTTTTCATACAAATTCTTGGCACTGTTTTCGATAAAAAATCGAAATTAACGTTCGAGCAAAATTCTGTAGAATGTCAAAGAAACTGTATGTACTACATTTAAAAAAAAAAATGTCTGTCTATCTGTATGTTTTTTCTGTCTGTCTGTCGGTCTGTATATTTTGTATAACGATCTGCAGCCTAAACGGCTTAAGCGATTGCCTTCAAATTGTGTGATTATTTTGACATTCCATTTGAAGTTTTACTTTTAGGGCTACAAACGGTACCTGCCATATATTAAGGAAAAGCTTAATGTACTTGAAAACAGCTCCAACGATTTTGATGAACACTTTTGAGACGGCTTTTAACTCGAGAAAGCAAAATTTCTTAAAGTGTTTTTCGGGTTGTCCCACAATGAAAGCTAAAATGTTTTCTGAAAGCCCTTTCTGAAAGTGTTTTGTGTCTAAACGGGAAACAAACTCAGTGATTTTCTACCAGACAGACCGTGTCCCGTCCGAAAAATAACCGTGCTGTTTTGCATTGTTGCGGACGAGGCATTATGAACCCAAAAAATTAATAGTTAATAGAAAAATTACGGAATCACATCTCTTGAGCACCGCCATAATGTAACGCACCTTTTATTGTTGTATCGCAATTTTTGCAAACAGTACTCAAGTGAAATAACCACTTGCATTCCTTCCTTGAAAACGGAAAGAATTCCACCGGAATACCTACTCGCACTTCTAGGAACGCTCATCAGTTTTCCATTGAGTCTAACTTCTGTTACTGTTAAGTTCAGAGATTTTTTCTTCTTTACTTGTTCCTGATCCATTTCAGGTTGCAGTGAAAGCACTTGTAAGCGTTTGACAATATTTTCATGGCGAATTTTTGTTGAGCACATTCACAATCTCCATCTCAAATTTGTCATTTGGACCTTTTGTTTTCTTTATTTTTTCACGCGTTTCGAAAGCTCTTCATAAAGAGGACTTATTATAGATGCCAGGTAACTGCCATCTTGCTTTTTCCGGGGCAGAGGACACAATTAGGGTTAAAAACATACGTTCGATTTCAAGCAACCAAAAAACTTTCACAAACAGTTTCTAAAAGCGAAAAGCGTTTTCAGAAAATTATTTGCTTTTTTGAAAAAGCTTTCATGAACTAGTCACACACTGAAAGTATTTTTTGTGAAAGCATTTTCCGGAAAGCAAATCGCTTAGTTTTGTTTTTTTTTTTTACAAATCAATATTTTTAAAAGTAATCATTGAATTTTATTTTAAATTTTACAATCAGATGTATATTAATAAACTTTTTTTTAAAAACTGCGTACCAAAATTTCAAAAAAAAAATATTTTTTTTTTTCAAAAACTAAAAATAAAAAAAATGTGTTCTATAAAGTCGGTTAACGGACGATAATTTTACATGACAACGTCATAAGAAAACATTGATGACACCACCCGTTAATTCACACCATATACAGTTCTACTTACTCCACTCCATACGCACGTCATTATACGTTTTTTAATTACATGACTATAAGGAAAAAACGAGTACTAAATATACTACTAAGTACTAAATCTAATACTAAATCTAATACCAAAGCTAGTATCAAAAATACAAAAGTATTAAAGTCTAGTCTAGCCGGAACGTGAGCATGAGTGGAACAAAACCTACATAACGTGAGCATGAGCGGAACGTGAGCATGAGTCATGATATTTCGTGTACTATGGTGTACTCCATTTATAATAAAAGCCGTTAAGTGTGATGGTTTTGACAATTTTTATAAGGCCGTGTTATTTTTCTACGTAAATGTTACTTGTTCTTTTTAAAGATCTAGCTTTCCAATGTGATTAGACACTTAAGAGCAAGTGCGACACAAACGTTCCCATTTTTTTTTATCTGCACGAATGCATAATTGCTTTATAGTACCTATAATCGCAGGTAAAAAGGTTTATGGGATTTGGGATAGGTAGGAAACCAAGAAACGGAATCGGAGAGAGATCAGGAATAAGGGAATTAGAACGGGAAAGGAAGGGTAGGGAGATATATGTATCTAGTGCGTCAAGCGGCTTAGCTCGCCGGGTGTAGGGGGGATCTTGGCCACGCAACTAAACCAAAACTCCAACAAAACTTAAACCATGTTACTAAATTCAATTCATGTCCCCATCCCACACCAAGGGTACTACTGGTGTTGGTGTAGCATTGGCCTATTGACTTGACACTCTGCCTGGAACTCGGACGGCCTTCTTCTTCGCGTTCCCCAAATGTTGTTACTGGGTTAAAACATCACCGGAGCCCGAAATTTATTCTGTCTTCCCTGCACTGATAATCTTTGTTGAACAGAATATCATAGCCGTTTTTAGTTGTTTTTTTTTTTTAATAAGATCTTCTTTGTGTTTGTGTGTCTTCATAAACAATTATTTTTCAATTCAATCCAGTCCAAAAACTTTTAACTAACAACAATTTTGTTACTAAATGCATTCGAATTTAAGGAATTCAACCAGACATGGCAATTTGGATCGCGCTTCGCTAAACTCTTTATAAATATTTTATATTTATGATTCATCAAAGTTATAAGACTCAAACAAACTTATTAGATTTGCAAACAAAGGCAACGATAACGAGTTTTATTAATTAACAAACATAAATAAATCTTCTCATCAATAATTTCTCTCTTTCAGTGTTAGTCAAAGAAGTACATTTTACAGCTTTACAGCTCTATAATTATTATAGTCTTACCCACTCTAAGATTGAGGTAATTAAACGGTTCCCAACTATCATTGTCTACACCTTAATTAGGTTTTGCGGTGGGAAGATGTAAAGCTTTCTGATTGTAATTAATTTGTCACTTTAGATTCCACAAATTCTCATTTTGAGATTTGAGTTGTCTCCCTATAAAGCTGATATAAAGAAACGAATGAGTGAGTGGAATACGCATTGAGCCACAATTACGATCCAATACCTCCCATGAGTTAAATCAAGCTGAGCTTCTGTGAATGTGAATTACTGATCGACCGTTGGACGATCTGCACGCGTTTCTCAAAGCCTCCGTATTCGTCGTCGTCCGAACTCTCACTCTGTCGTGACGTATATTTTTGTCCGATTCACCTGTTGCATCTGTCCAGACAATAATCGCCCGCGCTGTGTCTGTTTTGTGTTTTGATAAGTCACCTTGATCATCACAACCGTGTTGTCCATGAGAAGCGTTTTGAAGTGAAGAATTTTTTTTTTTTTGTATTTTGCTTATGCGAATCGCGTATCATTTGATTGTCATTTGAATTTCCGTATCGGAATGCTAAATACGGACGGCAACACCTGTAAGCCAGTCAATCATTAAGTTTTCATAACCAAGCCACAATATTGGACAGAAAAAAGTTGCCAAAGATGGTGAGCAGTACGTTGAAGATAACTGAAAAACCGGTAGGTACCAATGTTCCCGAGCTGTGTTTTTTTACGCGGGATTTTCCGTTAATTACAATGGCTGATGTGTGTCGATTGTCGAACACGATTTGAGAAAGTGATGAAAGGTGGAAGTGACAGTTCCACTCAGCTTTATAATTTCGTTTCTGGGACATTTATTTGTTTGTTGTCTCCGATCGAGAGATTTCTTTTTTCTGCATTTTTCGACTTTTAACTGTTTTTTTTTTTATCGAATTCTCTAAGTTTGGACAAATAGCGAAACCAGTCCAAGGCCGATCTGTTTGATTGAGAAACTTATGTTTGCTAAATTACGCCAAGAATCACAACTCAAAAGCTGAAAAAAAGAGCATTAAGTTTATTTTTTTGGCAGAGGTCATTGTCGTTCGTGTCATTTGAATACGACGTGTGTAGGCTGGTTTTTTATTGAGCAAAAGAAGATAATGCATTCCGAATGTTTATTTTTGAATCAGCGAAGGTGTTTCACGATCGAAACGTGATTGTCGTACTTAAAGAATACAAAAATGTGTTTTTAGAGACAATACAATAAATCCAGTTTGTTGAGACACGAAGTCAAACAATCGAAATATGTATTGTAAATATAATAAAGAAATTCTTGCATTTTCGAGTTTTAATGTATCGCACCTTATGCCAAGGCCGTAGTCCAGCAAATGTTGGGGAGGGGAAACTTTGGTCTCCAGGAAAATACTTTGATCTTTTTAGGTCACTGCGACCTCACTTCGTCACGGATATTGGCCTTAAGATTTTGAGTGCTTCTTGGCTGCTTATTGGCATATGCTTTATTTTTTTGGTAGCCCCAAAGAAAAAACCTGAGGTCGTTAGATTGGGCAGTGGCCAGTTAAATTCAGGAAAATGAGATATCCGATTATCGCAATTTTTTCCCAGAAGAGCCATAGTTATACGAGCTGAGCTGCGACTCCATCTTGTAGGAACCACAATTCTTGATTGTTTATTGTTCTCTACTTCTGGCCTTAAGAAAATTCTAATCCATGCTATCCACATTATTCGCAACTTATTCGTAGTTTTCGAAAAAATACGTTTTGGCCGTGTATTCCTTTTTGGAGTTATTCCATACCAAATTGTCCTTGTGAATCTAAGTGATTGCATTTATTGTTCTTTTGGGATTGCGGATGCCCCTTTTTGGGAGTTTTTTTTAACCACGATACCATTGAGGTGAAAATGAGTCTCATCGCTTATTATGAGTTTGTGAATAATTAACACATTTTTTTCTCAAAAAAAAAAAAATTCTTGAAAACACTTTTTTTTATCATTTCCTTTTAATTTGTTAAACACTTGAATATTATATGGAAAAAAAATCTTTGCAGAGACCGCCTATAGACATCACCAGCAGCTGAGAACTTCGCCTGGTTAAATTATCAGAGTTTTCCTCAATACTTCCTTGCACCTGAGCAATTTTACATCATTTCAAACTACACGAGGTCTTCCAGCCGCGGAAGACCAATGACATACCCTTCATACTGAAAAGGCTCAACCAATCGGTAAATTTTTGGAGCATTGGGCGCATTTCGAAAATGAAGGCCGAGTTCATAAATGTAAAATTTCAGCAACACTGCTAAATTGATTCTCCATTTCTCCAGGCAAATACCGTCAATTGGAAAGTTTTTTAACTTTTTTTAGAAGTCTTGATTTTTGCTCCCAACAATGAAATCGAATTTTACCTAAAATGTACACAAAAAGTACCATATTTTTATATTTTGATATGATTTTTTACTGAGGCTGATTAATTGAATTTCAATTTTGGTTCTTTGTTCTGCATTAAACCTTTCCATCAAAGAACAAAAATAATTGAGTCATAATGCTACTTTTATTACTACCCGCCAAATATTACACGAAGAGTCGTGAGGTATGCGTACTTTCAATCAATTGTCATTCTGTGAGGCCTGTACTGTAAGACCTGGTTCACATGATTCCTTTTTTTTTGGTTGCTTCTTCTTTCTTTTTTTTGACACAATTGGTTAAGGTTGAAGTTTGAAAAAAGTAGTGGAAAAATTTGTGAAAAATTTAATGTCGAATTTTTTTGATCTGTGATCAAATTTCATGTTCGTTTTTAAAAAAGATCAATCTTTCTTTTTTGATCTAGATCACTTTTTGGAAATCTGGGTTTTTATCGAGGCTTACACCGATTTGCACACACACCAATTTATATGACAGTTCGAAAATGTCACTGAAGTTTGTACTTCATTTGGATTTAATTCTTGATTTGAAAGTTCTGTGTTGATTAAAGTGAAAAAAAGGATTAAAATTAACAAAATATTGAATAATTTTGTAGTATTCTCATCAAACACAATATCAAAGTAGTTGTCGTCTTCCGATGGTGATAATTTTGTGAGTTTATCAAGAAAATAGGTGGAAGTAAAGGAACTCAAAAGGAGCTCACACAACTACAAAAATAAAAATCAATCTCGTTTAATGTTCGCTTTTACAAGAAAAATCTGAAATCTGAGATCAAATCTGTAAATTAAAAACGAATTCGACATAAGATTTTTCTCCGTTGAATTTTGACGTTTCTCATTCGACATCGTTTGAGAAACATAGGTAGTTCTAAGCAGAAATAAAAATAATTATGAAATTGAAAACCATTCCTAAGAATGTATTTTAGTGCATCTGAATAATTTTATATTGATTTAATTAAAGTATACATCAACGTATACGTGTCTGTCAAAAAGATGAAAGAAGAAACAACTGAAAAGAATAATCATGTAAACTAGGTCTCTAAGACTTTTTGCTTGGTTTTTGTTCCAAAATTCGCAGCTTATGATCTCTTTGTAATTTTTAATTGTGGCCAAAATCTTGATATAACGATATAATAAGTTTGTTCCAATTGATGTGTAAAACTTTTGTATAAACACTGAGAATGTATATACAATGGTTTAAAATTAAGGATCTTGTCATATAAACTTCAACAAAAAGCTTATTCTTCTCTAAAACAGCTCTTACGATTTTGATGCAAATTTTTGAGAAAATTTTAAAAGGTATTGGATGTCAAAGTGAGCCCTTGAGATGGACGAAGAAAGATAATGACCCCCTACTATAGTTTTTGTCAAAAGGGTCATTCCTTTAAACGATGATTTAACCAAAGGTTAACCATCGAAATAAGAAAAAGAACGCCCACTTAGAAGATAATTTACCTTTCGACTTCAAACTGAAAATCTTCCGTCAGCGACACACATATGTGACCGGTACACATATGTATGTCGCTGTATATTTCTTATGGGACTACTAATACATCTGCAGTTTTGGGTAGTAGGAAGCATATGGCGGCTTTTCACACGTATTCACATACACAAAATAAAATGTCAGGGTTTGCAGGTCATGGTTGGTACGGGTCGCAGTTCTTTTTACTTGCGGTTATAGGGACTAACGGCAAATTTAGGATTCGTGAATATAAAAAAAAAAATGAGATAACAATAAAACATGACATTACGATTATAGAGAAGTCTAAAAAAGTCATTGGCAAAAAGTTTCCGTCTGCCTGTCTGTCTGTCTGCTAAAAATAACGGTACTTGCCATATGACCGTTTAGGAAAAGCTTATTAATCTCGAAAACTGCTCCAACGATTTTGATGAACATTTTTGAGAATTTTTTGTTGGTATTGGCTATCATTTGATTAGAACCAAATTTACGGGGAAGGTCTATTAACGGTACCTTTCATATAACGGTTTTTTTTAATTTTTGTCTTTCTCGGTAACGGCTCTTTGGATTCCTGCCAAATTTTATATTTGAGAAGATCTAGTTTGCCAAGTTAATTCTGCATATCAAATTTCTTACCAACATTTTTTGTCTAATTGAAAAATTTATATTTTTAAAACTAATCTAAACAAATTATTATAAATTTTATAATCACATGTATATTAATAAACATACCAAAATTTCAAATAATTTTTATTTTTCAAAAAACTAAAAATGAAAAACAGGATTTTATCAAAACCGGTCCCACAATTTTTGGAATATATTTTTCATAAATTCTTTGTTATATAAGACGTGTGTTGGCGTACTTCATTTTTACTAAAAACCGTTAAGTATAATGGTTGTGATACTTTTCGTAAGTTCAAACTGTGTTCTTTTCAACGTTAATTTTACTTGTTTCTGTCAAAGATCTTACTTACCAATGTAACTAGGCACATAAGAGCAAGCACTTGTGGGTTAGTCGTACCCATTTTTACTTGCCATTATAGGTACTATAATGCAAGTTATGGATTCATGCAAAAAAAATCTAACAATCAAACATGACATTACGATAATAGAGAAGTTGAAAAAAGTGGGTCCGGAAATTCCGTCCGTCTGTCTGTCTGTCTGTTCGCGCCTGTACAGCCTAAACGGATAGGTCTATATGCTTCAAACTTGGTATTTAGTATTTATTGGGTAGTATCTCGGGGGGTGTTTTTCATTTTTGCTCTAGGTCGAAAAATAACGGTACCTGCCATACAATTTTTAACAAAAAGTTTGATTTTCTCGAGAATGGCTCTAACGATTTTGATAAAACTTTCAAGGTGCTATTTTTTTTACAACGGCAATACTTCTTTCGGAGTTGGTATTTTTGACAGCTGTCACTTGATTTATGCTCAGTTTGGTTTGCCATTTCATAATAAATAGACTTACTCCAAAGCAAGTTTGCAAATTATGCAAATTTATTACCAAAATAATGGTTCGTTTCGGTGGAGCAGAGTATCGAAGAACACACGAATGAGTCCATCCGCCATCGCGCGCAACAATTGGAGATGTGCCCATCCACTTCATGAAAGATTTTGCGGAAGGATCTTGGTTTGCAGGCTTACAAAATCCAACTTGTGCAAGAATTGAAGCCGAACGACCATCAAGCGCGTCACACATTCGGTGAATGTGTCCAAACTATATGCGTTTTATTTCTTCTTGAATGCCACTCGTATAAAAGAACACTCTTTATATACATACATATGCAGCCACTAAGCAATTATCTAACATAAGAACAAGTACGTGCGATCCAGTCGTGCAATTTATTTCTTTTTTCTATGGTGTAGACGCAGTGCAAAATGTGAACAAAAGAAAGTTCTGTTCATTTCAGTCCAAATAATGTACTCTCAAAAGGAAAACTGTTAGTCAAATATTTTTAATAACTTTTTGACTAAATGTCAACAAATAGTCAACTAATTTTTAGTGGCAAATGACTAATTAACGGCCTTATAGACTGACCATTAGCGTTGAACACCCTGTCTGTCGCGTGCAAAAATGAAAAACGAAATCAAAGAACTGGATGAAAATGTGTAAAGAAGGACGAATATTTTAGATGATTTCAATCGACTTGGTTCTCTTTGAATGTACATCAAGTGATACAATTCCGTTTAAGGAAACAACCCCTTTCCATATCTTCTTCGGATACACCCCTGCTTTGTTTATAACAGTGTTCCCCAACAACCTTAGCGATGTTATTGTCTTTTGCAGCAATTTAGTTTATTTGCACATACGAAATACTTATTTCTATTTGTTTTTGATTGAAAATTAAAAAAAAATGTTAAATGGAACGCAAAGTAAGGTAAAAGCCAGTCCATTTATATAAAGTTTAGTAACCAAAATTGTGTGATTAGCTGTGGTTTGTTTGAATGTTTGCATTAATTTCTAACTTAATCATATTCCCGAATAACAATTTTTGGTTTCAATCTGGATAAATAACCAGTTCAAAGCCTAGGTTATTTAACATTATAATATAGATTGAAAGACATTCCACACATGTCTTCATCACCGAAAATTTGGTTTGAGTGGTTCAATTTTATTGTTTCTTGGATTGAAAAGTTAAAAGTTCGGATTTAAGTCCTCCTTGGTGTTTACTCTACTTTTGATCAAAAATGTACAGCGAATAAGTTTAAAATAATATTTTTGCTTTCCGCTTAACAACAACAAGTTCTTTTGAAGCTTTTTCTTATTAGTTTCCTAGTCATATATCTTCGTTAAATCTACATTACATTGCCTGGTACTTTTAAAAAAATTCAATTAAGTATAAAAACTTTGTTAAAAATGCAATTTTCTTGTTTTTTTTTTGTCAAATGTCTATACTAAAGTGTCTAAAAAATGTAGTTTTTTAAGCTTTCTCTTGAAAACATGTGTTATTTCACCTTGAAAATTAAAACCAATCTAAAATTTTGCTAAACAATGCAAAAGCTAAGTCCCCAAATGCCTAAATAATTGTATAGTTATGGCCAGTAAGTATGTCAGCGTTGAGTATTTCGGTCACGCTATTTTGGACACTTGTTATATATATTTTACAACGTCGCTTCCCCCCAATAAAATCATCATGAAGATTGATGTCACTTTGCAAAGCAGAAATTGTGATCCGATCTCCAAATAAATCATCTCAAAATCAATAAAAAATTCCTCTCCGAATTACCGGCTGTTGATTTTGTAATGCTTTTGTCGGTCAACGTTCGACCGAAGCAATTAAAATATAATCAATTGCTCCACTAGGGTCACCATGGCCAGACGATCTGCTTCTGTGGTGTTTGAATGTTGATTGTTCGACTTAATTCAATAAAGATATGTAGGCTTCATTTGGTTTGAATTTAAAGAAGTTTGTTGTGTCAATCATGGAGTTCACCTGAGAATACGTTTAGCCACTTTTAGAAACTGATTAGAACATTGTAAATGAAAAACGTTTTTTTTTGAATTCTTTATTCAAACTACGGATAATAGAAATCATTACATTGATTAAGTTAATTCGGTTTTTCGAACCTCGAACTGCTGGAAACCAGGAAACGGCATCTTCTTCAAGACTGGCAATACCGCAACACGATTTTCGTATAGCAATAGGTCCAGTGGTGTCTGATGGCATATCTCACGAAAGTCAAACCAATTGGTACATTGTTTTGGAATATGTAAAACAATTGGGTTTGATACTTGAAAAAGTGTGCATTTGGAATAGATAAACCCCTTGTTCGATGGATTATAAATTAGCAATCGGACCGTTCTATTCACTTTGTCTTGGACAATATCTCAGTCTGGTATTCAGAAAATAAATGCTGGCGTTCCTCAAAGCTCCGATCAGTCTCTGAATCTCTTCTTCATTTACATTATATCAATGATCTCTTATCGCAGACTTCTAGTCCATTAATTTTTGTTGGACGACCATAACACCCTCAGCTTCTCCTATTTGTTCCAAGATTCACAAAGATTCTTCGTATGATAAACTCATTAGTGTCGATCTTGACAGGATTATTCAATGAGGACTTATTAACCATGTAGAATACAATGCTTCAAAGCATTACTTGCCACCATGATAATATCCTTGAGTGGCATTTGCATTGGAAAAACCGAACAGTCATGCGTTATAGCTTATATCACAATTCACAAACCAAATTTTGTGGAACAAACACTTATTTGACATAGCCAACTATCAAAAACGTTTGGGAGAATTATTTGTCCCGTACGATCCGGCTACAATCTAACTGGGTTATATTGGTCCAAGGCTTGAGTATAGAAACTTATTCTTTAGTCGCACTACATGAATGTGGAATGTTTTATACGGTCCTGTTCGTACTATGTTAATTCATAATCAGGGTTCAAACCGTTTAGAAATGATCGTGGCTCTCGGGCCGTTGGTGTTTGCCTATATGTTAAAGAATATATAACATCAAAAGTTATATATTCGTCTACAAAATCACCCTTAGAATTCTTGTGTGTCGAAATTCGTAATTACAGTGAAATTTGCCTTTTATTAGTGGTGTATTGCCCACCTTGTACATTCAAGGAGGAGAATTTAAATGAACTTGAAAACACTTTACTCCATTTGAATTCTAAGTACTGTGATGTTCTAGTCGGAGGTGATTTTAATGTAAATCTACTTGTTGAAAATACTACAACACGTCTTTTCAACTATTTTTGTGACAAATTAAGTCTATTTGTTGTAAACAAACGATGACCTACATGTTTTCAGTCAGTGTTGAATCCGTCATTAACTGATATCATTTTGACTACTTCTAAAAATAAAGTTTTATGGAACGACCAAATTAGGCTGACTTCGGACTTTATTCACGATTTAATTTTCTGTTCTTTTCATTTTAATACGAGAAGCATACGTGATCCAAAATCTTTTAGCTACCGGTCATATCGATCTTTTAACTTTGTAGATATTCAAAATAATGTTGCATATGATTATTGGTATGATATGTTATACACAGTTGATGTAAATAGTAAAGTTTTGTTAGTCAACAATTTGCTACAAATCCTTTTTGACAATTATGTTCCAATCGTTAACAAACAAGTTAAAAAATCAAGAGTTTGCCCCTGGTACAGTAGCGATACCGAAGCACAAATAAAGGAAAGAGAGCGTTCCTATAAAAAATAAAAAAAAAACCATCGGAGTATAATAGACGTCAATACATTTTTGCTCGAAATAAAGTAGTTTTGCATATTCGTTTAACCAAGAAAAGATATTTTTTGCAAAAACTCGATGTTTCGTAAAACTAAAAAGTGCTCTGGAAAAACCTTATAGATATTGGTGTTACTGGAAGCAAAAATTCATCAAATTGATCACTAAATCCTGAATTAATGAGGTCATTTTATGCTCCTCCTCTGCTTAATATGAATGTGCCTTAAATCTTGCCAGGAAATGATGCTGGTTTATTTTCTTTTAACTGTGTGGATGAAAATAGGATTTTAAGTGCTATCAGGTCAATTAAATCTAATGCAATCGGCTCTGACAATGTTTCACCGAAATTTATTCGGTTAATTGTACCTATTGTTCTTCCACCTTTGAAACATATTATTAACGCTTGCATCTATAGAAGTGAGTCTCCTGATCTTTGGAAAAATGCAAGGGTTATACCAATTCCAATGGAACCTTCTGATTTCAGACCAATTAGTTTGCTACCTTTTTTTGGTAAAGTTTTTGAACGGCTGTCTGGCTGATCAAATTCTGAACTACATTCAAGCCAACAACAAGCTTTGTAAATGGCAGTCGGGTTTTCGCAACAAACACAGTTGTGAAACTGCAGTTGTAAAGGTCACATCTGATTTTCGTGTTGCACTTGATAGTAATCTTCTTGGTACTATAGTCCTTTTATATTCCTCAAAAGCTTTTGATTGTATTGATCATCAAATTTTAATTTCTAAGCTTTGTAATAATTTCAGTTTCTCTAGGACTGCTCTTAAGCTATTGAGGAACTATCTCTATAACAGGCTTCAAAAAATTACGACTGACGAAGGTTCTTCTAGCCCATTAATTGTCAACTGCGGTTGCCAAAAGGGTCAATACTGGGGCCACTTCTTTTTACCCTTTTTATTAATGACTTACCTGAAATTGTTAACCACTGCTACGTTCATTTGTATGCAGACGATGTTTTGTTGTATATTTTTCGTAAAATTGGTTTGATGGAAGATTGTGTTGAATCAACGAAGATTTGGTAAATATACAAAACTGGGCTAACCTAAATAAACCTCAACTTAATCCGTCAAAAACACTATGTATGGTCTGCTCAAGACATGAAGTTTATAATATGGATCTACCAGCGATTGTTTTAGATACAGATTATAATAAGACGAGGCTTACAAATTCAAATTTGTATTGCGGTCAAAATAATAGATTAGTGTTGGTAGGTATAGATAGCCTGTAAGATGTAAGAAAAATAGACTGCCTTTTTTAACTTCTTTAATATTTCTGATAATTTACTTAAACATTAATATTTGGTTGCGTGTTGCATCAATTTTGTTTGTTATCAGCGCTGCAACGGCATTGCATAGAATTAAACGGAATCATTCAGTTTTGGGCATCTTTCTTCGGATATTGATGCTTAAGCATCCCAAAACTATTATCCAATTCCAAATGTGCGACATATTGGTAAGCTTGACTGGGTTAACCATTTTTTTAAAGTCACACTACAAATACTCAATAGGATTAAGATCAGATGAATGCAGAGGCCATTCTAACACGTTGAAGCTATTATTCTCAATCCACTCTTTCGCAACGTTGGTGGTGTATTTGAGTTCATTGTATTGTTTGCAAAGTTGGAAAGCAAAACTATGCGATCGGACGTAGTCTAATCTTTCTTCTTCTTCTTAGTTTCCGGTTGCTGTTGGCAGCAACACTTTAACTCCTCCTGGAGCATAGGGCGTCAACCAGATCCTTCCATCTCTCTCTATTCGCAGCACGATACCTGAGCCCACGACTGCAAATTTTGGGACCGAGCTTCCTTTATGACTGTTGATCTCTATGTTCCCTTTGGTTTTCCAAGCCGCCTCGCACCTTGAGGATTCCATTGAAAGCACTGCTTTGCTATGTTGTCATCAGGCTTCCTCAGTGTGTGGCAGATCCAGCGCCATTTTCTTTGCTTGATGTCATCATCCACTTTTGTTTGTCCAGTCCTAAGCCACAATTCATTGTTTGATATTGTTTGCGGCAACCGGATCCTTAGGATGTAACGCAGACAACGGTTGAAAAAGCCTTGCAACCTTCTCGAGATGTTGGTAGAGTATTTCCACGTTTCACAAGTATAAAGCAGCACAGATTTGACATTGGATTCAAAGAGTCTCAACTTTTTTTTCTAAATGAAAAACTTCGATTTTGTTTTTTGATTATGTTTATTTGAACCTTTAGAATTGTATTGGTCAAGTCGAGAAGATGATATCGGCCAAATGGGCGCCGTCACAATTGATTGCCACATAGGCTCGTTTTAAGGCATTTTTCATCACTTCAGCGAGAACTTCGAGCGACAGATTCTCGCACTCGTGTCGAATGTTGTCCTTGAAGGCTTCCAGAGTATCGGGCTTGTTCACGTAAACACGGGACTTTAAAAAACCCCACAAAAAAAAGTCTGAAACGGTTAAATCGGGCGATCTTGTGGGCCAGTGCAAATCGCCAAAACGAGAGATGAGGCGACGCAGCCGCTTTCAGAATATCGGTTCATGTCGGTTCATGTATCGCTCAATGGCTTGTTCACTTGTATTCTGCATCTGTCTAGTCCACAAATGTCAAACCAGATTTGACATTGGCGGCCATTTGCAAAAATGATAGCATTTTCCAATAAGGTGATTTCTTTTTGCCCACCTGTTACTAGCTCTATTCAACTTAATGGTGTATTTATTGATTTCTCTATTGCCTAACAGATGTCGTTAGGATAAATTTTGTTTTGGATAAGAGAATTTCATTGTTGCGATCAAAAAGAAGGTGAACATTTTGTAATTATTTTAACATGTAAAATGATTCATATTCATCAAACGAATGTAAAACATTTAAAATTTTGAGCAGAAATGTCTAACAAAGAACGACGACATAATAAAAGTTCATATATTTTCATTAAGGTAAAACTCAGTGAGCACTTTATCTATCGAATGAAAATCTGCTCGATGACTGAAATGAAAATGCCAAAAAATGGTAATAGTGTGCTCGATAACGTGAGCGGTAATGCCAAAAACATATAATTCAGTCACTTATTGTTTGATAGCTTATGAGGTAATTCGGCCCCCGGTTAGCGATTTTATTTCTTTTTTCGTCATAGAGGCAGAGTTCCTCAGGTTTCATGTTGGAAATAAATAAATAAATAAATAAATAAATAAATTTATTGGCGCGACAGCTCCTTAAGGAGCCAAGGCCTAGTGACTTATACTCTCATCAACCATTCCTGTGTGTGTGTTGTTAATCTGCAAGAATGGAAGGGACCTACAGTTTACCGCCGTGTCCGAACGGCTACATGACATGCACTTTTTCGAGACAAATTTTACTCTTAGAGGTTTTGTCAGTTCCTCGCAAGAGGCAGTACCCCAGAAAAAAAGGTGGCTATGAGCTGGATTTGAACCCAGGTTCTTTCGCTTAGCAGTCCGACACACTAACCACTAAGCCACGGGGCACTACTTCATGTTGGAAAGTCGAATTAAAAGCACCGAATTAAGTTCTGCAGTTCTGCGTAGGTTTGTTATAAGAGCGCACTTTCAGCGGCACAGGGCTTTTAAAGACCCATAATTTATATAATACATATAATTTTAATTTGACTGGTCCTTAACGCTGTTTAAATGAAAACTTACCAGAAAAAAAGCCAACAAAATTGTTATAAAAACTAAACGACACAATTTTAATTGCTCTTAACCAAAACATTGAACTGGTTAAGAAAGCGATCGAAACAATTATCAAATCACGACAATAAGAGACCTTAAACATATTTAGTAGAAGCACTACTATTATTTTGACCGCAACTGTATGTTGTTGTTACTTTTCTATCGCATCCAAAACTTCTTTACCACTCACTATTAGGTACACAAAGAAGAGAAATTAATGAAAGATTTTTTGCTTATGACAACATAACTAATGTTTTCAAAACTAACAATTTACTTACACAAAAATTAATCTACAAACATACTCCTCGAGTTAGGAAAGTTGTTATTTTTTTTTTAATCTCAGCTCACCAGTAATTTTTACTTGCGATTATTTTTTATGGAATTTCTTGTCAAACTGGTTTGAAGTACTCAAGCTTTTTTGTTGCATCAAAAAACAAAACAAATAACAAAGCCCATATCAAAAAAAATTACACATTGCTAAGCAAAACTTCAAAGTTCCGCATTTAAACCACGTTCACATTAACACGTGCTGTAGGAGGGAAAAAAATACAAAATTTTTTGAATTCAAGTCTCCAATAATTTCGTTTGCTGGCAATAAAATAACAGCTCTGACATCGGCACCCAGCATGCAACGCAACTCTAAGTCAAGGATGGTCATTGTAACAGAAACAGATTCATTCCAAGCCTTCAGAGGCAGGTAAACATCGAAACAGCTGCGTACTAGTTTAATTATTACAAAACGAATGCTCTATACTTACATTTACATATCTCTAAAACAAAAAAAAAGTTATCTAGTGTTATGACTCAAACCTGAGTTAAGCCCACAGCCGATTATTACTCAAAACTTGAGTGCAAAAATATGGAACTTTATGCTTATTGAGAATATCTTTCGCTATGCTTTGACGAAGTAGTTTGTTAACTTGGAATAAGAAAAGAAATGTGTTTATTTACAAAGAATTTCTATTTCCGCCCAAATTTTTATGTTAACAAAAGAATTTTAGAATGGGTCCATAAATTTTGTAGACGAAGAAGGTTATCGAGAGAAGATAGAAGTTGCTAAGGAATCTTTTTATGACAAGTGATTGGATAAACATAAAAAAATCCAAGGCAAATAAACACTAACAATAATTATTGGATCGAAGACATCATTTAGATAGGGGAACTTTTAATATGCAGTCAGTTGTCTATGAAAAAGAGGGATTAATAGTAATACAACACGAGGAAGTATTATGAACGGGCTATAAATATCCCGACTGATGGAAGTCCTTCTATTTACTCGTAGCACTTGCGCTGGTAATAGTCTAAGACCCCAGAGAAAGCTTTTGGCTTGGAGGAATAACCAAAATTCAGGAACTAGGGCCCATATTTCGAATTCGATCGTCTGGCAGGATTAATTCGTCGCCGGGGTATGGGGGATTGAAATAGAAATTGAAAATGGCAATTTTCCAGATTTTTATTTGGAGGGTATAACCACTTTTACATAAATATAAACTTAAGCGCGCTCTTACAATTTTAGTAAGGTACGCTGGATACGTTTCTCCAGCGCCCTGACAAGAGAACTCCTCTCCAACGACATTGTGCCTCCAAACGACAGGAATCTATCGAACGTAGAGATCAATGGATACCAGCTTCAGATGGATGGAGTCATAAAACTCGTATTGGGATAACAGAATTCGAGCCGTTAATTCTAACGACCCGAGTATGTTTCCCGAGATTAATAAAATCTTTAGAAAGAATACTCAAAATGATCTTCCGTGTCTTAAGCTTCCGAGAACGACAGACAACAAAAAAAATATTCCTGACCGCAGGAGTGGATATGTGGGACGCCGTTTTGAACGACGATTTCTTTGTGATCGAAGATCCATTGGAGAAGGTTGAGACAGTGGGTTCTGCTTTTTAGCAAGTGTATAAGGTGAATGAGTCCATTCATCCAAATCACGACCTGGAAAACAGAGCTCTGCTGAATCACTTCTACCTGCGAAATAGCATCACGCAATGGCGATCTAAGAATCTTGGTTTTACCGGGTTCAATGAAAACAATCTGGCAAACGCCACCATCGCCGAACACAATGGGCCAAGTTCCTGGCTCATCTCGAAGGTTGAACTACAAATGATCTTCGCATCGTTAAAGAAAAAGAAGCCAACAGGAGTCGATGGTATACCCAATATTGTACTACGACATCTCCCTGAGGAAGCAATAGACATATACACACAACACTGTTCAACAAACTCGCTGAATAATGCATATTATTCAGTCAATTGGAAGACAGCTGTTGAACATCCTCTCCCGAAAAAGGGAAAGAACAATTCCAATCCGGCAAATCTCCGTTCGAAAAGTCTTCTTTCAAGTATCAGCAAGGTATTCGAAAAAGTTATCAATAGAGCTCTGTCTAAGTAGGCCGAGAACAAAAATATAATTCCAGACACTCAGTTGGGCTTTAAGGCGGGACATGACACAATTCATGCCGCGTCCTAGCTAGTATCTGCTGTCCAATGGAACAATGCTAAGAATCAATGCACGGGTGCCTGTCTGGTTGATTTGGAGAAGGCTTTCGACACCGTATGGTTAGAAGGTCTTTATCTGAAGCTAACCTAATGGGGCATAAGTAAACCACTGCTATATATGCTTACTGGTAGAAATTTTGTTGTCAAGAGTAGCAATGTAACATCTACCACAACGTTTGATGTTAAAAACGGTCTGCAACAGGGAGCGGTGAACTCGCCGGTCCTCTTTAGTATTTACGCCAGCGATCTCATTGGGAGTATTCTTCATGCAATTGCGTATGCCGCATGCTTCTAGGCGGGTATTTAGGGAGTGTCCTAGTCTTCACCTTGGTTGACTAGATTACTGAACTGTTTGCCTTACTGGATGGTGGGCTAGCGACTTCATGGAGTCGAATCACAAGTGCGTCTCATGAGAGACGGGCGAGGCCTCACCTAGGGTCTAAAAGTAGGTACCGTGGGTTTACAGGAGCCCCGGCTGATTACGTGAGCTTGTCTCGGTAGCAGTCGCCTGTTAAAATTGAGGTAGGCCCCCTTGTGGGCGCTTCACGGGGGCTGTGGTTACTCCAAATGCGGAAGCGAAAAGGTATCTTTGGTTTCTGGGAGGATGGCACGGCTTCGTAAGAAGCGTGTGTTCATTGTCTTATTTAACCTTGATACTAGGGGTGCATGATAGGCCCTGCTTCTTAGCAAGGAGGATGAATTTTCCATGAGAAATTCATCATTTGCTACTAGAGTGGTTTAGCGGACCACTCTAGATGATAGTGTGGTCTGGTAAACCACTTTAGGGGCTTGTCCGCCCCAAGGGAACTCCATAAGTGGGTAGGCCCACCGTGGAATTAAGCCTTAATAGGCAGGTGTCCACGTAAAGCCTCTTCACGATCTGTACCACCAAAGATACTCTCCTCACCACATTTTTTTTATCTAACGAATTAAGGTAACGAACCGAATAAAAATTCTTCTTGAAACTCTATGGATTGGCTTAAAAGCCATCAATTACTTATGAGATTGCAATCCTTTAATAAAACGTTTTTGTGCCTATGTTTCAGCAAGGAACCCTTAAGTATCCAAAGTCGGTTGGTTTTATTATTGGAAATGAATTTTGCGAACGGTTCAACTACTATGGCATGCGCAGTAAGTTATCGCCAACCTTTTTTTAATTTGGTATTAAATAAAACCTTAAAATCCTAGCGATCTTGGTGCTCTACCTTACGGATAAGCTTAAATACGGCGAGGATCAAGCGACCGTACTGTTTCATGTGTTTACAAGTCTGGTCTATGTGTTCCCCTTGATTGGTGCAGTCTTGGCTGATAGTTGGCTCGGAAGATTCAAAACAATTTGGTATTTATCGGTGGTTTACACATTTGGAGCTGTAGTTATCGCACTCGGAGCTGTGCCGCCAATTAATTTACCAGTAAAGTAAGTCTAAATCCTTAATGTATTGTAATCAGCTTAAAATATCTGTCTTTCCAGAGAAGCAACTGTGATAGGTCTTCTCCTCATAGCCACCGGCACCGGTGGTATAAAGCCATGTGTATCGGCTTTTGGTGGAGACCAATTTAAGATTCCCGAGCAGGCTAAGCAATTGGCCACTTTCTTTTCGTTGTTCTACTTTGCCATCAATGCAGGATCCCTTATTTCGACGACAATTACTCCAATTCTTCGTGCAGATGTACACTGTTTCGGTGATAAGGACTGCTTCTCGCTAGCATTTAGTGTACCAGCAGTTCTAATGGTCCTGTCGCTGGTGATCTTTATTGCTGGAAAACGATTGTATATAATAAAGCCTCCATCAGGTAACATGATCCTTGGTGTGTCTCAGTGTGTATCAGAAGCGATAAAAGGACGCTACCGAGAAGGCAAAAAAAGTCCGACGATCCACTGGTTGGACTATGCTGAAGGCAAATGTGCCCGCAAGCTAATCGATGACACTAAAGCCTTACTCAAGATTCTCGTTCTTTACCTGCCACTTCCTGTCTTTTGGGCTCTATTCGATCAACAAGGTTCACGTTGGACTTTCCAAGCCACCAGAATGGTTGGTGATATTGGAGGATTCACCATCAAACCTGACCAAATGCAAGTGATCAACCCATTGCTGATTCTAGGATTTATTCCACTGTTCAACTATATTGTTTATCCAGTGCTAAGCCTAGTGGGAATTAGAAGACCACTGCAGAAGTTGACTTTGGGAGGCCTTTTGGCGGCAGTTGCATTTATATTGTCGGCCTTTGTTGAATTTGAATTAGAAGCTATGGATCCTAGGGTTCCAGGTCCACAAGAAGCTCAACTGAGGATTTACAATGGAATGCCATGCACCTACAACTTTATGACCTCTGTTCCAGTTAAGGGTAATTTTTCAGTTGCAGCAATGGGAGTGTTGGAGGAAAAGGATCTTATTGTGGCAAATTATATGGCCTACAACTATACAGCTTCTTCTAATGACAAAATAAAATGTCCCCCATTAGAAGGAGAATTCAAAATTTATCCTGGAAAGGCTATGAGCTATTTTCTCACTACAAATGGAGTTCAAGAATTCCAAGATGCTCCAGGAAAGCCCAAATCTGGGGAAGCTGCACTACGGATTCTGATCAATCTACCTCAGGATGAAGACCAATCAATAATTCTCAAAAGTTCCGAAGTGTCTCTCAACATTAACAACACCCAGACAGATATGCTGCATATTGCTCCTGGGCTATATTCAATTACAATTGACGGCAAAGAAGTGGCAACACTGCAATGTGACATTGGAGGAGTACCTGTTGTTATGGTCGAGGGAAGCCAATCCAAGGGATATGTAAGCCACCTTCAAATTCTAAGTTATTCTTCTCTAATATTTTTTTATCTCAAGACTGCTAAGATGCATACACTTGTGGAAGCCAATTCGGTGCACATAATGTGGCAGATGCCCCAATACATTGTGATGACAGCTGCCGAAGTGATGTTTTCTGTCACTGGTCTAGAATTCTCATTTACTCAAGCTCCGGCGAGCATGAAATCCGTCCTTCAGGCCTGTTGGCTTCTTACGGTAGCTATTGGAAATATTCTTGTTGTTGTTATAGCCAAGCTCAAGTTTTTTGAGTCCCAGGTAAGTTAAAAAAATAGGATTGAAAGCTTAGGTATATAAAATAAATCCTCCCATTTTAGGCTCAAGAATTCATTCTTTTCGCGGCGCTTATGGTTGCCGATATGCTGATTTTCATCGTTCTAGCCATGAGATTTAAGTACGTTGACCAAACTGATGAAAGCGATTCCGACGATGAGGCCGGCGCTCAAGGTCGATCGGACCAAATGGAATCACATATAGAAAGTGGCCACTCAAATCGGGCTTTCGAATCGGAAAAATAAAGAAAGAACTGAATATCTCCTGGTCATTGTTACTTAAGGAATTGCTTGGCGATTTGTTTTTTGTATAAATATTTTGCTGTAGATATTTTTTGTTTGTTTATTTTTCTCCAAAAAATTTTTTTTTTGTATATATATATTGTAATTCATAATATTAAACAATTTTTTTTAATTTATATAAAAAATATTTGTAGGTTGTGTGAGATAAGATTTTATCATAGAAGTTATAAATATTAAAGAATTTTAGCATTAAATTGTGATTACAGCTTAAGATAGCTGAAGTAATGTTTGTTTTTGAAAATAAAAAAAATATTAAATATTGTTTTCAATCCATAATGATAGGCAATGCTTAAATGCAATAATAAGGCTGTGTCAATTGCGTTAAAATGCTGGCTAGATTTGATCCCCTGGCCAATTTTTGACGTTTGAATCGAAAGGGACACAATTTTAGGTTTTTGCTTTTCAATTGGATAAAAATGGTTATTTTTAACCCACTATTTGCCTTTATTTCCTACATAAAGAGTACATTTTTGCCAGAGAACAAAATTTATCTTGATTAAATTTATTACTTTTCTTATACGAATAACAGCTTAAAAAATACCGAGATAAAAATTAACTCACATAAGTTGAACGTTTACTTGTTTTTAAATGTATTTTCCAAATCTCTGTAAAATAATTCCCAGCACAGATAATTTATTTACTAGTCTATGAACTCTAAATTAACGACGAATGACAAGAACAACAAATTCATATTTATCGTCTTCTCTTTTACACCAACAAAAGCAATGGGAGACGTCAAAATTTAGCATACTGGCTAAAATTTATGGCGTTTTTATTTTTTTAGATCGGAGCGCTCTGAGCGCCTAACTTGTATTTCTTTTTTTTGGTCTGAGCTAAAGCGATGAGCGCGCTTAAAAATAACAGAGCATATAGAGCGAAGTGCTGAATGCGGCTAACTTCATTGGTTTTTTAATGACAGTTCAGTGCTCAATTGTTTTTCTTTAAAAGATCTGATCGCTCAGGTCTCACTGGAATCGGGGCGAGCTTTATTCGCTCAGGCTCCACTCGGTGCTAAAAAAGAAAAACGCCTTTAGCCTGCTCTGGAGCAGATTAAATAATATCCCAATTTAACCTGTCAAAATTTATCCATAGAATCAAATTTAGCCAGCATTTTAACGCAATTGAAGCACGGCCTTATAATTGGATCCTTTTACTTGAACAACATAAACTGTGTTTGGTAACTTGAAAGTTCGTATACGAACTAAAAGAATTTAAGTGTGCAACGTGGTTAACTCTACTGTCAAAATGCTGAGCTGTCATGTTTTGTTTGCGGCGTTAGGTCTTATCGCCCAAAACCATAACGCCCAAATTAAAAATGTCATAAGGCCCAATTTTTTCTTAAGAATTTGAATTGTTGTAAAATTTACTGAAATTTGGGTAAAATGACATTGATATTGGGCATTATGACACTACTTATGTACGTGGTAAACGGCGTTAGGTCTGATCCCCCAAGGTCGTAACGCACAAAATTAAGACTTTTCATAACGCCCAAAAGCTGTCACATGACCCAAAATATCATGGCATAATTCGTCAGAAGACCCAAATGGATTGTCATATCGCCCAAAAATGCTTTAAATTCGAGATAATCCAAATTCTAAAAAAAGTGTAATAAGAATTTCGGAGTTATTACCGAATGAGGTATGAGGTAGGTATGCAAACCCCCTGCTTGGGCTCACTATAGGACTTGGAGTATGTGCGAGATTTTGTTTATGCAGAAGTTCTTTAAATCAAAAAGAAACGTTGAACATACCCAAACTTGCACCTTCTCCAAATAATAGCGAGCTCAAGCAGGGGGTTTGCAGGGGGGCAACATGCCCCCCCATACCTTCTTCATACTAACATTTATCAAAGTGGGACATATCTACAAATTTCTTGTTTGTTTGTTTGGGGCTTGTACTGGCCTAATGGCTTTTATTGCCAATTTTTGTGTTCGACATAATATTTTTTGTCGTGTCTTATTTGATTTTTTGATATTAGGGGCTTTTTTCATAATGATATATAACCTCGAAATTAGGCCCCAAAAACTGAAATTACACCCCAAAATATTGATTTTTGTTGTTGTATTCTTTATATACTTTTGGGGCCTTTTTTAATTTTTTGTTTTTGGGGCCGTTTTGTCTGGGGCCTTATGTCGCACCGCCGTTAAAAGCATGAGCGATGAATTCTCAAATACAAAACGTCATTAATCTCTTGGTTTATGTCATACCGCCCATATGAAATGTCATAATGCCCAAATTCAAAAACAAGTTTTCGCTTGGGCGTTGTGAAAGTTCTCAATTTAGGCCTTATGACATTTGATAAAAATATTGGGCATTGTGGCGTTTCTTTTGGGCTTTCTGTTATTTTTGTAGTAGTAGTAGGCATTGTTAGAGCGAAGGCTTCGACTCATCGCCAAATTTATGGGGATAACCATCTCTTAGACGAATGTTTTTAGAGTATAACTGTTGTTTATATCTCACCCTCACCTCACCCAAAGCCTTTCTCTCTTTTACAATCGAAGAGTAGATCGGCACGTCAATGCGGTAACGAAGGAGAGCGCCTTCGTTTCAAAATGATAGGGTCAAAAATGTGCTATTCATGCTAATGGTGTTGTCCATTTGCGTGGCCCAAAACCCAACCCATAGAATCCGTTGCGTCCGTTTGGCTAAGGATCCGTTTAGTGCCTTTCACGTGAGCTGAGCTGCGGACTGTGAAAGCGAATAAACCCTTTTAATCAATTTCTAAATGAAAATTTTATTTTATTTTTACTAATCGAAAAATTGAATAAATTATTAATTCTACAAATTAAAAAAAATACACTTCATTTAAATGGTTTATATTACAAACCTTAAGTTTTGGCCAGTTATAGCAATCATTAAAACCATCATTAAAAAAATTTAATTGGATACTTTTGTGTGTTAGAAAAATATTTAAGGCATGAAACTTATGCCAATCGATGGCAAATCTATTGAAATAATTTATTTTGACAAAAAACAAACCCGGGAAACAGTATTATTTATTTAAAAAGCATTTGTTTTAATGATGAAAATTGGTTTTACTGACCAGCTGATTGTCATTTGACAGAATAATGGAACATTTCGTTCCAGTATTTGTGGTCCATTTTTTCTAATGTTCCAACCCATCAGTAAAAAGTTTACTGAAGCATTTTGCATCATTAAAACAAATTTGAGGTTATGGCTGGTGTGGTTGGCCTTTAAATTCTGACACAACTTTACTGATCGCTATAATTACCCGTCGGTAAAAAATTCCAGTTTCCAGCTGTTTCAACTATTAATGATGGATTTTTAATGATCGCTATACAGATTGCGGTGTACAACCGACAAAATCACGAACTGTCAAAGTTAATCCACAACATCGGAATGCGATCCACAAACTTGCGAATAAAAAATTCGCTTTAATTTAACCTTAGATAAAATTTATGCACCGTTAGACGTCACTTTCCTAAATGCTATTGGTTTTAATTTTAGATCCGATTCAAGCAGTTCAAAAATTAAGTAGACAACTTAAATTACTGGTGAAACCGTCGAGGATATTTTTCGATTTAATTTACCAGGGTAACAAATTCTGCATTCTTGTTACGATCCATATTAAGTGGGTGCACATAGAAACATTGTCTCCTCGTAAAATATTTATACATAGCACATAAAAGTGCACAAAAGCCACCTTTTCCGAAAATAAAATTGTTTTCCTCTCAATGCTTTCATTGTTTTTGGGCCTGGATACATTGACGCAAATGCGCATGAAACTTGAGTCAAAATGTAAAAGAGATGGAATGATTTTTAGTAAGAGGGAAAGAGAGGTTGGAAAATTAAAAATCAACACGAATCTTACAATTTTTTAAGAAACTCTGAGCACTGATTCAAATTTCATTCTTATATCGTTTCATTTTTGACAGATAACCACATTTTTATTTTGCCGTCGAAGAAGCAGGTTTCGTTACAATTTTTTTTTCACATTTAATTTTTACATTTCTAAAAATGGACTAATTGAAAGTAAACTTATTCGAAAGAAATTATATTTGTTTTACTTTCAAACTGTTCCTCTGCTGTCAATTTTCTTGCATCAGCAAGTAAGCTTATGTTTGTATGTAGCCACGATATGTGTGGTGAGGCATTGCGACTTTTCGTCAATGTGTCCAGGCATTTTGACAACTGTTGACAAATAAAAAACGCAATTCGCAGCCACCTGCGACCAAAAAAAAAAACACATGTGAAAGGAATGTCAAAATTCGCCATCCGCACTTCGCTGCAAGGCACTTTACAGCGGAAAGAGTTGACCCAATGAGTACGTTGAATGTCGCCAAAATTGAGAATGCCATGCTAGCTTTCCTGAACCCACTTCAGGGAAAAAATAACTACTGAAAATGTTGACATAGAAGCTCGTGACATCTGTTTTTTTTTAAATTCCAAAAGTCGCATTTATCGGTAAAACATAACTGACACTTTTGAATTCCATCCATAGAAGTGTGCGACATCTTTGGTATTTTGCCTCTTGTTTTTTAGATCGTGGACTGTTAAAATAACTGAGTTTCCTTTATAGCTTTACCGCATGTACCAACAAGAAAATAAATTAAGCTTTACAAATTAAGAAGATGTTTATTGAATGAAAAATGTTTTGGCAATGAATAATAAAAAAATACTTGATAGTATTTTTATATATAGCAAAGTTTTGCAGTCAATTACAACATTGTTTTATGGGTAATATATTGAACGTTTTATGTTCTTCAACATGGACAACTTCCGTTTTTTATTGGTTTGTGTCTAAGACAAGCTTAAAGCACTAGAAGGAAAAAAGGGATTTTTTATTAATTAATTTGTGGGATATTCTAAATAACACGGGGAGAAAAAAAGAAATTTTAACATGCCAACGTGGGAAAACCTGCTGCCAAAGTCTGGGATTACTGGATGAAATGTCAAAATTGAGGTTTAATTTTTTTCCCGCTAATGTACTCAGGAGGGCTAGTGTCACCTAAAATAACTGAGACTAAAATAGAACCAACTTGAGGTAGGCAACTAGCAGTCCATATATATTACGCCCATTGCAATAACTAATACAAAATGTCAAACGAACTAAAAATGAGTCAATGGTTCAGAAGAGTGATTAAGTAGCTGTTATCTAGTAGCAGGTTTGGTTTTGTGCTATATGAAATCGGGCCTTGGCGTAATTTGATCTATTAAGTTCCAGTTTTTCAGAGTTTGATTTTTTTTTTTTAAAGAAGAAAAGATCATTTTTTAGTTCCGAATCAAGTCGCAATGAGGCGCGCTGAAATCGCCAATTGGTGTGGATATAGAATAGGAACAAATAACAAAAGTGTATAAAATACTGGGAAAATATTAGTAAATGTTCTCGTCTCCACTACTTAGGGTTAGTTCCGAATCAACCAGGAAGATGGCCAGACGAAAAATGACCACCATGAGAGTACTATATAGAATGTATATACAATGGCCCAGCTAGAGAGAAGATAACGGATTCAGGCTAATTGATTTTGTTGCGGGGCGAAACTGCCCGTGCGCTCTACGAGCAGAAGAGTAAAGAGGAACACCGGCTTCTCAGAAAGGAAAATACGGATCATGAGAAGCGTACAATCGAAGAAATGGAGAGGTGTTAAGTTCGAAAGTTTTACCAAAAGGTAAAAAAAAAATGTCAAAGCTATAGAGCTCGAACTGAAGGTTGCAAAGACGATCAAGGGAATATCGTAGCGGAATAGATAGCAGTTAATGCTGAGAATATGAAAAAACCATTTCTGCAGACTGTATAACAGCGATGGCAAAACGAATTCAGCTGTCAAACACAATGGTCCATTTCATCTGGGCGAAGAAGGCCAACAATTCCGCCCACCACATCTGTCTGAAATAAGGCCAGCTATATATAATCTTCTTTTTCGGGCTTAGAAGGCAATTGAGTAGCAAAGCCCTCTCTCGGGCAACTAAATTGTCCCTTTATAAGACCCTCATCATACCAGTCCTGCTCTATAGTGCAGACGCATGGACGTTGTCAAAAGCGGATGAGGACGAGGTCCCGTATGCATTAACGGAGAGTGACACAGACTTAGCCAAAAGAGTAAAAAATCAACGTCTAAGATGGCTGGGTCATATAGAGCGGATGGACATGAATGTTCCGGCCCGGACAATCTTCGATTCTACCCCAGAGGGACGGCGCATTAGAAGAAGACCGAGACTCAGGTGGCGCACACAAGTGGAAGAGGATCTCCAACAACTCTACGTGAGAAACTGTGAACATGATGAGAGCTAAAAAAGAAACCGCAGTTTGAAACTGGGAATCCTAAGAGCTAAAAAAAACGCAATTAAATTTTTTTTAATGTTGAGGCTCAACTCTGAACTAAAAAAAGTAAGACGAGCTGAAACAAGAATTTTAAATGACAGGGTGCCACGACAAAAATAAATACTAACTGAACATTTCCTGATTGATTTTTTCATAAGGTTTTTTCTAAATTCTTCATTAATCCTAGATTAATGTTAATTCAAAAATTAAAATAACAACATATTATTTATCTGTAAAAAAATATTTTATTTATTATTTCATATATTTCTCTTGTTTTTGTAAAAAATCATTATAAAATGTACGCTCAGTTGCAACGCCGTTCGACAGCATCGCTAATTTTCTTAAAAAATAAAATAATTAAGCAGAATATATTTAACGAGTAAAAATACGTAGACTTTAAATAAAATAATAATTAATATTAAAATGCTTAATTAATTCTATACTCACATTAAGTTTTTATGTACAACCGTAAAAAACGATTAACGTCATCGTTGAAAACTTATTGTTGATAAATTTAAGAATAAATGTAAAAAAAAACGAAAAATATTGTAACGTATATATCACAATATTAATGTCAATACTTACCTCTTACTATGCACAAACACGCCCACTTTGGGGCGGCAGTAAAATAAAGTTAAATCTAAAGATTACATAAAACTTAAAGGTTAGAGCTAAGAGTTTAGATCTTTTCTATATAATTTGCACTTAGAGTGAAGAGACCATATTTTGGAAGGGCGGGAACGGACCAATGTAGATGCTACATAACCTCCATCTATCTTCTGCTGTTCAACATCTGCAGGTAGTACTCGCAGTTTGTGCAGTAAACCGCAGGCGCGATTACGTGACGTTTTCGACAGAGATTGCATTCGACTGCTTTTGCTGAAGCTTTGACAATTGCATTGTTGTAGACGCGGGTAGGAATAACTGTGACATTGACAGCTGAGCCGCCATTTTGTTGGCTAGTCTCAAGGGTGGGCATGCCGTTAGTGGTCTGCTGTTGCGGTGATTGTTCAACTTCGCCTTTCGTTCCTGGCTCGAAGCTGACCTTCTTTTGGGACATCTGTTTTAGCGGTGCTGGTAGCTGAAAGTATGGAGAGGAATTTGGGGGATGGGAATTATTGTTGCCAGGGTAGGCACCGTGAGGCATTGGCACCCGCAAATAGGGTGATGGATTAGCATGGTGCCGATCATCTGGCATTTGATGGTAACCGTTCTGCTGGGGAACCATGAGGTATCCATTCGGGAGTTGTTGGTTCATAATTTGTTGCTGTTGATGTTGCTGTTGCTTTTGTGCTGCCATCTGGAGTGAGACCAAGTAACTCTGATTCAAATTCGGGATTTGCAAACGACTGGCAGGGTTTGCGTTGGGGCCGTAGCTCTGTTGATCGACAATGGGAGCACGGGATCCGACGATACCATTAACATTGACGTCCATTTGTCCAGTGTTGCCACTTAGCATCTGCATGTGTTGCATGTTGGCAAGACTAGCGATGCCGCTCATACTGGTTCGTGGCGGTAGTTGCTGAACCAAGCCATTGTTATTGTTAAGTGGGCTTGTATTGAGGTGGGGGCTGGAGTTGTTAGTATTGGCACTTCCGTTCATCTGACTTGGTACATTTTGCATTCGGAAAATGTCCTGCATGGGAGTGTAAACGTGGGAACGCATGTTGTGCATGGCGGTGTTAGAGTTTGAATTGGCTTGGGATGGTGCAGGTTGCTGTGTAGGGATAAGTTGCTGCTGTTGGTACAACTGCGGGCTGTTGCTGCCAGGGAAAGTCATTTCATGCCGATTATTGTCCATCTGAGGACTGTTTTGGTGCCTCATTTGGATGTAACGCTGCATATCTTGGGGGAGGCTACGCCTGCCATCCATTGCTGACGGTGTTGGACTTGGCTGCTGTTGTTGGGAGATATTTCGGGGAACGGCTTCAGTTGAAAGTCGAAGCATATTTTGCTGTTGTTGCTGAATTAGCTGGGCGGTAAGCTTGTCGTTTGGATTTTGGGCTGTGCGCAAGACACGCTCCAAAATCGGGTTTGGAATGAAACTATCATCTTCTTCTTCATCAGCGGTAGCAACGAGAATGACCTGATCACAGAATGACACGCTCTTCTTCTTAACTCGCTTCATGCCATTTTGGGTGCTATTCAGTGTTTGCTGTACAACTGCATTAAGCATCTCGACTTCTCGCATTTCCTCTGCAATCTGGCTTTGAGCGATTTCATACTTCGGTTTTGGAAGACCCTGGTTTGACGGCAATCGTGGACGTGGGCAATCGACCTCATCAACTCCAATGCAAGCTGATGGATTTGGAAGACCATTCATTTGTGTACGAATTTGAGGTTTGCTGTTGAGAAGCTCTTGCGATGGATAGGATCGCATTTGTGTGGTTTGGTCAGGCAATTGTTGGGGCGGCTGTGGTTGCAGCTTTGTTTGTTCAAACCGATTGGCGAGATCTCTTACACTATTGGGAGAACCAGCAGCTTCGGGTTTTTTGTTCCTAAGATCGTTTTGCTTCATTTGAAGTTCCTTCAGCCAGCTATCATTGGCAGTTGTATTAGGTGAGTTCTGGTCTTTGCGCATCTTCATTAGGTGTTGCCTTTGCTGAAGTTGAGCCAAAATGCTTGTGGTCCCTTCAAGAGTCTCCAGATTTCGGATTTTGTTAGCTTCAAGAGCCTGAATCTGATTTATTTGCTGATTGAGTGGCTCCATGTCGATTTCTGGTGGCGGTGGTGGAAAATCTTCACTTGCCTGCCGTGAATGGCAAGCTGATGCTGGTGGGCTGGGATACGGAGGAAGATCTAGCGTGGAATCCATAAGACGACCATCTACTTCATCAACTCCGCCATCTGGATAAGCATATGGATTCTTATAGCCGTTGTGTTGTTCTTCCTGTTTCAGTGGCGATTGTTCTGAATGAACCTGTGCACAAGTAGTTATTATTGTCTGACAGGAGTCTTCACTCATGCTCGATATGTTTGACAGATTTGCCTCATGGAATGGTTGAAGGATTTGATCTTGTTGAGTTAAAGCGGAACTAGTTCTTAATGGTGGTGGTGGAGCCACTTTAGCAACAACAGTCAATTGCCTTCCACTACCATGGAAGCTCTTTCTCATCAGCTTGCTGCGCTCGAGGTTCGGATTGGCGTTGTTTGCCTCCCGACAGTCAAAGTGTCCTTCAGAGATGTACCCACTCATGTTGTTTTTATTCAAACCGACTGTGCTGTCATCTACCGATACCATGGGAGGAGCTGGTTTCTCCTTTTGTTGTTGCTCTTCAACTGCATTGGCCTCGGTTAGATCGGGCATGGAACGGTTTTTCCTTCTTATCAAACCGCCCATAAGAAGCTTTCTACGAATTTTGTGCTGCTTCTTGCCACTTTTGTCTTTTTCCTTCTTCTCATCCTTATCTTCCTTGTGCTTTTTGAGTGTGTCCTTGGCGTTCACGAGCAGTGTTTCAGCAACGGAAAACTCTCGTGTAATCTTGTTCCTGTCTTCACTTCGGCTGCGCTTATCCTTCTCTTTATTGCGACCAAATATACTACGACTCTCTCTCTCAGGCTTGGCCGGTGGTTCGAACTCAATTGCGTTTTCATCAGCAAGGATGGAAGCCTTTATGGGTGTCTTTTTCTTGGGCAAAGTTGCATAGATTTCAATATTCTTGTTCACGGCCGTCTTTTCCAAAGTCTTATCCTTGCTGTTCTGACGGACGTGTTTGACGCTTCCACCACTCATAATATTTTTAATCAACTCTGGAGGATAGTTGGTCTCAAGATCAGTCCCCTTCTCAACTAAGATCCTACGATGGAGACTTCGAGCTCTCATGATACAAGTATTATGTTTCATTCTTGCGAAAGTCATAGTGTGTGGGTTGCTGTACGGAGCATCCATTGCTGCTCGAGCTCTGCCTGCTGCAGCATTGCACAGTACAAGAGCCGTTTCCAGATCATGAGATTCTTCAACAATTCTTGATTTTTCAAGGAGCTGATCTGCCTCTTGACATAGCTTCTCACAGTCTCCGGTTAGTACAATTGATTCTGGAATCTTAGCCAGTTGTGGATTATGATGCTTGGGGGGATATGAGTCTGTTGATGATAGCGAGAAAGAATCATAACCCGGATCATAAGGCATGCCAGCTTGTCTTGTCGGACTTTGAGGCACAGCACCAGGTCCTCCTCGCTTGCCTACCATATATAAGTAAGGATTATCAAGAGTCGTCGATGAAGCTGAGCTGGCACTGTTTCTATCGCCACTCCAGTTTCCAGAGTCACGGCGTCTAGGTTGGTTCAAGTGATCGGGAATTGTCAGACCATCACTACTCGGTGGCGAGCCATTAGCTACTTGGCTAGACTCTGCACTTAAGCTACGATGAAGGCTCAAATGATGCTTTCGAGCGAGCTGGGAACTCAACGTGTTCTCTATTGGTTTGCGATTCAAAAAACCTCCTTCCTTATCTTCCATCGATGGGTTCCCGTTTTGGAAGATTTTATCTTGAATCACACTTAGATTCTGATACTGAGCGTTCAAGACGTTTTCAACAGTTTTGCGGCTTATGTATGCATCTGTCTCATCAGACAATGGGAAGATCTTGTTCTGGATGACACTTAGGTTCTGATAATCGTTGGGAGCCCGTATAGGCGTGGGAGTAATGGCACGACGAGTATTACCCATTATAGGCTTCTCAGGGCTAGGCGTGATTGCCCGCCGGGCAGTGGAATGCATAAGTTCTTGGATATATTGGGGAGGCATTTGAGGACCAGCTGGTGCCTGGGGAACTGCATAAAGCAACAAGAGTGGTTGATAACGTCCACGACTGCATTTATCAACTACACCTTCCCAGTTTGGACCAACCTAATAAAAAGAATATATTTAATAACGGCTAGAGGCGAGAAATTCGTAGACAAAACTTACTTCCTTGACATTGGCATCATCAAAGTAAACCCAGACCTTTAGCTTGGTATGGAAGAAAAACGTTGTATAGTGTTTTCCGTAGTAAGACACAATACCGACGAGTTCGTGTTGGACAGTCTGTGCCCATCGCTGATCGGATACTTGGTGGAAGACATCGGACAATCTAAGCTTAGTTCCGATTGCTTTTAACACAGCATGAACTTGGTCTGCTGCAGGTCTTTCCGAATCCCAGACAATACCAATGGATACGACATCTGGGCGGTTAAGTAGAGCACGGCATATACCGATTTTGGCACCGCACGAGTTCTGCAAAAAGAAAAAAAAGTAATCAGTCAGAGTCACAAGGACATGGAGTACATTGAAGTTGGTGTGTGTTTCAGTCATCATTCAATCGTGATCAAAACTGACAGGTCAGAGAATGAACACTGCCTTATGGTGGCTTGCGGTCTTTAAATTTATTTAGCCTTAGAGTTTTGCATAACAGCTTTCAATAAATTTGATTAATGATGACGAAATGTGTGGTAATTTAATGTTACCACATTAAAAAAAAAAAAAAATTACTCACCGGACAGTCACGTATGTCGCCCATGTTTCCCGCCGAACGGAGTAGTTGCCCAAAAGTCAGTTGTTGGTGATTTTGAATGGCTAAACTGTTTTGTGATGTCAGAGCAGATGCCGAAACATAGTGAACCATCTGTGGAAGAAAAAAATTAATCACAATTAAAATATATTTAAACACTTTCACTTCCGCTGACGTCAAGATAAAGGGATACGAATTTTTCTGGTCAAAAGGTGTGTAGGATTTGTGAGTTTTGTTCAGTAATACAATATATTAACATTGTAAGCATACTTTCTTTATAGCAACACCTTAAATGACGTTTTATAAGAAACATTAAATGTAAGGCTTAATTGGCGCCCAACGAAGCATCGAACTTTTTCGAAATATATGACGTGTTTTCCACATTTGACCAATGAATAGAATAAATATGCGTCTAGAACAAAAGCGAAAGCGTATATGATAATAAAGAGGAATTTCTAAATATATTTTGAATTAATGAATTTTCTATTGAGAGAAAAAAATATTGATTTATTGCTATTTAGTAATTCACTGTGGATTTTATAATTTGTCCAACTTTTTTAATCATATATAAATAAACCAATTTTGCAGGGCATTTTAAAATGAAACGAAGTTAAGACAGTAGCTGTCAAATGTTTCTTTTGCTATAAGCACCACGCAAGTTATTTCTCAATCAAATTTCTCCTCGAGTTTTCACTTTCATTTGTGATGGTCCAAAAATTCTTCGGTTGTCATTCATTTGAACAAAATTTTCTCGTGAAAGCTACATATAACCAAACGGCAATATATTTCTGTCTGAACTTACCGCTCATACTATAAGTTAAACTCTAACTGTCAAATTTTCAGTTGACGCAATGTCAACGTCACAATCGTTACAAGAACACATTAAGAAATCGTTGCAAACCATTTTACCCCAATCCATGTTAGGTCATTAGCAGCTGAAAATTAATTAATTGTAGACGTTTTGCCCACGTTTGTCTTAAGCGAATACGCCAACTTAAATCATTTAAATAAATGGTTGTGCTACGCATCTAAGATTAGACCAATGGTTTGTCATCCTAAGCTATTAACGTCAAACAAATGATTCTATTAAATATTCACCTTTATTATGGCCATTTTGTGTTGGCAGTGCCTCTAGTTTAAAATATGACACTTGAAAGTTGAAACATTTTCCAACACCTCTGCACGTGCAACACACCTTTTTCGTTTGATTTGTTTTGTATTGCTACCGTATTGGTGTGGATGTGGACTCTTATCGAATCACCCACGATGCAGAAAAAGAAAAGGGGAACTAACATATTATTGAAATTGTCCTAATTCCACCACGTGGTGAGTAGAATGTATAGTTGACCGTTGACGTTTCAAATGTCAAGTAAAATGCAATTCTGATGATACACTTATCAGTTTTAGGAAAAAATATGGTTTAATTGATTTGTTTTGTTTAACAAATGACTCACCTGAGTAAATGGTAACTGCTCTGAGTTAGCGCCACACTTGCAAACACTCTGTTCAATGACACGCATGGCGAATCGGCGATGTGCAATACATGCTTGTGACTCACAGGAATCTCCATCGTCCGGTGATATATGTGAGTGTACACGATGCAATAGCAGCTCAAAACATTCCGCTGCATCACCCAAGCATCCTAACGGAAATCGTCTTCCAGCTAATGGACCGCTTGCTAAGGCTCGACGAAGTGGTTCAGGGCATAGAGCTGGCTCAGAACTTGTCTGAAGTTGTTGGAAAAGCTCCTGCAAGAAAAATTAATAACATTATTTAAAAAACAATTTTAAAACTAGTTTTGAAAATTAAACTTCAAACGAATTACAAAATGGCGACTCACTATAACGGCATTTATGCAACGATCACGATTGATAATGCTTTCATTGATTGAACAGTGAAATTGTTCAGCTGTTGATGGAATTTGTGTAACCATAGCAATTCCAGAGGTGATTTTGGCTGTAGTTTTTCGTGTAAGTGTTGACGATTTATTCGCATCATTTGGTTCGATGTATTTTTTGGGACTTATGCGTGGTAAGGTACCACCTCCGCTAATTGCATTCATGATATTGGTTTGATTGAATTTGGTTTGTTTTGTGGATTGTTCTTTAATGGCTTTCTGGACGGGAGCTGTGGCTGCTACTGTGCCAACAATATTTGTTGGCTCTTTTCTTTTGTAACGAAATTTAATCATTGTACCTCGAATGTTTGATTTTTTCTGAACGGAGAAATCTTATGGCAGCTAGTGAAGGTTAAAGAAATTTAAGGATTGATTCCAAGAAATATGCTTTTTCCTTGGAAATTATTTTCTGGATTTGAATAATTAGCAGTTCCAATACCAATCATATGAATACACAAACACATTTAAATTCTTAACGCAATTCTATTTAGTAATAACCTCAATCAATCAATACAATCATTTCAAACGAAATCTCCGTATTTCCGCTAACGTTTTTGGTATTTCGAAATGCGAGATTTTGTCCAATTCTCTTTGAAATATCATATCATCCAAGTTTCGAACAAATCTTTTAAATATTCAGCAATCGTTTTTTATCACTGATTACAACGAAATAGAAAAGTGTAACAAGAACAGTGAAATCATTTCATACAACCTCAGATTGTTCTCTCTTTCATACAAACTACAAAACTTTGACATGAGCACCATTTTGAAATCTTCAAATCACTGCCGAAACACGAGATTTTATTCTGGTGGCTTGGCAATTAATTGTTGTAAAACACAACAAAAAGGAGTTGTTAAAACAAGAAAGATTCCGTGAAATATAGGGATTCTTTTTTAGCCGAACAACACGAATTTGGAATAGTTTACCCGGCGAGATTTTGATTTGCAAGCATTTAAAACCAATAGTAATCGACATCTTCTGTCCTTCCACTCCCTATCATCCTTATCCTCGCTCAGTGTACTTACATTCATTAAAAAGGAAACAAATAGGCCCTTGTGCGCACGTTGATTACAAAACAAAAAAAAAAAAACAAAAAAAAAATAGTAAAGAATAAATGCAAATATTAGATTTCTTGGTTTTAAGTACCTATTCAGCAATCAATTTCCTTAACGCTGAATACAATAAAATTGAAGTGTTATAAGCAGAGTAAATTCATTTGAAATCATATCAGATTGTTCTCTCTCTCACTCTCATACTCAATACAAACTTTGACATGTGATGTGAATTCTCCTTGTTGATGTGAACATATTGAAATCTTGAAATCTCTTTGCCGAAATCCTAGATTTAATTTTGATAAGTACAAAGAATATTGTTAGCTTGTTAGATCTAAGCCAATGTTCTCACCAATATGGTGTTCATACTATTTTCGTATAAAGATTTCATATGTCAAAATTTGCAATGAATATGACAGGTCCTAGTTGCAGTTGCACCTCAATTTTGTTGTGTCTCCACGAACTTATTTTATAGAACATCATCTGTCATTTTCAAAGAATACTATCCATAGAAAGCTGAGCTGTATCTTTAAATTTCATGTAATATTAATAAAAAAAAATATTATACAAGAGCTCAGTTGAGTTGACTCATAATCCAAGCCCACGAATCAATGAATATGTACAAAAGAACCAACTCAGTCAGGAAGACAGGAAATGTCTTTTCATGTCGTCTCGTTTCATATTACCGTCAGTGACATTTTGTTTTTACTTAATTTTTTTCCTGTCTGATTTTTTTTTTTTGCAAAAGGGTAAGTAAGTTGAAGATGGCATGAAAAACGTTATCCAGAGAAATAAGCCTAATTACCAAGTGCTATCAGGGGATGTGCATATGTGATCCATGTTTTTTGTGTGTATTATTCTGTGTATGGTCACTTTATCATTGTGGCATGTGGCATTAAGCTTGATACAGAAACAGGTGTTTGAAGTTTCAAAATCGATTACCAATTTGCTACTTCTTCTCTTCTGAAGTAACTCTGGTTAAGAAGTATGTATATAACAAGGAAAATTAGCACACACGGTTGATTATGTTGTTGCACTCGACCATGGTCCACATTTATAGTACCAGTTTTTGAACCTCGTATACTACACTCAAGACTATGTTTCGCATGAATGTATAAGTTTGCACTTACAATGATTTTAATTTAAGTGCAAAAGTATATCTTTGAATTTCATGTTCTTTTGATACGTACATGTATGCATATAGATCATATGCTGAAAAGAGTCAACTCACCTACCTTCCTACATACATGATGTGTTTTCTTTATATCTCTATCTCTCTTAACCGGTTCAAATAAACTTCCTCGTGCTTAAGTTGAAAGGTTTCTTTTTCTCTTTTTTTTATTTGCTTTATTGTTCTTGCTAAAATCAATTTATATTTAACCAAAAATTAAAGCCAAAATTACAATCTCTTTTTTAGGGCTGTACCTGAATTGAAATCACTCTCTTTCATTCATTCAAACAACGAGATTTCAAGCCACCCAAATGGTGTTCACATTTCACACTAACTTAAACATTTTACATGTCAACACTGCTAACACGCCTCATGAAAGAGAAAACCATCTGATATCAGTAGATTTCACTCTTCGTGTTTCATCTTTTCTGTCATTTTGTTTTGCCTTCACCATTTTGTAGTGTTCAGCAAACAAAAAAATTGAAAACATTTGTTTGATTTAACAAATTGCATCTCCAGTAACATTTCAACGAGATTTCAATGAAACCCCAAATTCGCCAAAAGATTCCAATATTTCAAGACAAATATTTACATACACTAACTTGTAGATACATATATCATATTTTCAATGAGTATGAAAGAGAAAACAAACAACTTTAGATAATACTTAATCCTCACCAAAATTAAATCTCGGATTTTGGCTCAGAGATTTCAATTTTCAAAACGGTGTTTACATCGCACAAACAAGAAGATTTCGACGTCATACGCAAAGTCAGCATACCCTACATTTCGGTGAATCATGGATTATTCTTTTCTGTCATTTTGTTTTGCTAATAGGATTCCGTTTGACATTTCAGGGAATAAAGAAATGATTGTTGAGATAACAAATATTCCATGTAGGTGAAAAAATACGTTATTCCAAAAAAGTATAGGAAAATGACAAAATCTTAGATTCGATAATTTATGTTCTCACTAAAATTAAATATCGGAATTCGGCAAAAAGGGTTCATAAGTTCAAAATGTTGTCTACTCGAATACGAAGATTCCAAATGTCAATATTAGGATCGAGAATGAAAAAAAATAATAGCCGGGATGATTTTACACCTCCACTCCATATAATTGTACATATTCAGCAATAACAAAATTGATTGCTGAATACTAAAAAAATTAGTTCGATAAACAAATCTTGAATTTTCATTAAGGTTATAACTGATTTTAGCAAAGTCTCACATTTCAAAATTATAAAAACGTACGGAGAACATGCATGAAAAAACTTCAAGAAATTATCCTATGTAAGCCCAGAAACACAGAAACTTCATTCTTTTTTGCTGAACTCTTCCATACACAAAAACCTGTCGTTTTCTGAACACAACCCTATGCATTTTTAAAATCCAAGAAGAACGGTAAAATAACCGAGCAACATACATATTGTATAAATTCAGTTTGTTGAAGAAGACTTGAGTAGAGTAGAGTAGCGTAAGGCAGCGTATCAGCAGATCAAATGCAAAACAACTGTTAAATGTCAGAGCCAGTAGAGCACAGATGTCATTCATGATGTGACAGAGAAAAAAAACATTTTGCTGTAGTAATTCACTACTACTTATAAGCCCTCATTACATCTATGTTCAACACGATGCATTTTTCCAATTTAATTTTTAGAATCACATCATAATTTTTTTCTTTTGGACAATTTAAGCTATTTAATATACATTTTTCAATATTTAATCCAAACAAACGCATCGATAAAAAAATGTATTTATGTATGTTGTATGACTTTGACACTTCCACTCCACTTTACTTTCCCTGCTCTACCTCAAAAGCAAGTGCAGAAAATCTTGCTCTAAGTTGCTCTAGAAAAACTCAATGAACAGCAAATCCAAAAAAATGAGAGCAGCTTGGAGGGAAAATTTCCTTAATGATCAGCAAAATCTTGCTCTTTTTACTTGCGATTTATAGGAACTATAAGGCAAGTTATGCATTCGTAATCCAAACAAAAATTCTAACAACCAGACATGACATTACGATGATAGAGAAACATATTTGAGTTGGGCAAAATTTTGTCTGTCCGTCTGTACGGATGTATATTGAACTACAGCCTAAACACTTTCGCCAATCGTCTTCAAATTTGGAACATAAGGTTATATTGACATTCCACAGAGGACTTTTTTGAATATTTTGTAGCTCAAATATTAACGGTACCTGTTATATGCATAACCGTTAAGTAAAAGCTTATTTTTCTCGGAATTTTTTTATGGAAAAAAATCAGTGTACTATTGTAGGTGTAGATTATGTTTTGGTGACAAAAAAAATTCAAGATGGTGGCTAAAACTGGTTCTATGGGACCGTTTTTTTTTTTTTTCGAATTTCTCGAAAACTTGTCATCCGATTTCAATCAAAATTGATATTCAGGAAGATGTTGGTAGCCTAAGTAATTTTATTTTAAAATATTTTCGAAAACTTTTTTTTAGCAGCTAGAGCAGACTCATTGAACAAACTGATTATAAACTGAACAATCATAGAATGCAACGACGGGCTTCCAGCGAGTACTTGCGATATAAAATATACAAAATCAACATCATGCCCAACAGACCAAAGCCAATTGTAATCAAAATTGACGAATTCTGCAGCGTCATTCTGGAATTAGTCTTCAAATTCATATATAGAGGTACAGGTTCAGTCAACCTTGGCCTCGAAACTGCCAAGGACGTCCTAAGGGTGGCTGAAATTTTGAAAATAACCCATTTATTGGACATTTGCTTTAGGGTCATTAAACAGGAAAATAATAGCGCCAATTGCTTGGGGACTGCTTTATTCGCAGAAGAATATGACTATGAGGAACTTCGTCAGAAATCTTTTGACTCGGTTTAGGATTATTGAGAAGATTTGCTCGCAAAAAGCTTCCATAAATCTCAATGACGAAGTACCGGAAGATATTCTCTCCAAAGATGAACTAAGGGTATCTTCAGAGGAAGAAGTTGTGCACTTACTTGTGATGTGGTTGAATTATACCATAATAAAAATGAACGTGAGGAAGGTTGAGTAGCACGTCTTGCAAATGTGCGTTATAAATTCCTGACTTGTAAATTCATATTAGCGAACACTAAATCACTATGCATTAACTTAAAAATCCACAAACTGATTCATCGGTGGCTTGAATGGCATTTCCGGCCAAGATTGTTCTGCTCAATGAAAGTGACACCAAAAATTTTCGAATTCAGACTTACTTTCCAGAATTCAATACTTGGTCGCACCACCGCCTTCTTTACCGGAAGAGGTAGGTCGTTTTAGCGCTGTTGTCAATGAAGGGAAAGTAAAAATAGCTGAAGGATATAAATAATAAAGACGATAGTAAACGAACAAACGAAGTAAACATTTTCAAAATTGAAACTGGTAAAAGCGACATGTTGCCTCCAATGAGAGTTTCTTGATCTTCAGCTGGAATCGCTATATTAAAAGAATGTTTGTACATAATAGGTGAAATCCATCTCGTTGAAAATGAGATCACAATCTTAAGCTCTGTGGAAAAATATGATTTTTCAACGCAAAAGTGGCAAGATGTGGAGTCGTTGCTGAAACCAATGTATAAGCTCAAAACAGCTGTGGTAAATGGGTTGTTGCCTCCAATGTAATGCAACGTCATGATCCGGCAGAAAATCTATGGATTCAAAAAGCAAGGAAAACCGAATTTAGCACAAGCTTTGGATTGGCTCGTCTTGGAAACAGAGTTGAATGCTACGATCCCTCGACTGACACATGGTAAGTTATAACTTCATTGAAATCTTCTTGTTACAATCCGGAGTGTTTTGGTTTCAAGAGAGCTGACTTGTCGTTGCTGGCAGGTTTTCTTTATAAAGTGTCTTAAACTGTGGAAGAATATAACGTCGAAACCAATGAGTGGAATACTCTGGCTCCATTGCAAGATTAAATAAAAATCGGTGAAATAAATCCTTAAAGCCTGGAACATATTGAACCAGCAACAGCACCAGCACCGTCAATAGCGAACACGCTGACCAGCAAAAAAAATTCAAACATATTGCCACCAGCAACAGCATCGTCATCATAGAACAATAACACTGTCAGTTTTTTTTCAGTATGGTGCCTCTGGATATCACTTGTGTAAAGTTGGTAGCAATGGAACAGCAACAGCAAATTTAGGACTTTGGTCTAACGACGCTGTTGACGTTGCTGTTACTGGTCTATTCTAGCTTGAGCAATTGAAACATATAGTCATTTAACTCGACACTAAAACATATTTAGTGTGAAACTAATGAAATTTGTATGAAAATATGACCTAGTTTCCCACTAAGTTTTTGATAATGTCGACTTTAACTGTCTATAATTTTGCGCCATAGGTTCTAAAATAATGGCGGCCGCTGTTTCTGGTTCAATCTTTTTCGCGCATAAGGTTATTACTTGAGCGTTAACTGTTATATTTGTTAAGGATCAGCAATGAACATGAATAGCCTGCCTGCTTGTCTTTTCACAAAGTTTTAAGATTGTAGTTATGTTTTCTTTAAAAAAATAAAAGTTTAATATTCTATAAAAATACTGTGTTTTGCATTTTTTTATTTGCTAAGAACTCTTTATTAGCATTTTTGAGAAATAATTGTAAGACCCGCAGATGTCGACGATACTAACAAAAGAACACAGAGTGATGTCTGTCAGTCGTGCTTTGTAAAAAATTGAGAAGGATGCTGTGCGGGAAGATTTGCCCATCGCCTCTGCGGGCTAAACTTGCATAAGGTCCAATTTTTTTCGAATTTGACAAGCTATAGCTTTTATAGTGTGGTCATAGGGCTTATTTACAGTATTTTATAATTGTTAAGATAATTTTCAGTAATATCTTCTTTAAAGCATTATGGAAACTAATTTCACAAGTTGTAAGAATGAACAAGGCAGTTTTGTTTAATAAGACCTCTATAAGGCTTGTTTAAGATTAAAGCTATAAAGCTTAGTATTCGAAGTTATTAACAATATTCTTTACTGGACTTGTTAATTGAAGCAATATTAAGAGATAAGAATTTAAAAATGAAGATTTGTTTCCACATGTAAAAGTAGAGTTTATGAAACGTATTAGTATGGTTTCAAACTTTGAATTTTAAATCATCAAATTATCTTAGTGGGTGTGTGTTGGACTGTCGAGGGGAGAATACCAAGTTTGATTCCTGGGCAAAGGAACAAGGAAGCAAGTGAAACTCACTTTTCAATAAAAATAAGGTTATAAATGTACTTTTCAGAAAGCCTATGGATAAAACTCTAACATAGAAGAAAAAAATATAACGTAGTAAAAATGCATATTAATATATTTTAATTAAGTTTCTTCAAATTCGTTAAGGTTTCCAAAATAATTTCCATAAGTCCTAAGCATAGCATCTTAAAGACTTCTGCATTTAGTTACTGATAAGTTATTGCTTTTATAAAGCTTGTGAGAAAAGTTCTTTTAGAAATAAAAGGAAAGCAATTGCTTTAATGAAACTAATAGCTTTTGAAAGTTATTGTTTCTTTTATTAAGTTGCTTAATGCATTCAATGAAAACTTAATGCTTTTATAGGGCCTGTGAAAAAAAGTCTTAAAGAAGGAAGAATATAGTTTGTCATGCGATTTCTTGGATTTATAATGGAAATAAGAAAAAAGCTTATTTTGACTCTAATGAAAGTTGAAATGCAGCAGGAAAAAAATGTAGTTCGATTTTTTTTTCAAGTTTTCCTCTGATTAGAAACACAAATTATAAACCAATAGCAAATGATGAGAAGACGAAGAAAAAAAGAAAATACCCAATTGCACAAAAATTCATTTTTCGTGTCAGCTGATTGTTTTTGACAGAAAATTGGAACAACTTGTTCCACTGTAGGGCGTTTTTATATTAACTATGGTTGACTATTGTTGTTATGTCAACAATTTTGGTAAAATCGCCATTGATAGACTTTGCTGGGATTGTTACGATTTCATTGAGGAACGATTTATTGTTAGACATTAGACATAGTCGTTTTAAATAATAAGGCCTCAGGAATATGTGGAATAAACAGAACCAGTGGAAGGCAGCTGTCAAGTCACCTGTAACATTTGAAGCAACATTTTCGACTAGCTTCGAATGCGATATTTGTAAATAGTCAAACAATTCGCAGCAAGTTAACAAGTTATCGAATTCAAAACAATTCGCCTCGAATTCCACATTCATGTGGTACGGCTACAGAAAGAATCTATATATATCTTGCGATAGGTTTGTGTCGTATATTGTTTTGAGAAAGATAGAGTTTTTTAAGGATTACGCAGTCAACGTTACCAGTAAAGAGTCGATCAAAGAGGATACCCCTCATATATCATGCTGACTAATCAAAGGCAGCCTTGATGGGGAAAGTAGAATGAGAAGTTTCTAGTGAAATGTGAATTTCTTGGTAAGGAACACACTTGACAATCTTATTCAATAAACTGGCTAACAAATGTTGTATACAGGGATCTGGTTACGTGAGGCAGTGAGAAAATTGGATGGTCACATCCTTTCATGAGGCCAAGAGCTGAATTCGTTTTGATATTTACATATATCATCAGCTCCCGTTTTATATCATGTACGCATATGATATGAAGGGCAAGTAGTTATAAAAAAAATTAAAATTTGAGGTAGCTAGGAGAGGCGGATCTTAAACGAACAATTTTATTTCTGTTTTCCAGATAAGAAGAAATCCATCTCAATGAAATGGCTTTAAAGCCCAAGGTACAGTTTAAAGACAGTCTGTGGGAAATTCTACCAAAGGCTTTACTGAAATCCGTTAGAATAATATCGACTTCCGGGGCACATATTCATTGAGGTTAGTTTTATATCTAGCTTTAAATGAAATTTGCAGTGTAAAATTATTTTAATTTATTTGCTAAATCAAAAATTCAATAGTTTCTCAATATTTTAACAAACTACATACACTTATATCACTTTAATGGGCTTTCTTCTAAGATCCTGAAGACAAAATAAAAGGAAAGGATACAACAGTCTTTAAGAAACCAATTAGGACATTAGTTTTATTTAATCTGTCTTTAACTTTTACTTAATTTCTTGCAAAGCCCAAACATCTGCTAAGGAAAAGCATTTTTTTGTATCTGTGGCAATTTTTTTTGACAAACATTCCATTCTTTCCGCCTTCTTGAAACCAATTTCACTTTCTCTTTTTTTTTTTTTTTGCTTTTGTGTGCCAAAATTCTCGTTTAATCATCATAAGACCACAAGAGTTTTTTCCAACAAATTTTTTCACTAGCAACATTCTGCATGGTAATAATTTATTAGTTGACCTCTTCCATGAAATTTATTTTTTTCAAAATGTTTTTTGAGATTTATTATGTATTTTGGCAGAGAAAATTGGTGTTAATTAACCTACTGCTTTTTTCTGCTCCAGATTTTTCCAGCAGATAATTATTTCCATTAAATTGCGGTTGCAATTTTGGCCGGTAACACTGATTTAGGCTGAATTTAACATAAATTTGTAATAAAAAAAAAGAACAATATCTTTTGGTTTTAAGGGAACAAATTGATTTGAATAGAATTGAATTGGTTCAAGTAATACAGTGCTTAATTTAACGTTTTGAATAGTTGAAATATTGTAGAGTATTGACGATTTTTGTGTCACATTAGGTGATTCCTAGATGATTCCTTAATGGTAAGACAAAGATATATATACGAGTATACAAAATTGAGACTATTTTTCAATTTGATATAGAAACAAGTTTTTCGATCAGCTCTTTTGTTTAATTATTCATTATTTGAAAAAAAAATTAAGAGCCAAGAAAAATATAGCATTCATTATGAGCTTAACAATGCCAGTAATATTAAAAAAACAAATCAAAACTGATGAGAGATTCAAGGCAAGAATTAAGGAGGAACATATATATATATATTTTTTTTATTGTAAATGGGATTTAGCTCCCTTAAATGATTCTATATGTAAAGCTACAAAACTCAACTTTACAGGATAAATATATAAAAAAAAAACAACACAACACACTTTAACTCTTTAACAATAAATTTTTGTAATGTCAATTAGTGTTGTTTTTTTCAGCCATTTGACTTTATGAATAATTAAAATTTTTCAGAACTAATCCAACAACAAAGTTGGTAGATACATTAAAACCAGTCAAAGCACAAAATAACACTTGCAGACCTTGAGATATTCGTTAGGATAGACAATCAGAACACGTGATTGAGGTCTTAAGATAGAAATAGAAGCGATTGTAAGCTTTTAACATTTTTATACAAACAAATATACACAATATATGTATGTGATTCTATATAATTAAAGTCAGAAGGGCATTAAATACAAGAAATAAATTTAAAAATGAAAAAAAACATATAATTATGACAAAAAATGGAGAAAATCTCATCAATTTTTATTTACGTTTCTAATGCGATTCGAAGAACACAAAACACAATCAAACAGAAAACAACACCACACCTGTGAATTGTATCTATCTATCTTTTCTGGCTATATATTCCCTTTCTTATGAGATTTACCCGCCTTTCAAAGATTTCTTCTTTTTTTTTATTGAGTGGGTACCCTTCATAGAAAAAAAATTGACCTGCTGCGATAATATGAAAGGTGAGCTTTACCATCTCCCTTATTGATTTTTCTGGTATTTCTTTTAATAATACTCTCCCCTACCAATAGACAAAATAAAAATCTTTGAATTTTAAGGTTGAATCTTCAAATTCCAAGGAAAACAAAGAACAGAACAGAATTTAATGAAATTCATGTCAGGTTCGCCGGTGAATGAATTTATTATTACAAACCTTAGGCCCCAACATAAGTTCACAAACTTACTCTAAAGGCAATTCTATATAACTTATAATGTGTAGAGTACATCTATTTAAATTTAAATTCAACAAGCAACACTATAAACGGATTTTTTCCCATTCAAATGTATAATTTGCATAAAAGCAAGTTTGTAAGTCAGCTCTTTTGTTTTCCTTGCATCGTCGTCGCAAGAAATATGAGCCTTTTCCCTGTGATTAACGTTCTGTGCATAGAATACTATTTTTTTCTGATTCTTTGTCTTTAAATGCAGATATTGTATCTATAAGAACATGAGAATGCAAAATATATGAGAAAAAGGTGTGGGAGATTGCATACGACGGCGAACAGAGATTTATGTTGATAAATTAATTGAAAAGACTAAAATCCAGTTTCAAACCAATGTTCTGCTTTTGTTCAAGCATATATGTATGTATGTGTGTATCCAAAATGTTGATGATGCTGCGATGGGTATCCAATAATTCAAGCGCGTATCCAGAAATAAATTTCCATAAAACTTTTTACCGAACACTTACGATAGAAAAAGAACTATTTCTTTCAATTTAATCAATTTTCATTGCTAAATTCATGTTTTTTATTTTTTTCCAATCTTTAATTTAATGAACATTTTTCGCACGCAAACTACACAAATATTCTGTGGCCAATTTGAAAGGGTTTTTACTTATATAAATCGGCACTGAAAACACTAACTAATCCGAAAGAAATCCGTGCTGCGCCAAGCGTTCGAAGAGACTAACTTCAAAAGTTAGCTCTGCATTTCACTCACCGTTTTCTGGCTGTGTCGGTGTCGGTTCACCTGAGTACGCACACCTGAGTCTTACCTGTATTTATGGCCTACACTGTGTAGGCTAAAAATTACAGGTAAACTTGGAGAAGCAATGGAAAAAAAACCCATGCTTCAACCCACACGTGTGTAAATTAACAGGTTTACCTGACACAGATCAATGTATTTGTGAGGCTACCAATAAACAAGTTTTTATTTTGTTTCGTAGAATGGTTGCTTGCAACAAATTTCCTTGGGAACTTATAGGTTTTTGTTGTGTATGTGTGAGTGAGTTTTCAAAACACCCCCGTCTGCGTCTATCACCCAGTGGGTATTGCTTTTCAGCACACAAAACTGCAAATTTTCTTATAAAATGATCATTCTGTGTCAAATGACACTCTTTGTCCTCGGATTCCTTTTGCTGAATTGCTGAATTATATGGTGACGTTTGTTTGACCAAACTGTCACTAGGACAAGCGGCAATGTGTTTTGAAAGTTAATGTGTAAGCTTGAAGGCATGTGCCATAGGCAAAGCTTTTATATGAAAGTTGAATGGTAAACATAAGTGATTCCGGAAATTCTTGTGTAGCACCTCTTCCAGTTCATAACATCCTCACTTATTTATGACTGCTGGAATTTGCTTTAACCCTAATCGAAAGGCTTTTTGTATGATGATGGTATGACCATCTTTAAAAAAAAAAGAGAGGTTGATGTGGACCATCGTCTTTAAGCCATGATGAGTCAAAATCACAAGAAAAGTGAGTCACGCGTACGACGACGAAAAAGACATTAAAAAACTGAACAAAAAAAGGTTTCTGTGTCCAATCTGATTTGGTTGCGTCATAGAGCGGGAGGCCTTTATGTGCATTCCTTACATAAATATTGGACCTTGATGGAATTTCTGGGAAATTGTGATGAAAATTCGATTAACTAGCACCTTTTATTACAATGAATTTCATTTTGGAAAGCCGTTGGCTAGAGGATAAAGATTTGGATGAAGATAGGGTTTTGTTGTGAGATGCATATTTAAAGGACTTTGATCTTCGATTGGAAACATGAAAGAAGATTAAATCTTCCGAAAGGCATTTCAAATATGCAGTGTATTGTAAATGGATAGTTATTAAGATTTTAGTTTCAGTAAGGAGGAAGGAAATCAGGTGATGTATTTAAATACATTGAAATCTTAAAGCCGCCGTCGATAGAAATATTTTTTTTTAATTTCTTTGATGCATTAGCATTATAGATGAATCATACATTTTTGTCCCCCAACCAATTTCTTTGGCGTACTGTACAGAATCATAAGCTATTCGATTTTGGTTACTTTAACAAAGTCGTGAAGTTATGCAGTATCAACATATCCTTAGAGAAGGGAGCAGAATTTATGAAGCTGTCTGTAACTTGATATCAGTAAACAAAATTCTATACTGTGTGACTTTTATAACATATCGCTTAACGAAACTCAAAGTTCAAAGATGCTGAGTTGAAACAATTTACTCGCAGCTCATTAATGAGCCAATCCGAGTTCCTGACTTTGCAGGTCAAACTGCCAATATTCTATATTTGTGTGTTACTTCCAAACATTATTCGTAATTTATCGCCTCTGGGCACATCTGGCCATTGCATCATTTCTTCAAATTTCTCGTGTCAAAAAACAACAACTGGGACAGTCTCGATTATTTCTTCAGGACTGTAATTGGTAACAATGCTTCCTCGATAATGACGTAGGCTCAAGCGCAGGTAAAGTAACAAATAAAGCGTCTTCCAATAGAGACATCTAAAATTTGACAGTTGGCGGCCATATTGTTGAAGCTACATCTGTCAAATTGGCTGTCATTTATTATTTTATCGCTATTTCCTCCCCTGAAACAATTCAATCGTATAATTTTTGCACTGCTAGGAATGTCCATAAGTTTCCTCTTTAACCTAATTTCGGAAGTAGAGTCAAATACAAGGATTCTTTCTTTATCCAAACCACGGGAATGTGGAATCCTAAATCCTTCCTAATTTTTGAAACGCCCCCGCGTAAATTACCATTATAAGGGTTGTCACAACCACTTTTGTGCAGTCTAATTATAATTAAAAGTGCTTAGGTTCTTTGAGCATGTATTCTATGGCCATTGGACCATTGATTCCATCTATATAGGAAGTTTCAACAATAAGCTATATGGCTCTAAAGTGTTATGAAACTTTCAGGAAAAATAAAAGCTCTGATGGCTTGGATATAGAGGATCATGTATCGCCTATAATCCGATAAAAGGCCACTCCAAATTCAGATCTAAATGTAACCGATTTAGGTAAAAGATCTAAGAATATTTGTTACACGGAACTTGAAAGTTTAAAAGGCTAGAGATTGAAAGATCAGGAAAGGTTTTTTTAAGCTTCAGAACTCCATGCTTCAGTCGCTCCAAGAAGTAATTCACTAGCCAAACTAGAGCCAACAAGGGACAATGAAATCAAACTACATTTACAATCTAATAACCTATAATGTTCTCCTTAACTTCTTGATAGTAGTATGATTACATTCTTTTGAATTTATTTTATTACTTCCGCAACAAAAAATTGTTTTTATTGACCATTAGCTCGACGCGACAGCCTATTAGGTTAGAAAATCGTAATGCAAATGCAATTAGGGAATAGATGGTTTGATTGCCCTTAATTTCCTGGATTCATTGTGGAGAAGTCATGAAAAATATTACAATTTGTTTAAACATCTCAAAATGCATTTCAATCTTCTAGGTATGGGTTTAAGGAACGATAACATAATTTGTTGGTCAAATAAAAGTAAAAGCCGTGCTGAAAAGTCAAAAACTGTCAACGCTTTGAATTTTATCTACCTGCCCTAATTTTCAGACAGTTTATCTAAATTGCCGGCTTAAACCCTCTTTAGTTTAATGTTAAACGAAAAAAAAAAACAAAAAAACAAACAATGTGCAACGTCGCCATGTAAACAAAAGCATTTTATTTGACGTAGAAGGTGCATCTATGTACCTTTCAACAACGAATTTTGTTCAAATAAAAGTGAAAATACGAGCACATGCAACATTATCGTCTATGGAAACCTTACGTTTCGTTTGAAAATAATAAATAACGAAAAGGGGGTTAACTCATCAAAAAAGGGTTCCATCGAGTTGGTTTTGTCTTTTTTTTTTTATTTACATTTGAATTTATTTAACAAGTTATCTTTTTTTAAATGAGCTCATTGTACAGGTTGACTTCTATTGTATCCATGACTTAAGAGTATGATTGTTGTAAGTGGATATACACGTAAGTAGTCTCCTTCAATTATCTACCAAATAAAGCGATGTAAGGTAGATTTGAAAATTTGTAAGCCGAAAGATTCAAAAAAGGCCCTTTATCAGTTCCTACAAACATTGTCCCTCAAAAGAGTCGCATATAAAAGATGCACGAAATTCGGTCTTGAATTTTGTGGATCGTAGTTGATATACAAACTACGAATTTAATTAGAACTCTCGGTCATCGCTGTAATGTAATTTGAATTTAATATTGTTGTATCGCTATTTTTACGAACAGTGTTCCAGTGAAATAGCCAATTGCATTCATCCCTTAAAAAAATCTACTGTAATACTCGCACTGTGAGAAATGCCCATCAATTTACCCTTGAGGCCAACCTGGCACATACTTTTAAGTACAGGGAGTTTTTCTTAAGTCGCACCACACGAATTTGGAACGCTTTGTCTGAGTCCTTTTCCATATCAGATTCAATTGCCTTACAAACTGATAGCATGTTCCACATGATCCACAAATGCGCATTCAGTATGCTCAGCATTTTCAAGATTCATTGCGAGAGAAGAACGATTTTATTCACAAACTTATAATGAACGAAGGGGCACGCAAATGGTGTGGAATAACCTCAGAAAGGATCATTGGCCACATTTTTTTTCGAAAACAACAAACAAGTTACGGTTAATGTGGATGGGATTCAGTATCGGGCACTAATTTGATATTTGAAAATTTTGACATTTTTGTAGGGCCAGAAATAGAGAATAATTTGGAATTGTAATTCTAACAAGATGGAGCCACAGCTCATCCATCTATGGCACTCTTAAGTCGTGAGGGAAGTTTTTCGTTCTCGGATAATATTATAAAATCACGTTTTTCTGATTAAAATTGGTCACCACGTGCGCCAGATTTAAATGGTTCTAATTTTTTTCTTTGGGGGAATCTAAGGAGTAAAGTTTATGCCAATAAGCCAAGTAAAATTTCCCATCATAAAAGGCTAACATCCGAGAAGAAGTGAAGGTGCTGGGACCTGCAAATCTATGAAAACTTATAGAAAATGCTCTGAAAAGAGTCAGGTCAAAGCAAACATATCAAAACATAATCCAACTAATATTATAAATGAGAATATACAAAAATTTGAGGGTTGTTCCTCAATCACGCCTCAACGACTTAATGGATTTAGATAAAATTTGGTGGAGTAGAAGGGTGATGTGCTGGATTAAAAAATGGGCTAATTTTTTATCACAGAAAAGTGTGGGATTTCTGGGGACGAGGCTTAGATGTGGAATTATGTATGGCAAGAAGTTTGTCTGATATGCTTTCATGACTGCAAGAATTTGTGATCTTTGGTAGATAGATGAGTTACAGGATTTTTTACCCGGAACAAAATGCACGTTCCTGTTGGAGAAATCTGAAGAAATTCTTTCTTGCCGTAGCAACGCATGGATATATAGGGTCTTTCAATAGGGACTTTCGATCTTTGGCAATTGAAAGCGGCCATCTTGTTGAACCTACATCTGTCAAATTGGCTATCATTTATTCAGTTTGTTTTACCAAATTACCATGCATGGATATAGCGTTCAACAACAAGTGCCAATGATAAAATTGTTATATCAAAATGGGTGTTCGGTTCAGGCGACGTTCCGCCCGCTTCGCCTATTGTACGGTCGTGATAATCGTCCTATCGAGACGAATATTTGCAGTTTGGTGGATTTATCCACCACTGGTTCAGTAAACAATCAACTAATACACATTCGTCGATGAAACGCATTGCTATTTCTGAATAGTTTTCATTATTTGAGCTTGGAAGTCCGAACCCAAAGGTATTGGCGGCCTGATCCTCAAAATTTTCTTTTTTTCCCATATGGCAAAGAGTGCTGCACTCTTATAGCCAAACTCTTGAATTGTAAATATACTTTTAATAGCTAAAAACATAATTTATTGCAAATTTCTTCATTTTGTTTTTTTTTTTGAAACAGGACATCTCATGTAGCCGTTTGAATTTGGCGGTACCCTACATTCCTGCGAATTCACAGCCCCCATGCGAGACTAGATGAGAGTATAAGTTACTAGGCCCTTACAAATTTTGTATTAATGGGTCTAAATGAGTCATATTAATATTGCATAACAAAGACGTTGGTTTTGTCATTGTAACCATTCTTAAAATGTTAACAAAAATCAAAGTAATTAGAGTTTTTAGTATACGATAACAGCCAATTGCAACAACCCATTTAAACGCTTGACCCTAGACAGGTAACCGCCAAAAAACCAATCTCAAATCGACCAGTTTAATAATCTGTTTTATAATCTTACAACCTTTTGATTTCCAATACCTTTTTCCATGGCCATCAGCATCTCCATCCCATGTACATTGACCCATAACACTGTAACAGCATCATCATCATCTTAAAGTTCTATAAAACGAATAAAAAAACTAATGCACACCACCATAACATCATATCATCTGACAAAAGGCTAGGAAAACTAAAGACTGTACTTTTTCTCAGCTTAAAGAACATTTCCCAAAAGGTTTTTCTTCTACTTCAACTTTTTCTTTTGCTGTCCCTTATGACGAAACGCAGCTATTTTCCTCCAGACATTGTTGGTGTGTTGCATTGTGTTTTATTTTTTTTGTGTGTGGATTTATTTCAGAATTATTACTGCACCGCTCCCCCTTTCATATATGAATTGATAAGTTAAAAGAAAAATTATAAATTTATATCAACATGACATTCTCCCACGCACCGCAGAAACAAAAGAGGGTGAAGCAGTTAACCGCAATAAAATGGTTTCTCTCTTTCGGCGGATTATACGGATTTCTATTCAAAATACGTTTTCCAACCTGGCCGATAGACGTCTGATGACAGAAAGGTTGTTTACTTACTTTTTTTTTAATTTTTTAGGGATGAAACATCCTCATTACCAATACCAGGCAATGAGGACTTGTTTCCAAAAAAGCCAATTAAAATTTACGACTTGTATCCTTTTCAGTTGTTTCTGGTACAATAACAAACGAATTCCTTCACTTTATTGTAAGATAAAAAATTCGATGAATTGGAAGACAAAAGTTCAAATTCCAGCGAGATAGCCATCAAGGTCATTTGCCACTGGACGGTAAGTATAACCTTTCACTCTTTAACAAGTTCCCCCATTACACACATGCCTCAGTCACCTGGTAAGGCACGCCACTTATAAAATGTGAATAAATAATTATTGAGTCAAAGGTTAATAGTCAATTTTTTTTGTGTGTATAAAAATGAAGAAAAGGTGAATTCCACTGTTGCCATTGTGTTCATACTCATGTGAAACAAACTCAAATCGACTGGTCCCCGTCGCGTCACCATTTGAAGACATCTTAAGATGCACCAAAGATTCCCAAAATAATGTGAACAAATCGAAGGGTACTTGAAGATGCACCATCTTGCAGTTTACAAATGTCAGAGTGCGGGCATTTATTGTTGCTTTCTTAGATGTTACATTCATCAAACAAAAGAGCTGAGCAAAGAACACGATTTTATGGTATTTCTAAATTTCTATGATTGGTGTGCGAAGGATGTGGGAATTTTTCGAATTTTAAGGACGAAACAAATTTAAGGTGTGCTAAGTATCGTAAAATAAATCTTTTTTTTTACCGAAACATGTCCATTAGAATATTTGTACGTGAGAAGCGTTGAGTTCTCACATTTAATAAACATGTGCGATTTTTATGCGGGGGTTTTCTGTTTGTTTTTATCAATTGAAGCTGGTAAATGAGTGGTAGAGCGCGGGGAAAACACGCAAAATTTGAAAGAAACAATTTCAGTTTTAACTTGATTGTTGAAAACGGTGGTAATTTTCGTAGGATTGTTGGAAGGTCAGGGTTTTTTGGAGTGCAATTTGAAAATGGTTAGCATATGACTGGGAAAATTGCTTATTTGTTCATTTTTATTTGAATGTTCTGTGATTGTAATGCAGATTGGAAGTTTTTTTTTGTTGCAAAAATCTGGATAACATGTGTTGAACTTGGAAAGACGGTGACACAAGATACTATGTATTGCTTTTTGGTCCAGGTGTTGCCATTTCAAACAAAAGGTTAATAAAAACTGTTACTTAGGATAAACTGGGAAATTTAAATACGAATTTCATTCGCATACGAAGAAAAAGAGAATAAGGAAAATGTGAACTTGAAATTAAATTGGAAAGATTCCAAGGCTATACTATTAACAAAAGCCAACCAGATATCTGTCTTATGAGGCACCAAATTGTTTTAAAAATTATCGATAAGTGTATCAAGGAAGCTTACCCGGGATCAAACAATTGCAGATGAAATAAGGAGTTTATAGAATCGTTGAATGAATGACGGAAAGGAATCTTTCATTCATTTGGGTAAACTGCAGCTTAGACATCATAGTGAAAAATCTGCAAAGCGCTCTTATAAGGGAATTTCGGAGGTCAACACAAACCCTTAATGGTAAAGTGTATATAATATACGAGATCTTAAGGTCACATATAATATAATCTGCTCAACCTGGCTTTTATGTAGGGCTATTGGACCGGTCAACATCTTGAGAAGAGATAGAAATTATAGATGTATTTTTTTATTTTTGAATGCATCCTACAAAACATTTACATCAGTACTGCAAAATCGGTTTGGATCATGGACACCAGGGTCATCGACCAAAATACTCGGCAATAGACTACATTTTTCTCCTAAGAAGTGTTGCGGCTCGTCTAACTTTCACTGATATATAAGATGAATGTATTGGGACTGTCTTACAAATTTGGACGATGGTGAAAATAACTCAGAATGGTTCCAAACGAAATTAGAATAACGTCAGGTTGTACACTGTGTCACAGTTTCTTTCCTCTTTTCATCGAAGACATAACAAATTTTCTACCAGTTTGAGTCGAATACGCCAGAACACTCATCAAAGCTCTCTTTTTTGTAAATAATATTGTGCTTTTTTGCTAATTCGCCTAAAACTATGCAACTATTCATCAAAAAGTTTCATGAATATTGTACTTTATGGAATCTGGTGGTCAAGTTGGACAAGTTGAGCGTTATGATCTTCAATAACGGAGGTGAAAGAAAAAGCTCAAAAAAACAATTGCCTTACAATAATCAGTAAAACGGTTGAAGTTGTAATAAATGTATACAAATATTCAGGGGGTTAACTTCACTAAAAATCTTCAGCTAAAATCAGGATTCCAAACAAAAATAAATTAAGTTGTATCTAAATTATTTTCGGACAAACTGCATGATTCACAGATATGTATTCACTTATTGCCCCAAAGACTGCCAGTTCTTCAAAGGCAAGTCCTTGATGATATTGTCCTTGAGGTTAACTTTATTAAATCGAGTGCCTCCAAGAGTGGTTGTTTGAAAAATTTTGTACAGACATGAATGCCCCTATCAAACTCTGTTATTTTATACAAAAGTGCAGTGGTTATCAAGAGGAAAAATTGACAGAAGAAGTTGAATTATTTTTAGACAACAAAATTCGAGATTTCGAGCAAATTGAAAAATGATACCTACAAATTCGAAGGAAAATTTGACCACCTTTCCTGATTTGTGCAATGTCCAGCTTACAGCTTACACCATTCGAAATCCTTTCGCCGAATATTTAAATCTCAAAATTCATTTAGTTGAAAAATAAGACTTTTGCCAAAAAATGATTTCAGAGCGGTCATTGTCTGAGTTTTGTTGCAGTGTAAGAAAAACATATTTTCTAAAATATGGCTTCTTAAAACCAATAACTTCTTTTTAACAAATATCTCTTTTATATGTTCTCCATTAAAATAAATAAATTTGCTAGAAATATTCGTTTTTTCAATTATGTTAAAGCTTAAGATCAATCCTTACTAAATACATCGCCCCCTCTCACAAAACAAAAGGTACGTTCATTGCTTATAACATTAAATATTTTTTTATTTCCATATATTGGGTGGCAAAATTTTAATTCAAAATCATGCAGTTTGTGTCGTTTGTAACAAAAGCCTGCGAGCCACTTAAACGGTGAAAAGTAAGCTATAATTTTTTTTCAAAAACAAAACAAAAACAAAGCATATTTGTTAAAGATTAATGTATTCATTTAAAAAAAAACATTGCACAGGCCTAGTAGTAGAACACTTGATTTAAATCCCTCCCTGTCCGCAGTTGTCGAGCTTTAATGAAGAAAGCTTTGAAACAACTTTTCTAAGAAAAATATTTGCCGCATTATTTTTGTTCCTTTGAGCGTTCGAAATTGTTTCTTTATTTTGCAGAGTTTTTCTATATTAAATCCTTGCTTACCTTTTGGCGCTTTAATCCCTCGATTTCCTCCAAACCAAATATGAAAAAAAATCCGCTGTACTTAAAAAAGCCTTATAATCCACAAAACTTCTGCATACTTTATTCTATACCCTTTTTTTAGTAACCATTTTCAATCGGAGATTTCAATTGCATACTTTCGGTCTTCAATACGATCCACACATAAAATAAATTAAGTTCCACTTACCTTTAGAGCACAAAATATACAATCTTGTCCACTGCATACATGTTGATTTAGTTGGCGGAATGATCTTCTGAAAGCGTCCAAGTGCCAAAGAACCTAAAACGACAAACATACACACATAAACAAATTAAAGAGAAATCAATCTGAGTATACAACAAATGTAGAAGTATAAGTGTTAAAGTATCTGAAACCAGATATACATAGGTACATGGTTACACCTTAGCTTTGAGAGTTGAGTAGAATTATATTTGTTAAACGGAATAACCTGTTTCTTTTGAATCCAGCTGCACACTCTCTAGACGAATGTATCCAAGTTCCAAGTATCCAAAAGCTGTCCATAGTAAAAGATACATAAGACAGACGACTGTACCATTGGAAGTTGGAGCGGCAAAATGTGTTTCGGGACCATAATATACAAAATGGAAACTTGTCTTGGAGTGGAGTGCGCTGGGGAAACGTATCTTGTTATCTCGTAACGCGATTTCCTCTCGTGGGTTATTTTTTAACGAACATTATATGAGTCGGTACCCCTTTCTACCCCCAAGACGTTGTTTATTCACTTCCTTTCTATATTTTCTGCTTCTTTCTTATATGGTTTTCGTATATAATATGAAGACAAGCCATACACATTATTGTGTTCGGGTCAAGCTCCACGGTTTTTGTTTCAGAGACTCGAAGTCGATGTTAAGAAGGTAGGTATGTAGGTAGGTAGGTATACCTATAGATAGGTAGATGGTTAGCGTTAGATTTAAAATTTTGTATTTCTTGTTACTATGCTTTGTTCGTATAACTTTGGGTTCTTTTTTTCTTAATTTATATAGATTTGAAAGTTTGGTTGCAGATAGATACATGTGTGCATAGGGTTTTTGGTAAGTTACTATTTTTTTTTTCGTTTGTGAACTTTGTTGCAGAGAAACAGACTCTTTGTGTTTTTGTGGGCTTAAAAGATAGATTGATGCATAAAAATAGATTAAAATAACAATGTTGCCAGTTTGGAAAAAGAACTGAAATGAGAACTGCATTTATGAGCGAAACAAAAGAGCTGATATGCGAACTCGATTTTGAATTTTCCTTCTAATTACAGCAAATAAGAAATTGATTTGTTCCAAATCGATTATTTGGATATTTCTGAAGTCGAAAAAAACATCAAATATAAATTGGAATTCCTATGAAACTACTTATGACAATTTTCATTCTATTCACGTGGAAAAACTAGTTCAAGACAACACTCTCCATTATTGTGTGTTATGCTTGACCAATTGTTTAACCTACAATAAGAAGTATGGTAGAAAACAGAATACATGTATGTTTTTTCGAACTTATAAGCCGAAAAAAATGCTTAAATCCATACCCCTTGACTGGCAAAATATGATAGCGACTTTTGGACAACATGTTATTTTATGCTTTTAAGTTAAAAAATAAGGCTTAAACCAATGAACCACAGAGGTTTAATGTGTGTGTGTGTTTATTTTTTTCGTTTTCGGAAATATAAAAAATATGAGTCAGATGCGGTTAAGGGTTCAGCGTTTAGAGACAAATTGATGATTAAAAAAAATATCATTTTACTTTCTGGACATGCGCCAAGGAATGAAACCAAAACCGACTGCGTGTATGAAGATACAAAGTAGCCATCTGGGACGGAGATAAATTGAGAAAAAAACCTTTACTTATTTGAATCTTCTATCGAGAGGAAAGATTGAAAGGGAGGTGGTTTTTTGAGCTTTGATATGTAATGCTGATCTCATTTCTTATTCGACCGGACTTTTGTTGGAAGAGACTTACCTGTACTTCTTTGAAGTGAAAAAAAAACACTGGTAAGCTTAAAACAAAATAAAACCTAAAATAGATCTTAAATCCTAAATCTAAATGAATAAACGAAGCTTACATCATGGAAAAATATATTTTTTCAAATTCAATTTCAGGCTTTGTTATGAAAAATCTTCAATTTCGGAATTGATTTGAAAAATCCATTGAATTGAACAGTAATCCAATAAAATTGTATTTCAGAATTAGATCATTTAAATTGGACGAATATAAAATGATACCCAACTAGAGTATCTTAACTTTCAGTTTTTATAAAAAAAAACCTACCACGTGTTATTTTATTTTTTTATTATATTTAAAAACTTTAAAAGATAACCAATATTCAACTCAAATAAGCAATCAAATATTTGCATAAAATATACAAAAAAAAAAAGAAATACAAAATTATTATAAATTCATCAAACACTCACCGACAGATGTAAAGTATCCGTAGGATGTTTTATTAGTTTTCACGTGTGCGTGACACCTACATGGCATAGACATGATGTACGTAACAAGCAAAACGTGTGTCACTCACGCACTACACCATTCATAGATATGTCGCCTATGTGCCGATAGTAAAAAAAAAAAAAAAAAACTATCTTTGATCACCGGAAGGTAAATGACCAACAAACAAAAAAAGAAGAAGAAATTGATGACTTTCAAAAATGGTATTTTATTTCTGATCAATGAATTGTTTATGCCGAAACGAATTTGGTAATATTTACTAATTTCCTCTGATAGTAATTATTTTGGATTGTCCTGTGTAGGAGTTTTAAGCAGATGCAAAGCGCCATAATTACGACACGCTGAGTTCGTAGGTGTTGCCCACGGTTTTGTCGGGCAGTTCGCGTAGATCAAAATGAAACGTTTTATCATTTTTAGTTGGCGGTTTTGATTGAGAAGAGGAAACCCTTTGGAAGATTAAAGCTATTAGAAATTAATTAGTGGGGGTTAGCATTCGGAATATGGTGTTCCATATCCGAAAACCATTTAAGGTAATATTATAAAAGCCTATATGGTTAGAAAATATACGGATTACTATAAGTTTGTTGTGTTTCGAATTAACCCTTATTTCAGGTTAATTGAAGCTTTAGAATAGCAGTTTATAGGAAGTACGATTGCGTGAAGGATTAAACCCACGCGGACATGAAGGATAAATCCGTTGAGACAGCATTTTGAAAAATGATCGGAACTATTGAAAAATCAATTCAATTCAAAGAATTTACATTAGGTGCATTCCTTGACTTTGAAGGGGCCTTCAATGATGTGAAGGTCGGAACGTTTCGTCAAGCCCTTGGCTTTGTCAACATCAATCATCCAACTGGATAGACTATAGGTCGGATTATATATCCACTGACGACATAGTTATAATGTCAATAGGTAAATCTGACCCTAACTTGTGTGAACTTCTGCAAGCAGCCTGCCACTAACAAACATTACGATAAGGGAATACTGAAAAGAAAAGCGTGTCTCGGTCGGACGGTTGAAATACGGAATCAGAGGTTGGGTCTGGTAGCCCACCACAGATAAATTGGCCAAAAACAGTTAATCTCTGCAACCTGGCTACTTGTGCCATTGGAAAAAGAAAGAAAACAACAGAATTCAGCAAAAATTCCTTAAAACCGCAAGCAATAAATGTTCAATAACTGTCCCTCTAGGTTGGAATCCTAACAGGACACCACATTCTAAGCAGAATGGGCATGAGCAGATCGAGTTCTTAATTGAGTATGTCGTCAGTCATGGAGGAAGAAGGAACACTAAGGTTGAGTTCGAGAGGGCAGAAGGTAGTTATTTCTTACCGAGCTGGTAATCCAGCCAACTTGCCAAGAACTCATATGTTGGTAACTTTTTTGGAAGAGCATCACCATAACGTAAATTATCATATGGGTACCGATAAAACGGTTTCAGATATAAGGGAAAGTGCTTTCTGTGCAAAAGACTCAGAGAAGAAACGGTGATGTTAGTCATGGGTCAGCTGGCTGAAGCTCAACTAGCCTCCAAACTGAAACCTTTCACTCTTGTGGATGAGGAATGCATCGGGACTTTGTAAGTAAAATACGGAAGAGGCAAATGGAATGATGTTTACCTTGAAAATTTAATTCCTTTATTATATCAGTATGGACCAGTGCATTATGGCGGTTCACTGATTTGTACCCCCTTGGGTGGGTAGAGCTTGAGATTAAATCCCAATATTGATTTCATTTTAAAAGGAGTGCCACTCAAAGTAATTGTGTACTAAATGTGATAATGGACGAACAGGGTGCCCTTGATTCATATACCGTCGATCTATCCACTTACTCAGAACTTGCTTCTTTTCGTTAATTGCTATCAAAAAATGTCACCGCTCTTGTAGTTTTACCTGATCAATAGAGTAGGTTTGTATAGAAGTCGAGCACAACATTTAATAAAAGACTTAATAAGCCGTTGGTACATATAAAATAGCCATGCTTTTTTGGTACAAGGATACGAAACCATCGGAAATTGGTAGCATTGTACTATAGTTGTTGAGAAGTCCGATCGGCATAGAAGCTTGGTAAAGTGACAGTTCTTTGACCAGGTCGGGATGGAGTTTGTATGAGTTGCTGACGTAAGTTTATCGACTGATGGCAAGAAGTTCAATTGGGAGGCCTGCTGTCTTAGATTTGGAGTCTTCACTTAAGGCTTCTGAAGGAGCCACGGAACACAATTATAATGCCCACGGATATCCAATTTATTTCAAATAATAACTTTATAATTTAGCCTTGTAATGTTGCTTCATGAATAATTTGAAAAAAATCAAAATGTAAAAAAATTCCTTTGGCTGCCTTTTAAAAAAATCAACTATTTGGAACAAAAGACCAAAAAGGGTTATCTATAATTTTCATTGAACTTTATTTAGAAAATAAGATTTTGAAATTGTTTTCTACTGAAAATAGAATTTTTAATTAGAAAATTAAGAAGAAATATATATTCTCCGACATAGAAAAAGGAACAAAATATTCGGAACTTAAGAAAAAAAATTGTTGTTTCGCAAGGAATCGTTGTAAGCCCAATAGTGTTAACTTCTTTAGCTGTACATTTGAATCCATTTGTTATAAACACCATAAGGTATGACCATGTATGTATACCAAGCTAATAAAAATCACGGAAAAAATAATTTTAAGTTAAGCTTCTATAACTAAATGCTTTTTTACGAGCAAGTGCTCAAATCCTTACAAACGATCAACTTAGTGCATAGTTGTACCTAACCAGGCTATAGGCTTAAAACTGAAATCTTTTCAGAAAACAAAACTCCTCAAATGATACTCCATGGTAAGGATTTGTGTAGAGAAATTTGGTAAAAAACTTAAAAACATCTTATTATTTATTTATTTATTGTAAAAGAAATAAAACAAACATTTGAAATTTGAGACTAATTGAAGAAGTGTAATAAGAAGTGTCCACTTATTAATGTGGTATCTCTAGGTCATTTCACCGAAAACTATATGCTGAATAAATAAATTGCACGGCTGGATCGCACGTACTTGCTCTTATGTGCGGTCACAACTTCGAATAAAATTTGAAAAATATTAAAAGAACTTAAAAGTTCTTGTTCGATTTTTTTTTTATTTTTGATTGTTTGAAAAAAGTACGTAAAATAGTATTTTTTTAATAACATTATTTATTTTAACTACGTGTCTGTATACAATAGTTAGAAGAATTAAAGAGATAGGAAAGAATTTTTTTGGCGCCGAAGATCGAGAATTAGGTGACTATTTTCTCAGTTAAAACACACGGACGGCTCTAGCTTGCACTTAGGAGTTATAAAAATTGTTTCCCAAACTGAGAGTCAAACTAACGATCTTTCGCAACACTGCTGCCCGCGGAAGCGGAAAAATTTTAACGCCATTTTATTTCTTTAGAAAATGTACAAAAGGGTATTTTTTTTTTAAATCGTAGGAACTTTTTTTAAAAATGAAAAAAAAATAATTGTGCAAGTTTAAACACAAAAATTAGTTACATTTAAAAACAAAACTAAGGAAAAAATTCTAATACCCGTTTTCAAAGTATCGATTTTTCAAAAGAAATATTCAAAACAATTATTAAATATACAAAAAAAAGTAATTCGGAAATATTTGTATACCGAATTGGTTTGGCTATCTACATCTTCCTGAATATCAAATTTGATTGTAATCGGTTAAGCAGTTCTCGAGAAAGTCGAAGAAAAAAAAACAGTCCTATGGGGTGTACCGTTATCGAACAAATTTCGAAAAATTCATTCTAATTTACAGATGTATTGTTGTAAAAAAATAGCACCTTGAAAGTTTTATCAAAATCGTAAAAGCCGTTTTCGAGAAAATCAAACTTTTTGTTAAAGATTGTATGGAAGGGGATAATATTAAATATAAATATAAATATACCAAGTTTAAAGCAAATCGGCCTATCCTAGGCTGAAGAGGTGCAAACAGACAGACAGCCAGACAGAGGGACGGAATTTTCGGACTAACTTTTTTTTACTTCCCTATCATCGTAATGTCATGTTCGATTGATAGATTTATTCTTTTGCACGAACCCATAACTTACTTTACAGTACCCATTATCGCAAGTAAAAAATATAATTATTAATAATGGAACTTTTTTGGAACAGCTGAACCAAACCTTTTTCAAATTGATTAGAAATAAAGAAATACAAAAAAACTACCCTCAAACGTAACAATTAAAAAAATTGGGTTAACACCCTTAATAACACACGAAACATAAGCACCTGTTGCACAACATCAAATCCCTAAACAAACAGTCTTTTGATTTATATACCCACACCACCTGTAACCAGAAGGGCTCTTCACCACATGGTGGTTGCCTTAATGAATTGGTCTAATCAACGAATACAAATCAGTTCTCACGGTTTTCAAAATCAAAACATAAAAACCTGGTAACTGATGGCATATAAACATAACCATCATCACCTGTGATCACCAACTTTTATGAACCGTCCAAAAAGTGCAAGTTGAAAATTTATTTGTAAAACAAATTTTATTTTTTTCAGTTTTGATTTTCCGAATTTCCAAGCTTCTCTTTGACTATTTTTGGAATGAATTTCCACCGTAAATTTAATGGCCTTAAGACATGTTAATTTATTGTGCAGAAACAAACGAGACATACACACTCGACTTCTCATTACATATGTAACCCTTACAAGATTATGCGTCATCATCATCATAGCCATTGCCTCCATCGTCATGTCTTTGTCGTAAAGTTGTTTCCGTAGGAAGTTCCCAGACCAGACAGCACAAATGGTTTACATGTGCAACTTGCTCATGTGTGACTGTTGGGTCTATTGGACCATAGAGTATCTTCTCACATATTTTTTTTTTTTTTTTTTTGGTTTTAATGGAATAATTTACATTAAATAGAATAGAATAACTAGCGGTAGTAATGATGGTTGGAAAAACGAAGGAAAATTATCATTTGTCAAGTCCTTAAGATAGGTGTTAATAAGGCATGGTTAGAAGAATGGTCATTGGGTGTTTGTTTGGTCATTAATGGTGATGGTGTTAATTATTGATTTGTGAAAATGAAGTGGCAAATGGTAAGGAAAATTTTATTTGTGGTTATGTGTTATTAGTTTTTCCTTACTTGGGAAACTTTCACACAATTGGGAGTTTTTTATGTTTTGTGGTTCGAAAGTACAGGTATATGTGAATTACTGTACCTAGCTCGTAAAATGTTTACATTTTGTTCTGCCCATAGTTACTCTGTATAGTTGCGCATTAAAATTATTAAACTTATTTTTTTTTTTTAGAGTCGAATACCTCATTATAGAACTTAAAACTAAATGACTATCATAATGATGTTCATGAAGTTTTTTTCTTAACAAACATTCAATGACATCTTTTATTTGATTAATTGTTGGAGATTATAAAAATGGCTCAAGGCTTTTGGTTAAATAATAATTAAATAAAGCATTTGATAGTCAAAGCTAATTGGCTTGCAGAGTTACGGAAAGTAATGTTGAGAAACAAATCCAAAAGTAAAAGATGAGCAGTGCTTCGTGGCATAGTTGTTTTGAATGCTATGTTGAAAAGTCGAGGTTTGATTCCCTGCCAAAATCACGGACCATGTGAAATGATCCGGCTAAACATTAGTTCAGTACTCTCAGACTGAATACAGAACTCTCAGGAATGACTTGGATGTTGTACTTTGGTGAGCAGAAGACATGAAGAAGTAGACGGAGACTGAAGGGTACTGGTTTAATGCTGAATAAGGAAGCTTGAAAAATCCCTTATTTTCTAGAAGTCAATATCGGAAAAAATAATGACGGCAAGGTTTAGCTCCAAAATCTACAAAATCGACGATTGGGCAGGAAAGATGGAAGAAATCTCTTTGCGATTTAAGAAACAATAGAAGTGCGGAAGCAGGATGTGATCTTTACTTGCTGTAGCATCAGTTCAGCTACGAACAGCTGCTGTCCGGTGACGTTCTGAGGTAACATCAAGCAGATCAAAATTAAATGCCTACGAACTTAAGGACCATATTGCCTGTTGTAATGTGTTGCTGATGCCCTCTACCTTAACTCAACTCTGGAAGAAAATGCTAATGGAACTATCAAAGTGATTTGGGACAAAGTTAAGAGCATTTTTATGGAATCAACAGTGAAACTAAAGCTCATAAAAAAGTTGGTCTAGATCAGAATGAGTATAGAGGACCTCATAAAAGAGTTCAATTAGGAGGTCAAGATTAGACAATTTAGCGGAAAGTACGGAAGAAGCTGCAGAAGAGGAAAAACAATTGAGCTGTACAAAATCACAAAGGATATCGTTGGACAAAACAGAGTAGATACCAATCGCCCTGTACCTGTGAACGGTAACCTGTTAGTGTCAATAGAAGGAAAACTACAAAGCTGGAAGGAAAACTTTAACTAAAGTTTAATTTTTCCAGGAGCATTGACATCAATCATCCACCAATGTACAAAGACAAGAACCACTATCCATCTTCTAAAAAAAACAACAAGGCAATTGGGCTTAATGGTATACCACCCGAGTTCCTTAGAGTTTTCCTGAATCGGCAGCCTGTACTTTGCTTTCACTGGTTAAGGCAAGTTCGGAAAACGAAACCTATCTCAAGGAGCAGAAGAACGTAGTTATCGTCAAGATACCTAAAAAAGGTGACCTCAAGAACTGCAATAACTGGCGGTGTACCACCTTTTTTTCCATCTTCCTGAAGTTGATGGGAACTTTTATTCTACAGCGAATCAGGTCTAGAATCGAGTCTACATTCAAGAGGTTCGTCGAATGCATCTGGAGATCGCTTGGTATGATAGACATGCCTGAAAAAATTATCAGCATAGTTAAAGAATCTTATCAAAATGCAAAGTCCTTCGTACTGCACAATGGACCGCTCCAAATGGATTTGAAGTGCAACATGGAGTGAGGCAATTACATGTTTTGTTCTTACTGGTGATTGACGATGTGATGACTGCAACGGTGGGTCCAAGCGAAACACTTGGTATCCAATGGAGGCCGTTTGATAAACTAAGCCATTTGGGCTATGCTGGCAGTTTCTGTTTCCTTCCAAAAAAAACTACTGTGCTCTTAACCAAATGTGTCAATCTCTACAGCAGGATATTGAGCCAACGCGCTTAAGGATTAATGCCAAAAGAAATCAAAACAATGCTGCCTGCCTGAAGGCCATAGAGGAATTATAGAGAACATCTTATAACTTTTTTATATATGACATCATTAATAAAAAAAAAAAAAAAAAAACCTAAATAATATAAGGGTTTAATAAAAAATCCAAGTGATAAACCCAACCAGAATATCTATGGCGCCATAATAACTAACTGAAAAACTTAAACACCAACACCATAGAAATTTTCTCAGGATCAAGATTTGCACTAATCCTCAATCCTCAACATAATCCCCAAAAAAAACTATTTTCTTGGTTGACTTCTTCCACCATTTCGTTCTATTCATTTGAAGATATTCCAAGAACCGAGTTCCTTAATTTTTAAAGAAACGTATCTTGCGAATCAGCTTTACGAAGAAAAAAAATGTCGAAGAGAAAACCTGTCACTTGAATAGTTAATTACCGTCTTTGCACCATCACAGCACCTCACCTTAAAAATAACAGTACATTGACGCGACGCGACACAGGCTCCAAACTGTACGTGGTCTAATACATTATGTGACAAGCAGTGTAATTTTCTTCTAGAGTTTTCAAATTTTCTTTTTTTTTTTTTATTTGTTTATTAACAAAATCTCAAAACCAGTAGCTTACCACAAAGAAAAGAGTAAATTTTCAAGAAAAAAAAAACAAACTTACCTTGCATGTTTGGAAAAATGCCCCAACATTAGATGAGGGAAACACATCCCCGTCCACCACCGGTGGTGGTAATGTGGTATCCATAGTCTGATTATAATGCGTAATCCAATTAAATTGGCCAAATAGACGGAGGCTATCGTGTGAAATGTGCAAATTTTATTGCCGAACGTTTTCGCGCATGATTGTCGATTGCAAAAGAATTTGGCTCAGTAAAAAAGGGGTGACAGGTGCTTTAACGATGAGGAAGAAGACACAGAGTGTGTATACACCACCTGCTGTCACGCTGGAGGAACACAATAAATTATTATGAATCGTCTTCCCTTATTTCTGTTCAAGTTTTTTGTTTTTTTTTTTTTTGTTTTTTTTGCACAACACTCACTCAATGCACGCTTCAAAAAAAAACTCCTAAGTGGTTGTTTTGTTTTTGTTTATATTCAACAAAAAAGTTATTACTTGTTAATTAATTAAAATAAATACAAAATGCCACAATAAGTTGCTACTATATCAAGTTTGTTGATGGGTAAAAAGAAACAATCTTAAAGCAATATTTAGTCATTGACGTCACCATTTTGTTGCGCGCACGAAGCACAGTTCATAATGAACACACTAGATGGCAGCACTATAGGCATCTTACAGATTTATATCTTTAAATGTAAATTAGTTTTTTCTTGCTATTGCACTACACACTCTGTTTTTAATATTTTCTTCTTAGTTATTGTTTATTATTAAATAATATTTTTTATTATATAAATTTGTAAACAAAAGTATCTTAAGGATTGTTGGACAAAAATTAAACACCGTAACATAGCAAAAAACACCTCCGTCTTTGAATTGAGCAAAACTAACACTGACTTAAGATTCTCTTAGGCATTTCTTAACAACTCTGTTCGTGGCGTCTTTCAAGACATTTTTTCGAACTTAAAAATTTCCTTTAAATAAAATGTTACCTGTTCGAATGCAGGTAACACAGGTGAGACTGTTTTTTCGCTGTTTGGGCAGAACCCACAAGAGAAACACTCCGATTCTCTTGAAATTCGACATGGAATCGAAGAGGTGTCTACCTAAATGCTAAATGGAGGTATATTTTGAGGAAAATAACAAAACCAGCGTATGTTTACTCAAATGAAACCAAACATAATGGACGTCGAGACATCAGATGGGTAGTTTGGGAAAAAAAGGGTTTCTTATTGTTTGTCTTTTGAGTTTGAATTTTGCGTTGGATGCATCAGGCTGATTAATGACTAAAAAAAGACACAAAGCACGAATTGACCCTCAAGTACTAGAATTATATACATGAAGATGTGGGAAGAGAAGTTAATGGTGTTCCCTTCTTAGTTTAAAAAATGAAAATAAACCAAAAAAAGGAGTTAATTGATTTCAAGAAAATATATTTCTTATATAAGAGAAGAAAAGAACAACAGAATTCGACACATGACTCATACGCAATTTAAAGATATAAATGGTTGGAATTTCAGGATTTTCTTGGCCATTAAATTGACAGTTTGTTGATCAATGATATCAAATCAAAATCATCTATCTCTCTATCGTCGAATGAAAATTAATTGGTTGGATTTAAAAAATGCTTCGCATTCCATGAAGATTTTCATCAATACCACAAAATTAATTGTAACATTTTTTGGAATTTTATTTTTAGGAGTTATTTATAGATAAAATCTCTGAAAAGTGATTTGCATTAGGAAAGTTTTCCAATTTGATTTTTTTTAATAAACGACTCTTCTTATGTTTATACTTAAATGACCACAAACTGTACTACTAACAATTTAAATAATATAGATTGTATAATTTTGTGATCATATTTATCGTCAAATAAAGATGTTTCTCAAAATATAACAATTCCTCACCATACCGGATGGAATCTTTAGAAAATAATACATCAAAAACTAACGAACAGCAGTTAAAATAGTTTTCAAACGTTTTGATTCTTATTTTACATGATGCCATCATTAGAAAGAAACATTAATAGTGAGCTATGATTATGAGGAGGTGTGCGTATTTTCCTTTTACTAAAATAGTTCAAATAGTTTTGAAAAAACCTTTTTTATTCAACACAACAATTTAAATTAATTATTTCGCTCCGAAAACAACTCAATTTGTTGAAAATTGTAACACCATTCCCCCTTAAGATATGCAACAAATTTCACAGTCATCAATTTTTTTTTAAGTTTGCTGTCCTTTTTACTTGCGATTATAGGTACTATAATGCAAGTTATGTATTTGTGGAGATTAAAAATTATGAGATAACAATCGAGCATGACATTACGATGATAGAGAAACATATTTGAGTTTCTGGGGCAAAATTCTGTCCGTCTGCCTGTCTTTCCGTTTGTCTGTATGGATATGTTTTGGACTTTAGCCTAAACGGTTGCTCGAAACGTCTTCACATTCAGAACTTAAGGTTATTTTGATATTCTACAGAAGTGTTTTTTGATTTTTTTTTAGCTCAAGTATTAACGGTACCTGCCATATAACCGTTTAGTAAAAGCTTAGTTTTCTCCGAAACGGCTCCAAGAATTTTTATGAAAAAAAAAATCAGTTAACTATTTTAGGTGCGGATCATATTTAAGTAAAAAATAAATTGTACGACTGGATCGCACGTACTTGCTCATATGTGCGGTCACATTGTCGAATTGGATCGCACGTACTTGCTCATATGTGCGGTCACATTGTCGAATAAAATTTCAAAAATAAAAAATTCTCAAAACCACAGCACTTAAGGTTTTTTTTTTTGATTAAAAATGGAGTACGCCATCACACGGGTTGCATAATAACGAATTTATGAAAAAAAGTATTTCGAATACGGATTTTGATAAAGATAGAGCTTCGTCAAAACTGTTGACATCCATGTTGTTTTTGGCCTACCAAATCTGCGTGCACCTTGCGGATTCCAATAAAAACTATGCTTAACTATGCTGTCGTCTCGTTTTCTTCAGCGCCATTTTCCCAGCTTGATGTAAATATCCACTTTTGTTTGTTCAGTTTGACTGCACAGTTCGTAGTTTGGAATTGACTGTGACAATACCGGATGCTTTAGGATGTAAGACAGCCAGCAATCAACAAAGGCCTCTGACCTGCTCGAGATGTTTGGAAGTTGCATTTCCGCATTTCGAGGGCATAAAGCACTTTGTTTTGAAAAAAATTTTTAAGTTGGTGGGAAGCGATATTTTTCCGGAGTTCCAAATGCTTTGTGCGCCTTATTAATTTTTTATCGACGTCTAGGTCCATTCCGTCATAAACACAACACTACCTACATATATATCTGAACTGCATCACTTCCTCTATGGTCTTCAGCTCCAGATTAATTTGTTGTTGTAGGTTTCAGCCAGTGTGCATTGTTTTTTTTTGTTGGGTTAATCCTTAAGCTCTACATTCTGCATCACATTTTCAATCGAAAACAAGGACAAAATTGACGACAAAACATGTATTTGCCTCACTCCCTGCCACACTTCAAATTCATCATAAATCTGTCCAAAGTGCCTTACGATGCACCTGCGTTGTTATAGGATTCTTTAATTATGACCAGAATTTTTCCAGGTATGGCTCTTATACCAAGCGATCTCTACAGAGGAATGATCGACCGCTGTGAAAATAAGCTTGATGCCTCTTGAGTGTAGACCATATCGCTGGGGAAAAATAGTTGTCTTAAACTTGGGGAAGACAGACAAAACGGTGATACCCCTGGTTATTGTCGTTCTTGAGGTCACCCTTTTTAAGATATCTTGGCGAATGCTCCATCTTTCCACTCCTTTTAAAATGTTTCGTTTTGCCAACCAGTGAATACAAAATACAGGCTGCTGCTTCGAGATCTGCTCTTTGAAACTCAGCCAGTGTGCCATCAAGTCCGACCGCCTTGTTTTTTTTTCGAAGAAGGATCGCTGTTCTTGTCTTTTTACTTATTAAAGGGTTGATATCAATGCCCCTAGTAGACATATGTATATCAAGCTGGAGATTAGAGTTTGAACTTTGGCCATCATTAAGTAGCTCTCCAAAGTGTGTCCTTTCCACCTTCCGAGTTGGGGTTCCGTTTGAATTAAACAGAAGATGGTTAGTAGTAATTTTTTTCAAACGATATCCTTCGTGATTTTATATAGCTCTTTTCCGTGTGGTGTGTTATCTTACCCCAGGTGTATCCTGGAAAATCCTGAGATATCTAACGCTTGCCTGCTTGGTAACGTTTCAGATACAGTCTCCATAAGTCGCTCTTAATTTAATCTCACATTACCTCGATTGGTTCATTATTAATTTTCTACAGGGGTTATGCTTTGTCATTTAGGATATCTGCAAAATTATAATATCTTTTACTATAGAATTTGATTTTAACATTAAGTCTACTGGATGCTGCCTCTGAATGTCACAACAGCTGTTCGTTACTGAAGTGTAGCATGATGATAGCTCCTAGATCCGCACTTCTATGTCACTTACCCAATCCGTGCTTACTCAAAACGCTCTCCCGGCCTGATTTTCCGCGTCAACCTTGGGATTGAACCACCATGATGATTAGTGTCACTTTTTCGAACTTTGTCATACTCCATGTTAAAATGGGCGTAGAAAGAGGTTTTGTCTTCATACGTCGCAAAGTTTGTCAATTGCGATTTTGCGATTTTTGAGCTGCACCTTACCTTTATTATTTTTGCCCTTCCTTAGCCAGCATTATACCATCACCATTGAATCTCTGTTTGCTGCTCAGCTCTTTTGTTTTCACTAAGAAACCACCAAAACCCTCAAACAAAAAAGTGCTGGAAAGCATTTTCTTCGCCTAAATAAAACTTTTCGAAGGTTTTGTAATTGCGTTTTCTTCAGATCTTTTACTGAAAAGGATTTTCAAACTTCTACAAATTAGTAGGTTTGTGTAGTTTTTCCAAAAAAAAATTAAATCACGATCTCCTTCACTTGAAATCAGTGTTCAATCAAAGCAAAGTCTCTCCTAAAACCATGCAATGATTTTTTTCCATTTTTTCATTTTTCAAGTTTGCTGCTCAGCTTTTTGTTTTTACGGAGATGCAATTAAATAATTAATGAAAAAAGGCCTAAAAACTCTTTTCTTCGACTGAATAAATCTTTCTCACGTTTTTAAGTTCTTCAAACAGATTGTGAAGTTCTTTTTGAGAAATGGTTTTTAAATCATCTCATCTCTTTCAATTGGAATCTAAATTAAATAACATAAGAACATCTCCCCTAAAACCATGCAATAAATTTCATCATCTTCAAATCATCTTCAAGTTTGCTGCTCAGCTCTTTTGTTTTCATCGAACTCGATTCTCTTTGCCTTGGATTAAATTGTAATTTTCGAAGACAGTGGGGATATTTTACTCTTAGGGAATTTCTATGAGATCTTCGAATTTGTATGTTTGTGTAGTTCCATAGAGTTTTTTTTATTTATATCCTTTGTGTTTTCTCATAATGGACTAGAAATAAAAATAGTTCTTAGTCACGTATACCCACTCCTTGTACTCATATATATGTATTTATGTTTCTAACAAAGCATAACAATTAAATCCATGCTCAAATCTATCCATGGACATGTGTTGGGTTTTGTAGGCTTCCACAAAATGGCGGACTCCCCACAACTAGTTTTATATAGAAAATGAATACCAGTTATGGACGGGTGTGTATGGTTTTTTTATATCATTTAAAGCTGGAATGGAAGATATGCACTGAAGAAATGCGATCACCGATAATGGTAACGTCAATGGTTCTAAGAAGATGCTGTGTGTCTGCCTGCAGCAGCATCATTCTATTTTTGTCTTTTTGTTTTGATGTGGTGGTTCGCTTTTTTGTTCCTTTTTTAAAGCGGGAAAGATAACCATTGCAGTGTGTTGTACAACACAAACAATGCTTTTCAATTGATGTGGAGCATAATAGGGAATCAACAATGCAAAATGATGAGATTTAAATCAAAGTTTCTTAACAACTTTATACGTGGCTTATATGATAAGTTTGAAAAGGTAAGCCAAAACAAAAAAATCCAACCAACTTATTGTGTATTCATGAAGATTGCTGAGCCTAAGTACTTTGCGAAACGCCCACATATTTTTTTAATGGAATTTTTTAATCAATCTCATATCATCGCAAGACGAAGAAGACATGCTGACCCTGACATTTTAAGCTGTTGAAGCATCTTCAGTTGATTTGAAAATCACAGAATTTCCTACTCAAGAGAAGTCTCGCAACATCTTAGCTAAGCACGGTATTTCATAGGCAAAAAGGTTTCTGCAAAAGTATCTACGGGACAACATTTTGCGGCGCGGTTCTTGTGCGGGCTAAGATTGTTTTTTTTTTTATTTATTTTTTTGATTATTGAGAAAACCAGTTTTATTTTGAAGCGAGAGAGAGAGTTTGTGGTTATAAATTAGTTACTAGGAGCGAGCAAAGATATAGCCTTACCTCAAACTATGAATTATGCACAAAACGTTGTTTTTATTTTCAGTGTGAGGTTTTTATGCTGAGCTGCCGCTGCGTTGCGGCTTCTTATGGGTCGTTTTAAAAAATACAACGTTTCTGTCGATTCAATTATAAATACTTAATTTCAGATTCATAATGCGTCGCTGGCTGGTTGAGCGGATTGGAATTTTTATATTGAAGTATTTTTTATTTTTTTTTAATGCTTATGTTGTACACAATTATTAATATTGTCTTGCACACCAAGCAGCGCACGACAACCGACCCAAGTCTTGCCACCACCATGTCATGTCAGTTGGGTTGGTTACAGGCAGTTTTGTTGACTTGTTATTAAACATTTATGGACATTTATATTTGGCTTGGTGTTTATATGTTAATAGCTGGCTACACGAATAAACCAAGTGAAATCATGATAGAAAATCATTAGTTGCTTGTTGAATGTAAGGGACGAGTACAAACGTTTCTATGAAGTTAAGTGAATTAACCTAAATTTTGGAAATTGGCAGTTAGACATTGAGATGGCAATTAAAAGATTTGTTTCCGTTAAGACCTTAAGACCTTAAGACCTTTAGATAAGATAAAGGGATTAAATGATCATATGAGATTGGTACTTTAATGGCCACCAATTTTGCTTGAGATGTCTTAATTAAACTCAAATTAACACATTTATTTATGGGAGCTATTAGAGTTGAATAACTGAAGGCAAAGTTTGACAGTTCCTTTAACACTTAACACTAAAATTTCTATAACAAGAACTTAAAGAGTTACAAGAATAATATAAAGAGTTTTTCAAATGGCGCGGGTAAATTTTGACGGCCTTTGGTGTCTGTTGAATCTGTTGTTTATTATTCGGAATCATCACCACCATTGTAAGTATTTGTTGGTACCAACGTTGCGTACGTTGCGCTCATTTTAGGGTAGACGTTGTTGCCCTTCAGAGCCAACTCTTCAACTTTTTGTAGCCAAATTTGAGAAGACCGGCTAATCATCCAACATCGCAAAATTGGCTGAGAACATCGCTGCAGTTTGGAAAAGTTTACAACAGAAACCAAGGCAGTCGATTCCTGGCTGTGCACAAAAACTTGGCACTTTACAGACTTCAATTTGGCGATTCTATTTGGCCTACGTCTCCCCCTATAGGTCCGGGGACACAATTGGCCTATGGTTCGGGTGCCCCTGCAGTAAGCTGCTACCAACCTACATATATGAGGTTCAGCAGGTGACAGTGTATCCTAAAAAAGTAACCGTTTGTTGTGGATTTTAGGCCGTTGGCGGCGAAGTACATTGGTAAGGCGGTTACCATCAATGGTGAGTACTAAAGAACAAAGATAACTAACTTCTTACGACCCAAGTTGAATTATATGGACCTAGACGACATGTGGTTCCAGCAGGACGGTGATATGCGCCACACAGAGAACGCCATGATTGACATTTTGAATGAACCATTTGATGGTAACGCATCGTAGAATAGATGTAAATTGGCCACCAAACATGCGATTTGACCTCCCTAGATTTTTCCTTTTGGGGTTTCTCTAAATCGCAGGTCTTTGAGAATAAACCAAAATCAACTGATACCCTTATCACGAGCATAACACAGGCCATTGCTCAAATTCAGCCGGATAAATGCAGAAGATTCATTTAATATTGAACCACTTGGATCCGTATCACTGTAAGAATCCCAGGCGGGCATTTAAAAACTGTCATATTCCATGTATATTGACATACATGGGTCTTTTAAATAAAAAAAGAATTTTGTTAATACCTGACACAGAGATTGTTTTATTCAATCTCAACATCAACCCACCCTAATTGAAAAACCTTTTTAAACCGTTTATGAAGATTAAATGTCAAAAGGCTCTTTCATCTCTTATCGATGCCACTTATTCAATTGAATTTGTTACAAATAACGCCATTTGTGTTTAAAACAGCCTCAATAAATTCAGAAAGTTATCCCGTAGCACTCCTTAACATCTTCACATTTAAATTAATAAACAATTGATTGCAAATCGAGGGAACAAAACTTTTCAAAACTGATCACAATTGACTAAAAACTAAAACATTTTATTTTTGTAGAAAATGCCAAAAGGCAGGATAATTCTGAAGAAGCTAAAACAAAGAAATAAAATCTATGTTTTTTGAACAAAAAAATACCAAAAGCTGCTGAACTAATCCAGTTGTTACAATACGAATACAAAATTCCTTGCAAAACTTAAAGCAAACACTACCCAAAACAAAAGAGCTGAATAGAAAACTTGATTTTGAAAGATTGCCTTTTTACACAAAGGTTTTGCGCGCAAAACAACTTCTCATCCCGCCATAAAATTTGCACTAGTTTGTTACTGAACAATGAATGTACAAACATAAAAATATAATTCCCTTTAAGGATCATCACAGATGTACATTTAAATGCACTCGTGATCCACGTTGTTGCCACAACGTTTTATATTCATTTATTCTCGGATTCTTCAGGAACATCATCCCAAAGATTAAGAAAAGTTTTTCTAGGCTATTTTTATAGGACCTCGACCATCGTCTTACCAATGGCCCTGCAATTGACCATTTACTCTGACAGCAATGAGGACAGCCCTTTGAGTTGGGGAATCTCGTCAAGATCTTTCAACTTCCAACATCAGTTGATTTGGTCTTTGTTATTGGTTTGGCGCGAAACAACAACAACTCAACGATACATACAAACAAAACATAAATATGTAAATAGCTCTTGTGTGAGAGGACCGGTCTGCAGGCGGACCAAACATAGCAACGCCATTACGTCTCAAAGATAAAAACGGTTTTTTATGTTGGCCTTACCTTTTTCTTGGTGGCTTGTCTTCTTCAATAATTGATGCTTGTGTCCAGCTGGTTGCGCGGGTTTTTTTTTTCTTGTTGTATTTTCATTTTCGGATTTTTTTTTATGAAGACGGACCACTTTCCAGAGACACGAGCTTAAAAAGGGTCCACCAACATTATAAATTGCATTTTTATCCTCAAGCCTCTTCTTTGGATATTCCAAGCACGAGTCTTATGATGCGTTTAAGCATACGACCAGGGTTGGCTCTGTCAATAAAGAACGCAAGGCTCTGAAGAAACCTGGGCCACCGCTTAAGACTATTTAGTAGAAAAAGTTGAGATTCTTGCATTTTTAATAAAATTTTTTGAACATTTATTGAGTTTCGTTAGATTTATGGGTTTAAGACCTGACGCCCCCTTAAACAAAATTGAACAGACTTAAGTTAAAAAAAACGTACATGAATAACAACAGGGGTCACTTATATCAACACCATGCAACCAGAAAAGCTCTTTTGCAGGCCCCACAAAATACGTGCCCCTAGGCCCTATTTTGTGCAAATCCCCCTCTGTAAATTGTGGTTTGTTTTTCCTTTTTTTTAGTGTTTTCATGCTGAAGACTGGAGTTCATCGTGCTTGTGCAAAGGAGAGCTGATTAGCAGAAGATTGCAACAGCAACAGCCTCACCATTGGTGCACTGATGATGCAGCACGAGCGCAGCACACTGATTTTCTGGTTTCAAAAGGATACTTTTGTCCAGTCGTTTTTGTTTTTTCCTCGTGCTTTCGCCTCCTCGCAAATTGCCCGCATCCCCTTTTGCGCTAGAGTTAATGAGTTTATTTACACAGCACGTACCAATTGTCGCCGCCGACGTTGTTGGTTTGATAGAGACCGATTGTTTCTAAATCTAGCTGTCGGCTAATAGATGTGTATGCCTGCGTTTGTCTGTGAGTCTAGATTACAACAGGACTTCAAAACGTTGTCAATGACCGGATTATGGACGTATAGGCGTAAGGTGGAAGCACCATAAGACATTCAAAGAAACACATAGCCATTGGGATATTGGATGTAAGCAACCAATTGGTTTTGTAGTCTTGCAACTGATCGAAATTCCCATTTGGGATCATTAGCTCTTCGGGTGTCTATTGAGTATAATGCACATGTATACAGAAGACGCTACTGCAAGAACCCATTCGCCCGACACGAGATCAAGACTTGAGATGAATTTATTAGTTTTTTTTATTATAGCTTGTAGGCTTTTGCTTTTGTGAAAGGTAAAACGAGGTATGAAGATGGTGTTGGTTTTCTAATGGGTGCGGGATGGGAGAAAAGAGAATGTTCTTGGCATGATGTTGGATTTGTTTCTTGGATCAAGTTATTTTTTCAGGTTTTTCTTTGAATTTTTAATTGATTTGGAAATATTGTGATGGAAGTAACCTGCTGGTTGGAGATTTTTTTTTTTATTGGAAAAGTTCTATTTTAATGGGTCACAGATTACTGCGAGCTGTGTCTAGATTTAGTAATTATGGAAATTGGATTTTGTGTTTTTTTTTCTTTAGGTGGGTATTGTTTAACAAAATGGTTCAATGTATGTGAGTTAGCTTATTTTATTTAATGATCCACCACATAATTATCAGTTCGGCTTCAATTGGTGGCAGAATAAATGAACTAAGAAAATCCAGTAGAACACAATTTATATCGAGGTTTGTATGGAAATTTAAAAAAGTGGTGGCCATTGCTACATACAAATCTTAGGATTTGAGTTTTAAAACTTTATGTCTTATTAATTAGTTCAATGCGTAATGTCTAAGACATATTTCCTCTGTTGAATGGCGTATCGTCAGGTTTTCTCAACTACCAAACCTTTATAACTCGATTTTAGAATTTCATTATTTTCAATTGATCTTTAGAAGACTCTTGAGTTTAAAGCAATCTTTAAAGTAAGTTAAAAAAGGCTAGGTTTTGATTTAGTTCTAAGCTCAGGGGTAAAGCAACTTCGGATTGCTTCGCAAAGAAGTATTGAATAATTTCTAGAAATAGAGCGCCGGTAGAAGATGAGAAATGAGATCGGAGATCAGTTTAATAATGAATGCCAGTGAACTAGCCTTAGAATGCTAGAATGCAATGTTTTATAGACCAGACGCCGAAACTCTACCAATCCATCAGAAACATGTCGCAATATACACCACGATGGACATACGGAAAGGAATATCTGATCACCGATTCAAGTAGTGTACTTTAATAATTTGTTGAACCGAAAAAATGGAGATTGTAACATTTTAAGATTACGACCAAGCATTGAAGAGATACAAAAAGCGATTAATCGACCCAAAAGTAACAAGGTCTGGGAAGCCGAGCTGATCAAACATAGAGGGCCAACACTACATCAAGCAATTCATGAAATCATAATACATAAATAGGAACACGAAGTCATGTCAGAAGACTGAGAAAAAAGCATCACAGGTTCGTACATATGAAGGAAGATATCACAATGTGCAGCACTTATAATGGTATAACATTGTTGAGTACATCCCATAAGATAATCTTCTATATATATCCTTCAAGAACGGATAGCCCCATACGGGAAAACCATAAACGGCAACTATGCATGTAGTTTCATACCAGAGAACTCAATAATTAATCACATCTTCACCAGGAGGATTCGTAGTTCCGTATTCCCATACCACCTCTGTTCATAGTCTTTGTTAGACATTACATTACATATTGATCTGCTCCGTAGATAAATCTACAAAGTAGAGACACTTATGAGCACTGGCTACTGAGGCCATCGGCTCAGACAATTACAAGACCACACACAAGACGACATTGATACAGGACATAACAGAAGATAGTTAGAGGACGGAAAAACAAGAAAACACATAACACATGTCAACAGCACGCAGTTGGTTTTCGGACGGTCCTCCATCTTTCCACTAACCACGCGCAACGATGCTTGATTTCGCTGATCCCACGGGAAGCGATGCTTTATCGGAGCCAAGGCCGTTGACAATCTTCGTTAGATTTTCTAACAAATCCATATTAATCCCAGCCCAAAAAACAGAAGCCCTTCCAGTGAGACGTTCATAAGGTGGTCATGGAATTGTAGCCAAAACGCATCTTTTTCCATCTTTTTAAATCTAATTTGGGGAGAAAAAGCCCTAAAAAATATTTCCCACCTTTCCTTGCGTCTCCTGCTTCAGAGACATTAAACCGTCCCTGAACTTTATATAGGAAAAAACGTTTTTTGTAAAGGGTGTTTTTTTTAGAGGTATAGAAATTTAAGTTGGCAACACTATTTTAATTGGTGACCATTTTGTCAGCTGTCAAATGATTTATTTTAAGTTTTATTTGGCATTTCAACATGAATAGACTGACGCTTGAACAACGCTTCCAAATTGTGCAAATTTTGAAAATCATGTTTCTCTCCGAAATACGTATCGCGCATACTACGTCCATTTTACGGTCTACATAATCGTCCATCAGAGCAGCTAATTCGATTAAATATGTAACGTTTTTGCACCACGTTTACTTTAAATGAAAATATGCATCCACAGAGACGTCATTAAGTGCGAACAGAAGAAGTCATTGCTGCTGTAGAGCGTAGCATAGAGTGGAAGACCCGAATCAATCTATCTGCCATCGTGCACAGGAATTGGATATGTTTTCACTTTATGGAAGATTTTGCGGAAAGATCTTGGTTTGGGTACTTACAAAATGCAACTCGTGCAAGAAATTAAGACACAGGATCACCTAGCAAGGTGTAAATTCGGGGAATGGACCCAAACCAAGATTGCCGTTGATCCCAATTTTCGTAAGCGAATTTTGTTTAGCAATGAAGCTCACTTTGGTTGAATGGATACGTCAATAAACAAAACTGCCGTATTTTGAGTGATGATAATCCCCAAGTGTATGTTGAGACACCGTTACAATCACAAAAACTGACTGTTTGGTGTGCTTTATGGTTTGGTGGAATTATTGGTCCGTGCTTCTTTAAAAACGATCCTGTCTCGACAGGACTTTTTTTCATCAATTGAAGAACCAAGATGTGCAGGAGCTGTGGTTTCAACAAGATGGCGCAACATGTCATACAGCTCGTGCCACAATTGATTAAAGGAAACGTTTGGTAACCGCATAGTTTTACGTTACAAACCCGTGATTTAATGCCACTTGACTATTTTAGTGAGGATATGTTAAGTCACCAGTCTACGCCGATAAGCCTGAAACGATTGACCACTTGGAGGATAACATTTGCCGCGTTATTGCCGATATACGGCCACAAATATTGGAAAAAGTCACCGAAAATTGGACCTCCAGATTAGACTATGTCTGACCCAGCCGTCGCGGTCATATGACAGAAATCATATTTAAATTATAATGCCAGAAAATTATCTTTCGAATAAAGTAAATTTCATGTCGGTCTAAAAAAACCACCTTTGTTTTATTCCATTTCAAAGTTCTTTACCTTTTAAAAACAAACGCCTTTTATTACCATCCAAGAAACGGGCAGAAACAGAGTGTTTCACTTTATTTCTTTTGGGCGCACAAGATGTCTATTTGCCTTTTCTTCATCATCGCTTCCAGTTCACAGCTTTGACCATTCATACATATACAATGTTCCAACTTGCTGCTCTTAGACTTCAGCAATCCCACTAATTTGCTAGGCCTCGGCATCCGTATAGCTCGGTCGAGGATCAGTACCAAGGTGTAGCTAGATTTTCCTTAGATGTCCATTGCCTAAATGTGATTTCTCCTTTAGTCGCCTTTTATGACAATCGAGGAGGTTTTTCAGGAATATTCTAACCCATCCTCAACACCGAAGATGAGGAAGATAAATTAAATTAAATACATTTATTAGTACGACAGCTCCTTAAGGAGCCAAGGCCTAGTGACTTATACTCTCAACCATTCCTGTGTGTCTGTTGTTAATCTGCAAGAATGGAAGGGACCTACAGTTTACCGCCGAGTCCGAATAAGATGCACTTTTTCGAGACAAATTTTACTCCTGGAGGTTTTGTCTGTTCCTCGCAAGAGGCAGTACCCCAGAAAAGAGGCATTACTGATGAGAATGATAATCCCACACAATATAACCTTTTAAAGGGCAATATTCTCTCAATAAGCCTAATCCTTTTTGAGGGTAAAAGACAAGAAGCGAGTAATATTCTTGATCAAAAATTAACAGTTTTCGTCAACTATTTCCCTTCTTGAATTTAAATCAAAAGCAAAAAGATGATTTACTGCAATCACATGGTTCATTTAAAAGACAAACAAGACACTTACCGCTATTCAACACCATTTTCAGATGGAAAACTTGTATTGTCTAATATGATGGATTTTCTACCTTCCAAGATAAACCGTTTACATCTCCCACCATCTCCTCAACTATCTACAACTTGATTGAAGCTCTAAATCCCACTGTTTTTCCACTTTTCCGAAAGACGAATGAGATTGTCACTTAGGTGTAATAAATCCCAACTCGCGATGGAGTCATGTGGTAACAATAGTTGTTATTATACCACGACAGCCTAAGTAATGACAGAAATCGTGTAAAAAGCCAAGAAATAATGCCTCCACCTAAATTGTATCAATTATATAACCCTTCTTATGTGTAATTGGCTTGAGAAAAATACAAAAAATAGTAAAAACAAAAAAAAACACACAACACCGGATGGAAGAAACGCTTTAGAACATCCTTCCGGTTTCATGAAGCTGATTCAATCGGATATTGAATAGACTCACAGGATACAGTTGATGATAATTCTAACCTCCGCTCAACTGCGCCATTATTCTTTGCGCGTCTTTCTTCTTCTGCATAAGCATACGTCTCTATGATAAACTACCTATGACAACAATTAACCTCGGGACAGTGTTTATCACTTGATCGGAGAGGTAGGTTCCACAAAATTACCAACTTGTCCACTAAATTAATTTTTTTTTTTTGGTTTTTGTCTTAAGAATTGAAAAGCAAAGCTTCATCCATGTCTACCTGGGATATGAGTAATAATGCATAGAAGCCTAAGCCTCTGGAATAAAAGGTCGACTTGTTGTTTGTCTAGTTTGGAGTTTTTTCTCTGTCCTTTTCATGTTCGATGGCGATGACAAGACAAGTCATTGAAGATTAGCACGTGCCTGGATGGAGAAAAAGGCTCCGCTTATGGTGTATCGTATGCGCAGCAGCAGCACACCTGGGACGATATCGTGGTCTGAAAATCTGAAATGTTTATTTATAAATTTGGACTTTGAAACAAGAGTTTGTTTTCTCTGCGGCAAGCTTCTACTTTTGTGCCTTTTTTGTGCAATAACTTCTTGTTATAAGTTTTTTTTTTTTTGTTGTTGTATGCTTGAGCTTACCTCCATTAAAGCCATTCAATCTTCGTTGTAAATCTTCGTTGAAAGAGGCAAAAGTGCATCCGAGAAGCAATTTATCATCCTTTGCTTCAGATTTTGCGAGTTTACATGCAGAACATGCTATACATTCGTTGCAACCATAACAGAGATTCAAAGTTCTTCGGTAGAGTTTTAGTTCAAAGTCCATCCAAAAGATAAAGGTCTTAATTTATTAGATGAGGATTTTTCTAAGATAGCCATAATCTATAATTTAATTTAAACATAATGTATCAATGAACCATTATTTTTTTTTTAATTCACATCATTTATGTGAAGAAGCTTTAGCAATTTGGGAAATAACTTATCGAGATTTCACCGAAAAAAAACCTCTTCTGAGTAATTGTTAAAAAAAACACATAATTTCAACATCAGATGAATGTCGTATTATGCGATGGAATTCGCAACGTAACGGTTGTGAGCTTGACCCCATTTTTGTTTTTAATGCTGGCAGCACTTCAATACCACATTTCTTGTGATGAACATACTTTATTTCAATTACATGAGTTTTAGTATTGACAATAAACATTGAAAAACTTACAAAGACGCCCTTTTTTCAAAATTGAGTAGTTTTAGAAATCAGTATAAAATAAGTGTCCATCTTCATTCATAAATCATAGTTTTACTTGAATAATTATAGTAAAGGGTTTTTCAATAAGAGCGCTAAAAAAGTTTTTTTTTTTAATAAAACAAAAACGGTTTTGAATATCAATGAAATTTTTTATTTTTGTAAAAGAACGTTCGATGCCATTATGCATGGAACTCGATTTTTTTTGCATGGCCACCACGGGCACGCTTGCAGAAGTCCAGACGCTAAACCCAATTTTCGATGGTTTTCAAGCATAAATCGGCCGATACTGCTGCAATTTCATGTTCGATATTCGTACGAAGTTCATCAATCGGCACTGGCTTGTTGGCATAGACCAAAGACTTGACGTAGCCCCACAGGAATCAAATCACATGACCGAGGCGGCCAAGCGACTGGACCATTTCGTGAGATAACACGTTCTCCAAACTTGGTTTCCAATAAATTGATTGTGACCGTCCTGTCCTGTTGGAATCACATGTCCCCCAAGTCCATATCATCAAATTGGGGCCAAAAATATTCGGTTATCATTGAACGGTAGCGATCCCCATTCACAGTAACGTGCCGGTCTTGATCATCACGGAAGAAGTACGGCCCAATGACGCCGCCGGCCCATAAACCACACCAAACCGTATTTTTTTCGGGATGCAATGATGACTCATGGAGTACGTGTGGATTGCTGCCTGACCAATACCGCATATTTTGTTTATTGACGAAGCCATTCAGCCAGAAATGAGCCTCATTGCTGAAGATGATTTTTCAATGAAAATCCGAATCATTTTCATGTTGTTGCTCAGCCCAATTCACGAACATACGATCCGCTGGTCAAGCGGTTTCAGCTCTTGCGTCAATTTAATCTTGTAAGGATGTAGGCCAGAACTTTTCGCAAAATTCGCCACAACGATGTCACAGAGATGCCCAACGCTTGAGAACGACGTGTGAGAGACACATTTGGGCTTTCTGCAACTGAAGCCTCAGCGGCAGCAATATTCTCTACACTACGGGCACTTCTTTGTCTCAATGGCACGGGAACATTTTCTACTGTGCCTGTGGATTCAAATTTTTCCACTAGACGCTCAATTGTTGATCTTCTAGGACGATTATGACGACCATAAATTGGACGTAGCAATCTTAACGTTGAGGCCACTGACTCCAAATTTCGATAATAAATTTTAATAATTTCGACTCGTTGTTGGCTTGTATATCTTTCCATCATAAAATGGCAAACTTTATTGAAGAGAAATGTCAAAAGAGCGGCAAGAAATATGGCGTCGTTTGCTGTCCCTGTCGCTCTACTTTTGTAGCGTCCCTGTTGAAAACCCCGATATATTGTTAAAACGCTAATGAGCCAACCTTGAGGTTTCTGTAAAGCATTTTGTTTTAAGCATTTAAATTTAAAAGATGTTAGTTGTAACTTTTCAAAATAGAATCAAAACTGTTAGGCACTTTATGCTCAGCAACAGAGCCAAACAGTTATTTAAGGATTAACAAATAATTTCAATATCTGAGTTCCTGGTTGCCTAGTGATATACGTTTATCGTCTTCATCTTCCTTATATTGCTCTATGTCTCGGGGTTACTTAGGTGGCGCTATATGGCCATAGAAACAGCGATTGGCAAGAGTAATTCTTCGCTTTATTTCAGACGAGATGTTGTTGTCAGAAGTTATAGCGGATCCGAGGTACACAAAGTCCCTAACTACCTCAAAGTTGTACCTGTCTATTGTGATGTTTTGTCTAATCCGCCGGTGTTGTGTGTCCTTTTTGTGGACAGCAGGTACTTCGTTTTGGCCTCATTGACTGCTAGTCCCATCTTAGCCGCTTCAGCTTCAATACTAGCAAACGCTCCAGTGACAGCTCGCCGAGTTCTGCCAATGATGTCTATGTCGTCAGCGTATGCTAACAATTGCACAGACTTGAAAAAAATTGGGCCAGTGGAATTAAGTTGGGAGTTTTTAATAATTATTTCAAGTAAAAGGTTGAAGAAATCGAATGATAGCGCATCATCTTGTCGGAATCCTTTTTTGACATCAAAAGATTCTGTGAGAATAGTACCAACCTTGACGGAGCAGCGAGATTTCTCCACCGTCATCCTGCACAGTTGGACGAGCTGTGGTGTGATGCCAAAACCAGACATGGCTCTGTTTAGCTCGTCTCTATGCTATCGTATGCGGCCTTAAAATTGATAGGGAGATGGTGGGTATCGATTTAGAATTCTTGGATAGTTTCCAGGATCTGCCATAGCATGAACATTAAATCAACTGTGGACTTTCCTGGCCTGAAACCACACTGATAGGGACTAATCAGGTTGTTGACGAATGGTTTCAGGCGTACACATAATAACTGTAGAGATGAGTTGGTGTATGCACTCCATCAGGTCATCTCCGGCCGCTTTAAAAAGTTTGGCGGGTAGACCGTCGCGTCCAGCAGCCTCATTATTTTTTTAGTTTAGATATTGCTATCCTCACTTCATTTTGGACGGGTGGACCGAAGTTTTATCTGTCATCCTTCATATTTAATGGTTCATTCTGCTTGACATCGGGATTTTGGTCTTCATCGCCGTTTAACAGTCTGCAGAAATAGTCCTTCCATGTACTCAGCACCGACTGTGACTCTACTACGACGTTTCCATTTCTATCTGTGCGTGTTTTTTTTCCTTGACACCTCTTGCGATTGAATTTTTCCGACGTCATACTTCCTCACAGCATTACTCCGTTGTTGTGGCGTTCGGGTTATTCGCATTCTTACCTTGGCTGCTCGGAAGGTGCGAACATCCAATATACTGAAGGCGTGTCTTATATCGATCGCAACGTGATCAATCTATTGGACGGTTTTTTGATCTGGGTGCTGCCAAGTCCCCTTGTGTATATCGAGATGAGGAAACCGTGGTGACGTTACGTGCCGCTTCAAAGTCAATTAGCCTTAGTCCGTTTTCAGACATTGTGTCATGTAGGCTATGTTTTCCGACAGTCCTACCAAATATTTCCTCTGCTTATTTTGGCGTTGAAATTGGGTGAAATTGAGCCTCAATAAACCAACCTCTCTTTTTAACCTAGTTTTTTACTATCTTCACTTTGAGTAGATTGAGGTACTCTTCTCCTTGTGCGAAAAACTAAGGCGAGGCCTTCTTCTACTGCTTTGCCTAGTCATTTTTATTCAAAGCCTCTTCGAGGCGAAGCCTTTGAGACGATTTATTCTAATTTCTCAACCCAGGCAATGCCGGTGTACATCCCTGAAGGCAGGTCGGCATTGAACCTCCTCCTCCAAAGCATAGCATCGAAAACGGGATAGATTTTTTGGGAAGATTATTTTTCTGTCGTAAACTACCAAACATCAATTATATGCCTTCAATAAGATTCATACCATTTCCAGGATAATATAATCACTTATTAAAGTCCCCTTTATCGTTCGGGATAAACACTCGATTTCCTGTTCAGCCCTAAGGAACAGCATTTGGCAATACTTTGTTTGCCAATTCCTCAGAATTATAGATGTCCATATTTCTGACAGCACGTAGCTGGAAGAAATATTTACCACACTATTCAGGAAATGCGACCTGTTAATATGAGCAAGGGCGTAACTACTTAGGTATTCTCAAAAATGCCGCTCAGAGAAAAAAAAGTGCTAAAGGAGTTCGTTAACCAAAAATTCATTGAGAATGATCAAGGCCAAATTCTTGTGGATGACGACAAATTTTTTTTTAGACATGGAAAAATCCAAAACCGGTAGGCCTGTCCGTGTTTTCTGAGGTCAACCCAGCGCACCCCATAAGTAGAGCCTTTAGGGCGAAGCAGGGAAGTGAGAGTTCTGCTCCCAGTCAAAATCATAACAATTGAAAGAAAAACAACTAAATCGAGTTCTTAGCTCAGCTCTTTCGTTTTATATTATTTTTCTTATTCTTTTATTTTAATTGTGTTTCAATTCTCCGGTCAAAATGTTTTATTCCAGTTTATTAATATATTGTGCATAATTTATATCCGAAAAGGACACGGACACAGTACAAGTTCACTATCAAACTACTTTAAGTTTATGTTTAAGTCATAAAAGGAAAAAATCTACTGATAAGGTTATGTAGTGTATTTGTGCCTTGTATACCCAAGTTCTTTTCGCAGTAATGCACAAGGAACTCTTGCATTGTATTTCACTATAGTTTTATGAGTTCTACAAAAGATAACTGGAGTGCTGTAATCAGCCTTATAGGAAACACTCGACCAAATTATAGGGAGACGTTAATTTTTATGACTGAGCAGAAGCAATTATTTCAGGATAGTGAGTGGTGTCGTTGATTGGAAGCATAGATAGGGATTTTTGTTTTTTTTTTCTTAAGATTCGAGGGTTCGTTTTGCGGAAATACCTTAAAGGTTTTATTCATTCATAAAACGTCTGTTGTCTCTATGAACTTAGGGTGCTGAAAAAATGAATTGTCTGAGAGTGCATCTTGATTATAAAATCTGATTTGGTGAATCACACAACATATTTTGAAGTAATTTAATTTAGACTCAAAGACTGTCTTTAAATGTGTTTTTTTTTTTAAACTTTTAGTTCTCCTCTACGGACGCAAAATTATTTTCAAATAAATCTTTCCTAGAATTAAGCTCAATTAAACTTTCGACAGCAAAATTTATGACGCATTTATTACAGAGTTTAACTCTTCAAACAAAGAATTATCTCCGCCTTAAAAGATGCACTTTTCCCTACAAAGTCCAACTCCTGCCAAAAGTAAATATAGTGTATAGGTTTTGTACATTGAAAACTTCTAACAACACAAATTTATTGCCTCTCTAATGCCCAATAAAAGCCTACACAAAACCTTAAAACCACTGAACCCTTCAATTTCATTATTCCAGCCCTATTTTTGATGATTCTCTGAATTCAAGAAGCCAAACTTAAAGCACACATGCAACAACAACTTTAATCAAATCGTAAGTACCTACAATCCAGCCCACAAGAAAAAAATGAAAATTAAAATACCCATTTCAGTTCTGGGTCTATCTTTCCAGACGTGTAACACGAAGAGACACATCCTACCCACGCTTATAGCATGATCCACGAAAATGCATACATTTCCTCCGCGCGACCATCATCATCATCGCAAAACGGAAATAAGACACTTATTTAAGGCCTTCTTCTATGTGTACTGCATATACAATGCCCGTAACATTTACGATGGGAATTGTACAGATGATATAATTTGATATGCAGACAGGAGGCGGGCATGGATGGGGGAAAAAGGGTTATATCCCATCTCTTCCAGTCCCTTCTTCAACATCGTGGTTGCAATAGAAGTAACAAGTATATGAAATAATAATCTTATGCTTCTCGTAGGCTAAAGGAAAAAAAAACCCTAACCAAGTTGCAAATCGAGATTAGTTCACACGATAAGCTCGACGTAGGACCCCCTCGCTTGGAACTGCTCAGCCATGAAACGAAGTAATATTCTTGGATACAGACGAAATGAAGGCTTTTTTGTATCATCTCACCTATTCTTCGTAGGGAAGTTTTATTTTATGAAGGAATCGGCCACTGAACCACGGAAACTCCATCTGAAGAGAAGAGAATCGACAGAAAATCAAGTCAAATTGAAAAAACCGCAAGTACACAGGTGTCATCTTCATGTCATCATTTGCCTTCCCGAGAAGATCATCATTTCAATAAACTATTATGTGATGATTTTTTTGCAGTTCCCATGATCTTCCCACGTTTATTGCATACATGGCATAGAATATTATTTATTGGAAGCTGACCTTCACATATCAATTTTTTTCCGAGCTTTATCTCCCATGGTCTGGAGTTTCTCGAGTTAGTCTTCTATGGTTGGCAGATTTTCCTGAGAACCACGAAAACTTATTAATTCGTAGGCGACGAACGAAAAGTTTAATCAAGTACTTAATATTATGTTGATGAAGGTCCGGACACTGAGGGCGATCATGTCTAGACTGCATAATTGTGGAGAAACAAAGTTTTTCGTTCAACTCTTTCGTTTTGTATAAATGGCGTGCAGTGATTTCACTTTCTTACATACTTAAAGGACGACATTGTAAGATGTGTGCTGTCGTGCATGGTAAAGCAATAAAATCTAACAACTTTATTGCCCTTGATTGTTTTTTTTTTCGGGTAAAACAAATGCTAAAGTCGTGCCATGATCGTTTCTTGAAGTTTGAAGTTGGTATTGTAGACGTTTGGGGGCGTGAATGAATCGTGTCATTATGTGACGATGAACTACAATAGTTTTTTTGTTCAAAGACATTAATGGTTTCGTGCAAGAAGAGCACACTGCGTGGTTTTGATTTAATTGGCAGCTATGATCGTTTAATGGTTGCGCAACAGGCTATAAAGTACTTAAGTGACTTCTGAAAGTTGGTTGTTTTATTGCGTTTTAAGAATAATGGAAGTAAGTGTAATTCCAGGGAAATCATCTTTTAGATTAATAGAATGTGAATGACACTTAGTTACACAAATAGTGATTAAAACGGAATAAAGAACTGTTTGCCGGTAGTTAATGAATTTAAATGTTCGTTGCCTCCGATTTGAACTCACGACAGATATAAGTTCCACACTTAAATAATTTTCTACAAATAATCTAAAAACTTTTTTTTTATTACGATCCCCTGCTTTATTGTGGCATTTACCTTTTTTCCAGATTAATGAGTTTATAGTCTTAAGCCTAAAAGTAAGGTGAAACCTATAAAAATTCAGAGCTGAACATCACATATTTAAAGACATGCCTTTGTGTACCTTTTTCAATCGGATTTGACGTCCGACCTAGAAGCCACCAGATGCCCATCGAATTAGCTAACTAAGCCTATGTGTATCGATCTTTTTGACAGCCCTGGTAACTCTTAAGACTTTTTAAATGATTGTTGAAAAATAAGCCTGAGTTATGTTTAATATTAAATTACATTTGGAAGGAAAATTTTATTTTTGAAGAATTAATTCAAAATAGAAATATGAGTGATGTGATGTCACACAACTGGTGTGGGGTATTAAAGTTAGCTTCAATTGCTTCACTGAACATTGAATTTGAGTTTATATAAACATCAATCAAAATTTTCCAGACAAAAAAATAATCATTCAACATAATTTTGATGTAAGAACCCTACTTCAATGAACAAAAGAGCTGAGCAGCGAACTCGATTTCATATTAAATGTATTTCTTTTATTTTATGTTTTTACTTAATTCCCAAACAGACAATTTATAAACATGAAACCATCTTGAAATAGCCACTAGCACCTGCTGTCTATCAGCCAAAAAGTGAAAAGGGTTAGCAGCCAACGAAATTAAAAAAAAAATTAAATAATTCGTGGTTTTTTGTCTCGTGCCCTAAAGATATACGTTGAAGATCTTTTTATTTATATTACTAGCAAGAAACTGGTTAGAGATTAAAACAAGGTATTTTAGAGGTGGTCAGGTAAAAGCCTCTTGGCGCAGGTGATTGTGCTAAATTTGGATACATTTTGTAGCTATTTTCGCTTCCACGTGCTATTTTCGAGTGATTAAGTGCTGGCAGAAGTTCATGGTCAAAGGTTCTTCCTTTAATATAAATGGATGCAGATTTTGTGTGATTAGGAAGATACATCTGTAAGCTATGTTTTTTTATAAAAAAGATGTAGGCTGGATATTTATTTTTTTATGATTCTTCATCAAGAATATCTGCAAAAATGTCATAATGATAACGATTTTTTTCACTTCACAACGATTTCTTCACAAATGATATTACAATCAAGGAATCCTTGTAAAGCATCCCACAGATAAAAAGTTTGTGCCGTATTGAATTTCAAAAAAAAAAAAACTAAGAAATATGTACTCCCACACAAATTAAATTCCGGAGAAGCATCAATTTATTTATTTTTTATTAATATTTTGGAACTGGTTGTGTTCTTAGACGAACCCAAGATATTTTTTTTTTTCAAAAAAGGGTTGGCTTAAAATAAATATGTATTCATTTTTTGTACGTTTTTTCTGTTCTGCAGAACAATGCGTATGCAAATGCAGAGAAAAAAGTCTTCCATAAGAGTGGTAAAAAAAGAGTTGTCTAACAATGCCTGAACTTTTGATGCTTTGAGTGTAAGTTATAAAGGCTAAGCACACATACGGCCCTGGAAAAATAATTTATACCGACAAGAGAAGCTGGTGCAGCAAAGGCTTCTTCGTTGCATCATTTAAAACATCTGTATGGGTGCAAATATATGTTCGCAAGTTTCACGATCTGAATAGAAATAAAATACTAAATCATTTTGAATATTTGAGGCCACACTCAAACACCATTCCCATGAAATTGAATAATGATTTATTCCTCTCAGTTCATATCTAGGATCTTTCATCTGTCAGATTAAACCATTAGCACAATTTGCAAAGCAGTGAATCGGCATCAAAAATGGAAGAATAACACTCCCCTTTCCCAGATCTATCCAAATCGTATTATAGATACTACTCATCATCTCTTATCACGCGGTCTATGTTGTTCCTCCTTACAAGAAGTTGCACTTTCTGTGTCGTTCTATTTAAAAATGAAAATTAAAGAAACACTTTCAAACACGGACCCTTCATAACAAAAGTTAATCACAATTAAGAACACACAAAAAAAACTAAAACATAAGATCTCGTGTCTTGAGAATTGAGATTCATGCCAAGACCCATTGACTCTGTATCTAGTTCTAGAACTAAAAATAGTAAAAATTAAAATAAAAAAAGCAACAATGGTAACTAGATTCTCACATTCGTACATGAACTACACAGTACACACCCTATAAAGGAACAACAAAAAATACAAAACACGAACGCCCATAATATCTATTCCATGTCGAACAACTAGGCGAACACAACATCTTGGCTTTAATGAAGAAAGGAAATTTGCAGCGATGACGCCATTTAATTAGCCATTTCTGCCTCCGTTGGTAAGGAAAGTCCATTTCCCATGAAGAATCGAGGCTCGCGTGTGATATAGATTTAATTTTGCTGGCTTTTTGCATTAATTTTATGGTCATAGGCAGAGGAAATAGAGTTATTTTTTTCAATAATAATAAAAGGGGTGGACCATTGCTGTTGGTTTTTACTGGGGATCGATCTGAAAGTTAAATTATTAAATAAATAAAGTTTATTTTTTTAATGCAAAAAGTGGATTTTAGATTTTTGGAACAATTTTTTAAACGAAGCTAAAAACTAATAAGACATTTAGACTTGGAAAAGTGAACAGTTGACTCAGAAACAGCTTGGGAACATTCATTGAAGTACAGAGGAAATAATAGAGAACCGAGAATGGAGCCTTGCGGTACGCCTCTTATTGCAGGGAGAAAATAAGATTAGTTGCTTTATATAATTAGTAAACGATTAATTAATAGCTTGTGTCCTACTATGGAGATAAGAATTAATCAGTTGAACTGCCGAGTTTGAAAAGTTGTAAAGTCTAGAAAGTTTTTCACAATGATTACAGTTATCAACCGTGTCAAAGAGTTTTTTTTTAAAGTTCAAAAGCATCAGGAATGTTATATCTCTGTTGTTTAAAGTTTAGTCTTATGACTTCAAGAGAAGAGAAGAGAAGAGAGCTATAGCACAATAGCATTTTTTCTATATTCAGACTGTTTTGGCCATAGAATACATTATCATTATAAACCTTTGACAAAAGGAAGTATTGAAATAGGTCTTAAATCCTTACTAACTGGATTTATTTCAAATGATATTATTTCTTATAATATCCAATGTTCAGGAAAATGGTTTGTTGTCAGAATATTGTTAAAAGTAGGCATTATTGACCTTAAGAAAATCAGATTCATTTCATCAGTACCCATAGCATTTGACCTAATATACAACAACTTTCTACAACATCGGTGCTTTCAAGCCTCGTGAAATAGAACGCATTTGAATTTCCGTAAAAATATTGGGGTGAAGTTAACGATAGACAAAGAAAAGGCGACAAATTTTTTGTTAAGTTCTTCTACATTAATAGCGTTAGATTTTAATAGAATTTGTATTCTTTGTCATACCAAACTCATGAAGATTATTTGCAAGTTGCCGGTCTCTGGAGATGAATTTAAATTTACTAGAAAGTTCCGCTATTATCGCGGATGAGATTTTGCTTACCAATATGTTATGTAACGTTCGATAATTTAGGCAAAATTCCTCTAGTTTATAGCATTTCCAGTTATTGAAAGCGCAATTTTTTAGCTGAATTAACTAACAAACTTCAACTTTTGAAGTCCTCGAGGTCCCCACACCTATTTAGTTCATGGGGGACGCCTAACGTGGTATAGGCTTTTAACTACGCCTGCGACATCCTGTGTGATTTCCGGAAAATATGTTTCAGCTCCAACTATTGCCTAGCTGCGCTGATTCCTCCTCGACTGTTCTAAGCCGTGTGCTTCTTGTTTAAAATCCATATATTTATATATCACTTCTTCATACTAAAAATCATTACATTACATTACATTTTTAATCTACTCCGTAGATAAATCTACGAAGTAGACACATTTACGAGCACTGGCTACTGAGGCCATCGGCTCAGACAATTACAAAGACAACACACAAGACGACATTGATACAGGACAGAAGAGAAGACAGAAGGAGAACGGAAAACAGAAAACACATAAACACATGTCAACAGCACGCAGTTGGTTTTCAGACGGTCCTCCATCTTTCCACTAACCACGCGCAACGAGGCTTAATTTCGCTGATCTCACGGGAAGCGATGCTTAATCGGAGCCAAGGCCGTTGACAGGTACTAAAAATCTTTAAACAGAACCTTACGTAAATGACTCCCAAGGAAGACATCTAAAAGTGTATTTGAATATTCAGTAGAGTGTGGCGCAACACTAGTATTAATTATTTAACGAAAACGTGTCATTTACATTTTTTTGACGTGATAACATCTTATAAATCGATGACAGGCTACACGTACGAAATAACATGACTCATGCATCATAAGACTCATGTTGATAAGACTCATGCTGATAAGACTCATGACTAACCACGATACTGTGGTTCTTTCAACCAAAATCGATCGCAATTTTCAAGCACTAAGCAAACATGAAAAAAGGCGCAAATTCCCAAAATAATTCCACTCAAATTCAAAAAAAAACAAGAAGAGAAAAAAAAATAGGCGGAGTTTTGTTAAAGCAGAAAGTAGATGTAGATATTAGTGTGTGTGTGTGTGTGTGTGTGTGAAAATGCAGGCGCAAATTCCCAAAATAATTCCACTTAAATTAAAAAAGAACAAGAGAAAATGTTTGTTTTTTTTTATAATTAACGCGCGCACAAGGGACTGTTTGTTTCCCTTTTAATGTAGAAAACACTGCGTGGGCATTAGGAAGATAGGGAGGGGAGAGATAGGAGGTGTCGATTAACATTGGTTTTGAATGTTTCCAGATCAAAGTGGCAAGGGAAAATCTCGCCGGGTAAATAATTCCAAATTCGTGTTGTTCGGCTAAAAAAAGAATCCCTATATTTCACGGTACGTCCGAAATTGGGCTCAAGGGTGAACTGATGAGCATTCCTTGCGAGACGAGTATTACGGGAGAAACTTTTAAGGGGAGGAATGCAGCTGGCAACTTCGAGTGGACATTTTTCATAAAAAAAAAATAAAAAATAGGCGGAGTTTTCTTAAAGTAGAAAGCAAATGTAGATATTGGGGAGTGTGTGTGGATTTAACGATAGGGTTCGTGGGTTTGAGTCAACGGGCTCTATGTTGGTGTTGCTTCCATCAATGTTTTCTTATGACGTTATCACTTAAAATTATCGTGTTAACGCGTACATTTTTGAAGGTGTTTCAGACAGTACAAGTTATTTGGCGATTGACCACATTTTCAACCTTAAAAGTAAACTTTTTTCTTGAATTTAATATTTGTATTTGATATGATAGATCTATAAAGTTGAAAATATTTCTTGCATCGTCTTAAAGGCAGTTAAATATGTGCGCTGCCTATAGCACCTGGTGGAGTTAGTTTAGTACATTTGTTTCACAGATGTGCGCTCCTTTGGTCATGTTTTTTTTCTGCGAACAATGATAAGGAATTGCAGTGCCTATTTGACATGCTCTGTTTTCTAAAAGTGCTGTCTTTTAATATTGGAGAGCCTTAAATTTACAGGATATCCATAAATTCGATACTTCGTTCAAGAAGGAGAAGCACTACCCATGCTATATTAAGGACCACGGGTTAGAACTAGCTCCAGTGATTGAATGTGCTTTAAGGATATAGAATATTCCTATAGAGTATTTCGAGTGACGTTCAGTAGCCTGAAAAGAAATCACACCTCGAAAATTAATATCAAAGTGAGCGACATTTAAACACCTTTAAACTTTCCCACAAGTCTGCATATAAATCCCTGGATTGACACAACTGAAGATCACCGATTTCGTTAAAGAAAGATCAAAAATCAGCTAAAACTAATCTGCGAAAAAAAATATTAGAAAGAAAGGCAGGTGCATTTCCAGACATGGAACAATCAAGGACTGGGAATCCTGCTGAATTTTTCTGAAGTCAACCAGGTGAATACGACAGGAGGAGATTGAGGTCTAGCATATTAATCAAATCTGAGATTTGTGATTTGTAAGAATGTGACGATTGTGCATCCAATTTTTGAGTGATATCACTGGTTGAGAAAAGTAAAGACACAGCTTAATGTTCCATAAATCATGATCACAATCCTTTTGATTGATAAAAAAGAAGAATCTATGACCAAGGAAGACATTATTACAACTGCAACATTTTGTCCTTGCTATTAACCATAACTGGGGATAATTATTTCTTCCCCCAGCCAAACTCTATCTTAAGTTTTGGGCTCGCTTGTTATAAAATCTAAACTAATACATTAAAATACTGTTATGGCGGAACTGCATACGTTAGTTATTTTTTTTAAATTTAAATCTTAATGACAAGTCACAAGTGTGCTTTGGGGTATCATTTATCTAATAAATGATAGACAAATTGTTATCTATATACAGGGTGGCACACGAATCGTGCTACTTGTTTCCGTACAAAGTCCAAATTACTAGCAAGTTAAACCCTCAGGATTTGCCTGTTCGCCTGGAATTTTGCCAAAAAATGATATCAATGGCCGAAGAAGACAACACATTGATCAATTGTTTGTTCATGTCTGATGAGGCCCATTTTGATCTTAACGGCAATGTAAACAAGCAAAATTGCCGTATATGGAATGAGTCTAATCCAGAAATGCTCCATGAGACGGAACTGCACCCAGAACGAATCACTGTGTGGTGCGCAGGCCGTACTTCTTTGGAGGTCATTTGCGGTCTATAATCTTTAAAAACAACTAACTATTTAAAATAAGTCTCCTGAATATCGCCTACAAGATCCTCTCTGCCGTACTATGTGAACGCCTGAAACCTTTCGTCAGTAACCTGATTGGCCCCTATCAGTGTGGTTTTCAGACCAGGAAAGTCCACAATCGATCAAATGTTCACGCTACGGCAGATCCTGGAAACCACCCAAGAATTCCAAATCGATACTCACCACCTCTTTATCGATTTTAAGGCCGCGTACGATAGCATTTATAGAGACGAGCTATACAGAGCCATGTCAGGTTTTTGGCATTCCCACAAAACTCGTCCGACTGTGCAGGATGACGATGGAGAACTCTCGCTGCTCCGTCAAGGTTGGTTCTGACCTCACAGAAGCTTTTGACGTCAAAAAAGGATTCCGACAAGGTGATGCGCTATCGTGCGATTTCTTCAACTTAATACTTGAAAAAATTATAAGAAACTCGCAAGTCAATTGTAGTGGGACAATTTTTTTCAAGTCTGTGCAATTGCTAGCATACGCTGACGACATAGACATCATTGGCAGAACTCGGCGAGCTGTCACTGGAACGTTTGCTAGCATTGAAGCTGAAGCGGCTAAGATGGGACTAGCAGTCAATGAGGCCAAAACGAAGTACCTGCTGTCCACAAAAAGGGACACACAACACCGGCGGATTGGACAAAACATCACAATAGACAGGTACAACTTTGAGGTAGTTAGGGACTTTGTGTACCTCGGATCCGCTATAACATCTGACAACAACATCTCGTCAGAAATAAAGCGAAGAATTACTCTTGCCAATCGCTGTTTCTATGGGCTAGGAAGGCAATTGAGTAGCAAAGCCCTCTCTCGAAAGACAAAGGAGACTCTGTATAAGACCCTAATCATCCCAGTCCTGCTCTATGGCGCCGAGGCATGGACTCTATCTAAAGCGGATGAAGATATCCTTAGTCGTTTCGAGCGTAAGATTCTTCGGAAGATTTTTGGCCCTATCTGCGTTAACGGGCTTTGGAGGAGAAGGTTCAACCAAGAACTATACGAGCTGTACAGCGACATTGACCTGGTCAAAAAAATACGCATATCACGTTTAAGATGGCTAGGTCATGTAGAGCGAATGGACAACAATGCTCCGGCTCGCAGGATCTTCGATTCCATCCCAGAGGGTAGACGCAGTCAAGGAAGACCTCGCCTTAGGTGGCGCGCTCAAGTGGAGGACGACCTCAACCAACTAGGAGTGCAAAACTGGAGGCAGCTAGCCAAAGACCGAGTTGGCTGGAGAGGCATGTTGGTTGAGGCCCAGGTTCGTCCCGAACTGTAGCGCCACCTAAGTAAGTAAGTAAGTAACTATTTAAAATAAAATTTAATTTTCTAACCAATAAAAAAAATAAATGAAATACATCGATTAAAAAAAAAGTTATTTGAATTTCTTATTGTAGCACAATTGGTGCGCCCTGTATAATGCATGGGAACATTGAATACATAATTGCATAATGCTTAAGATTATATGAGAAATTATTTTGCTGCAAGCTGTCGCATCCTTCCGTGAAGCTATTTCCAGAACCTTAAACATAACGTTGAATTTAATGGCTTACTCTATAACTTCCTTTTTTTAAATAATTTTAACGATCTTAAGTGGACTCACGCATTGGATTAATCTTAAATTAAAGAACAACTTTAACTTCTGCCTCACTTATATCTTAACAAACTATTCATAAAAAAAAACTTTTCCATTTAATAATTATAACTCACCTGTACAGCGCAATTGAGGAAACAATTATTCTGGCCTGGTCCATTGAGAAGTCCCTTCGAGGTTGGTTCCAACGGCGACAGCATAGCTGGAGCACTCAGCAGTTGCATTATACGTTTGTGCTCATTATTGTTAAAGTACGATTGTTGTTGATTGAGAATCGCTTGTGAGTTGTTGCACATACCACCCGGACTGCGATAGAGTGTTACTGCACTCATTGGCGAAGCCATTTTTCACAATTCCAAGAAAAAAACAACTTCAACTTTGACCATGGATAACTAACTTGCTAGCGGCATATCTGCAAAGAGAAAAGACAAAAATGCACTTATAGTTTGAAAAACATAAACAAAAAAAAAAACACTCGCAACATAATTATTTAGATAATAAGTTCTGATCTAAATTCGTATCTAATGGTAACTCAAGTGGGATAGAGAACCTGTCCTGCTGTCGTCGTCTAGCTGGAGCTCACACAGCCCACACGTAAAGCCATTCATTCCAAACGACGACGACCGACGACGACGGTGTACTCGATTGGTGGGAGATTAAAGCGATTTTCTGCTCCAGATCGAAATTAATTACGATCACGCGGAGGAAATTTTCCAGATTTTTTTTTCTGTATGGTTTAGATGAAAAGCCAAAAGCTAAGTGGTATACACCTGTTTGTGGCATAGTTGGGTACCGGTTATCCGGATGATGGTTTATAGACGGAGCTTATATCCTATTTCGATCATGAATACATTAAGTTGGAGCAAATTGCATCGCTGGGTATGGAGTGATCTGTGGATTATTATGTTGTTGTGGACGTATATGAGCAGCAAGTAGGAGGTGAATTATGTAGGTTGTATCTAGGTTGCAAGATCTGAGAGGAAATCGAATTTTTCTTTCGTCTTATGAGGAACTAAGATGATGATATGCATGTATAGTATGTGCTACTATGGCTTGTGTGGTGGAATTTGAGTATCTTTTGTAGAAACTGAAAATTTAGAAATAATTTAAAACTTCAGCCGAATGGATGATAAGCCTTGATAAACTTCCAAAACTGACAGATGAGTAATTTTAGGCCTTAAATAGTAACTCTGGTACATGGTCGGAAATGGCATAAAGAAATACTTACTTACTTAGGTGGCGCTACAGTTCGGGACGAACCTGGGCCTCAACCAACATGCCTCTCCAGCCAACTCGGTCTTTGGCTAGCTGCCTCCAGTTTTGCACTCCAAGTTGGTTGAGGTCGTCCTCCACTTGAGCGCGCCACCTAAGGCGAGGTCTTCCTTGACTGCGTCTACCCTCTGGGATGGAATCGAAGATCCTGCGAGCCGGAGCATTGTTGTCCATTCGCTCTACATGACCTAGCCATCTTAAACGTGATATGCGTATTTTTTTGACCAGGTCAATGTCGCTGTACAGCTCGTATAGTTCTTGGTTGAACCTTCTCCTCCAAAGCCCGTTAACGCAGATAGGGCCAAAAATCTTCCGAAGAATCTTACGCTCGAAACGACTAAGGATATCTTCATCCGCTTTAGATAGAGTCCATGCCTCGGCGCCATAGAGCAGGACTGGGATGATTAGGGTCTTATACAGAGTCTCCTTTGTCTTTCGAGAGAGGGCTTTGCTATACAATTGCCTTCCTAGCCCATAGAAACAGCGATTGGCAAGAGTAATTCTTCGCTTTATTTCTGACGAGATGTTGTTGTCAGATGTTATAGCGGATCCGAGGTACACAAAGTCCCTAACTACCTCAAAGTTGTACCTGTCTATTGTGATGTTTTGTCCAATCCGCCGGTGTTGTGTGTCCCTTTTTGTGGACAGCAGGTACTTCGTTTTGGCCTCATTGACTGCTAGTCCCATCTTAGCCGCTTCAGCTTCAATGCTAGCAAACGTTCCACTGACAGCTCGCCGAGTTCTGCCAATGATGTCTATGTCGTCAGCGTATGCTAGCAATTGCACAGACTTGAAAAAAATTGTCCCACTACAATTGACTTGCGAGTTTCTTATAATTTTTTCAAGTATTAAGTTGAAGAAATCGCACGATAGCGCATCACCTTGTCGGAATCCTTTTTTGACGTCAAAAGCTTCTGTGAGGTCAGAACCAACCTTGACGGAGCAGCGAGAGTTCTCCATCGTCATCCTGCACAGTCGGACGAGTTTTGTGGGAATGCCAAAACCTGACATGGCTCTGTATAGCTCGTCTCTATAAATGCTATCGTACGCGGCCTTAAAATCGATAAAGAGGTGGTGAGTATCGATTTGGAATTCTTGGGTGGTTTCCAGGATCTGCCGTAGCGTGAACATTTGATCGATTGTGGACTTTCCAGGTCTGAAACCACACTGATAGGGGCCAATCAGGTTGCTAACGAAAGGTTTCAGGCGTTCACATAGTACGGCAGAGAGGATCTTGTAGGCGATATTCAGGAGACTTATTCCTCTATAGTTGGCGCAGTTTAGAGGGTCTCCTTTCTTGTGGATCGGGCAAACGATGCTGAGGTTCCATTCATCAGGCATACTTTCTTCTGACCAAACTTTAGAGATGAGTTGGTGTATGCACTCCACCAGGTCATCTCCGGCCGCTTTAAAAAGTTCGGCGGGTAATCCGTCGGGTCCAGCAGCTTTGTTGTTTTTGAGTTTAGATATTGCTATCCTTACTTCATGTTGGTCAGGTGGACGGAAGTTTTGTCTGTCATCATCCATGTTGAATGGTTCATTCTGCCTGACAGCGAGATTTTGGCCTTCATCGCCGTTTAACAGTCTGCAGAAATGGTCCTTCTATGTACTCAGCACCGACTGTGACTCTACTACGAGGTTTCCATTCCTATCTCTACAGGCTTCTGTGCGGGATTTTTTTCCTTGGCATGTTCTTTTTACCTGTTGGTAAAACTTCCGCACGTTGTTCCTGGAGTAGCATCTCTCAATATCTTCGATCGCGCGCTTCTCATGCTCTCTCTTTTTCTTTTGGAGAAGCCGGTGTTCTTCCCGTCTTTTCTGCTCATAGAGCTCGCGAGCAGCTCTCGTCTTTCTTTGCAGCGCCGCTTTATATGCCTCTTGTTTGGCTGCATGGGCCTGCCTGCATTCGTCATCAAACCAGAGGTTTCGTGGTGGTGGTCTGGTGAAACCTAGCACATCAGTTGCGGCATCTCTGATGGCTTGTTGGCAGTGTTGCCACTGATCTTCGGCACTTGATGCTGGCGGTACTGGATTTCTTGAGAGGTTACGGGATATTCGATCGGCATAGGTTCTGGCGGTTTCTTGCGATTGCAGCTTTCCGACGTCATACTTCCTCACAGTATTACTCCGTTGTTGTGGAGTTCGGGTTATTCGCATTCTTACCTTTGCTGCAACAAGGTAGTGATCCGAGTCGATGTTAGCTGCTCGGAAGGTGCGAACATCCAAGATACTGGAGGCGTGTCTTGCGCATCGATCGCAACGTGATCAATCTGATTGACGGTTCTTTGATCTGGGTGTCGCCAAGTCCCTTTGTGTATATCGAGATGAGGAAACCGTGTGCTTGCAATGGTGACGTTATGTGCCGCTGCGAAGTCAATTAGCCTAAGTCCGTTTTCAGACGTTGTGTCGTGTAGGCTATGTTTTCCGACAGTCCTACCAAAGATTTCCTCTTTACCAATTTTGGCATTAAAATCGCCTAGTACGATCTTAACGTCGTATTTAGGGCATTGCTCATAGGTTTTGTCGAGGAGCTCATAGAAGTCATCCTTGGTGGCGTCATCTTTGTCCTCTGTGGGGGCATGAGCGCATATTAGGCTAATGTTGGCGAATTTAGCCTTGATACGGATTGTCACAAGTCGCTCACTTACGTGTCGAAAGCCCAAGACTTCTTGCCTAAGTCTACCGCTTATGACGAATCCGCACCCAAATAAACGCTGTGGTCTTCTTGCGCAATCACCGTAGTACACGTCACAGTTTTTCATCCTCCTTTTGCCCGGCCCATTCCATCGCACTTCCTGGATGGCAGTAATTCCTGCTCTGTAGCAGTCTAGGGCCTCCGCTAGTTGTTTGGATGCACGTGGTCTGTTAAGAGTTCTAACATTCCACGTGCAGATCCGAAGGTCGTTGTCCTTGATTCGTTTTTCCGGGTCGTCAACAGTAAATCCGTCCTTTTCTGAGGCTATTGGTCGCTTCGTAACTTTTTCTTTTTTCCGTGGCAGGGTTGTTAACCCCACGCACAACCCCCAACCTGGAGGGCCAGGTCCTTTGTTGGATTCCTTGGACAAAAGGAACCGGAGAATCCGGAGTCAGTAACCCACTTCGGGGATGTGAGCGCTGCCGTTGGCCCATTAAGGGTTCATCCGCCACCATCTCTATTTCAATGCCCTGACTTGCATTGAATTGTCCTAATGACCTTATCTCCAAATACGTCGAAGTAGCTCATTAGGGCGTCTGCTTCGTTGACTGTTGACGCCACCGTTGGTCCAGTTGGTTGGGCTCATCCGCCGTACGTCCTCTTTCTGAGGGGCTCGTGCAAGACTTCTGCGAATCGATCAGAACAGTCATTAAAGCAGAGCATTATAGTGTTGCTATTTTTTCTGTGTTCAACACTCGCGCTTATAAGTTTAGCAGGAATGTCCGGATGGACAGACCAGTACCCGGTGGTTACCGCGGGGAGGTAAAATAAGCACAATTGATGTGTACGACATAGTTGCAGCGACTGTGCATCACCAGTTTGATGCCTTTCAGTGCCTACCCTATTCATACAGCACCCAACCACCATAAAGAAATAGAACATAATTTAAATAAGAGTTCCAAGTAATTCTTAATAATACTAACTAATTATTATGGTGAAAACTTTTAACGCAACCGGCTCATTTTCTTTGAAGAATTTTTACCGATAATTCCAAGGGTACTTTACCGGAAGTGAAAACACTTTGCAAAAAGCGGCCAAGGTTGGTTAGATTACTGGGAAGCTCTGCGTATTTAAAATTTTAGAACCAGGTGTAAACTCTAAGAAACTACATACATTCTTAAAAAATAGTTGTTTTTTTCAAAAAATAAAAAGATAAGAACAGGATTTTATCAAAATAAATTCGTTATTATTTGAGACGTATGTATTGTAGTTTTAATACCTTCAAACCGTGTTTTTTCCAACGTAAATTTTATTTGTTTCTGAAAAAGATCTTGCCTTCCATTGTTATATAAGAGCAAGTACGTGCGACCAGTCGTGCCAATTTTCTTAAGCCACTATTCGAAGCTCTTGAAATCGTCAAAGCTATAAACCATTTATTTTTTTTTTGAAGCCCAATGTTTGAACTGGCGAACGAAAAGCACCTCAAAGCACCTTGAAGAATTTTTGGCAATATGTCTGAATCTCTTTTCTTCCAAATAAAAATAGGAACTTTTTCATTTTCTAGTGAAGGATGCGTATTTATGTTTTTTTCTTTTTGGTATAAGATACATTTCTCGTATCTTCGTTTTTCCAATATGGCTTTATTTGTGACCCAATACGAATAACCAAAGTTTTTCTCTTCGGCAGAGCTGTACCACCAAAAGGGGTACTTTTGTGGTTTTTCGGTTGTATGTTCTAAACTTATAAATATTTTTAAAAATGGTCTGAGTAAAAGTTGTAGCGTGTTTAATTCCGCGTCAAATGAGACCAGAACTATCTAATACCAACCTACGTTAGGTCAAATTTGGTCAATTTGGGCGAATGAAAAACCTTTCACTCCTTTCACTCCTGGTGGTGCAATAATTATTTTTCGACGCCTTATTTTTCTGTTGTATGGAAAGGTGATGTACGGGAAGCTGGTCACCTAGGTCACCTACGACCTCAAAATAACGAGATATAGGCGCGAAAACCTTAAGTGAAAAATGCATTTTCTGGCACGTGACCCCTCCTGGAAGCGCAGTTCTTTTTTCAAGACAATTCTGGTGTATGGATCAGTTAGCTGTACTCAATACCTATCTGGAAATACAAAATATACTCAGCTAGGACCTTGATACAAAACATACTTAGCTAAGATTTCTACACAACGAGATATAGGCATCTGAAGGCTTGAGTGAAAAAAATTTGTTTCTGACATGCCACCCTTCAATCCGCTCCTGGAGGCGCAGTTATTTTTTGAAGAGATTTCAGGTACATTCCCCCTCCCTTCCTTTTTGGCAAAGCTCTGCCGAGGAGGAAAACTTAGGATTTTCATAATGGGCCACTAACAAAGCCATTGCAACAAGAAATTCTTTTGTTGGAATTATTTCCGATACATTTTTTTTTTTTTTGTGTAACGCTACTGGCCTATTACTAGTATAGAAAGCTTTAGCTCCAGCAAGGTTTTTTCCACCACTAAGAATATTCTTGTTAGTAGCACCACAATACTCCTACAAGGAGCCAACCACTTAATTAGCAGGCAGCTTCTAACAAGATTACTCAAGCAATTACCTAGGATATTTTTTAGTACTCAAAATTGGTATAAGTGATTTCTTGACCAAAGTTTTAAGTTAATTTTTACTCCTTTTTTGAGTTCTGAATAAATAAGGAGTTATACATTTATAAGTAAGAAGTTTGGATCAAGGCTTTTGAAAAGAAATGCATACAATCCTTATTAACTAATAGCTCCTTCCATATGCATTCACATTATTGTCAACGAACTCGCAGGGTTGACAAAGCCAAGAGACGCACAAATTAGGACCACACTATTTCACTGGAAGCAGTCTCATAATTATAGACGCGAAAATGTACACTGCTTACATAAAATTCAGCTTTTGGAAAGCAAGTATGAACAAAATCTACTATCATCGAAAACCAACCATGCAATTTAAAAAAACAATGCTTGGAATAGGTCTTAATAAAAAAATACCTTATATTTCTTGGCACTTTCTTGATTTCCAAAAACAACAGTTATTCTAGATAGTATTCAACTTTCTATTCTTGCCATCGAAAATCATTGAAATTTCAAATCAGAGCAAAATATTAAAATTAGACCAGTTTAGACGTATTAGTTCTTAGGACTGCTCTGTGAACTTAGGACAGGTACCAGTGATGTGAAAAAATACTCAGTTACTGACCCTTTTATTTCATAACACTCCCTAATCCCTACATCATTCCCGGAACACACCTAATGGCAAAACGTCAAAATCGAGCATTGAGATAATTATCAAGTAAAAAGCTTTTCAAAATTGGATAGATAGAACATTTTTAAACATTTTATATTTTATATTATATTATTTATTATTTTATTTATTTTTTATTATTTTATATTTCAAAAATAAATTTAAGAATTTTAGAATTTGGCTTGTGTCTTCCGGGGTCTAATGCTCCAACGGAAAAGTTTTTCAGTCTTTAATAATGTCCGGACAAATGAAAAAAAATATTTCCAATTAAAGTCTAAACTATGAAAGCAATTTAAATTACTAAATTTAACTATGATATGATCTGTTTAGAGTTCATAGAATATTAAAAACAAAAATCAGATTAATTAAACAAATCTATAATTTAGAAAAGTATACATTATTGCATAAATCCTGATTTAAAATAATGAAGATACTTATTTAGTTTTGTAGCGTTATTTATGTTGCCTAACATATTAGTACATATTAAGGGTTCTTTCTGTAATATTCCTATAATCCTTGTGTTATATATTTTTTATTGAGTTATTTTTTAAGATAAAAACTTTTTGTTTCCTTATTTAGAATTTAAAAATATGGTCACCGTATCTATATAGTTTAGGTTTAGCTTTCAGACATTTGGATGAAAACAAAAAAGCTGCAATTCCTCATCATTGTCCGCAGAGATAACATACCCTAATAAGTTCGAACACCATAATATCAAATGTACCAGGCTAACTCCATCTGGTTATTTAGGTGCCATTTACTGTAGACCACCCAAAATCTGAGTTCATGCCCACCGGAGCAATGAGAAGCTGGAAGTTATTATTCACTTGACTCCATTACAGGTGTTCATAGCTAGCGCTGCTCAGATAGCCACGATGACATTTGCAATGGAAGAAACTTGTAAGAGGAAAAAGGGCTTATTCGCAGGTCTTCAGAACCCATTTTTGAGGGCTTTTCAGGAGATTGTATGATTAAGAACTATTACTTCGGAAGGAACTTTCATACGGACCTTATTAGCAACAAAGGGTGGGTCAATTGGATTGGATCGGGAACGTCTGATGCTGGAAGTTTTGGAACTATAGAACCACATTTTGGGATAGTCTACTAGCATCTCCACTCCGAAGTAAATGCCATAGGGAAAAGTGCCAAAAGAAATCTGGTAAAAAAGTATAGAAAACGGAGTAGGTCAAACTCAGACAACTAAGGTCTTGAAGCATTGCCTGAAACTGGTATGGGCCTATATAGAACCGGGCAAACATGTCACAGTTCATTGGAATTGGATACCTGGTCACCTCGGCATACAAGGGTTAATGGATGATGATGCAAACAATTCTACTTGGTACCTAAAACTAAGAAGGTTTCTAATTTACAAGATTACCAAATTAAACAATGATTTTTTATACATAGCCCCGATAGCCTGCCAGAAATAGTTTTAAAGAAAAATGCTGCCAAATTGGCACAAACTCTTGCTTTTCTTTTTCAAAAATCTCTTTCTCAAAGAATTTTTCCATCAATGCGGTAGGATCCTTTTATCACAAAAAGGATTTTAAGGCAAATATTGTCTACTATGCCAGTCATTATTGTCAATTCCTTAAATATTGGACAGATCTGTCTCTAACTGTATACTTTCATTGCAAGCTCATATTTTCCACCAAACAGTATGGCTTTCGTAAAGGTAAATCTACTACAAAGAATCTAACGGAATTTGTAGAAACACCTTTAATTCAATTTAATGGTTGGAATCTTATTTATCACATCGCAAATATTGGGTTTTATTCAAAATCTCCTTGCAACATCTGGTGTCCCACAAGAGAGCCATCTAGGCCCTATTGCTTTAACCCTTTCAATCAATGACGTTAAATCTGTAATTAACCATTCTAAACTTTCTGCGAATGCGGATGACATGAAAATATTTCTTTTAAATGTCCTCTACAGAAAGACATTGGGCTGACAACTTCAATTTGGCATCACCGATATCAGTTGCGACTAATTAATTTACAATCTCTCAAAAAATGTGGCGAAGTAGCTAATATTATTTTTTTATTATTATATTCTTTCTGGAGAAACCGATTCTTTTTCCAACAGGCCATTGAAGGCTTAGAGACACCTAAACATTCTTGACAGTGGAAACAGTGCCTAATGCAAATCCGGCAATGCTCCACAAGAGCATTGCTGATAATATTTTAAAAATATGTCATGCACTTGTGCATCAAAGAAGAAGGCATCTGGAAATCAATTTGGAGGATGAACTGTAGGATAAATAATCTAATCGAACTCTAGACGGAAGCAAAATACATCTTAAAGGTCGCTGTGCACTAATACATCAAACTTATTCATTCAATCAATGAAAGATGTTGGTAAGCCTACTGTGGTAAATAGGGTCACTAATAGCTGGTGTTCCACATAAAACCTATTCACCATCTTATTTCTGTAGATATGCATTGATACCACATTGACGAATCATGGGATTCACGGCTGATTGTAAAACCAAATACCAGACATCTACATAGTTGCAAGACGTGAAATATAGAGGAGATTGCTTGGCGTTCAGTTGTCAAATAATATTTATTTAAAGAAAAAAAATATGATAACTTCATTCAATTCAATAGATTTTTATCGCCAGGGGCAAGACTGCAGGGGATCATTGTTTTTATAACTAATTAAGGAATGGCTGTTCAAATTGCATTGTCAAAGTTCGTTCACTCAAAAATTTCCTTAACAATGCAATGTACACATAATCAACCCAACAATAAATTTTCTATTCAAAGAGCTTGTTTTGATAAAGATAACTTATGATCATAATTTTAAATAACCAGACTTCTCTACATTGTCCAAATCAACCAAAATGACACAACTGTCCATCAGACTTGTATTTTTGATGGGCACAAGCCATCAAGCAATTAGTAGACAGTAAACTTGGATAACCTTATCGGCTACCGATGTTCTTCTTCCAATACTTTGCTCAGATACAATATTAGCAAGTTGTTAATATTAGTGTTGGAAGACTTGTAAGGTATTTTCATTGCTATAAAATTCTAAGCCATCAGAATCTATTACTGTCCTTATTTGTCCATCAACTACGGTCTGTCTATGCCTATTCTATCAGAATACAAATTAGTAGTCTAACAATAACCATTTGCCAGCCTGATCAGCATATTTAAGTGCCCAAGATACATAATAACCAAATAATATTCAATAGATACAAAAGTATCTACTTGTTGAATTGAGGTTTATCTGCGATTTGATTTTGGTTATTTTTTATTTTTATTATTCTACGGGGTTAACAAATGAGGAAGGAATATTAAAAAAAGGCCAATCTATCAATCGGAAAATGAGAGAGAAATGTCAGGCTGACCCTCAGGAAAGTTGTTTTCAATAGAAGTTGATTCAGAAACTCAAATTGAAGTGTTCCTCGATGATTGGATGAGAAGTTGATCAGCATACTATATTTTTAAATAAAGCTATGCCAAGAGAATTACCTGGTTAAAGAGCCCTCAAGGTATTGCCATTTGGAAGAAGATAGCTTTGGCCATTCTTCTTATGAAGAATTTTTCTAATTTGTCGAAGAAGAACTTCTGGAAAACTTGGTTCTGCTCGAAAGCGTGCTTAGGAAGGAAAAGAGTCGAATATAAGAGACATTAATATTTTACCCCACAAGGCTAGGATGAGTCGAGCGACACCCAAGCACCACATTGCAACACAAGAAGTGCTTAGCATACCAATTGGCATTACGAGTGGTTCATTGGACTGCTGCTGGTAAAATTCTCCAGAAATAGGTTCTTGTATTGAATTGAATTGAAGAAAAGGGCGCCGGCCATCGGAACAGATATCTATGATCCAATCCAGAAGATTTAATTCAAGGAATTCCATTTCATTCATAGAACGCCTTGCATTTGTCTAATGATAATGAGTGTATTTAACTGCGCCACTGCAAGCCAAAGGAATGCGATCAATTGTATGTTGGACACCTGCTGGAATTGCATGATTACAAAGACAAACCTCAACTATGTTAAGTGGCCCTGATAAATTAAAGCAAATCAATTTTATTGGAGTTCTTTGTTTGTATTTATTTGTTCATTTATAATGGGAATTTATCTATTGAATATAAGAACAGATAGAATGCATCTTCTCCCGCTGTGTCTTCAGTATATATATAGAGATGCAGGTGAATCTATCAGATTGATGTGGAGCATCATAATTAACCAAACACGAATGCGTCGATTGCACTTATATGTATGTTTTTTTTTTTACTCTAAAATCTATACATTAGGTGCGAGGAAAGGAGGTTTGATTAATCAACAATGACAGTGCTAGATGATGACCGTGATTGCAACCTATGTTAGTTATCAATCAACTTCTGGGGAATGTGGTTTTTGTTTATGTTTTTTTTTATGATAAATCAAATGTCAGGTGGTTTTTACCTGAATTAGCATTTTAAGAATTTTTTGACAGGAGCAAGATGTTTTTTTTTTTTTTTTTTTTTGAATAATCTTAGTGCATTAAGATTAAAGAATCAAGAATTTGTTTGGGGCAATACTTTGAGATAGGAAAAAAGAATGTGAAATACTGTTCTAACATTTATCAATTTTACATATGTAAATGTGAGCTTAATAGACCGAAGGCCGAAAGCAAATTTTTGGTTTGGAGGTATAACTAAAATTTCAGGAAAACCTATGTTGAGGTATAAGGGTCCGTATTTCCATTTCGAATTCTTAGGCAGGATTATTTTGGCGCCGGTCCATGTGGTGGGGATTGAAAATGGCGATTATCCAGGTTTTTGTTAGGAGGGTATAACCACTTTTGTTTTAATACAAGCTTAGGCAAAATAAGCTTTGATTAAGAATTGTTGGGTGCCAGACATTTCAAGTGGCGCAACACTAAATTTTAAACGTCTGGCTCTAATATATAGGTATTCGTAATACGGAGATAATTCCTGATTTTTCGACATCGAAATTATTCGAGAAAGAAAATTATATAGTTTTAGCTTTTTAATGCCCAATTTCTTCATAAAGCTTAAATTCGATCCAAAAAAATCTCGGTCTAATTTCAAATGTAGTTTCAACAATTTTGTCTTCACACCTAAAATTGTTATTTAATTTTAGGCGCTTGAAACTCTGTTTAGTTGTTTAGTGGAATTCGGTTGAAGTGTATTTTGTTAAACTTTTGAAGTTCCCCGTGTTTTTAAATATTGAGTTTTTGGATGTTTATTTTTATAAAATGTGATGCAAGAAATACAATAAATTTTTGCTAATCGGCGCTTTGACAATGAGGTTGAAGATGTGATAATTTCGTAACATATGACAGAAAGTACCAGAAGCTATGTTCTGTAACTTTGCCGATAACTTCGCATCAATAAAATATGAAACAAAAAATTCCATACTTATCGCATCTGGAAATAATCGGTGTTTGGTAAGTGCTTGCGATAACCTTAAATTTCATTCTTAACTTGACTGGAATTTCCAATGGAAGTCGATAAGTCGCGCTGCCATCGCAATTCAAAAATTCAATTTTAGTCCACATTAAAGAAACATTTGTTTAAAAAACATTTCTGAAATATTTTAGAAACATTTGAGAAAAATTTCGACTATACTCTGCTCAATTTATATTTTCAGTACAGACCTTATGGAAGAGAGCTTTCAAATACACTGGTGCCTGCAAGTGTTTGCATCGCATTCAACTTCAGAAATTGCCACTTAAATATAAAAGAGAACCCTGAAATACATTGAAATTGTTGTTGTAATATTTCATTAAACCAACGTTACATTCCGCTGAGACCTGTCTGCTCACCGGCTGCGATGAGACTGATTATCAATTTGCCTCTCGCTTATTGGTTTATTTTTTAAAAAGCACTACTGCAGAGTTACCATTCGCCATTAATGGAAATTATAATACGTTTTTCTTTGGTTTCTGTTATGAAAGTTTCTTAGAACGAATGAGAGTTTATTTTAAGTTTAAAGAAGAAGGTGTTATCGCTATGTTTTTTTTCCTTAAATCTTTTCATTTTTATTTTTCTTAAAAAAAAACTTTAATCCAAGTACACAAAAATAAATTGAGATAATAATCAAACATGACATTACGATTGAGAAACGTATTTGAGTTACTGGAAAATTATGTTTGTCTGTCTGTACGGATGTATTTTGGACTACAGCCTGAACATAAACGGCTTGGTCGACCGTCTTCAAATTCATAACATAAGATTATTTTGACATTCTACAGGCGCCTTTTTTATTTTTTTTAGCTCAAATATTAACAGGACTTGTCATATAACCGTTAAGTTAAAGCTTACTGAAGGACCAGTAGAAAGTTTGATAATAAACTTAAACGAAGAAAGTAGTAGCAGCAACTACTCGTCGGAGTGATAGTTTTTTTTTTATTTTTTTTCTGTCAATAATGTTTTGGGTTTTTTTCTGTGATTTATTTTTAAGTTAAGAGATTAGGCATTCTGGGGAACTTTTAAAAGAACGCACCTAATATCTTACCTCTTGGTGGTATGGAAAAAGATAGATTTAATTTAATTTTTTTTTTTTTAGATTTAGTTTACGGTCTACATGTTTCTGTTTTCATAAAATTTGAATAAAAAGTTGGTAACCATACCTAAATTTACAATGGAGATAGCTTATTGAAATCCATAACAGAAAGAGTGAAAGGCAAATATCCTATCTTCCTTGTACTGAAAATATAAATTGACCAGAGTATAGACTAAAATGCTTAAATAATAAAGAAATTTTCCGTTAGGAATGAAGGAAGAGAACTATCTCATAAATATTTCAGAAATACTTATAAATATTTATAAGGAAAATGAACTATGTAATTTATGGCTAAAACACAATAACGCTTTAGCTTCGGTTTTGCCTGACGTTGACAAGTTCAACCATAGGAAATCAATACGTCTTATTACAATGTCGCTTTGGCTTTGACGTTGCGTTTGGTTCGTGTACAAGATAAGGTAACGTGATTTGATTTTGTTTTACCCAAGAATCAAAACTTTTTTATTTTACGCGGCGCTTTTCGCAAATTGTCATCAGGCGTATTTGTACTGCTTTTGCCACTTTGGCATTCTGTTTCTTGTAAACGGTGTACGGCCCGCGGGCCATGCTGACTGTAAGGCACAGCGATGAGTTTTTTACAGAATTACGGCTCTGCTGGAAATCCGGAACTGTTATTCCTTATAATGGCTGGTGGGCCATTGACCTTATGATGACCAATCCACATGTTTGTTTTGGTCTTTCAGAAATGAACGAGGTGGATTCTGGCTTAAAATCAAGTATCAGGGGTTAACAGGATACCCCAGCTAATAAAGTGGAGGCTCCGAATACCCAACATTCCGGGAGCGAATTGTATCTTTGGTTTCTGTGGGGATAACTCAACTTATCAGCAAGGGGTATTATGCAGGCCATAACATTATATTATTATTATGTTATCTACATAAAATTGTTACTAAAGTGGCTTGCTGATCTAGGACACTGGACATGCTCAATGGATTTCAATTGTGAATAAACTCTCCGTGGAGTTAAGCCAGCAGATAGTTTCAAATCCAGATTCCATCGTCTAAGAACTTGATGAAGATATGAGATAGAACTCATCGGAGTTCTAAAATTTCGTGAAACCGAGATTAAGTAGTTAGAACTTTGTGAAGAAATCGCTCAAAAGAAAACCAAACTCAAATGTAAAAATAATCCCTAAGACATGTAATATCAACTCAGAGAACAACACCAGAGCTGAGATCAAACGAACAATAACTCTTATCAATCGCTACTTCTTAAGGCTAAGAAGGCAATTGAGTAGCAAAGCGCTCTTTTGGGCAATTAAAGTGTTCCTTTATAAGGCTGTCATCATTTCAGTTCTACTGTATGGTGCAGAATCATGGAAATCGTCAAAACCTAAGGAGGACGCTTTAGATTTTTTCCCAGAGAAAAATTCTCCGGATTAATTTTGGTGCCATATAGATGATAAGCAAGAGAGCAAGGAGATACAACGAGGAACTGAACGGGCTAAGCAGAAATTTAACATTTCAATTTAACATCATTTTCAGATCGAAAGAAATGACTATGTGCTTAAAAAAAAGCTCGAGAAATAATATTTTGGGTATAGAAGAAAAAATTTGATTTCATTCTGAATAAAAGGCCGAAGTATGGTACAAAAACAGTGCCCTACCCCCCCCCCCCCCACCCCCCTTCAGTCTAAAAAACATTTGTAATTACAAACATTAAAAGAAAATTGACAGCTGCTGTCACATTCATTCATTTATTAGGAAGCATTTCGATATCATACACAGTAATCGAATTACTAGAAAACAAATCGATATCACTCAATGGCAGTTATCATGTCATTAGCAGTTATTTATCATCAAAATTTTTTTTTCAACTTTAAAATCATTTAATATGCATTGATTTCTACCTTCCACAATACCCCTCACCCGGCTTAGCGCACTCTTTCAGAGATCACTTGATCTAAGTGGCCTAATTACTTTCCACACAAGCAGTCTGGCTAAACCTACTCATCCGTCTCCAGATTTTGCATTCATTGACTTCCAACTGGTTGGTCATAATATTGTGCCTCAGAACTGTGACGAAGGGTTCTGTGTGTGCAAAGGAAATATGCGTGCCGAACCCGGGAGCGTAATCGTTTCTATAGACCACTCTTATTTTATCATCGACTTCAATTTAAGAGGAATTTTAATTATGATCGTCCAATTTAGACGAGAGATTCACACGAGCCGATTCCCATAAATGCATGCAACAGAGTATAGTTTCCATGCAAAATGTATGTAGGTAGCAAGATATGCATATGGTGTATCGATAGGGGTGTGGCATGCACTTGACTTGATTGACAGACTATCTTGATCCAACAAAACAGGTGGATTTCAAATTGCTATCGATATCGACAGCGGAATGCTGGTATTAACTTTGCTTGTGTAAATATTGATTTCAGTTTATTTTTTGCAAAAAAAACGAAAACGTTTTTTAAAGCTTCAGGTGTAGACTTTTAAGAACGATAAGTTAGATGTAATTATTGACTCTGTACAAATGTTATATGGCGATAAAGGAGTGAACGGTAATGAGTTAAATGTGAGGTTGACTCACATGGAATGCATCAATGGACTGGAAAATTATTTAAAGCTGAATGACCACATTCGTTTGTTTTTCAATTTTTTGACGCTTCTGAGACAAGATTGAGAAAGTCTTTATCTACTTATAACTTGGATTTTTCTTGGGAGGCACTCGATAACCGAAGATTTGGTTAAAAATATGCACTAACTCATGCAAGAAATAGAGGCAAATCATAGCCGAGGATTGAGTTATGAAACCTCACTTTGAACGATAGATGAGCTATCTAAAGCAATGCTTAGATTGACATTTTGGAAGAACGGTCAGGAAGCACAGCCTATGTAACATTATTTCAGGGAACAGACCCAGGCTCATAGATTTTGTAGCTAGTAATAAAACAGTGATAAAACAGCACTAGATCAATTCCCACATCTGAGCATTCAAAAAGGTATATAGGCGTGACCAGATGGTCTAACATGCAACACCAACCAGCTCTATGTCGAGCGAGGAAGGGATGGGAAACCTTTGCTCAGGAGAAAGCTAACGACCATCATTAGCGTAATGTCGAGGAGATGCATGCAAAGAGGAATTTGTATAGAAAAGTGATGCAAACAACAACCGTATTTCGAAGCCTTCTTGGAGTTTGCAATGATAATAATGGGAATGCCGTAGTCAATAACCAGTCAATGCTGAAAATTTTTTTACAAAAAATTTTGGCTGGAGTGATCAGGTTCATCGACTTGGTGTACGAAATAAATTAAGACAGAAGGCTAGAGACCACCAACATTAAAAACAAGATAAGCATATCGAAATGGGAATAAAAAAGAGGCGAGGCAATCAACATTCGTGTGGTGCGAATCAAGATAGAATTCATGTTCTTAACCATGCGTCTGAATTAAGGAGCCACGGTTAACTAATGCGCTTATTTGTAGCAATATGAGTACCATGGTGGATTTTTTTCAGAGGGCTTAGAATTTGGTTCACTCCAGGCAAGATTGTCTACAAACCGAGATCTATGAATTGGTCCGTTTATTCAGCGATAGTACTACCCAAGGAAAATGGGATATCATTGGTTTATGTTCCTTCAACAAAATACAGATTTTTCAAAAACTTTATAAATTATACATATGTACCCTTATGTTAAACTGAATAATAAAAAAATGCGTATTGACAAAGTACTAACTGTCAAAAGTCCAAGTGAGCTGCCGGGACTAGATAGACTACAGGCCGTAAGAAGCTATTTTTAACCCTCGACAGCAATAGAAGCATTGAGTTTTTAAAGCATTTGACTCTACGAGATTACTAATTTGCTGAAAGACAAAGCTTTCAAAGCAGATTATTTACATACTAACATTACAGAGCAGTCATAGAGCTGAAATTGATTTTTTACTTTTCAGAAAGCAAAATTTCTGAAAGTACTTTTCAGGTCGTCACACTTTAAAAGCGAAAATGCTTTCTGAAAGTGTTTAGAAGAATTATGTAACAAGATAGAAACAACATATTGCCGGAAGTTGTTACTACCCCGGCACTTTAAAGCTCTGCGTTTTGAAGAAATTGCTTAATTCAATGATCCACTTCAACTCTTTTCTTTCTTATTTCTTAAGTTTTGTAAATAATTATAAGTTAATAACCAAATTTTCCTCTAGGGCTTGCCCTTACTCAACACCCACGGCTTACGAAGTTTGCGTTCAACCCATTTAGGATTGAAAAACATACATTCGCTTTCAAGAAAGCAAAAAACTTTTGCAAACATTTTCTGAAAGCGAAAAGCGTTTTTAAAAATGATTTGCTTTCTTCAAAACGCTTTCATGAACCAGTGATCGCACATTTTCCGAAAGCGAAAAGCGACTTCAAAAAATGATTTGCTTTCTTCAAAACGCTTTCATGAACCAGTCACACATTGAAAGTATTTTTTGTGAAAGCATTTACCGGAGAGCAAATCGCTTTCAGAAAACGTTTACAGGAAAATAATTTTCAGGTCATATGACTATGAAAGTTTTGGTTTCAGAAAACTTTTTACTTTCTGAAAGAAGTTTCTTTTTTATAGTGTGACACAGCTTCCATATTCGAAAAGGATAGTTGAGATTTTGTAAACGAATATGAAAAGCTAAGAATACTGTCATAAAAAAAAAGATTTTATTTGATTAGGTATAATTTTCAGACGAAATATTGTTGATGAATATATATAAATGTAAGAATAATGATGAATTTTGAAAGAGTTGCGGGATAAAATAGAACCCTGTGGCACACCAGCATTTATTTTGTGAATATCAGGCTTACATAAATCTGTCAAATATAAGTTGGATTGAGCCCCCCGAATGATCGTTGCTAAACGAATAAAAGATTCATCAACATAATTTAAAGAACACAGCGTAAAATCATTAGCCCTTTTGGAATACTGAAACAAAAGCGGAAAAGATGGTTTTAGCAGTCATCAATATAAGACAACCAATAACCACGTTAGACTGCTATACCTTGGCTGGGGCATTAGAATTGTTCTTTTCTACTTTGTGGTTCAGGGGCATTAAAATGGTCAAGAGTTGCAAAGGAAATTGTCGGTTGTTTTGCGACAAACTCTTGACGATATTCTTTATTCAAAAATATGTTCATGAATTGAGTTTTTCTCAAATTTACAATGGTTCGGCACCTTTTCTTATCGTATTCTTTGAGAATATCCTTACAACCCGGTTTATAGAGGTACCATATAAATTTGCGACATAACCTTGTGAAAGGAATTCATTCACTAGATATATTGCTTTCAAAAACACCAACAATAATTTGGATACAGATATGTATAAGATATTCCAAATTCGAAAGGTTTTCCTGTGGACCAGAGGCTAAGAAAGATGAAGCCACCTTCCCCAGCTTAAAAGATGACATTATATTTAGTTGAAAATGTTTTTGCTTACCATGGTTTGACTTTTCAATTTATATTCAAAAATATTTTTTCTCGAAAACTTCCCCAATACACTGCCACAGCCAAAATATTCATACATAACTTTATAATCACTCCAAAAAGCCTAAAAAAAATTAGAACCACTCACCGTTTAAGACACAATCCCCGGAAGGCTATGAGTCCCACCACGAAACGAAGAAATAAACTTCAAACAGCAAGCGCCCCATCTTCACCAACTTGACGTTCACGATGACAAGATAATCACATCTATAGTGCTGCTCTTCTTTTTGTCTTTTGGTTCATAAAATAATTACAAATTTCAAATCGTGATTGTTTTCCATCATTTCTAATTTCCATCCAACTTTCCCTTGAAATTTCTTTACTGCCAAGTCTTCCAAGTCTTGAGGAAGATCTTGATAAATTCCTCTCAAAAGCAATTCGGGTGTAAAAGTTAATTTTTCAGCGCAGACAAGATTGATGTGATCCAAAAAAAAAATCAAAAACGTTCACACAAGTATCTCAATGCTATGACGATCTCTCAGTTGAGGGTCCTTTTTTTGGCCTAAAGTATTTAAGTGAAGGTTTCAGTTACATCCAGTTTTTTTGTCGAGATTTTTTGCACTTTTTGCCCATCGCCCATGTTGTTATGGTTAATTACACTTTTGGCAAAAAGGAATTATAAAACGAGAAGCCTAATTGGTGGCAAAAATCTCAGCGAAAAAAAGGTTATCTCTGTGTAAACGCAGGCTTTAATTAGGTTTTAAAAAATTGATTAATTTTTCTTTTAAAAGCCTTTTGTAAAAACCTAACAAACCCATCGTGGGAAATATTGTTTTTTTTTGTAATAAAAATATCAATTTTGATTGAGATTATACATCATTTAATGTCTAATGATTGTCGGATTGGATTTTATATGGTTTTGTTAAAAATGTCTGGTTACCAAAACGACAGATAAAAATATGAATATTCATTTGATTTAAACGATTATTTATCTGCAAAGCTTTGTAGAGTTGATTTATTCAGCGAGTTTATCTGTTAAAAGTGAATGGGTCACTCATCGCTGGGAAATAAATAGTAACACAAATCATAAGGAACTTAGGTAAATAATATTTTGTAAATTTGCTAGTCGATGTTTAGACAGAGCTTCTGTTTTGATTAATTTGATTTAATGTTGATGATCTGCGGGGCATGTTCGATGACCTGCCAATGATGGAGTCTTGGGTTCATCAAACTTCAAAGCTTTCAATAAGAATGAATGCGTTGTTTTTTTCCTAAATAAGGGGTGTTTTTTTAGACGTGTGGTTTTCAATCTAGCAATCCTTTTTTCGGAGTTGGTCTTTTTGACAGTTGTCACTTGATTTATTCTCAGTTTGGTTTGCCATTTCTTAATAAATAGACTTACTCCTGAACAACGTTTGCAAATCGTACAAATTTATTACCAAAATAATGGTTCGGTTCGTTGGAGCAGAGTATCGAAGAAGATCCGAATGAGTCCATCCGCCATCGCGCGCAACAATTGGAGCTGTGCCCATCCACTTTATGGAAGATTTTGCGGAATGATCTTGGTTTGCGGACTTACAAAATCCAACTCATGCATGAATTAATGCCGAACGACCAAGAGTGAATGTGCCCACCGATCTCGATTTTCACAAAATTGGTAAAATTGGCCCTCTCGGCTGGAATTTATTCGAGCCAGCCGCGGCTGCCAATTGCCTAAAATCATTTTTTAGAACATAATGGCAAGCCCTTATCTTTATAATAAAGCTAAATTATTGGCCATAACATTGAATTCTATGTGTTTTATATCTTCTTGAAAACCACACGTCTAAAAAAAACACCCTTTACAAACTTCAAAAACCACACAATATTTATTAAAAAAAATGATATTTTTTCAATTAATTTTTGATTACATGTCATTCGAACGCAGCTGTAGTTTCAGCCAGTGCCCGAAAAGGTTAAAACATATCAGAAGTCAGGAATCTGAAACAATCTAGATCTAGGAACAAAATAAAAATTAATAGGTTAGCTGAGGTCAACTCAAATATTTTAAGCCACATTCCAATGATTTTATATGCTGGAATGGTCAAAAGAAATATCCTCTTTTGAACACATGGCTCCCTTAGGTCTGCTTCTGCTGTGAAGAATCTTCAATCTTCGGTGACTTAATGAACAAATAAGTCGAGCTTTTCAGTGTTCCCGTTAATATTCTGTTGGAGAACGTAAAAGTCTTTTGATCAGAATAGCATCTACTCAATGAACGCGAAAACCCGGGATCCGGAAGACTTTTAAAGTCAAAAAAGTTTCGGCTCTATCAGACGCCATTCATAACTCTGCCGGGATCCCTCAAATACTCTATCCTGGCCTTATTTTTATGCAACATTTTAGGGACAATGTTCGCTATTGGAGGATTTGTTATTTCATGGAAGGAGGTACTGTCCGGAAAAAGGAAGGTGACTATGATAGGAATTGAACCCGGAACCTTCGGCAGAGCAGCCCGACTCTCTATTCACTGACCGATCTACCACGGGGCAAAGAGCTCGTGATTTCCAAGTGGTTAGGGCCCTTTGTATGTGAAATCAATACTAGGAGTCTTAAATAATGGTTCTAGTGTCCGACCTTAACCCCTTTGGAGGTTTAACAGTCAAAGTAAATCTTAATAAATCCTTTCTCCAAAACTAATATGGTTAAACCAATAAAAATTGGTTTGGAACCAGCGAAGAATCTTTAAAATAAATCATGACTATCTTCACGTTGGGCGCCATTTAAAAACTAACATATTTTTGTCACCATTTATCAATCGTATTCCTACATAGTTCTATCAACAAATAATATATTCTTTAACTGTTTCAAGATTATGACATAAAATCCTTCAATCTTTTGTAGTAATTGTAGTAATTAAGCCCAGTGGCCACACTGATATCCATGTATAAATTTCCCTAGCGAATATAAATTATAAAGAAAGAATTAAGAAAGAGCCAGTCTTCGACGGGTCTGCAAACAACCAAGTTTTATCTACTCATTTCTAAATTTAATTATTAATTAATATTGTCATTTGATATGCATATCATTTTTCATGCACGGCCATCGAAAATTATAAAACAAAAAAAATCTCTAACCGTGACAAGCTTACGCAATAAACCTAAGTTCATTCCTTAAATTGATGTTGAATAATCAAAAAAAAAACACACCGTCCTACACTTCCAAAAAAATATTTAACCATTTGGTTTTGATGACTCGCCAAAACTATATTGACAAATCACCATTATGCCAAAATTAAGATAAAAACGAGATCTTCAAATCGACGCCAACACCACAGTAGTCACTGCCACAAACGCCCTATCATCATTCAGCGGCTTAGCGCATTGACTGCTCGCTCACTCGCCAACACCGATTGCGTCCCACACCTCTGCATGATCATCGCTCAATCGTAACAGGTGGAAGCGGCCGGCAAACGGTCCTCCGCCTCCGTCCCCCACATCTCTTAACAAATAAAATTGTAATTCAAACTTAATCCGCAACAAAATCTAGTACAACAAAAAAATGGCTGCGAGATCGGTACGCCTCATTGAAGAGTGCAGCAAAGTGTTACGGTAGCCCAAGACCGAAGATAAAACCACACCATTAGCGTGAACCAGAAAATCCAGCACGGAATGTTGTTGATCTCCATTTGAGTGGAGATCGCATAGATGCATCGAGGTGGCACCCGAGAAGGTGCCATTGAGCATTAAAGATATATCTAGATTTGTACACACATAACTATTTGGAGATCATAAGAGTGAGATGGCAATTATAATGTGGAAGCCACATTGAATTAGCTCGAAGCTTGTATCAGAAAAATAATACAACAGAAAAAAAAACTAATTATGTGTCTCACGTCAGGGGAAAGCGTCAACTATGCAACTACACGATTCATCGGCGAGTTTTTCTAGTTCCAGGTGATTTCAACCAAGCTCTCGAATTGGGGGCAAGTGCAGAGCCAACGCCAAGAAAACACCAACAATGCGCTTCATTGTGCTATGCCAATGTGAGATCAATGTTTGGCGATCTGCTTGGCTGACTCTGCTCGTGAAAATGACGTTTCAAGCGACTTTGACCTTAGATGGAGCTAGTGTAGTAAGTTGGAGTTGCGATCGTGCATTGAAAGGGAAATTACTATTTTGGAATGTTGGGCTGTGAGTCACCGAGGGGCGAGATAGACTTTTTTGGACTTCAATTGAATTCGGAATAGGTGATCACTCCATATATAGAGTGGAGGGAGGGATAATTACTAGTACAATCAATCAATCGATCAGTCAGATCGACAATTTCCAATTTCGGGAAACAATTTAAATTCTTATATAATTTGAACACGCCTTATGTTGTTGCGTTTGTTCGATTAAATTAGATCAGTTAAGGTTAAATATACAAATGTTATGGGTTGGTCGGGAGGTTACTTGCAAAAAATGAAACCGATTTTGAAATCAGAGCATCAAATTATCAGATTAGTTGGAATTTTGAAATGAAATAGTTGAACAGCCTCTATTAAAACCATTTATTTATTCAATGAAACAACAAACGTTGACGTGGATTTTTGATCTTCAAATAAAATAGTTTAATTTAAACAATGGTTTTATGATCCAATAATTGTTTCATTGTAACTGTATTACAGTAGCAGAGTATTTAAATCTACAGCTAATACATTTTTACTTTCAAATAATTAAAAAGTTCTAAAACAACTAATTTAGGAAATCATTGTCAAAATGATGTCCTGCCTCTCAGAAAAAGTAAACGAACAGGACAAATACCAAATCTGTCAATTGCTGCCAGTGTTGCCGTTGAGAATTTTTTAAAGTCGCATAAGAAAGAGTCATCAATATTAAAAATTAACAAAAATCTATATGAATTTTGTTTACTAAAAAAGTCACAATAAAAATTTAAATCAAATTATGCATATACAACGCCAACGAAATTAGCTCCTCTTTTTTCGCCTAGAAAGTAGTAAAAAAAAAGTAAGTAAAATAAATCGTCTTACAGCTTGCGACATCTGTTTATAAACAGCAATGAAAAAAACAACAAATATTGGGTACGTTCACGAACTTAACTTTCGGATAGATTAACTTGCTTTTGTTGTTAAAAACAACTGTTTTCCAGCTGATTGAAGAACATATGGAAACAGAAAGAAAATCCAAAGGTATCCTAAAATTTGCTGGATACTTTTCTCAAACACGTAAACAGCTGACTGTGTTTCTCTTTTGCTTCGAATTTCGAGAGGTAACATATCTGGTTGGATTTGTTCGTTCACAAGAAACCCCAAACACAAGTAAGGTAACCTACCCAAAAGTTACGTTCGTGAACGTACGCATTGGACATCCTTGCTTGGAAACTTTCACCATCTATGTTTCACCATACCTACGTTGTTTCCATTTAATGCCACCAGGTGATACAAAAATGTTACAGTTTGTTCATAAAAGGCGTCAGTTATAGCGATCAGGAAAACCCATCGGGAGAGATTGAATCAAATGGAAAAAACAGTGAAAATATGTCAGTTGACTTCACAAAAAAAACAGAACTACCTTTCTTTTTTCCTGTTGCAAAGTTCATCAGATTTTTTTTCCTGATGCTTGGAACAGGAAAAAATTGGGAAGCAAATACTTGAGTCAAGTGACAATCAGCAAATTAAATTGTAAGTAACCTGTTGTACAAACATTTAACCCATCCCCACCCATGAACTTCCAATAAAAATAAAAAAGCGAGGCGGTAACTCTACTTTTCTTTGAGGCTTTCGTTAAATTCATCTGCGGTGGACAACTCCAAAGATGTAAAATGACTGAGCCAGACGAAAAAACATCATAGTTCTGGAAAAAAATGAGAGACATCCACTACAACGAAATCTTATAAGGTTTGCGCTCAGGCAGAGTTCCTGACTTCTTGGAGTAAGTCAAAACAAAGTTAATATATGCCCAGCAGGTATAACCGAATAGTTACCAATACCAATGAAAGATGGTGTTCACCAAAACAGCGCTTTGAATCATTTGCTCTTTATTACAGTCCTTGACTTTCTGTAAGGGGTTGGTGTTGATACGAAAGTGAATTAATTTAATGAAATAAAATGAAATGAAATGAAATGAAATGAAATGAAATGAAATGAAATGAAATGAAATGAAATGAAATGAAATGAAACAAAATGAAATGAAATTAAATGAAATGAAGTGAAATGAAATGAAATGAAATGAAATGAAATGAAATGAAATGAAATGAAATGAAATGAAATGAAATGAAATGAAATGAAATGAAATGAAATGAAATGAAATGAAATGAAATGAAATGAAATGAAATGAAATGAAATGAAATGAAATAAAATGAAATGAAATTAAATGAAATGAAATGAAATAAAATGAAATGAAATGAAATGAAATGAAATAATATGAAATGAAATGAAATGAAATGAAATGAAATGAAATAAAATGAAATGAAATGTACAAGTCGTATGAGAATAAATTCGTGGAAGCTGAATTGAAGATGCTTCGCGTGTCAGCTGAAGTGAGAAAACTTGATCTCGATCGAATCAGGAGCATATAAATCCGAGGTAGCTTCCAAATAAAGAATATCATCTTGAGTAACATTGAATGAGTAAGTTACTAGGTACTGCCATGTAGAAAGAAGATTTCCTGAGAATCTATTACAAAGGGCAAGAGCATACCATATTTCAACACTTAAGGAAGTAAGTCAGGTCAAACACAAAAATGGGATTTATGGTTGCATGAATCCTAAGAATCAAATAGTGGCAACAGTTAATGCTATACTTTTAGATAATGCATCGGTCCATTGGAAGATCCTCGAGAATCTTCCATTCGACTAGTAAGCTTCTGCAGCCTTGATCATCTTATGCTTTTGGTACATTGGTTAAAGCGTACTTTCACCCAAAGCCTCTTATAGCTTTTCTTTCTATGGAATTAACAAATAAAATCTTTCATCCGTAAACGACTTCTTGAGAAAATACAAATAAATTCTCCCACAACTCATAAATAAATTCATCCCAGAATTTTTTCCAACACTGCTGTAATTGATTTTGAATAGGTTTTTTCACTTAAAGATCACTGAACCATGATCCACTTACCCACACCCTCAGTTGTTCGTTTTTTAATTGTTTATTTTTATCACTTCACTGAAGACAAATAATTACAACAACAAAAAAAAACTAAAAAAAATCTCACACATCTTTTGACAGAACAAGCAAAACCATAATCACCCTGACTGACAGAAAGTCGTCGGCGTTATCCGAAAAAGTCATAATATTTTGGTGATGACTTGGTGCTTGTGTGCTGCATTCAACGCACTTTTATGATCGAAACATAATATCCAAGTTCCTTTTCTGTCAAGTGCCATGGGGGAGGAACCATCTAAATGCGAAGGCGTCTGATAGGTACAAATTGACCATAACGACAAAACGCTTGTGATTAAGGCATTTCTATACACCCACAAGGTGGCGCGCACGGCTTTATCGGTTCGGCTAGAAAAACATGACATAATTGGATTGTTTTCAGTTGGGAAAAGATGAATATCTTCGTCATCACCATGTGAACAGGTGACAGCTTTTTAGTATGAATTTTTTGAATTTTCTTCTGACCTTGAATTGGTTGCCGACGATCGTCCTCGGAAATACCATTTGGTGAATAAATCATTCTGTCATGTAGAAGTTTCGCTAATCATAGGAAGCCTAAGTTGGTTGGCGAAAGATCAAAAAGTATCCACGCGCTGCGGCCGGTTTTGTAAAGATCAACCACAGACGATAGACATTCATTGGGACGCATGTTTGCTGGTGGACTAATAAATTATGACCCACATGCGAACAATGCCCTTGTGTGGAGATCAACGTCAGACGAAGACGAAGCGCGTCTCAGCCAAAGCAACTACCAACTATAAGAACCAAGATGGGGGAATTGACAATGATGGTCTGTGTTGTTCGTGTTGGCGATGTTCATCAATTGAACTTTTTTTTTTTGTGATTACAGTCGAACATAAAAAAACTGAAAACAAAGAAACATGGATGAAGGAGAAATCTGTCAGGATTATTTACGCGCTCTGACTTTTATACACCGGGACGGTATTTATATGTGGAATTCCAGAGCGGATTCTGAATTCTTGAGGAGGATGCTTCGATCGAAGACAACAAAAACATTGTTTAAGGTCTAAAAATAGAGGTGGGTTGTGAAGTAGCCTTTACCTGATGCTTTAATCCTTTTGACAAGGAATACCTTAAGGAGTTATTGGAAGCATAATCCTATGAATGCCTTGTTGCTACTGTGTTTTTGTTTTCATGCTGTAGAATTATTTAATTAAATATTTTCTTTGCATCCATCGACCACTAGGCTTTTTGAACTTTACAAAAATCTTTACCGTGTTATTTTGAATTTTGAAAATTTGGTGACTTGGATAGATAACATTTGCACATCTAAATGTTGAATAATGGTTCTTAATGGTCTTAACACAAACTCTAGAACACTTCCGGATGTTTTAGGAATGTCAACTTGGTCTCATATTGCGTCCACTAAATACCTGAATTTAACTTTTTTTACCCAGATAAGTACGTACTTAAAAGAACCAATTAAGAAATGAAACAGACCCAAAGAAAACGAAACACATAGCAGCTCATTGCAAACGGCTCAAAATAAAATTAACAAGTGTTGACAACTTTGAGAAGTTTAAGTAAACAGCATAACGTTCTTCTTATACCTTTTTTTCTCGTTAATTTTCTCATAAAATATGCATTAAAACAAAGAAATTTGTTTTAAATGTTTTTTTTTTGTTTTATTGAGTTAAAGTACTTTTCATTTTTATTTTAATTGCCAAGACAGTAGTCTAGGTGCCATGTACAACAAAAGTGTCTTATAACTTTGCACTTTCATTTTTCACGTTTCACCTCAACAATGTATCTTACAATTGATAGTTGAACTGAAAATAATTATTCATATTCATGCGGTTAACACCCATAGATACTTTGGTATGTTTCTTTGTTCCGATATAGCCTTGGTAAAAAGGTATTAAAAAAAATACTATAATTGAAGTTTTTTTTATATGACTTCAGTCAATCTTATTAGCATTCAAAAGTCATAAGAATTTCACAAAAAAGGCTTGTCAAACATTGGGAATTGACACCCCTGGGCTCGACTTTTGCGCGCCAAAGCCAAATGCTTGTAGGTAACATACATACATATGTATGTATATTCACGTGCTTTTCTTGTTTTTATATTTTATTTAAATAATTTACTATGCGTCGGATGTTCCATGGTATTTGGGGCAAAATCTTTATTTTTGTTAGTATCTATAAATCGACTTTTATATTGTTTTGCTACCGCCCACTCGTTTTAATTAATATGGAACTGTGAAACAACAGTAAATTTCGTCCATAATTTCTAAGCAAATTGTTCAAGTTATTGGTATGTTTGTGAGTGATGTGTAATGAGCTTCGATTTAGCATTTTAATTCTGATTGTATATTAAAAAATAAATTAATTAAATCGGCCTTTTATTTTGAATTAACTCGGGTTTACGATGCTAGACATTTTCGGGGTCCCGACAAAAGCGCCACCTATCGGATCCAGCCATAGCTAACATCTTTTCAGGTTACTTCATAAAAATACACGACAATTTCATCGAAATCGTTTAAGAGGTTTTGAGAACAATTACGAACTTACACCAACCCAAATTTTATAAATTATAATTATCAAAATAATACATATATAATACATAGATATGTATATATGTAAATAAAATAAAACTTAATTTTTAAATTTAGTAATATTTTTTTGTGTCGAAAAAAATTGCATAAGAACTTTCAGGGACAATATTGATGTCATATTTAGAAACCATTTGCATCAATTGTTGTTAATCAATACTTTCCAACGAATTCTATAAAAGAAACTTATGATATTGAACTGTCATTTCATACAAATTAATTTTAAAAATCTATCCGTGTACAAACTATACAGGGCCTAAGGTTTTTTGAACTGTTTTGACATGACATTACGATGATAGAGAAACATATTTGAGTTACTGCAAAGTTCAGTCTGTCTGTCCATCTGAACGGATTATATTGAATTTTTATGAAAAAAAAAATCAGTGAACTATTGTAGGTGTAGGTTATGTTTTGGTGAAAGAAAATTCAAGATAGTGGGTTAAAAACGGTACCTCCCATAATACCGCATTTTTTCTTCGTCTTTCTCGTCATCCGATTTTAATCAAAATTGATATTCAGGAAGATGTTGGTAGCCTAAGTAATTTTATTTTAAAATATTTTCGAAAACATTTTTTTTTTATTGTTAATAATTTTCTTAATTTTTTTTTCAAAAATCAATATTTTGAAAACGGGTAAATGGATTTTTTTTTTAATTTTGTTTTTAAATGTAGATTATTATTTTGCTGAAGTTTGCATTCTTAAATTATTTTTTTTTAGTTTTTAAAATAAGTTGTTATATGAAAACCCCTCCTAGGATTTTTAAAAATAAATTAATACTTTTTGACATTTCTTAAAGAAATAAAATGGCGTCTTAATTTGTCCGCTCAAAACTATCTTACGTACTTTTTTCAAACAATCAAAAGTCAGAAAAATAGAATAAAATCTTTGAATTTCCATTAATATTTAGCAAATTTTATTTGAGGCTGTGATCGCACATAAGATCATGTTACGTGCGATCCAGTCGTGCAACTTATTTTACTATCGACTTGGTCGGCAGCGGCTTATTGGATTTCAACCAAATTTAATAATCGCCGAATAAATTCTTTTTCTTATACTTGTCAACTGTTTCTTCCAAATATACATACATACGAGCAAGTAATTGCGACCCAGTCGGCCCGATATTTTTATTTTTGGAATGAGGCTCTCCAACCTCATTCTAGCAGTAACAATTTTCATTTCTTTAATCCGCTGTGTGGCACGTGGCACTGAAACTGCATGCAATCTGGATTCACATGGTTCAATTTGGGCCATACAAAATTGCATTGGTTATCATATTCTTTTCGGAAAAGTACGGGCCAAAGATGCTCCCGACCTAAAATCCACGCCAAACGGTTATTTTCTGAGAATGCATTGTCATCTGGTGAGCATCGTGCATAGCATAGAAAAAAGAAAAAAATCTTCGACCCGTACCGACCATGACCTGCCAACCCTGAAATTTTATTTTGTGTATGTGAATACGTATGAGATTCGTGTGAGAAACAGCCAATCAGCCATACGTTTCGTGCCCACAAAAATTCAAACGTATTAGTAGTCCCATAAGAAATGAACAGGGAGAGGGACTAGTACACATATATGTCGCTGAACGGGTATTTTTCAGTTTATAGACGAATAGAGAATTTTCCTCTCAGTTATCGTTCTTGTTTCTTTTTTCTATGATGCATAGAGTAAAAATATTATAAAGAGGAAAATGATTCGTACGTTCCATCCACCAACACCTTCAATTTTTGTTGTCTCGTTTGTATAACATTCATTGTGTTTTACTCATACTTATCCGAAAATGTTAATGAGATGACAGTTCAAGCTTGTAGGCATTGTCAAAAGAAGGCAGAAGATTTCTCTCTTTATAATACTGTTCCTCTATGGCATCGTGTAGGTTAAAGTCCTCCTAGACACGGCAATTTTGTTGTTAACACAGCAATATATCCAAAAATGCGCTTCGTCGCTTAAGAAATTGGGATCATCTTGTAAATGATTTTGGTAATAAAGATATATTATTTAATCGTGTAACTTGCAATTGTAATTTGGTATTGGTAACTGAATAATAAAAAATAAATTTGACAGATGTCACTAAAACAAGATGGCCGCCACAAGCTGCCAAAATCTACTCGCGTCAATTACAAATAGAACGACATTTCAAAAATATTTAAAGAAAACTACAGAAATATTTCTTTGTTTCTAAAATTTTTCTGAAATGTTTATTTAGATCTAAACGCTTTGCGAAACATTTCTGAAATGTTTCTCTGTTTTCCCTTCCGAACGGAAAATTTTCTTCACTTTTCAGTTTTGGTCTATTTGAAAGGTTTTTTGTTTTTATTTGTTTATAATATTGTTCATGGTGACAAAACGTTATGCAGACAAAATTATGAAATGTTTCTGAAATGTTTTTTAAACAAAAAAACATTACAAAAAAAGAAAAAAGTGCTGGATTGACCATCGCCACCAAAACGGTGCAGGATCTACAGGTCTACTCTCAGAAGTAACAAGTGAGCTTCAAATTAATATGCTCAGCAATTTAGAGATTTTGCCGTTTGAAAATTAGTGAATAAGGATATAACCGACTCCTTTGGGCCCAATATTTTAAATATCACTTTCAATAATTATTTTTTCTATTTGTAACTAATTTTTGATATTTTTTTTTAAATATCATATTTTTAAAACTAATAAAAAATATTTTTAATTTTATAATCAGCAGTATATTAATAAACTCTAAAAAAATTCATTCCAAAATCTCAATTTTTTTTTCAAAAAACTAAAAATAAAAACGAGGATTTCTTTCAAAACCCGTCCTCCATTTTTTTAAATACTTTTTCATAAATTCATTATTATTTATGATGTGTGATGGCGAACTCGGTTTTTAATAAAAATCGTTAAGTGTTGTAGTTTTGACACTTTTTATATGTTCAGACCGTACTACTTTCCCATGTAAACTCTCGACAGCTACCCTCAAGAGTTCGACTGCATGGACTTCTATGACGAGGGTCTTATAAAGGAATGTCCTATAGTTGCCCGAGTGAGGGCATTGCTACTCAATCGCCTCTTGGTATTGGAAAGAGTTATTCTTCGTTTGTCTCTAATTACCACAAGGTTATAGCTATCTATCCTGATGTTTTGTCCAGACGTCAATGTTGGTCAATTTATTCTTCTTCCGATTATGTCAAAATCTTTAGCGTATGCAAGTAACTGCACGGACTTTTTAACATCCTGATTTTCTAGTTAGCAGGAGAAGGCAGAAAAACACCTGGGGCTGCATTGCACATTACTGAATCGAAAACCAAGTGCTCGAAGTATCTTGATAGCTATGGTTTTGGTTCCAGAAAACTTAAGATCTCAAAAAATCGAAAACCCATAAAATAATGAATTCTTTTGAACCTTATTTAATAAATTCGGAAGCATTTATCCTAATTTTTTACAAAATTTTACATTTGTACAAAAATTTACATATAGAGAAGGCTTAGCTGATTATGTCTTTACGACTCTTTCAAACGATTAAGCCTTCGTCGTTATACAAGTTTTTAGTTTTAAAACTATTTTCAAATTGTTTTCTAACTTTGATGAGTCATAAATATAAGAAAAGCGTATCTAACACGTTATTCTGGTCAATTTACTTTCATAGATGCATTTATTATGTGTCGTATATCTAAAACCCATTTTTATGAGAACTGCATCTCGTTTTCCTAAAACTTTCGATATGCTATACAAACAAAAAATATTTTTACGATCGATTTTATTTCATCGGTATCGATATAAAAAAATATTATTGACATAAAAACTAACAAACGTTGTCGTGAATTTTCATCCAAGAACTCATTATCTACTGGGCAACAGAAAATTGCCGGAAGACTTTTAAATATTTGAATGTGACTTCAACAAAAGACACAACGCCACATCGGATTTAAAAGATACTTTTCTTTTACAGATAAAAAAAAGTTTTTGTGTATTTTTCTAAAGAATTATAATGTAAACTTCAAAAAACACGCACCTCCTCATATCGGGGTCAAACAATGGAAAACAAAATAACGCAAAAGAGGTAAAACAAAAATTTGGCAACGCCATACAAAATATTTATTTACGAGTTTCGGCAATATTACAAATCTGGATGTTATGTTCCAGTAGTAATGACCGAAACTGGACAAAATTCGTGACTTTAAGACGCCAACCAAGCGTACAGACTTATGGTACGTGACTTTAAGCCAAATGCAAAATATTTGCGAGTTCACACGTTACAAGTTTTTTTTTTTCATTAAAATCGCACGCATTTGAAGCGGAAAATTAAAGCGAAACATCTTAAACAATAATAGGAAGTTATTTTTTTTCTTAAACGAATATTAAATATATTTACATTCATATATACATTATGTATGTAATGTTCTACGATCATATTTCTGAGAGTGGGTCTCTTAAGGTGAGAATTTGATTTACTTAAATAGGAGATACTAGGGCAAGTTTAAGTTGAAGGCAATTTCGTTTTCAATGATTAGTTGCATGAACGTTTTAAAAAGTGAACCCAGAATTTAGATAAAAATAAATATTAATCGAATATGAATATCAATAATGTGTTGCCACACACCGTCAGAGCCCGTTTTTTTTCCTTAGCACTGCTTTATGTGGAGGAAATGACAAATCCTCCAAGGGTAAACTTTGTCTAGAAAACAATGATTTCATATTTCCATTCGGATTCAACACTAAATTGAACGTCTTCTCCGTTTCTGCATATTCACAGCAAAAACAATAGAATCCAAAAATATGTCCGTATAAGTCACTAGTCAAAACTAGTCATTGGTTCCTTAAGGAGCTGTTACATATATTAGGAGTAGATTGTCCAACAGGGTTAGTGGTGCTGTAAAAAACTAGAAAAAAAGGAAATGCAATCGAGCCAGACTAAATACCCTCAGAGTATTGGAAAAAGATGCAAGACATAGGCTCTAGATGACTCAGGGTTCTCATCACCAAACTAATTAGCGGTGATCAAATGTTGACCAGTGAAGGCAGAGTGGCATACGTTGTTATGACCGTTAAATTAAACTGATGTCCCACACCAGGAAGATCGTTGAGCGGGTATTGGAAGACTATTTTCAAAAAATTATACTGCTTTCTGAAGACCGACGCTCGTGTAACGGGTAAGTCAAACAAAGATGCAATCCAGAGTATAATAATGAGTATTGAAAAATATCAGGATTCAGGATTCGCAAAGAAAGTTGCACATTGTGTTGATTGACTTTTAAGAGAGACCTAAAGTCCCAATCAAATTTGGTGTACATCAGGGAATCGTCTTTAGTCCTCTGTTATTTGTACTGACTTTTTGAAAGAAGGTGAGATGACTCACCCGAAAGTGAATCAATTATCCTTTGCTACTTGGTGGAGCCATCAACCGCAAACTGGGCGAAACCAAAACAGTAGGTTAATCTGGGGCTGGAGACCATAGAGGAAGTGACGCAAGTTCAATAATCTAAGAAGTATTGTATTACTCGATACATGCAAGCCGTGCATATGGATCCCTTTCTTTTGTATAGAACTCCGGCAAAATATCGCTTTGCACTAAATTAAAACTCTTTTCAATCCAATGTGAAATCGGCGCTGCTTTACGCTTCAAAGTGCATAAGGAGGTTAACAGTTTTGACGAAACCTTAGTTCCAGAATTTGCAATTGTTTAATCAGCAGATCTGGTAGTTGCCCTAAGGAGTTAGTGTCGTTGTTTTGAAAATGCAGTTTCTGAAATATAAAAGGAAAGGTTGTACACGCCAGTTTTTCTTCCAGCGCTTATGGTCTGCAAATTTGCAAGACATAAAAGTCAATTGATAGTAGGAATCTTTTCCTAAAAACAGAAGTTGAAGAGAGTGATAGGATAAGTAGCCAGAAAACCTGGGGAAGCATCTACAACAAGAATATTTACCATCTTGGTAAAAAATAAAGCATAAACAAATTACCAGGCAACACAAGAGAGAAAATGTCCTGAGTGCAATAGCATTTCAATACTATCGTGGAAAGAAGGCAGGCGCAAAAATTCCTGGATCAAACAAATAAAACGACACCTACATTTAGTTGGTCTCAAACATGGAATACTCCAAAATCAGGAGGTCTGTCTTCTTTTCTGATGTCATTCCGTTAAACTACACATGTGGAGCCCTTAGGCCAAGCATTACAGCGGTCCAATCTAAATCATAACAATCTTCGTTCAAAGAAGAAGATGAGAATGGACCACAGGGCTCTATATAAGGGCCTTTTCTCTTCGTAATAGTTGGAAGTGATCTGTCACTGTCATTTGCTGGTGTGCTGATGATATTCACGGACAATTGTAATAATTCCTAGCTTCTAATCCTTATAAATATAGGGTTTTCCAATAGGGACTTCCGAAATTTGACAGTTAATAGCGGCCATCTTGTTGAAGTACATCTGCCAAATTGGCAGTCATTTATTTAGTCTGTTTTGCCAAATCACCATGGATGGATGTAACGTTCAAAAACACGTGCAAATAATAAAACTGTTTTATCAAAATGGCGACCTTACAATGCTTCGCCCATTGTAAGGTCGCCATAATTGTCCTACCTAGAGGACTATTCACAGTGTCGTGGATAAATTTGAGTCCACCACCGAGATCGTGTGATTAAACCCCATTAGACTTTTTGTTGTGGGGTTTTCTTAAGTCGCAGGTCTATGCGAATAGGGCACAAGCCCCAACGGCCCTCAAAGCCAACCTAACCAATGCCATTATTTCACACCAAAATGACGTCAATTGGCCTTTCAAACAAATACAAAATTTCGATGATATCTCACACACACTTTATTTTATTTAAATATAAAGTTGGGAAGCGCTTAATGAAAGACCCTATAGTTTCAATTTTAATAATTTAACACTTTTTTGCATCGTTGATTCAAAATGGCTTTTAAAGGCCTTTAAGTCCGTCAAAATATTGGCCTTTCATTTCGGAAGCTAACTTGGTCTCTTCACTTCACAGTGAGCACTTTTTTAAAGACGCAACTTTTGGTTTATTTAAAATATATGTTTTTGACAAAACCCTAATGTGAACCAACAAAATTAAAGTTATAATCATTAAGTTGGAAAAAAGAGGTTTGGTCCTTGACCATGGTATCTTTAGGTACGAAAACAGATGCATATGTAGCCTGACTTAGAAAATTTAAACAATCAAATTTAATACAAATTCAATAAGGCGATAAATGTCAATAAGCATTTAAAACACAATTTGTTTGAAGTTGGGAATCTTTTTAAAAATGCTTTACCAGAACTTACCCTAGTCTCCCCTTACCGATACGAATAAATTCAACCTATCGGGCACTCCTCCGACGATCATAAATAACAACAAAAACTGCATAAGTATAGCTATGGACATATCAGTCAAATAATGAGAACACAGCAAAACCAAATGTTTGTCTAGATAAAAAAAAAAAACGAAACCAAAGATAATTGGATGTGTCCCTGTCCATTTGGAGAAAACAAAAAATGAAATATTAGACCACTTCACCCTAAAGATAAGTATTCAGAAGACATGCCATCAATTAGTTCCAAAGGAATTCTGAAATATTGTTCAAAGAAAATCACACTAGCAACAGGTAGATACATTATGATACATTCCATAGATACTTATCTATCCCGGAGCTCGACCCTTAGAAGACTTAAAGAAGGGAATGAAGGGAATGTTTGGTGTTTTCTGGTCTCCCAAGTGACATTGCGCACACAACAAGACCCTCTCAAAAGACAAATATGTCATCTTAATAATTATTCTGCCAATCAATCCGAGAATCAGGATCTTAAGAGAAAAGAAGAACAAAACACCAACCATTACATTCCCTTGGAAAAGAACCAACTACGAGTTGAGATAGAATAATGATTCTTGTGTCACTTGACGACGATGACGAGGCCACACAAAGGGTGCCTCTGTTTCTTGCGCAGATAGTTACTATCTTTAGCGATCTTGTATCATTGTTTTTATGATCTGATTCGTGGTAAATCTAGGACGCGCCGCGCGCCGCGACGGTGAATTGGTAATTCAAATGTCAAAATAATATAAAAGAACACACACAAAGTCGGTATTCCAAGTTTAATTGCTAAAGCAGTACTTTCTTCTTGGTTCAGATAGTTTCTTTTGGCTTTTTGTCCATATCTGGGATGGTCATTTGAGGTCATAGATGTCTGCGCATAAAAACCCGTGCCGACATCATTGCCGTTGGTCTCTTTCTGTATTTCTATGAAATACATTTCCAAAAATAACCTAATCGAAAAAAAAACGAACACTGCTGCTGATACATTTGTGTGATTTCTCACAGTAAATTTTGTATCTGAAATTCATGTTTTTCAAACGCACTAAAAATATACATATCTTTCAAATACATATTTGGCTGGTGTAAGTGCATCTTTTCGAACCATCCCAACACGTGCTGATGTACACATTCGTTATATTATAAAAAAAAAAATACATTTTTAAAGAATTAAAAAGTTCGATTACAAAGTGTGGCATAATTGGTATTATTATACCCTCGCACATATGCAACACATTGTGGAAAGAATCTCAGAAAACGAGCTCGTGCCATGGATTTTTGAAAAAAAAAGAAAATAAAAATAAACAAAATAAAAGCATAGAACGATAAAAATTTGTTTACTTAAGTCGAAATGTCTGGCATAATAAAATTGGGAATTTTCGTTGAACTTTGGGGTGGTAGACTTGCGATCTGACAGACGATTCCAGCTGCGTGAGTGATCTATGCACTCATGACAGTTCTTTTGACTTATTGTATTGAGGAAATATAAATTGTCAGAAAATGATTTGGCTCCGGCTGTGATGGGTGACAATGTTGGATGAATGGTCAATTTTGTTTTATTGGTGGGCAACTTGGCTGTGGCAAATTCCAAAGCAAAATCTGTTAAAAAAAACTTATGGATACATATTAAGATGCGATTGCTTACACATTTTTGACAGTTGGTTGGAGTTTATTCGTAAAAGAATGTAGAAATGTATGTACATATGTACCTATGTATTCGTTTATTTAGTATGATTTACTATTTACTACTACAATAATTTATAAAATCTTAAGGTTAAAGTTAAAAAATAAGCATTTACAATACATTTCAAAATAATTTAATTTAAGAACTTTAATAAACAGTTAAGGTACTTGTGTGCATAGGCGCCCGCAGGAAATATCCTAGGGGGGGGGGGGGGGTGAGGGACGATTTTGTTTATTATTAAACTTTGCATACTAGCTAAAATTGAGAATAGGCGTGAAAGTATGCGTAATACACACAAACAGAGCCTTGTTTTGTGGTTTTCACAATTATTATTAGTGGATACAAACTTAAACTTGGAAAAAAATAGACACGGCTGGCTGCGTCGCAAGTACTAGCTCTTATGTGCCCAATCACATTGGAAGACAAGACCATTAAGAGAAACGAGTAACAATTACGTTGAAAAATAGCACGGTCTGAACTAATAGTGTTAGTTCAGACCGGTTTTTAGTATAAATGGAGTAAGTCATTACTCGTTTTAAATAATAATAAATTTATGAAAAAAAGAATTTCGAAAATTGTAGGACCGATTTTGATAAATTTTGGTTTTTTTTTTTAAATTCTACACAAAAATTGAAAATTCAAAACAACAAAATCATTAATTAATTAAATAGAAAAAATATTTTCAAAATGTTGGTTTGTAGAATTAATTAGGCTACCATCTTCGTTTCAATGTATAAAATTTCATATAAATTTAATAAGCCGTTAACGGAAGCCCAAAATTATAAAAAAATGCTATATAAAAGTATCGTTGATAGACTTTTCCGGTGAAATTGTTTTTATGATAAAATGGTAGCCAATACCTACGAAAATACTTTTAAATTGTTGTCAAATTCATGGACGTCGTTATGGCTTATGGGAAAGTCCTAGTCCTAAAAACAAAATTTCAAAAACCCCTCTGAGGAATGCTAATAGAACCACACACACAAAATTCAAAGGTAATCATCTTAGCCGTTTAGGCTGCACATCGTTTTAGAATTAGACGGAGAGACATTTTTTGTAATTAACTTTTTTTAGTTTTCTCTATGATCTTAATGTCATGTTTGATGTTAATCAATTTTTTGTCTATTCACGAATTCTAAACTTGCCTTAAACAACCTAAATTTCGAGTCAAAAATAGCAAATGGATTTTGGAAAGCAAGACGTACAAAACATTTTCCCCTTCTTATTCCTCTAGGGTAGTTAGGTATGTCAAGTATCTACTCATCTACAGTTGAATGTTGCGATTATAGGGACTATAAGCAAGTTTAGGATTCGTGAATATTAAGAAAGTTGAGATAACAATCAAACATGGCATTACGATCATAGAGAAGTCTAAAAAAGTGGTCGAGAAAAAATGTCTGTCTGTCAGTATGTATAACGAGCTGCAGCCTAAACAGCTTAAGCGATTATCTTCAAACTTGGTGTGTGTGATTCTTTTGGCATTCCCTAGAGGGGAAATTGAAATTTTATTTTTAGCCCTAAAAATAACGGTAGGTACCTGCCATATGATTGTTTAGGAAAATCTCATTTTTCTCGAAAACGGCTCCGACGATTTTTGAGAATTTTTTTGTTTGTATTGGGTGTTATTTGATTAGTACCACATATACGAACAAAAATCTATTAACGAGACCTTTCACACAACGGTTTTTTTTAATTTTTGGCTTTCTCGGTTACGGCTCTTTGGATTTCTGTCAAATTTTATGTTTAAGAAGATCTAAGTAGCCGAATTAATTCTGCATATCAAAATTTTGAATAACTTTTTTTTCTAATTAAAATTAATTTTTTGATTTTTTTTCAAAAATCAATATTTTGAAAACTTATCAAAAAAACTTATTTTAAATTTTATAATCACATGTATTTTAATAAATTCTAATAAACTGCATACCAAAATTTAAAAATTAATTTTTTTTTCGAAAAACTAAAAATAAAAAACAGGATTTTACCAAAACCGGTCCTACAATTTACGAAATACATTTTTTATAAATTCCTTGTTATTTAGGACGTGTGATAGCATACTTCATTTTTACTAAAAACTGTTAACTATTGTGGTTTTTAATACTTTTTATAAGTTCAAACTGTGTTATTTTCAATGCAAATGTTACTTGTTTCTGCCAAAGGTATTGCTTTCCAATGTAATTAGGCACATAAGAGCAAGTACGTGCGACCCAGTCGTGCCCATTTTTTTTATTTCGGATTTTGAAAAGTAACCTTTCAAGATGGGTATTTCGTTCAAAAAATAAAAGGATATTGTGTATCCGAAAACGTGAGTGCACCCATTGGTAATCCAGGGGGGCTCTTGCCCTCTCTTGCTTTACCCTGCGGGCGGCTATGCGTATGCGCAATCACACCTGTTTTACCAACACATTTGTATTCCACCATAAAGCATTTAACGAAACAGGAATATATTTTTCTGTTTCTCTCTTCATAATGTAAAAATGTCAAGACATTTTGCATTTTTAGCTCTGTGCTGAGCATTGAGCAGAGTCTGGACAAACAGAGTAAGGTTCTGAGCAGAGAATGTACAAAGCGCTCTGATTTATTAATGAAACAACTTGTGCACTGAATTGTCAAGAATAGAAATGTCAGGATGTCGAAGCTGTCAAACATAAAAATTGTCTACAAAGAAAGTTAAACTAGTTTATTCAACAAAAATGAAAAAAACAGTGATTATAGATCACAGTAGATCGTAGATCGAGAATTACGTGAATATTTTCTTACTCAAAACCCACGAACGGCTCTAGCTTGCACTAGGTGTTAGAAAATTGCTTCCCAAACTGAGAGTCGAACTAAGGATCTCTCGCTTAGCAAGCAAACATCTTACTTTACTTTTACTTTTAATTGATTTTTATTTTTCTTTTACTTATATCTACTTAAATGCTAGACAAAAATCTTAAAACTAGCTAAAACTATCATCTTAATTAAATTACTGGCCCTATGCGGGCGCTCTAAATTATACTCTAACTTAATTTTAATTGCCTTTCGGCCTAAAAATAGCTTAAGTTTATCTTATATGTAAAGGGTTTTTATTTTTCACCCAAATGAAAAAAAAACTGGGTATCTTATCAGTTTATTAATTACTTAAGAACTAACTTAAAACTAAACTAAAAATAAACTAAAAATAAACTTAAAATAACTTAAAATACACCTAAAATACTTAAATCTAGAACAGCCACAGCAAGCTTTTTTTTAGATTTTTTTTTTTTTTTTTTTTTTTTTTTTTTTTTTTTTTTTTTGGTGCCGCCGCAACTGCCCTACCTAACTTAGATGCTATTGATATATGTTAGTCGGCCATAGGCGATATTTCGTCTATGTCGACTGAAAATGGTCGGGTGTGATCTAGGACTTCCTTCCGATCCCGGGCGGGCACGGCCCTACTGAAACGGAGGCGCTCTGCTTCGCTCCCAGCGACTATGTCTCGGTCGTAGAGGAGCCGCCTATCGACTGTTCTGCGGCCGACGTGGTAGATCAACGGAATCGCCGATCTATCCTGAATCAGCCCTCGACTATCAAGGTATAGGAAAGCCTCGGGCGGGATAAAACCACTCGAACGTGTGCTTTCAAAATATTCATCTTGGGGGTAGAAAGCCCCGAAGATTTGTCCATTAGTTGAGGTCATCGCCCTTGCAATGTGTCCGCGAATGAGCTTAATTAAAAAGTTATCTATCCTGTTTGTATTGGCCCCGTTGTATAGGACCTCGTTGGAATAATGATGTTTGTACTCCGACTCTGGTGTTCTATAAAGACCGAGACAAGCGCGAAGGCACTGTCTCTCGAACACCCGAATCTTTTCCATTAGAGATGGTGCAACGTTGAACCACACAGGGCATCCATAGGCAATCATCGGCCTGATTAGGGCCATGTAGCAAATCACTTTCACCCTGCTATCAAGGCGGCTGCTATAAAACAACCGTCTTGTCAGGCCAAAAGCTCCCCTAGTCCTGGTCAGAGCAGCCTCTACATGTCGATTGAAATATAGATACTGATCCAACCAGATGCCAAGGTACTTTACTACACTTTTACTCGCCAGTGGATGTCCATGTGGCCCAGCGATCACTAGCTTGCGCCAGTTCTTTCTCGTATCCCTAGAGGCCCCAGACAAAGGGGTTCTAAACAGGATAGTTTCACATTTCTGGAAGTTGATTTTGAGCTTCCAATCATTACAATATTGTTGAATTTTATCGAAATCACGTTGCAAGAGAATTCTGATGACTTCAACTTTTGGACCTGTTCTGTACGCAACTAAATCATCGGCATACGCAATTGCATGAGGTAGACTCCCAATGAGATCGCTGGTGTAAATACTAAAGAGAATCGGCGAGTTCACCGCTCCCTGTTGCAGACCGTTTTTAATATCAAACGTTGTGGTAGATGTTACATTGCCACTCTTGACAACAAACTTTCTACCATTAAGCATGTCATAAAGCATATATAGCAGTGGTTTACTTATGTCCCATCTGGTTAGCTTCAGATACAGACCCTCTAACCATACGGTGTCGAAAGCCTTCTCCAAATCAACCAGCAGATACTAGCTTTGACGCGGCATGTATTGTGTCATGTCCCGCCTTAAAGCCGAACTGGGTGTCTGGAATTATATTTTTGTCCTCGGCCCACTTGGACAGAGCTCTATTGATAACTTTTTCGAATACCTTGCTGATACTCGGAAGAAGACTTATCGACCGGAGATTTGCCGGATTGGAATTATCCTTTCCCTTTTTGGGGAGAGGATGTACTACAGCTGTCTTCCAACTCACTGGATAATATGCATTATTCAGCGCGTTGTTGAACAGTGTTGTGTATATGTTAATTGCATCCTCAGGGAGATGTCGCAGTACAACATTGGGTATACCATCGACTCCTGCTGACTTCTTTTTCTTTAATGATGCGAAGATCATTTGTAGTTCGACCTTCGAGATGAGCAGGGAACTTGGCCCATTTCGCTCGGCGACGGTGGCATTTGCCATATTGTCTTCATTGAATCCGGTAAAACCAAGATTCTCAGATCGCCATTGCGTGATGCTATTTCGAAGGTAGAAGTGATTCAGCAGAGCTCTGTTCTCCAGGTCGTGATTTGGATGAATGGACTCATTCACCTTATACACTTGCTGAAAAGCAGAACCCACTGTCTCAACCTTCTCCAATGGATCTTCGATCACAAAGAATTCGTCGTCCAAAACGGCGTCCCCCAGATCTACTCCTGCGGTCAGAAGTATGTTTTCGTTGTCTGTCGTTCTTTGGAGCTTAAGACACGGAAGATCATTTTGAGTATTCTTTCTAAAGATTTTATTAATCTCGGGAAACATACTCGGGTCGCTAGAATTAACGGCTCGAATTCTGTTATCCCAGTACGAGTTAATAGACAATCGATAGTTTTGTTTAATGAGCGAGTTGACATTTTTGATTGAAGATTTCAGTGTCCTAATCTCCAGATCGTTTCTGTCAGTAAACCGCCTGTACAAGAGTTTTAATCTTGTCAGGAGGCCACTTTTTTGTCTATGTAGTGCGTCTATTGTCACGTTCTAGTACATTTCAGTTGCGTTATGTTCTTTGTATCGTGGGATTGTTTTGTCCATCGTTTGTTTTATGATACCATTCATCTGAAGCAGGTATCCGTCGATCTCTACGTTCGATAGATTCCTGTCGTTTGGAGGCACAATGTCGTTAGAGAGGAGTTCTCTGGTCAAGATGTTGGAGAAACGTGGCCAGCGTGCCTTACTAAAATTGTAAGAGCGCGCAGGCACAAATTCATCCAACACCACAAGTTCATTTGGTAGCTGTATGACGGCGGAAAGTCCGCAGTGGTCACTGTCGTATTCTACCGTCTGTAAACAGTTTCTTGTCTGTTGGCCCACAGAGTCAGTTACTGTCAGTCTTGAGTCTAACAGTAGAAGCAAACATCTTATCTACTGCACCACTGCCGCCCGCAACTTTGTCACAGTAAAAGCTTGGTCATAATCAAACTTTAGGTAATGCTCACTTAAAGAATGCCAAATATCTTGGCGTAATTCCAGACAGAAAACTAAACCGAAATTTTAAAATAGAAAAAACAACCAAGAAGATAATGGTAGTATTTTATGCCTGTACAGTAGTATATATATTTGGGGTGACCTGTGGATGTACCAGCAACAAAATGACCAAAAATTTGGTCTGGTAAAAAGCGAGAGAAAAAGGTTCAAATCTAAACACTATTACAAAAATACAACAAAGATTTGCGTTCATAAACTGGGGCTATAAGAAACACCTCAACCTAAAGCATTTAGACCTCTTTGTACAAGTATCTGTAGCAAAGAGTGCCCTTCGGTAAAGGCAAATCTTAAGTTTCTGGAAACTTGCAAAATGGAAACAGCTCCTGCTAGGAGTTTCTCACTCAGAAACATACAAACTAGCCGCGTCTTTCAGGCTGGGTCCCGGGCAGTGACGCCAATTGCTAAACAGGTTATAATAAAGGCAAGCAAGGGTAAACTAACCGGGCAGAAGGCCTGCAGGCATACCACAAAGAAATATTAAAACTCAGCACAGCGGTGTGTCTGTTACGGTTACTACCTAGCACTCTGCCAACTGAGAAATACATTTCTAGGGAGTCACTTATCCCAGGACTTAGAAGACCAATCTATCAATGATACAACAATCACTTGAAAACGTATAGACTGTTGCAAGATCACATGCTTATGGAGCTCAAAACCCCCAAAAGGTATCACAAAATATCTATACATTGATCTAAGTTTGGTGGATACTACATCAAGCATCAGCCTATTAATCTAACCTACCCCAACCTAAGGTTGATTCCACTGGTTCTGTTTGGTTATGCATTTTAAAAACTCCAACAGTGTTCTAAGATTTCAACTGGACTCATTTCCTCAAAATCCAACAAAAACGTAGACTTTTTCAACTTGTAGTATTAAGTCTTTTAATAATTTTCTTTATTTACTGGAACTACTAAAATGATCACTATTTCACTATTCCAAGTAAAAGTAATTGGAAAAATAAATGTCGACCATTATTCCTGGATGTAAACTGGAAAGGGGGTAAAAAACACTCTAATTGCATTTAAGGTCCAAGGTCTTGACTTTCAAAGCAGTCGATCATTCGTAGACCCTGTTCACACCATCAAGTATCATTGGGAAGTAATTCTTCAAAAATTTGTTACCATAAAGTTGTTCAAAAGAGCTTGTTGGCAATGTTTTCCGAAGCCCCATAAAAGATAGCCATATTCAGTCCCAAATTTTGGAAATTATATCTCTTAGCTTACAACTCGAGGGGAGTTGACCTTGACATAAATACCATTTTTGAGGTAACCCTGAACGTTGCTATTTAATTTGTAAGGCTAGCTTTCACCTCCTTAATTTGTTTTTCTCGCACCTACTCTAAGGAGGTGCCCCATAGCTTAGTGGTTAGTGTGTCGGACTGCTAAGCGAATGAGCCTGGTTTCGAATCCCGCTCATAGTCACCTTTTATTCCAGATAAAATTTGTCTCGAAAAAGTGCATCTCATGTAGCCGTTCGGACTCTGCGGTAAACTGTAGGTCTCTTCCATTTTTGCAGATTAACAACACACACAGGAATAGTTGAGAGTATAAGCCATTAGACCTTGGATGCCTAAGGAGCTGTCGCGCCAATAAATTTATTTATTTTATTAACTTAAAGGAGATTGTTGCAGTTACCATACATATCTTACTAAGAAATTTTGGATATTATGTCTCTTAATGAGGATAATGTGTAAACGTGAAAAGTAAAGAAGGTGCAAGCGCACTTTAAAAATTACATAGACATAATCAGAATGACCCCAAAAATGGCATATGTCAAGGTCACCCCCCCCCCCCCACTTCGAGTTGTTAGCTAAAAGACATAATTACCCAATTTTTGTTCAAACTTAACTAGGTATAAGAGTGCAAAAACAGTATTTTTGTAAACGGCTTCAAAGATGTTGTCTGGTTAAAGAATTTGATATTGTTGCAAATGATAAGTCAAACCGATTAAAGAAACTTTTAAAGCCTGTCTTCGGTGAACTTCAATCTTTTTTTTTTTTTTTATAATTGGCGTATCCGTCGAGGAAATTTACTTGCTTCCTGGTAACCACTGTTTAATCCAACAGAATTTTGGTGCCCTGATCCCTGTGAATCATTGTTTTCAATTTATTCTAACGACTTAGATACAATACTGTTAAATAAATAATTCGCACCCAAATCTACTAATTCCATAAACAATTGATTTTGCAAGAGGCGTGAGTCATTTTGACATTTTTAGTTAGATAACACAAATAATTTAGTTCAAATAAAACATCATCAAATAATCTTGGAATCCTATACATCTTGTCTTCAAACCAAGATCCCCTACATTTAACCTCTATCACTTGAACCCCGATCATGACGTTTCCTTGACAGAACCACTTAAGTAAATACTCCAATTTTGTTTTGTATGGAAAATAAAATGTGTGTCAGTGTCGGCTTACAAATATGTATAATTAAAAGAAAACAGCCCATTGTTTATAAATTTTTAACACATGTGTTGCATCAAATAGAAAAAAACACACATAATACATTCCCTCGAGTAACCTACCCTAAATGTCTGTTTACACTATAGCAACAAACCCGAGTATCAAATTACGATTTACCGAAAAGAAAAATAATCGTAAATTTTGTATTGAGACACCATCGATAAGATTTTAACCGAAAATACTTTTTAATTTCGATGAAATTTGAAACCTCAACGATTTCGTGTAGTTTGACAAATAACTAGATGTCAAACTGCAGATTGACATGTATTCTTTTGCAATGTGTAGATACTTTTTGAGATTAACCATGATTGGTGTCGTTAGCTAGCAGCAAATCTCTAGATACAATTAACTTTTCCTCTTTCATCTGGCAAACAGATTTAATGGATTATTGCGCGGTGGGACGAATGAGGAAAAGACAATTATCATGTAAGATTGCGCAAACGACGAAGGTAAAGGAACGCAATTGGCGGTTTCTTGTTATTAAGCCACAGAAATGTTCATTCCCAGCCGCACCAACACTTTTGCTAACCGCGTACCTAGGAGCATATTTTCCAATGAACGAGGCAAAATTTATATAAAAAATTAATTCCGACTATTCTATTCTCCTTGAGAATTGACTTCAGGGAATATAACAATAAAATAATTGGAGACTCACCTATGAACGATGGAGAGCAAAAAATGGAGTACAGCGGTGCTTCAGTAATCCTTTTGTTGTCGAATAAGCTATTTTTTTAGGTTTGATGTAATCCAATTAAATGGCTTGTGTGATTAAATTAATCTGTGTACCATATACACGTATTAATTGGTCTACATATGGTAAACCCTGAGATAGATAAGTATTTGTACACCCACTTTTTCGAAATTCGAATTTGATAACACAATGAGTGATATTTCGTTAAATCAGACAATATCACTACTATTATATGAAACAGTAAAAAAACATAAGACATTCACTATCAAACCAAGTGTTTCGATAGGAAAAATTGCGCTTTCTCTTCTTGGTGCAGATAAATTCCAACATAAACTTCTTTCTTTAGTGCAAACCAACAACAACAACAACCTCGATCATAACAACATAATAGTTTGGTGACGTTTCTAAAGTTTAACTTTCGCAACGCGCGATCAAAATAAGATTGTTTTGGGAAGACAGTTAACTACGTCAAGTGTCAAATCGATTTGATAGATAATTCAAAATATGTCAGTTTCAACAAAATATTAAATTTGTATCTTTAATTCACTTCTATATTGGTCTAATGACATTTGCGATATCATTTATGAAGAAAGTTGAGCGACGCGGCTCCGTAAGTCTACTTCATATGATCACTTGCTTACGTTACAGCGAACTGACTTTCAAAACACAAGCGATCGACCAACCAACGTACTCACTACGCTACGATTTGTATTCGATAGTACGCGATGTGATGTTTTGTATCTTAAAAGAAAAACAGAAAAAAAAAATACAAAAGATAAAGTAGAGATACAGCATACAGGCAAGGCATAGGGTAAAGCAAACGATTCAATGTCTCCGGTGCGTTGGAAAATAGATTGAAGTGAAATGAGATTGTAACAGGTGTATTGATCGGTTCAGCTTTGTTGGATACTTTTGTAGTTCAAAATTGTTTGAATGTTGAGGACTAGGTGGTGCTACATGAGCTTGTGTTTTGAAACGATAAGTGCGACTTAAGTAACATATGTGTTTGATTGTTAAATACAGAATTTAAAAAGCATTATTACTTTGGCAGCACTTATTGTTTAAACGTTTTAGTTGAGATTAAATAAACCCCGGATGTGCATGGAAAACCTATTTTCATCTATGGGGAATTAATTATGCTTTAACAGACCAGCGGGCAAAAACAACTAAAAATTCTTAAAAAAACTTGGAAGGAGTCGGCCAAAAAAGACAATTCTATCAAAAGAATGAATGACTCTACAGAGAGATAACAGCAATAATGCCAAAAACTAAAACGGCTAATAGTTGAGAATATTATTACATTGATTGACATTTAAGTGGGATTTTGCATTGAAGGTAAATACTATGAAACTGGCTCTTAACTCATACACACACAATATGCTAATAACTTTTTCAATGGATCATTTATTGTAAAATATAAATCTTATACAAGCGCTGGACCAATAAATGTTGTGTAAAGGATTCCTCCAAATTCAGGCTAATACTAGCCAGTTGCTCACCCCATGGCTTAGGGCGTACTGGTCTACACCATCTTTCTAATGTAAGCAAGGTCTGCCACGTTGTTTTCTACCATATAAAGAACCATAAAAGAAAGTCTTTCTTTTAGTTTAGAAGAAAATATCTCTATCATAGAATAGAGCACATTTTTCCGCCAATTCATTTATCCTACACTTAATAAACTAAGATTGATATCATCACCATAGGATCCTTCAATATTGATCATAGATCCAAGATCTCTTTGTCCGAAATAGGCCTGAGTGAATCAGAAATTGGGCAGAAAAGATATTCGGTGTTTTTTTTGTGGTAATGTGATAGCTATTTCCCTTCAAAACATCCACCCATATAAACAGTTTTTTTTTTTTAGAGGTATAGAACATCCGATAGTGATAACTGTCAAAATAGCTGTTATACTAAGTGTGTTTGACTTATTTTTTAAATATACTTTGGCAAATCACCATGCAAATACTTACACCTGAACAACGTTTACAAATCGTGGAAAATTATTTCCAAAACTCGCGTCGCCAATTGAGGCACTTCGTCAAGTTTTCGGTGCGCATAATCGTCCATCTGATCAGCTATTATGGAATACTATGGGTCGATTTATGACCACATTTATATTTTTTTGGATAATATTCATCCAAATCGAGTCCACTTGAGGAAAGATCATGGCCCACGTCTATATAAGATCCAACTGGATCAAGAATTAAAGCCAGCAGTCCATCAATTTTTATCGTCAAATCATATTCAGCGATGAGGCTCATTTCTGGCTTAACAGGTATGTAAACAAACAGAATTGTCTTCTTTGGAGTGAACACAATCCTCATGAGACTCCAGAGTCCTGAAACTTCATTACATTCCAAAAATTTGGAACAATGACTCTTTCGAAAGTGACATTGGACCAAATAACATTTGGTATAATGTCGCTTAGGTAAATCGTCACAATGTATTTACACTTTCAAAAGTGTCATTATACTAAATTTGTCCATTTGCAACAATGTCGTTTGGCAAAATGTCAAGGCACCCCTTACATCAATGCTCGTTGCCAGGATGTTGTATCTTCACTTGTGATGGTTCATCGTCAACAAAGAATAATTGATTCTCTTTGGGTGAATTTGGTCACCAATGCCCATGATTGTCTGCACATAAATTTTCGGATAAGGAATGTTTTTTTTTAAACCTAAATTTTTTTCCGAATATCTTGGCTAAAATGTTCCAAAGTGCCTGGTCATATTGACGGAACATTGCAATTGCATCACTACAAACACGTGGCTGCACACTGAGGCAAACTGACACGAGAGAAACGTCTGAAAAGTAAAACACAGCTTTTCTCTACAAAGAAAGGTTGTGTCTGTTCTGAGAATATATTCGTAAAAGCTAAATTTTCTAAATAATTTTTTTAATGAGTAAAAGCACTCAAATCAATACAATATAAGTGAATTGTATGAACCTTCCACCACGGCAATAAAATGAAGTAAATGTATCTGTCAAAAATGAAACGATATGAGTAGAAAACTTGAGTCACTGCACAGAGTTTAAAAATAAATTTTGAGATTCGTGCAGATTTTGGATTCTTTAGCCCATCTCTTTCCTTCTTATTAAAAATCTTTCCTTCTCTTTTAAATTTTCATTTAAGTTGCATGAGCGCTTCCGTCAATGTCCCCAGGCCCAAAGGGAAACATATTTTAGTGGGACTTTAATTTAAAAAATTGAAGTTTAATAATTTGACAAGCTCGTTCCAAAAAAAAAAAATAATCTCCCTCCACAGCACAACTTGAAATCTTGAACCACTTTTAACCTTAGTCCAAGAAAACTTCAAGTAAATCCAACAGCTATAACTTTCCAGCATAAAAACAACAAAAATACACCCTATACAGATATTGCTACATGTTGAAGATACACCAACAATATAAAATAAAAAAAAAAAAAAAAAAACTCAAGAAAAACACCAAAACCAAAGAACCGCAAAACAACTTGGAAAGCCAAAGCAAAGAGAAACTCAAGAAAATACTACAAAACTACAGAAACTGAGGCCACGCTGCAAGATCAGCAAAATCCACTGTTATTGGCACATCGTCTTACCTCTTCTTACCCACACAAGCTAACTTTACCTTTCGTCTCTTATTACCTATGCCCTGTGCTTGCTAAGAGCAAGACGAAGACGATGAATTTTCTGAAACATCGCTCGATCAGCAAGATACACGGAAGTACTTTCAAAATCCACTCTAAAGACCAGAGCGAGACAAAAATTGTTTTCATTTTTCACCACACCGCCACTTACGCCATCCATGCAAACACAAACACTTGAAACTGTTTTGTGTGGGTGACACTTGTTGCGCTTGTGTACTTTGTAAACAACAACTGGCGGCCATGTTTGTTTCCAAACATCAAAACCGCTTAGCTGTTTATTTATTTATTTTTTATGCTGCCGTAGCTGTCGTATGTCCAGTCCATGGTTTTATATTATTTTGTGTTTCTATGTTGCGCCAAAAACCACTTCCAATTCCAATTAGGATTCATGGTCAATAAAAGAGTAAAGAGGCAGCACGCGAAGCAGGAGAATGGATTTTCACAGGGAGCAGCGTATCGATAGCATTGGAATTAGATTACAGCTGGGACGGGATTTCATTTTTGGTGTCGCTGTCGCCCATCGTTTGGAAGGTAAGTCAATAAAATCTCAGGATTCATGTTTCAATTTATACTTCGTTATTGACTGAATTCAATTTATACTCTAGACTAGAGCTAAGTAGCGGATTTGGAAGATTTTTTATTTCTATGGACGTTACACTTTTAACGAAGGTGAGCATATTTTTGTTTGGCTCGCTGAAATTGAAGAAAACGACAGGTATTACCAGTTGGTTGGGTTTGGTGAGGTTTGATGATTTGAATTATTTGGTTTTATGCGATGTTCTTCATCGGGCGGCAAATTATCACGTGTATACTTCTAGGAAGTAAGAAGTAACAGCAAGTGGACAGGACTGCTATGCTGAGAGGAGAAACACTTTCTTGTTGGACTTGGGTTGGGCGTTTATTTTCTGGAATAAGATTATGGTTATTACTCCTCGACGATATTTCATGGTATGGTAAGATGGTGAGGAGTAGGTGGTTAGAATGAGCGCCTACGCTATAAATAACATGAAAAGTTGCATACGGAAGACACCTCGATGGAACCAGATAGGTAGTACGAGTTCCATCTTTATCTTGAATAATTTGAATGTTGAGACTTCAATTCGTTGAATTGATAGGAAGGCAGGTGTCTGCAGGGTTTTCCAATAAGACATTTAATTTATACATTTAATAAGAAATCTCGTATTTTCTATGACAAAGTATTCGAATTGGTGGGGGAAATTAGTCATTTAAGATAGAAACGCTCTTTACTTGCTCTTGTAGGTACCTACCTATTATAAATAAGGCAAGTTACGAATTTCTGAAGTACCTACGATAATACATATATCTTGAACGATTGAGCCACTTCTCTTTAAATTCGAAACAAGAATAGGTAGATGATGGAATTGACATGTGAGGCCGGCCACCACGTCGTATATTGAAACACATGTACCTACTCATACGAAAATATTTTTTTTTAATTAACCCGTTCTTTTATCGGTATTAAAAAAATTAGAAAGTTTCCTTTATAACTTCTAATATGAGTTCAAGTTCTTGTAAAGGGTTGATGCCCAGATATAGGGCATCACCAGATATAACGAGCACGGAGGATGGAATCAACCAACAGAAAAGAGCCGCGAAAATCACTGTGGGCCAGAAGAATTGAAATATAAAAGCAAGTACCAATTGCAATTTAGAAAAAATAGCGGCTATTGCAACAGAAAAGAAGATCAAAAATCATTGTCCACAATGCAGATGTTTAAGCTCCTCCCACTTCCACATTGGGTAGGATAGTGATAATGTTGCCCGGCAACCAGCAACATGAAGCAATAAAGCATGCGATTTATGCAGGAAATTTACGTTACATACATTATATATTTAATCAGTTTATTTTGTACTAACGTCGACGAGAGTAATCTATATAATCCACAAATTGTGTGTTGTTCTGGTTTTTTTTTTGAAAGCAAAAATACCATAAATACAAAAATACACGAATCTGCCAATATGTCTACTGAAGTTCTGCCAAAAAAATGTTTTGCGGAAAATAAAGCTTGATATGTTAATCAGTCAGTAGCAAGATAAAAAAGATCAATACCAGAGAGCCAGAGGATGATGAAAAATATAAAATTTAAAATATTAAAAACGACTACTAACCATTCATGTCACTGACCTCATGATTTTTTCGACTAGCAGATTTTTAATGTAGATGGTTTAAGCTTTAATTTGATACCCAATTTGTTCATTGACTCGATGCTAATGAGGTAGACCAGCACCAAAAACGCAACTGGAAGTGTCCATTTTACCGCCAAACGGACAAAAAAAAAGAAAAATGGTGCCGTTCTGGTAGTCTTACTCAGGCAATTGCGTATGCCGACGATCTTACTGCGTACAGAAAGGCCCAAAAGGTTGAAATCATCAGAACTCTTTTGCAGTGTGACTTCGACAAGATTCAGCGATAATGCGATGACTGGAAGTTAAAAATCGGAGACAATTCTGTTTCGGACCACGTTGGCTGGGGCCTCAAGGGACACTCACAAGAATTGGGGCAAGATGGTCATTGTTGGCCCGGGCGGACAGCAACTAACGAGCAAGACTGTAGTAAAGTACCTCGGTATCTGATTGGATCATGTATTTGTATTTCGACAGACATATAAGTGCTGCGCAGACCAGAGCCAGAGGAGCCTTCGCACAGAAAAAACGACTGTTTTATAATTGTCGTCTTGACAAAAGAGTAAAGGTAATTTGCTATATGGCCCTCATACGGCCGATGATCCTTTATGGTTATGGTTGTCCTGTGTGGTTCAACATTGCTGCATCTCAAATGGAAAAGATTCGGGTTTTCGAGAGGCAGTGTCTTCGGCGCTGTCTCGGTTTGCATCGAACGCCCGAATCGAATAGTTTGATTTTTGGGGCGTTTTATCCGAATGCTAAATATTTTGAAAGTGTGCGCTTGAACGGTTTCATTCCGCCGGAGGCATTCCTTCATTTTGATATATGCGGGCTTGTTCAAGATAGACTGGCGGTTCCGCTTATCTACCACGTCAGACGAAGAATTATAGACCGGCGGCTCTTTTATGATCGGTACATCCTCTCACTGGGCGGAGGAGAGCGCCTTCGGTTTAGTAGGGCTGTGTCCGAACGGGACAGAAAAGATCGGGTGAAGCAGGAGAACCAGTTTTGGTGGCTTCAATCTGCACGATAATTGCTAGTCGGGTTGGGTGTTCGATTGAGCCTGGCCGGCCTAAATACCTGTTTGGTATTATTAGTCTTAGGTAAAATAGGAACAGTGGCAAAAAAAATACAAGTATATATCATATATACATATATACACATAAGTTGTTTTTTGTATATATTTATGTAATGGTTTTAGTTCCACAAAATAAAACATAAAACAATAAAAAAAAGTAAAACTTTATAGATAAGTCTTATTATAGAAATTATATTTCATTTCTGCTTTATTCATAGGTAGCGTAGGTAGTTTTAAGTTTTATTTTAAGACTTAATTTTAAGTAGGTTGTTAAAAAAAATTAATGACAATTAGTTTTTTAAATTTTCTAGTTAAATAAAAAATAATTACAAAAAAAAAAAAAAATATATATATACTTAGTTCATACGCTGAAAGGCATTAGCTTTAAGAAAATTAATACAGAATAACTTAGAGCGCCCGTTTGGGGCCACTAAGTTAGATTTAAGATTAAGTTAAATATGCTAGTTTCTTATGAATTTTTGCCTAGCTTTAAGTTTAGTTATAAGAGTGAATTCAATAAAAATTATAAAAAAAAAGAAAACCAGAAAAAGTCTGTCCGACCAGCGGTTTTGTAATTTACGCCGAGCTCCACTGAAACATATACTCGCTGATCGCTGGACTTTGCTTTGTCCTCTGCGATAGGTGATTTTATTTAATGCAGTCCACTATATTGTCACCCCGTTAGTGATTATCGGTCTGATAACCCCAGTACAGAGACAGTGAATGAAGTGTGGATGGAGACGTGCATTAGAGAAATAAAGAAGGATTTATAAGGAGTTGCCAATGCACGTTAGTTTTGAGGATCTGCTTATCGAAATGAGAAAAAATAAACAGAAAAGCGTTTCACATTCATGTGGTGCGACTAAAAAAGCATCTGAAATGCCAATAATGTCAATGAATGCCTACAACCTTCCTAGCTAGCAATTTTCGTGCAGCATTATAATGTCGAAATTGTTATTAAAGCTTAAATTGGATGTCTTATAAATCGATGACAGGCTACACATGCTGATAAGACTCATGACTCATGCTTACCACGATACTGTGGTTAGAGAAAAGGAAATACAAAATAGGCGGAGTTTTGTTACAGTAGATGCAGATATTGATGTGTGTTTGTGTGGATTTAACGAGAGGGTTTGTGGGTCATTTTTTGGTGACTCAGAGGCTCGGTGTAGACTTGTGCCATTTTGACGCAGCGATGATTATTGATAAAATGTAAAAGTAAAATGTAAAATGTAATGAAATTTAGAAGTTTTGTCCAAGGATCGTTCCTGTGAATGTTTTGTCCCGCTAGCATCATTTTCGCTTTTCAAATTAAAACATGATTTTTCAAGGGCGTAATAACGCGCGCCGGGCACCGCTAGTTAAATATCTTTCTTATGACGTTATCACGTAAAATTATCGTCCGTAAAACGACTTTACATACAACCAACTCTTTTTTTATATCAGTAACTTAATAGTGAAAACGTTGCATAATCATCACACATCACTAAAAGAGCAAAGAAAATGGATAGAACGTTAAAACCACCGATTTAACTTTCATTTTACAAAATTTAATACGAAACTGCTTAAAAAATGTTGTATTCTACAAAATATTCTTCTAAGCTTTATATTCAATTAAAAATCTGTTCAATAAAAAGCAGTCACATTCTTTATAGTCCACCTATTGACTTAAAGTTATTTCTGCATAGAAAACGTAAGAAATTATATTTAATTAATGTGATTCCAATGAATATTTATTTTGAACTGGTGATATCAATAGGTTCATCGGTATTTTTAAAGAATTTCACTAATCGGGTCTCAACCTCAACATAATTCTTTTGTAAATTTTCGTCAATTTATTAATTTTATGACAAAACACCCCACTAAGTCTCCAATACCAATGATTTCAAATTAATTTTCGATTTGTTTATGCTTAACTTCCAAAGACTGACGCCCTTTTGCTTCTAACCCGACTATAATTTCTCCATCCTAACTCTTTTTTTTTCTATCAAAAACTTTTCTTTTACCTTTCGAACTTATTGTTAAATTATTTAAATAAGTCTATCAGAGCTTGATTAGTAGAGCCGCAGTATTTGCATAATTCAAAGATGTCGCTGAGGTAATTATTTTAATCTTTTTGTTTGTAGGTCTAAGAAAAGATTAATCTACAAACCCATGTATCAAGGCTTTTAAGGTAATCGTTAAGCTGTGGTCAATTTAACCATAGACACAGAATGCAGGTGCCTTTTGATTTGACAGCTTAAAGGTTCTGAGCCAGCTTACATTTTAAGGCTTCTTAAAGGTCAGACTAAACCAATTAAGTGTGCAGTTCAAGCTTATTTCTATGCGATAGGTTTCCAAATTTCTTTATTGGATTTCCACAAGAAATGCACCTTATCTCAAAAAAATATTTTTTTTTATTAAAATATGAACATGATCACTGAAAGAACGAAGATTAATTGTGAATAGAAACTCATTCCTTTCCATCAGACTATCATTCATCCAAAGTCGGGCCTCAAGAATTCTGTCCAGTTGCATAAAAATGACACATCGCATAAAACTATGAAACTTAATACGCACCACCTCAGCATCTGTGGTTAGTTTCATAGAACTCTTGTGCACCTTTCCCAGTCGCACAGTAAGATGATGACGAAAATTGCCGCAATCTTTATGTACCTTCAAGAATCAAGACAAGACGCTGTGCAATGGAATTCCTTGGAGCAATCGAAGCAATTTTGCGACGGTTTTGAATTGCACTTTGATGTATAATGCTGGGTACAGAATATTTATATTGTCTGCACATCATGTATGAAGAAGTCAAAGTGCCAGGCGGTATCTATAGGCATGCTTCCTGGGTGATGTAAATGGAGATGACTTAACATCCACCTACAAGTTGTGAAAAAAGAGATGTTACGCTCCGCAAAATGCTAGGTATGCATCAGGATTCTGTAAAATGAATAGCAAAATCTATTATAATTCTTATACTGTTATTTGGAAAATTGGTGTTTAAAGCTTTAAATAATGTTTTATGAATTTTAACCCTTAAAAAACGGATATTTAAAAAAAACATTTATGATAATTGATTGCTGAATACTAAAAAGATTTGTTCGATTTGACAATCTTGGATTCACAATGTGATTTCAAAGAGATTTATTCGAAAAGTGGGTTGTGTCTCCTTAATTAAAACCCAACTTGAAAACCACCTGGAAACTTATTTAATTCAGTTTCCTGCTTTTCTTCTTTTTCTTTACCCAATACTCATTACAATTCATAAGTTTCAGTAGCAGAAGTCACTTCATCTCACTGTATGACATCTCAAACCTTACCGACATCTGATCTATAAATCACCTATCTGACTTAAAGCAGGAACTCTAAGCCACAAGCCTTGATTAAAATTCTAACATAATCCAAAGTCAGGCAGCTAAAGTGAACCAAGAATAAAAAAAAAAAAAGAACAGCAATCACTTCATCCGGTGACGGTGATTCAATTATTTTGTCGCAGCAATCAATTCAATTGCAGTTCAGTGCAGAGTGCAGTGCAGTATCTATCTCAATTCAAGTACGCGCCGCCGCCGCCATCCATCGCGTCGTTATTACCTTTATTTTTATTGAGCCCGATTATGTGTTCAGTTCTAGCTGCAAAAGATAAATATTTCTGTATTACTGCGCGTGCTCCCAGCGCAGAATAATATCTAGCTGCAACTGCATGCAGCAACCGAACCAATGGACGTCGGAAGACGTATGGATCAGAGGCTTCGTGCAACAAAGGTGTGACACACGGTGTGCCACTTTTTTATTTCCCTTACCGTTGTGTATCTGGATTGTTTGTTGTCCCAAGATTGTTTTGTAATTCGAAATATAGCACTGAAATAGGCGTTCTACAAAATGTTTTTTTTTTAATCAGGATTGGCGCAAAGTATATAAATATGTATCTTAACCCATTATGACAGAGGTGGATTAGGGTTTACAGAGATTGGCTAAATCTGTTTTGGGATATAAGCATAAGGGTAACATAGGTATTTATAGTGAAAAATAGCCGCCAAAGTCAGTTTCAAAGTAATTCCTGTCCATTTAAAAAAAAAAATAAAATACTATCTTTTACCCACGATTTCGTCTGCGTGGAATCCAGATTAAATGATTTTTATCATTTAAATCAAAACCCTTTGAAGAAAGTTATTACCATCTCCGCGTAGAGGAACCATGCATTTTCTTGAAATAAAAAGAGTTGTATAGTGAATGTTGGAACTCATCCATCTACAAAACCTTACAAATTTTCGCAGTCATTGAAGCATCAAAGCAGAACAAACAGAGCTCCAGCCATACATCATTTCACATTTTTAAACCTCTACCACAGTAACCGTGTATTTTTCCTGGATAAAAAGTAGCCTATTTTTAAATCCAGCATCTCGTTCGTATATACATACCAAATTACATCAAAATCCTTTAAGTCGTTAAGGCGTGATGGCCGAACAAACATCCAAACATTCACATTCATAGTATTTGTAGGAACATTTGAAACAGAAGAGTATTACACTTATTTTATTAGATACAAACAATTTCGGACCATTTTTTTCTGGCCACTTGAGAAGAAATAACAAATGTTTCGACACCTAAACAATTTGTTTTAAAATGTGCATTGTACAGTATTCAAATGAATTACTTTTTTCGTATTACTTTTATATCATATTTTAAATAACGGTCGTATATAAGTGAAGCACTATGGAGCAAGTACTTGCGACCTATTAGGTGTCTTTTATAATCTCTCATAGACATTAAGTTGGAAGTTTTGATAGTTAACAATTATTGGTTCAATGCTACGCGTACACACCCATTTAATATTCAGCTTACATAGATTGTGTTGTGCGTCATTATTTCTGTTTTAACCATTTCGTAACCAAATAGTACTCTCATGAATGCCATTTGGTTTGTTTCTGGCCATCTTCACACTTCACAGCCAATCACTAAATAATTCTTAATAGTGGAGACGAGAACATTTGGCGACATGTAATAAACTTTTGTGCTTTGTTCTTATTCTATATTCACACCAAATGGCGATTTCAGCGCCACTAATTACGGACTGTGCGGCAATTAAAAATGCTGCTTAATGTCATGATAGTACTATGGGATTCATACACAGTGTTTTAACTAATAGCGTATTTAAAAATATATTTCTTGCAGAATTAAAAGCAATGACTTTAAATTATCGTAGTTGAAACATTGGGCGAGTTCAGAGCTCGAGCTAATCGAATTTGAAGTTATTATTCAAACTCGAAGGAAGAAAAAAAGAAATAGAAAATAGGCGGAGTTTTGTTGAAGTAGAAGTAGATATTGGGGGGGGGGGGTGTGAATTTAACGAGACGGTTTTTGTATGTGAGTTAACGGGCTGAATGTTGGTGTTGCTGCCATCAATGTTTTCTTATGACGTTATCACGTAAAATTATCGTCCGTAATCTGACTTAACAGACAACCAACTCTTTTTTTACTTGCGATTATAGGTACTATAATGCAAGTTATGCATTCGTGCAGATTAAAAATGTTGAGATAAAAATCAAACATGACATTACGATGAAAGAGAAACATATTTGAGTTTCTGGCAAAATTCTGTCAGTCTGTACGGATGTATTTTGGACTGTAGCCTAACCAGTTGGGCCAATCGTCAAATTTTGAACTTAAGGTTATTTTGACATTCTACAGAGTTTTTTTCAATATTTTTGTTAAGCTCAAAAATTAACTATATTTGTCCGCTATGTAAACGCTTTTTTCTGGAAAACGGCTCCAAAAATGTTTCGAAAACTGGTGATCCGATTACTATCAAAATTGATATTTAAGAATATGTAAGTAGCCTAAGTAATGTCGCATTAATTTTTATTCGAAAACTTTTTTTTTTGTGTTTTATTTAATAATTTTTAATTTTTTTTTATTTGTATGTTATTTTTGTGCTTAAGTTGTATACTTAAATTATTTTTTTTATTTTTTAAGCAAAAAAACTGTTCCCACGATTTTGAAAAAAAAAATCACACGTTTAATAATTTTTTTAAAGATATAAAATACAATACAATTTAACGTACTTTATTCGAACAATCAATGATGTTAACTTTAATTTTTCTCTTAAATTATATTCTACTTGCGATCCAGTCGTGCAATTATTTTAATCTGCACGAATGAATAACTTGCATTATAATACGAATACCCATAATCGCAAACAAAAATGTAATTTGCATAACAGACACAAGATTTGCAGACAACTTTTAGAACGCAGGACGTTATTTGAAGGTGTATACGAGTTTTCACTTTTGTCTCTCATTACCCTATTTTCCTGAATTGACTGGACTTTTTATTGCGAGTGCGTCGTAGCAAAATAAAAAGATACTTGTCTCTATGTCTGTTTGCTTAGCACCTGAAGTTATCGATATCACTTTTCTTGCATTGAATATTTCATCTTTTGCAACTATAGAAATGTCCCTTCTATTGGGCTATTTGAGGTGAACTCTGGTATGAATGTGGTATTCACCACACAATATGGTTCATGGATAGGCTATTGGATACAATTCGACGAGTTTAATGTGAAAGTTAGATATCACTAGTTATTTTATGAAGAAAGTAACGGTTTCTTATTTAAATTCTGGGTTGAAATAAAAAGTGGACATTAGATATTGTTGTAGACGTTGTTGTTTTAGTCCTCGGGTTGGGAAGCATTTATTCAAACTTCAAATACAAGCTAAAGTGTGTTTTTTTAAGAGGTATAGAACTTTAAGTTGTCAACACTATTTGAACTGGAGGGCCATTTTGTCAGCTGTCAAGTGATTTATTTTTAGTTTGGTTTGGCATTTCAACATGAATAGACTGACGCCTGCACAATGCTTCCAAATTGTCCAAATTTTGAAAATCATGGTTCTACTACGTCCATTTTACGGTCTACATAATCGTCCATCAGAGCAATTAATTCAATTAACTATGGAATGTTTTCTCACCACGTAATGATAATACGGATCCACAGAGATGTCGTACAGTGTATTCCGAAGAAGTCATTGCTTGCCGTAGAGCGTAGGGTAGAGGATATGAGTCCATCCACTTTATGGAAAATGTTGCGGAAAGATCTTGGTTTGGGTGCTTACAAAATCCAACTCGTGCAAAAATTGAAGCCACAGGATCACCTAGCAAGGCGTTGATTCGATGAATGGGCTCAAAACAAGATTGCCGTTGATCCCAATTTTCATAATTTTGTTTAGCGATGAAGCTCACTTTTGGTTGAATGGATACGTCAATAAACAAAACTGCCGTATTTGAAGTGATGATAATTTTCAAGGGTATGTTGAGACACCGTAACAATCACAAAAACTGACTGATTGGTGTGCTTTATGGGTTGGTGGAATAATTGGTCCGTACCTCTTTAAAAAACGATGCTGGCCAGAATGTAACCGTCAATGGTGACCGCTATAGAGCCATGATTACTGACTTTTTCGTTCATCAATTGAATAACCATGATGTGCAGGAGCTGTGGTTTCAACAAGACGGCGCAACATGTCACACAGCTCGTGCCACAATTGATTTTATTGAAGGAAACTTTGGGTAACCGCATATGTAGTTTCACGTTACGGACCCGCGAGTTGGCCTCCAAGATAGTGCGATTTAACGCCGCTTGACTATTTTCTGTGGGGATATGCGAAGTGCTAGTCTACCCTGATAAGCCCCAAACGATTGACCACTTGGGGGACAATATTCGCCTCGTTAATGCCGATATACGACCACAAATGTTGGGAAAAGTCATCGAAGATTCGACCTTCAGATTAGACTACGTGCGAGCCAGCCGTGGCGGTCATATGCCAGAAATCATACATGAATTATAATGCCAATGCCAGAAGACTATGTTTCGAATAAAGTAAATTATGTCAATTTAAAAAAAACATCCTCGTTTTATTCCATTTCAAAGTTCTATACCTCTAAAAAAATATTTTTATATTCATATTCTCAAATTTAAGAAAACGACAAATATTTTATTTTTTCGAATTTTATATTCTTTTAATAAAAACCAATAAAAACAATTAATAAGATCTATTAGTGTACGTACACTTTTGTTAGTAATTATACTTCAATCTCAACTCTGACGTTAAATCAATGACTGTTTCTCACATTTTAGGCAATTTTTTTTTCTAAGGGGCGTTCATGCAAATGCTTGCGGAAGGATAGAATTTTCTACAGTGTATAAATTTATCTCGTTGCATGAATACCCCTAATAGATATAATCCACTTTCATATTATAAATAACCACACTAGATCAAATCATCAATTTTCCTTCATGTACTAATATTTAAAAAAAAAATATATTTTTCTTTAATTTCCATATTTTTTTTAATTGTTTCTTAGAATATTTTAACAGCATAACTTTTTGATGTTGTATTATTGTTAAATTAAAAAAATTGATTTAAAGCTAATTCTTTACTTAAATTTGTTTCGTTAAGCCTGCTGGCAGAATTTTAATAAAGTTCCATAACACAAAACGCGATAAAAGTATTATTGCTAATAATAAATGTCGAATAAAAGTGTTCTCAAGAACTCTCCGACCAATTATCCCATTCTTGTATTTCTCCAAAAATTGGCAATCCAGGACTTATTGTTCCAGAAACCTGACGAGCGGCTAAAAGTTTATACCTTTGACCCAATTCGCCTAAACTTACTCCACATCGCAGAAGTTTTTTTGCAGCATTTAATGCTTTTTGTGGCGGAAGTTTATCTGAAAAAAATATGAGATTATTGTCATTTTTGCTGAAGTTGCTCTTATATTAGCACTTACTCGTAAAATCTCCAACAAAAGCTATTCCGGTACCATTTCGGTTGTAACCATAAGTATGAGCACCAATCTTATGCCACCCACATCCTTCGTAGACAATTCCATCGTTTCCAATCAAAAAGCTATGTAAAAAAAAAAATATTTCAAATATAAAAAACACATATTCCGTAATTTTCTTATTCAAAATTATTAATCTCCTCATTAATGGCAATCACAACATTATTAATCTTGAACTTCCTTATCATCTAAGATTCAGTTTCAGCTCAAGTAAAATGATTGACCAATTGACCTTAAGTTATCAAAAGTTCATAGCCTTCAAAACAGTCAAAATCTTACTTGTATCCAATATCACTGTATCCCAAGCCCATATGGTAGCTCTGAATATTTTGTATTATTGTTGCACATTCTGCAAAGGAATCGCATTCCATGGAAACGGTATGATGAATGACAACATATTGGACAGGAATAGTTTGATAGTCAACTTTGCTAGCTGCAGCACCTCCCCATTGTCGTTTCGTCTTGATAGTCGGACAATCTGCAGAAAATATAAACAATAACAAAGATACATTCAACTTGATTAAATTTGCTATTTTGGGCCTGACCTGTGTTCTTTCCACTTCCAACACACGCAATCGCGGCAAATATTATAACAAAAACTATGAAGTTCCTCATGATAACGAGCTTCAATCTGCGATACGTACACCCGGCTCACAATACTCACTTAGACTGAAGATAAAGATACTTTTGAAATTCGTGCTTAATCGAACTCATAATTATTAACTTCAACTTCGCAGGGGGATTTTTTCCGTAGTTAGGGATGTGTGAATCATTTTGCATTTTTTTTTTTTTTTATTTCGACTATTCTTTTGGGGAATCCGTACATTTTCGTTTTTTAATGGTCTGGAGTTAAATATTCGGCAAACTAGTTTCTCAATTATTGTTCTTGGTGTTGAAAGAATCTTAAGCAGAGATCGGCTATAATGATTCATTTTCAATTCATAATGAGGAAGATTTTAATTTAATCTTTTGCAAGAATTTTGATTCACAAAAGCATATTTTTTTAATTTTTTTTATACTTTCTCTTCTTCATCATAATGTCATGTTCAATTGTTATCTCGTTAGTGACAAACTTCGTGTACGGATATCCATGGATCAACAACCACCCAGAGGAAATTTAATGTTGGACAACTTCAATCGGAAGGAACTGCTAAAGCCTATGCCGATTGCGTGTTCTTGAGCTAGCGAGAAATCCCCCGACTGAAATATGATTTTTTTTTATAATCAAATCGTGCTAAAGGGATTTTTTGACTAACCCTTTTAATGTCAGTAACCACATCAGGAGCTTAGTAAAAAAGGATTGGATGTAAAATAATATGCCGATGGACATTGTTTTTAAACTGCTGAACATTATAGTGGGATGGAAAAATAGAGTTGGGCAAAACATTCCACATACGAGTTGTACGGCTTAAGAATGAATCCCTGTACTTAACAGTACGACGAAATAGGGCTACAGGGTAAATTGGTGTGGGCATTGCTGGTGCGAGTATTACAATGAAATTGTTTAAGCGGAGGATTAAATATAAATTTATTGGCGCGACAGCTCCTTAAAGAGCCAAGGCCTAGTGATTTATACTCTCAACCATTCCTGTGTGTATGTTGTTAATCTGCAAGAATGGAAGGGACCTACAGTTTACCGCCGAGTCCGACACACTAACCACTAAGCCACGGGGCACTACTACTACTAAGGGGAGGATTGTAACTGGCTATTTCAATAGAACATTGTCCGTAGAAATAATAAACCAACTCATCTGGAAAACATTGTCGGAGGAAATTATGCCCGGTGCTTAGAATACCATCTGCCTGATTCATAAAAAAGGAGATCATCAACTCTGAACAAACTATAGAGGAATTAACCTTTTAAACATCGCCTATAAAAACCTGTCCAGCGTCTTATGTGAACGTCTTGAGCCGTTTGCTAATGGAACAATAGATCCTCAGCAAGGCTGTTTTAGATCTGGAAAAATTACGATCGACCAAATCTTCACATTACGCCAGATAATGTACAAAAAACTCCTGAATTTAACATCGATACCCCCCACCTGTTCACCGATTTTAAGGCAGCCTACGACAGGGTAAACAGGTATGAGCTGTAACGGGCTAGCTTTGGAATTCCTGCTTAACTAATATATATTAATAGGATGAAGTTGGAGAATCTCGCTGTTCCGTCAAAATTGGCAGGGATTCTACCTTCGACCACACCAGAGGGTTAAGACAAGTTGACGCACTGTCATGCTGATGCTTTAATATTATGCTTGAAAAGGTAGAAGGCAACACCCAGACCAGTGTATCAGGCATTATCCTACTAATATTCTACTAATATTAAAAATGTGAATCTTTGGATGTTTGTTCCGCACGTTCACGCCTCAAAGGCTTAATGGATTTGTATAAAATTTGGTAGTTAGATTAGTAAGATGCTGGGTTGAAACATATATTTTAACCCGGATATGAACGGTACTTGTTGGAGAGGCTTGAATGTGAAATGATATTGTGAAGTTTTGGCCTGGGTTTTGACAAATAAAACTCAATCAACATTCCAAAATAATACAACAAATCTCTTTATTTTATGAAACACAACGTCTTTCAGTTTAAATAACACCAAATTTAACTTATTCCACTTATTCACAATTCAAATACATTTTTATACATTTTATTTAATCACCTTTTACGGTTCCAGTGGTTAACAATTCCACTTTTGAAAATATAATAAACTCTTAATGCCATCTACTCGTGTATTTATACAAATTTACAAACTTCTGGAAGCTTCTGTCTAGTTCTGACACAATCTAAGCTTTGGGTTGCTTGTACTAATTCGACTTCGAAACTTATTGCAATTATGTAGCATACTTTTAGGGGCATGGTTGTTGTACACAATACAAGTTGGTGTTGTGTTTAAAATGGTTGTTGTACACAATGAATCTCATAGATGTCGTTAATTTACAAACAAAATCTATCCTCCGAATATCTAAACATTTTTTGCCACATCACAATATGTATAATGGCTGGAGGTATCTTTGTTATGATACCGTGCCCCAACGATTGCACGAATTTGTCAAGTTTTTATTCAGCAAAAAGACACATTTTCTGTTGGAGAAAACTAAATAACTTTCTTTAACGAGTTTTGATTTAAATTATAAAAATCATTGTATCTAAACTCCAAGCAGACGCCCCAGCACGCAAAGTCTTCGACGCCATCGAGGGAGACAGAAGCCAAGATAGACATTATCTTCGATGGGGCTATCAGTTAGAGGGTGACCTCCAACTACCTGGAGTGCGAAATAAATTGTAGACGGCTGGTTGGAGGGAAATATCAGGCCAAAGAGCACAACGCTATGTAGAGCCACCAAAAGTAAAAAAAAAAACGAAAGCCAGAAAAATGTGTCATTAGAATTTAAAGAATTTTTTATGGAGAAACAGAAAAGAACACAAAAAAATAGCAAGGTAATCCCTCGCTCGTCATTACGAAACTGTTTCGAATCAGCTCTCAGAAATGCAATCCGAGATTCAAAAAATCCTTAGTTTTCTACTTATCTTGAAGGTCTATCCCCAGAAAAAAGTATTATAGGTTTGAAAATTTACTAGTTACAATCAGATGCAGGATTGGCTTAAACAGATATTCGGTGAACACCTCAAGGAATCTTTAAAAACCTTTGACGGAACGGAAAGGAGTTATTCAATGAATTCATAGTGATGTTCAATGGACATCTAAAAACTTTAAGCTTCGAAAATTCACATTTTTAGAATTTTTCGAAGCTAAAATTCTTGTAGAATGAAGTATTGAATGGTATTTTGTCTTTGAAACACCTGAGGCCTTTTTTTAAATTTTAATTTTTTTTTTGTTTTATTTCATTATTTCTGTCACTCGTTTCGTAAAATTGCTCAGAACCACTCTGAGGATACGTGATGAACGTGAAATAGAGTCTTAAACGAGATAAAATATATATGTCGTTTTAAAGGCAATGAAAAGATCTTTGAATAGCCTGGAGCAGATTTTTATTTTTCATATAATTTTTTCTAATGGTTTTTTTTACCTTTAATTACAAAACGAATACCACATAACTTTTCCAATAAGGAAAATACTTTTTTTCAAAAATTCACCAATTTTTAAAATTCAGTACATTCTTCTATTTTTGACGCGATAACGTGTTATAAATCGATGACAGGCTACACGTACGAAACAACATGACTCATGTTGATAAGACTCATTACTCAAGCTAACCGTGATACTGTAGTTCTTTCAACTAAAATCTATCCCAAGCACCAGGCGAACATGAAAAAGAACAGGAGCAAATTGCCAAAATAATTCCACTCAAATTCAAAAAGAACAAGAAGAGAAAAAGAAATACAAAATAGGCGGAGTTTTGTTAAAGTAGAAAGTAGATGTAGATATTGAGGTGTGTGTGTGTGGATTTAACGAGAGTGTTTGTGGATGTGAGATAAGGAGCTGTAGGTTGGTGTTGCTGCCATCAATGTTTTCTTATGACGTTATCACGTAAAATTATCGTCCGTAAACCGACTTTACACACAACCAACCCTTTTTTCAAAATATCGTTTTTTGAAAATCAATAAAAATCATATACATTTTAATTTCACAAATTCACAACAAGATGGTTTAGGTTGAAAAAAAAAATATTTTGCGCAGCAATGTTGCAATACGTGTACAAAAATTGCTATAAAGTCTTAAACACGCTCAAACGAGTCAAACCTTCTACACCCACTCTGGAGAATGAGACCGTTTTCTATGTTCTGTTCATGCACAATTTAGGTCGAATTTTTTTTTATAAATGTCCGTCAACTTACCTTATATAGCTTATCTTGAAATCCCAGCTTTTCCTGATTACTTTTCAATTAAGGATTATTTGTCAAAGATGGATGCCAACAATTTACATATTTTTAGACTAAGAATTATTTAGAAAAATCAAAAAAATAAACTAAATAAAACGTACAGTGGATACTTACATTTTATTTTCATTAAATTTACAATTCAAGGGTCAAAAAATTAGCTCTATTGATTGATTCAAAAAGAAAACACTGACTAAAGGTTTTCAAGGCGATCCAAACCGCTGTCACTAGCTACTAAAATTAATTGTATATTACACACATTCTTCAAGGAGCTTCTTTCATAATCCTTTTCTTTCCTACTGACTAAAATCTCAATGAAACCCATGTTTGCATCTAAATTAACATTGGTCCTTAGCCGAAACACTGTTCACAACTAGAGGTCCAACTTCCGGCATTTCCGTTTGTCCAGCGCCCACAAACGATCTAGGTCAAGCCATGATATCATTGCCGGTATTGTATCCAAAGTAATTCAAATTGAATTCATCATTGAACAGGACTTCTTCTTCTACTTGGATACCCAATTCGATGGGATCGATGTCTTCAGCATACAACTCGGTACGCAAACCACTTTCGTGCACAGAAACGTCCTTCTGGATAGGATTAAGGTAATCTTCTGCAGAAGAATAAAATGAAAAAAAAATAATTTTGTTTGGTAAGAAAATGTTTGACTAAGTGGTTGAACTTACCTGTATCTAAATAACTATCTTGGTAAGTGCTAATGATTGAATTGACTGCTTGTACTTCGACATCTCGATGAATTCCATTCAAGATTTGTCCAGCAGTCTTACGAAGGTCTTCGTCGGTAATTAGATCATTAAAGGGCAGATCATGTGTAGTGGATATTGTTGTTGTTGTCCCCAGGTGGTCGAGAGTAGGTGGTGAACAGGTTGTCGAGGATTGATCAGATGAGAAGGATGTGTTCATTTCTTGGCAAATTGCTGCAGCTGCTACAGCTGCTTCATCATATATGAATTGGCTTTGTTCCTGGCTATTGGATGAAGATTCATTTCTTTCCCTCTGAAGGGATTCCATTTTGAAAAACAGATCCAAACGTTGTTTTTTCTATGAGAAAGATTTAATTTTTTTTTTTTTTTTTTGGAAATTGCAAGAGTCACTTACATGTTCCCATGCGAGAATGTTTTCTTCTGAATCACCACTAGAAATTGTCCATAGGTGGCCTGCACCTTGGGGGGCTTTAGCGCCTTTTCTGAAATGTGGATTGATTGACAGATTGTGTCGAACAGAATTCTTCCATCGGTCGTCGTTCGACTTGTAGAATGGGAAGCGGTCACTGCAAAAAAATGATATTAATCGATAGGTATTGATAAAAGAAGTTAAAATATTTTTGACTCTTTCTGCATAGGGAAATCAGTTCTTGAATTTTCAGCGAATCACAGTTTTCATTTAGCTTTCGTTTGCATCAAAAATCAAACACTATATTCTGGAAAACCCACTATGACAATGTCCTATCGTGAAGGGGGATCTTCTAGCCGTACTTAAGAGCTTTTATGGTATTATTTTCATTATGGACCTATAAAAAAGATATAGCCTGATAGGAGCCAACTTTACGTAGGTCCCAAATAAGCGTCTCAAGATCAAGCATTTAATATGGAAAACGAAAAGTAGAGGCAGAGGGACCACTTAAAAATATCAATAAAAAAGTTATCCAATGGTATAAAAGAATGGAAGTTTTTTTTTTATCTCTATACTTGACGATAAGTTGCCAGGTTGGAGAGCGAAAGAAGTCCTTAAATCGGTTTAGGATACCAATGCATTCCGCAGCATTTTAAGAAATTTGGTTCCACTAAAGTTGAGCACTAATGCACTTACCAAGAAACTTTCTCTGCCTGAGCTCTGCTATCAATTTAGAAAGCAATACCAGCGCTGAGATGAAACGAAGAATAATAACTTGCCAATCGCTGCATCTTCGGTTTAAGAAGCAAATGAGTAGCAAAGCTGTCTGCCGTTGAACTTTTTGTTCATTTCATAACTGGCCTTAGGAACAATATGGATTTCAGAGCAATTGGCGGGCAATTGGAGAGTGAATATGAATCAGCTTTTTAGGAATTGCTAGGCAGTTCACCGCCAGTTCAACGCTGTCAAATAATGTCAAGATTCCAACCATGCTTGAGATCGTTAATAATTATATATAGGACCAATCTTCTTTCGTCAGAGTCTTGAAAGATCTCGATATACATAACGTTGGGCCAAATAGTACCATCACTATTCTTCTGAAGATGTGTTCTTCTGTGCTGGCAAAGCCACTGCGTGAGGTTTTCCACCTCCTAATCGAGGCACGTTCCGAGCAAATGGAAAAAACCTTTGTCCAGCTTATATCCTAAAAAGGCAAATCCTCCTCCCCAGCACACTACCGATTAGACTTCTTCTTACCAAGGAAACGCAGATTGACTTATCAGATCAGAAATATCTCGAGAAACGAAAGCTTCTTTTATGACCGCTCGGCTCTCGTAGCAATAGGTCCAAGAGTGATCTGATTCTGATGGTTTATTTCACCGAACAATTGAACAAATCCTTACGTAAGTCGGTCGCGTCGTTTCGAAGAAAGTAAGATTATTGTACTCAATATTTCTAGATTTGATAGAGTTTAGCACCGGGCACTTGTCGAAAAAGCGTGCTTTAAGAATCAATTGTTCCCTCCTTCACTGAAATAGAAATTACCTTCCGGACCATTTAATAATGGACCATTTTTAATGGGTGTCGATCTTAAGCTCGTAGAGGACGGACGTCGAGGTGCGCGCACAAATAATTAAACAAAAGTCAAAAAAATAATTATTGCGCGTTGTTATCGCGAGTGCTTTAAAAAAAATAATAATAATACACACTCGTTAGAGAAATTGGAAAAAAACCCTCGCGTGTGCTGTAAAAAAAATAATAATAATATTTACTCGCGTCGTAGGATGAATGATAAAGATGCCCACTCGCGCTGAGGATGAAAAAAAAAAAACGCCGCATAACAAATTATCCTCTAATCTGTCCCAAGACCTTTGTGCTTAAATGCCTCTTTCTTATCTACTGTAGGCATCGTATGACCATACAATGCTTACGGTAAATAGATAAGGGCATCTGAATTTGTCCTATTGTGCTGAATGTTTAGATTGATTTTTTTGTAAACAGGCTGTCTTATGGGCATAACACCTAAGACAGTTTGATTATTACAGAAGTTAATTTAGATTTTCACTGCGCAGTTCGACTTAATCAGAGTTGTGTTTTTGTTTGTAAGTATTTTTAAATGGTAAGTGATTTTTGTGTCGTGTATTCAAATGTTCGTGGTTTAAGAAAGAATTTCTTTCACGTGTACGTCTACACTGTTCAACACAGGCCAACTGTTTTGGCATTAAGTGAAACTCAGGTTGGAGTAAATACTGATTTATCAGAATTTGCTCTACATGGGTATAGCTTGGTGCCATTACTCTTTTCCCATCATGGTCTCGTGGTCTATGTTAGGAATGATATTGCTTGCCAGAGCCTTCCCCAATATGGGCAATGTTCCAACACGGACTTTAACTTCTTATGGCTCAAATTCACTATCCGCAAGCATGTCATTCATTATTGTTTTATTTACAGGAGTCCAAATCTTGACAGTAATTCGACTTGTAACGAGTTTGATGCACTGTCTGATTCCATCTCGAAAATTGTTTCCCTTTGTCCTCGCACTGAAATCGTTATTGCGGGCGATTTCAATGTACACACCAGGACCGTTTGGCAATACGAGAAAGCCAACTGGGACGGCCTGAATATTTTTTTCCGAAACTTTAACTGGTCACTATGCTTCCTCGATAGTGACATTGATGCCAGTGCTGAAATGATCACAAATGTGATTCTTCTAGGGATGCGTGCTTTTATTCCTAACAGAGTAAAAAGCATTAAGCCTAAAGAAAAGTCTTGATTTAATTCTGAGTGTAAAGAAGCTATCAGGCTCAAAGAAGTAAGTTTCCGTTCTAACAAAGCCAACCCTACAGAGGAAAATCGGAAAAAGCACAAACAAGCAAGAAACTCATGCAACTCCGTTATTGAAAGAACCAAATTTTTGCATGACCAAAAATTACGGCAAAAAATTCTGCAGTGTCCCAAAGGCAGTAAAAATTTTTGGTCATTCGTAAAAAATATAAAAAACTCCTCGACATCTTCGGTTCCAACGCTCATCGACAATAACAAACCAATTGTTTACTCTTCAGAGAAGGCAAACTTGCTCGCCGCCCATTTCGCTGCCAGCTCCACGCTGCCTCAAAGCAACGTTGCCCCTCCTGTACTTGAGAATGTAAATTTTTCCATGGGACAGATTTTTTTCCGCACTCGTACAGTAGCAAGAGTTTTCAAAGATCTCGATATACACAAATCCGCTGGCCCGGATGGTATACCCCCGATTCTTCTGAAGAGGTGTTCTTCCACACTGGCAAAGCCACTGAGCTTTTCCATCGCTCCTACTCTTCTGGAATCTTTCCTAGAAGATGGAAAACAGCATTTGGACGGATTCAAGTCTGACTTGCACAAAATAAATTCTGGTGTGCCCAGGGCTCTGTTCTGTCTCCGACTCTTTTCTTGATTTTTATAAACGATCTTCTGTCTATTACTTCTAATCCACTTAACTGTTTTGCTGACGACTCTACCCTCAGCTTTTCATATTCGTTCGATAATTCACGTCCTTCGCCTTCGGACGTACAATTGCAACGGTACCATATGTCAAGCTCATTAAACTCCGATTTATACAGCATTGTCAAATGGGGTAATAGAAATCGTGTGGAATTTAATGCTTCGAAAACTCAATGCTGTCTTCTGTCGTTAAACATTCCCCCAATGCCATTGTCCATAAATGGCACTTACATCGAAGAAACCGAAAAGCTCTCAGTACTCGGTATGTGTGTCAACGACGACCTCCGTTGGAACGACCATATATTTGAGATCGCTAAGAATGCTGCAAAGTGCTTAGGTTTCCTGTATCGGTGTAAGAAGTATTTTTCCCCATCTGATCTGGCTACAATTTATAAGGCGTTTATACGCCCTAAACTCGAGTATAACTCCCACCTCTGGGCAGGTGCTTCGCAAACATCGCTTCTCCTGATTGATAGAATACAAAATCGAGCGTTAAGATTGATAGGAAATAGAACTGCCGCTGAAACAATTGCCCCACTCGAACACCGACGCAATGTTTCATATCTTTCCTTATTTTATCGTTTCTTTTACAAAAAATGTTCACTCGAAGTAGCCAGTTGCATTCCTCCCCTTAAAAGTTTCTCCCGTAATACTCGTCTCGCAAGGAATGCTCATCAGTTCACCCTGGAGCCCAATTTCGGACGTACCGTGAAATATAGGGATTCTTTTTTTAGCCGAACAACACGAATTTGGAATAGTTTACCCGGCGGGATTTTCCCTTGCCGTTTTGATCTGCTGACATTCAAAACCAATGTTAATCGGCACCTCCTATCTCTCACCTCTCTATCTTCGTAATGCCCGCGCAGTGTGTTCTACATTAAAAAGGAAACACATAATCCCTTGTGCGCGCGTTAATTATAAAAAAAAATAAAAATATAAGTTGTATTGATTGGCTTTGATACCCTCAAATATAATGTATAAATGCCCAAAGGCTCTGTACTATGTGCGACTCTCTTTCCCTTTTAACATTTTTTTACTTGCGTTTATAGGTACTATAAGGCAAGTTATGGATTCGTGCAACAAAAAAAAATTCTAACAATCAAACATGACATTACGATGATAGAGAAGTCGAAAAAAGTGGGCCCGGAAATTCCTTCCATCTGTCTGTTCGCACCTATACAGCCTAAGCAGATGAGCCGATTTGCTTTAAACTTGGTATTTAGTATTCTTATTTAGTAGTATCTAGGGGGGTGTTTTTCATTTTTTGCTCTAGGTCGAAAAATAACGGTACCTGCCATACGATCTTTAATAAAAAGTTCGATTTTCTCGAAAACGTCTTTAACGTTGCTGCTATTTTTTTACAGGAAAACATCTTTCAGTTAGAATGTTTTTTTCGAAACTTTCAAATTCGCACATTTATAATTCAATTAGTATTGCATTTCAAAATTTTCCAAAACTTTTTTTTTATTTTTTTTTTATTTTCTAAAAAAATGGCTTTCCAAATATTTTGAAAACGGGTTAGTTGAATTTTTTTTTAATAATTTTTTCTCAGATAAAAACTCCAGATTTCCTTAAAATAATATACTAAATAAATTTAAATATTTTTTTCGAAAAGTTTTTCAAAAGAAACGACTTTAAAAAAAAACTGGTCGATCGATTTTCAATATATTTTTTCCTCGATAGACATTTTGTATTCAAATTTTTTGCATACTTTTTCCGAGAAAACCCTTAAATTAATTAAAAAAATTAAATAATTTTTTTCAGTTTTGTTTTTAATTTTTGTTTTTTTCAAAAACGGTTTGTTAAAAATTAATTTTTTTTTGTTTTTTGATAATTACATTTTTGGCATACTCAAAAAAAATATATATATTTTCGATTTTTTTTTTCAAAAAACCGTTTTTTTAAAAAAAATTGGTTAAACGATTTAAAAAAAATGTTTCCTTAAAATTCAAAACTGTAAAAGAAATTAAATGGCGCTTTTTCCAAAAAACGTTTTAACTAGTGAATTTTAAGTGATTAACAAAATTTCAACTGATTTTTTACCACCTTTTTTTAGAGTAAGTTCGTTCAACGCAGTTGTACACTTTTTTTTACCTGCGATTATAGGGATTATAAGGCAAGTTTAGGATTCGTGAATATTAAAAAAATTCAGATAACAATCAAACATGACATTACGATCATAGAGAAGTCTAAAAAAGTGATCGAGAAAAAATGTCTGTCTGTCTGTCTGTATTTATAACGAGCTGCAGCCTAAACGGCTGTTATTTTGCCATTCCCCAGAGGGGAAATTGAAATTTTATTTTAGGTCTAAACATAACGGTACCTGCCATATGACCATTTAGGAAAAGCTTATTTTTGATGAACATTTTTGAGAATTTTTTTTTGGTATTGCTTGTTATTTGATTAGAACCAAATTTACGGGAAAAGTCTATTAACGGTACCTTTCATATAAGGTTTTTTTTTTTTTTGGCTTTTTCGGTAACGGCTCTTTGGATTTATGTCAAATTTTATGTTTGATAAGATCTAAGTTGTTAAATTAATTCTACATATCAACATTTTTAATAACTTTTTTTTTCTAATTAAAATTGATTTTTCAATTTTTTTTTTTGAAAATCAATGTTTTTAAAACTAATAAAAAAATAATTTTCAATTTTATAACCACATGTATATTAATAAACTATAAAAAAAAACTCGCATACCAAAATTTCAAAAAAAAAAATTTCTCATAAAACTAAAAATAAAAAACAGGATTTTGTCAAAACCGGTCCTACAATTTTCAAAATACATTTTTCATAAATTCTTTGTTTAGTTGCACTTAAATATTTATGTTTCGTTTCAACAAAGCTTAATTTTTTGGCGGAATTGTAACCCTTGCAACCAATTTTTCGCCTAGATTTATTGAAGTGTTTTTCCAGAGAAAGATCAAAGCTTAGTGTCATTAGAAGAAGATATTTATACATATTTTATATGTTTTAAAGCAACCTCAAAATCTTCTCCACCATATTTCCATTATTCGTTCCTTGCAAGACTTTACTGAAGGTACACGGAGAGAATTCTAGGATCAAATCAAGAAAAATGAGCTTTAAATTACGACTTTTTTATCTAGGTTTACACCTTAGCTCTTATATTTGTAATTTAAGACTATTGGTTTGCAATTTACGAAAAGAGCCGAAATGAAGAAAATGACACCCGGAAATTGTAAATCAACACTTTTTATTATCAATAATTCAACCGGGAGACATAAAACATTACCATAAGCATATCACAAATTGATCACAATTTGTATCAATTCTGTATTTTCTTTGATTGTAAATTACAAAAATTTGTTGTAGATTACCATCTTTATTTTGTAAAACAGTAGTTCTTTTTTTCATAGCTTGCAATCAAATAATATAATATTGGCTTACGAAATGAGAGCCATAATTTAGCATTTTTCAATCGTAAATTGCAACTTTTGAAGATCAATTTACTGTCTTTCTTGAAGCATTTCCATCTTAATTCAAAAACATTTTGTCGTAAAATAAGAACCTTTATTGTAATTCACAAATATAATTCTGAAATCACTGGCCTGGTTTAATTTGTATATAGGTACTGTTAGAAAACATAGTTGGCACTACAGCTGTGAATAGTGATGTATGTATGTACATCGCAACCAAATATGGATGCTTTGTGAATCTTAAGGAACGCTGTAAAATATTAGGAGATGCACGAAACAAATTAAGACCCTTGTTGCATTATAAATTTCAAACATACCTTTTATATAAGTTTCCAATTTTTGTGTTCTTGTCTTTGTAATATTAGCTAAGTGAATCAAAAATTTTAAAGAAATGTTAGAAAAGTATGTTTAAAAGCAATTATAATTGTTTTCATTGTTCTTAACTAACGTATTACTTATAAGTGCCTAGTCAAAGTTTTTTAGACATATTTGGAAATGACTCGCCGCACCGCGCCGCTTTCGCAGCAAAATTGCTTGAAAAAAAAATGATTTTTTCCTAAAACGAACTTAACCGCTTGTTAACCAATGACATACTGAACATTGAAAAATTAAATATCAAAAGGGAAACTATAACAATAAAGCACACTTACCACAAGGCAGACGACCGGACCGTTAGTTAAATGGTACGACCTGACTTAAACATACATATGTGTAGGTACATAGGTTTTCAAGTGATTTGAATTCGTCAAACAACAAAAATGTTTATATTTTATTCTATTTTATGCTTAATTCTGTAATTCAGTGATTGTAAATCAGCAAAATATTTTAGTGAATTACGATTGTGAAATGATGTTAGTGTTAAATCTCAGATCATTAGTAAATTTGGTTGATTTTACCGTTCAATGGTTGTAAATCACGAAATATTTTTCTCAATTCAAGAATCATAAGTTGAAGAAGTAGGATTATTTCTTTGAAGTAGTAAATTACGCCAGAAAAGTTGTATTTTACAATTTAAGATGCAAGCTTGAATTGTGACTTTTAATTACAACTTGTAACTTTCAAAATGTTGCAATTTGAGTTGATTTGAAAGCTAAATTACCAATTTTTGGATCAATTTTAAATTCAAAACTGGTGATTTACGAAAAAAAAGCATGTTTTGTAAATTACAATTGAACATTCCGCAATTACTGATTTTTCAGTTGTCTCCGTGTAATAATATTCGATTTTTTTCCTGTTAATTTTCAAACTATTATGGTTGAAATTTTTGTTTACTTTATCTATTTGTCATTATTTGTTATGAGGCTGGTTATTCTGATTGATTGACAATGACATCTGCAAAGTGTAGAAAATACTTCCATTTTCATTCCAGCATTTAAGAACTCTGAGATGTCGTTTAAGAATAAGTAGACTGGAAGATGACGATCCCTGTCTTAATCCTACTGTTGTTTCAAATGACTCGGCAAGTTCATTTCCATCCCCTTTCATAGCTTCCTTGTTTGCGTAAGTAAAAATTCATAGTTTTTAAGCATTTTGACGAAAGTTTATAGAAAAGGCAGTTTCATTCTTTATATTTCAAATACAGCACGAAAATTGCCCTGTTTCGATGCTTTAAGATTAAAAATTTGATCCATTTTGGAAAGTCTAAATAATGCATGAAACTAACCAAGCTTGTTATTTTGTTTCACCCACTTTATTAGCATTGATTCTGTTCGGTGAATATTTTTGTTAGGTATTGTCTTCATAAAGCATATCTCTCTATAATTATCTGCAATATTTGGATCGCTTTTATAATGGAAAGTAATATAGATCCTTGGAACTCTTCCGGTCATTTGTTTCTCTATATGTAGTCGTGCCATAAGTTCTTTCCCTCACACAAACACGTCTTATTCAAATAATAAACCAGTTATCAAAATTCTTTTTACGATATTTATTTTGTATTAAATTGACGTTATAAATTTGTAGGAAATTATTCAAAAAGGCCACCCTTAGCCTTGAAACACTTTCTTAAACGATCCGGCCATTCGTCTATCGCCGCATGCACGACTTCCAGTGGTAGCGAAGCTGCTGTCTTTAGCTTTAAGAGACTCAATATTTCGGTGAGGTTTACAGCAAGCCTTCTCCTCCAAGACATTCCATAGACGGTAGCCTAGCGGACTAAGATCCGGGCTGCCCGAGGGCCAATCTTCAGCGGCGATAAACCCCGGTAAATTGTCCTTAAGCCAAAGTTGGGTGGTTTTTGCCTTGTGAGCTGGCGCAGAGTTTTGCTGAAAAATCCAGTGCTTGCCCGCAAATAATGTGTTACTTAAGGGCTTCACAACCTTCTCTAAAATATCACTTTGATAGTTGGAAGCAAGTGTTTTCACTCCCTGCTCACAAAAATGCAAATTTGTAACACCGTCATACGACACTCAGCACCAAACCATCACTGAAGCTGGATGATGGACTCTTTGGACTTTTCCAACGCTTTGAGCAGCTTCCTTGGAGCTATGGGCGTAAATCCTGTCGTTTTGGCGATTAAATTTCTGTTCCACTGTGAAAATTTTCTCATCTGTGAAAAGAATATTTTTGTGTCCTCCGTTTGCGTGTCTTTGAAGCAACACCTTTGATCTTGTCGCTCTTATCTTGCGCAGAGCCTCAGTCAGGCGTTGTCCAGTACTTCTACGGCAAGCGCCAAGCCTTAGGTCTTGTTTTATGAGGCGTGACATCGTTCTTGTGGGTATTTCCATTTTTCAAGCCATAATTATCTGTTTGCGGAGGAGATTTCTTGGGATTCTTTCCGCAACTGCTTTGATCACTGCTGGCGTCCTACTTTGGCGAGGTCGGCCACTTCTTGCTCTATCATCAACAGAGGAGGTAGCTGGACCGTTTTATAGCACGATAGATGATTTTTTTCGATATTTTGAGTGTTTTCAGCAATTCGAAAATCTTTTCTTACTGTATTTGTGCAGTGCAATAATAGCGCGCGTTTTTTTTTTGCCCCACTCCATGTGTATCGTTTCGCGTATTAAATTCAACTGACTCATAATTGTAACTTAAGGTATCCATTTGTCCGTTATATATCAGATCAATAAATTTTTTTTGGCGTCTTATAAGTTAGGGACAAAACTTATGGCAGTACTATGTACATATGGTTGAAAGTTTTAAGTCACATTTTAATAGAAACTAATAAGTAATTCTATCTCCACCGGGAGCTTTGTTCTGTTTCGCTTTTCTCAGACTTTGAACATGAGTTCAATGTCAATGAGTGAATTCAGCAATGATTGGAAATGGAATTGAGCTCATCTACTTTGGTCGCCACCGACCAAAATTTGTGCAATTTCTTCCGCTGTTTCACATATTATATAAATAAATAAATTTATTGGCGCGACAGCTCCTTGAGGAGTCAAGGCCTAGTGACTTATACTCTCAACCATTCCTGTGTGTGTGTTGTTAATCTGCAAGAATCGAAGGGACCTACAGTTTACCGCCGAGTCCGAACGGCTAAATGAGATGCACTTTTTCGAGACAAATTTTACTCTTGGAGGTTTTGTCAGTTCCTCGCAAGAGGCAGTACCCCAGAAAAAAAGGTGGCTATGAGCTGGATTTGAACCCAGGTTCTTTCGCTTAGTAGTCCGACACACTAACCACTAAGCCACGGGGAACTACGTTTCACATATTATATTTGAAACTATGGTGGATCTTTGACATTTATTGCCTGAGTCTACCGCTTATATTTTAAGATTAAAGCACGATTTATAGCCGGGGGAAAGTCATTATCCTTGAAGATTTTGGTTTTCATTTTTAGGTGATTTTTTTGCTAATTAAGGGAAAAAACATTAATAATGGAGGTGTCTTCATGATTATATATTTGTTTGGCCCGGGTTGCAACAACAATTTAATATTCTGTCAGCATAATTTTTTAAACTTGAATTTAACATCAAGATGTGCATTTCCTTCGAAGTCTACTAGATACCTCTTACTGAAGGCTTTCTTTTATTTTCTAATACACATAAGGTTCTGATAATAAACAATTTAAAAAAAAATTAGTTCAAAGTTGTCATTTCTTGATACAATACCCCGATAGTGTGTACATTAATCTCTGAGTCTGGAATACTCAAAAGTCTAACTGACTTTTTATGACGGCTACTACCTATAAATAAAAACTTTTGCAATTACCTTCTCTTTCAATTACGACTCCATTTTATTATCCTGCTACTCAAGCAACTCCCACCAAACCCTTACAAATTCTATTGCTATAGCCGACCAAGGGACATACCATTAAGTCCTGCGCATTCAGACTTTCGCGCACAAAACATCCCCCACTACACCCAATCATCTACCTTGGACTGAGGCTGGAATTCCCATTAGGCAAAACTTCACAAAAAAAAAAAATGTCGGAAAATGTAAGAAATTTAATGACCTTTCCGCAAAACGACGACAAGACCAAGCAATTCCCATTCCTATCCTTAGACTCCTTTGAGCAACATATTCCGTGCAAGTTACGCCTACGACTTAGACCCGTTTCCAACATTGCGTGTCCTTAATTATTCCAAACCGAAAACAACTCTCTATGCAGAAAGGCTTTTCACGAGTGGGGATATTTTTCATGTACGTATATAGACTACGTTCCAAAGACGGGCAAGGATAGTATTTACAACGACGACAATTCTCTACGTCACGAGTTCCTGCACTAGGATTTGTCTTCATTTTTTTTTTGTGTTTCCTTTTATTTTCCATTTTAATAGGCCAGGAGTTGTCAATCGTGTTTCATGCCACTTCAATAATAACCTGTAGTATGTATGGAAAGAAGCGGGTGGGGGGAACACAAACCCTGAGAAAAAATATCATTTATGGCCTCCCGTGCACCGGGTCTATCATCCTTCAAAATTGTGTTTTGATATTTTGAATATTTTTTTTGTTTTTTTTTTGTTAAAGAAAAATAGATTCAATCCACGATTTGCCCTGGCTATCCGTTTTTCCATAGAAAGAAGGATATCTACGTATATATCTACGATACTTATTCATTACTTTATCCCTTGGAGGGTTCGAGTTGGGTTGGTGGTATTTGGATAGATAGCTGACTGGCGGCTGACGGGCGATAGTTGGTGGTGGTGGTGGCTAGAAAAATAAAAATAATGAATTCTAGAAGCCACCCGAAAAGGGGATGGTTCGTTTCATTGTCCATCCCTCGTTGGAGTTAAAGGAAGTTTTGTAAAGAGCTTGTGAATGGCCAAGCGAAGGATACCGTGCCAGGCAGATGCCTGGCACCAGACCAAGTGAGTTCATAAATTATATATTTTATATACAAAGAGATTGGTGGCAGCGGGCGCTACTGGTTGCAAGGGTGGGGATACACAAACGTACATTGAACGAATCGGTAGGTATAAGTCATCCGTTTCGTGCCATAATTTGGCTCCACGGAAGGGTCGTGAGACCGAAAAAAATTGAAACTTTGAAAGTCAATTTAGCCTGATTCGCCATGAGCCCATACATATATACTCGTGCAGCGGAGAGGCTTTCTTTTCAACTCTATTTTGCGGACATGAAGGGTAGAAGGGTATTTCTGGGGAATATTAAATGTATGAACATATTTTGGGTATTTTACTTCTTTGTCATGTGGAACTTATTTAAATTTTGAAATAAAACAAGCTTGGCAAATGATTTATAACTGGAAATTCAAATTAATAATAATAATTGTTAAGTCATCGTTGAGGCTTTCAATGATGAATGTACAACATGTGTTTGATCACAACCCAATACCCAAAACAACTAGTTTGTGACCAGTTAATTTCTGCCGGTTGCATCTGACTTCTTAAGCATCATTCTTGAAAGAATAGTGCGAAATTCCCACGCCAGAGGCACGGCCTTTCTAAAGTCCGACCATCTTGATATAATCGGAATAACACAGCTTGAAGTCAGTAGCGCTTTTGAGAGTTTGGAGACGGAAGCGGAGAAGAATGAGTTTAGCAGAAAAAACATCACTATAGACACCAATTACTATGAGGTATTCAGGTACTTTCTCTCAGAATCGTAACAACAACAAGACCTCACACTTGAAAACCTACCTCTGTGGAGCGGGACCCAGATTGATTTTATTCTTAATCCCAAACAGGCAAACCTCTTGAAAGATATTGCACCCGAAGTTCCTTCCTTGGTTAGAATGGAGTTCCATAGATACACAAAGTCAGACAGTTTTTGCTTTTTGATTTAAAATGCATTTTGGAGGCTTCAGACCACTTACTGAAGTAGTCCCCAACCACGAGGTCCTGCAAATGTCAACGGCTATCCTCTTGAAAGGTGTTCCTTCGTTGTAATACTTCATCTGACCGGTATTGCCTTCACTTGTATAGCTTCAGATGTATCGCATATTGTCTACACTATTTTTCGACACAATCTTTGGCCTTTGGCATCCAGCTACAGTTGAAACGATCTCGGATCTGTTTCAAAATCTTGTTTTATGCCCAAATGACCTGAATCACGAACGATACACATTGAAATCATCGATAGCTATTGCCTCATAGGTTAGATTTATCGGGGTAATGATTCGGCGAAACGTTATCGGTCAAGACTTATCGAAACCCGACAGTTGTCAATTGTTGATGAATTTTTGGTGAATTCTGTTCTTCTCTTTTTCCAGTTGCACAAGTACCCGGGTATAAGATTTGGCTCGGTTCCACGGATTAAACATTTTTGCCATTTCGTCACAGTGTCTCGGAAACCATTGAAGGGTTACTTAGCGTTGTTTCGCTGATTAATCGCATTTGAACGGATAGGTGTCCAGTATCCAACTGTATTAAAAAAAATTAAGCCATTGCTTAATCGAGTCCAACATTTTTTTAAGTTTCGAATCCCTTTGGGAGGTTGTTGGTGGCGACAAACAGTACAGAAAGTGGCGTGGCACTTCTCCTTGCACGCAGCCGGCTAAGGAATCAAATGGAATCAACGGTGGTGTCTACAATTCCAATTCCAATCAGACAGAACTACTTAGTAAACACATTATATGAGCTACTAAGGAAGTTTTATTCGGCTCCTGGTCCATTAAATTATATTAAGAACCTTGTCCTTCACCGTAGACACGTTTTTTTAAATTTTTAAATTAATGCTTAAAAACAATGGTTTATTAAAAAAAAATCCACCGAACCATTTTCAAAAAAATACAAAATGTAACGTTATAAAAAAATAATTCCATGCAAAATAAATTTGGCCACCTACATCTTTAATTTTGATTGTAATCAGTTAACCAGTTTTCGAGAAAGTCGAAGAAAAAAGGGTTTTATGGGAAGTACCGTTCTTAGCACCCACTAAGTGTCCTGTGGAAAATATCCCGGTATTTGGTAGCATTGACCCAACACAATGTGAATACACTGCACATATTTGTAAAGATTCTTTAGCTTGACAATTCCGTTTTAAATGTTATTGCTTTTGCTTCCCGAAGTTCTCGTGATAATGCAACGCCACGCATACCATGGTTGACACGAAATTGTTTGTTTTTGAAATCTTATTTTTAGGGCTTAAAATAACGGTACCTGCCATATAACCGTTAAGGAAAAGCCTATTTTTCTCGAAAACGGTTCCGACGATTTTAATCATTTTTGAGAATATTTGTGTAAGTATTGTCATTCATTTCATCCAACCCAAATTTAGAGGAAAAGTCTATTAACGGTACCTTTCATGTTTTTTTTTTAATATTTTAACTATGTAAGGCACAATGCCTCTTAGAATGCAACCGGATGTTGCAAGACACTAGTTAGAAAAATTAGAGAGATAGGAAAGAATTTTTTTTCGGTGCAGTAGATCGAGAATTAGGTGATTATTCTCTTACTTAAAACCCACAGACGGCTCTAGCTTGCACTTGGAGTTAGAAAAAATTGCTTCCCAAGCTGAGAGTCGAACTTAGGATCTCTCGCTTAGCATCTTATCTACTGTACCACTCATGTAAGGTTTTTTTTTTTATTTTTGACTTTCTCGTTAACGGCTCAGTGGATTTCCATAACGTTCCTCGTTACCGTTAAATTTATTGTTTTTAACATTTGTTATAAGTTCAGACCGTATTTTTTTTTCTACGTAAATGTTCCTTGTTTCTTTCAAAGTTAAGCCTTTCAATGTTATTAGGCACATAGGAGCAAATCGTGCCACCCAGTCATGTCCGTTTTTATAAAAGGAGCTGATAGTTGTTTTGTTCTGAAATAAGAAAAAAGTATTCCCGAAATGGCCAACATATGTATGTAGCTACAAAAATCATCAGCTTTTGTAGCAGATTTTTTCCGATCAAATGATTTGCTCTTTAAAGTTATGTAAAGGGTTTTCGAATAAGGACTTGACAACTTTTTACTTGCGATTATAGGGACTAAGGCAAGTTTAGGATTCGTGAATATAAAAAAAAATTAGATAACAATGAAACATGACATTGCGATTATAAAAAAGTCTAAAAAAAGTGATCGAGAAAAAATGCCTGTCTATCTGTCTGCCTGTGTATGTATAACTTGGTGTGTGTGATAATTTTGGCATTCCCCAGATGGGAAACTGAAATTTTATTCTTAGGCCTAAAAATAACGGTACCTACCATATGACCGTTTAGAAAAAGCTTACAAAACTCTTAAAAACTATATACCAACATTTAAAAAAAAAAATTTTTTTTTAAACTAAAAACAAAAAACAGGATTTTATCAAAACCGGTCCTAAAATTTTCGTGATGATTCGTTGAACCCAATTTTCGATGACTCGGCCACACATTTCGGCTGAAACGGCCGCTATTTCTCGTTCAATGTAGGCTCTGAGCTCTTCCAACGTCGTTGGCTTGTTGGCATAATGCAATGACTTAATGTAACCCCAAAGAAAATAGTCTAGAAGCGTTAATGGCTAAAACACAATCACGCTTCAGCTTTAGCTTCGTCACTATACATTTCACACGCTTTGTGTCGGCTTTGAATGACATTTTCTAAATTTCGGTTTTTGTGTTTGCTTTTTTTCTGTCAAAGCTGGCAAAAGTTCAACCAGTTTCTACTTACCTTATATTGTACACGAACCAAACGTAACGTCAAAGCCAAAGCGACATTGTTATAAGATGTATTGATTTCCTATTAACGTCAGGCGAAACCGAAGCTAAAGCGTGATTGTGTTTTAGCCATAAATCGCACCAACGAGGCGGCCAATCGACTGGTCCATTTCTTGAGATAACACGCTCATCAAACTTACTCTTCAATACATCGATTGTAAGCTGTGCTATTTGGCTTCTGGCATCATTCTGTTGAAACCACATGTCGTCCAAGTCCATATCTTCCAATTCGGGCCAAAAATAATAGGAAATCATGGCGCGATAACGCTGGCCATTCACAGTACCGTGACGATCGTTATCGTTGACGAAAAAATATGGTCCAATAAAGCCGCCGGCATGCAAACCGCACCAAACAGTTATTTTTTGTGGATTAAGTGGTGATTCATGAAGCAAATGTGGATGTTCACCATACCAATGACGCATATTTTGTTTATTGACGAACCCATTACGCCAAAAATGAGCTCCGTCACTGAAGATGTTTTTGCGATAAAATTCAACAATTCAACGCTCAAAGTTGCGGTCACCGACTCCAAATTTTGGTAGAATTTTTTTTAAATTGGCAGACGCTGCTCGCTCGTGTACTTTACCATGATGGAAATGTTATAAAAGTTAAAACCCGATATAAGTATTCATCTTGGTAGTTTACATATAATAATTTGCCATGCCATTCCAAATTTCGTTTTACAAAAATTCAAAAAAAAATTCCCGGTACTTACAAAAAACATTTTTTCTTTAATTTTACGAAATGACAAAAACGCAGAAAAAACACCAAAATATATAAGTGGAATGGATAAACTTTATCAGTCGACCCCAAAAACCTCAGTTCTAATTTCCAAGCAAATAATATCTGCACGAACCAATGAGTGCGGCATTTAAGCACATCAGCAATTGACAGCATTGCGTGCAAGGTGTAAGTTTTCGGCAGCGAACAACCTGTTCTCCCTACAACCCATAAAAAAGACCTGGAAAAACTCAGCATGGAGTGAGTTTGGAAAACCATCATCCACCCAAATGTACATGCACAGCACATACCGCGCACGTATTTCACATCCCCTACAATGAAGAAAATAGACCCTTCCGTTGGGCATACATATCGTTTCGTTTACAAATTACCCATTAAATGTGTTTACCGTTTTCATAGTATTAATTGTACATCATCAACTTTTCTTACTTCGCTTCAGTACAGGTATATATGTAGATACAGGTACATTCGCCACGTGACGACCTTTGCAGTCATACACCTTTTACACGCTTCAATGGCGTCGCCACAGTATAGAGTTAAAGTGTAGTCGGGGGTTAAACCAGCGCATAGCTCACCCTTAATCGATTTAGATACTTCCGTTCCGGTCATTACTTTCATTGGGTGAGGATCATGCTTGATCGGACTGCACATTGACTCTAACTACTCCAAGGAACTCCAACAGCTGACCAAAACATAAAAATCCATGATGTCTGTCAAAAATTCAAAGATGAGTGTTTTTTGTTGCACCCCCCGCACCAGGTACGAACATAATTGGCAAGACAGCCTTTTACGATTTTTCTTTTCCCTACACACGACTTTCCCCCATTATAAAAGACCCCTTTCATAGGGGGAGCCATTACTGTTAGTGAGTAACTTTCCAACCCCAAGGAACAATGAAAGAATAAACAAAGTGAAACTCTTTTGCAAAGTTAGTGTTTGGCTTCGGTTAATTTACGGCACCTCCATTAAGCAGTAAACAAATATCAACATGTTTGGCAATTTCCCTAAGGAAACTGATTTTCGTCAAAGACTTGTTGAGATTAACTTATAAAAAAAAAAACAAAACAAAAATGTTTTGTTTACAACACAGCTACTCCACCCCAAAAGTACACAAGTTCCGCTAAGAAAAACTAGAAAATGGCAACCAGGTAAAATGCCGGAACCGGAAGGACCATTTATTTCGGCAGCGAAAAACTTTTCAAGTATTTTAAATTCTTACGATATGTAGATAGAATACTTACGATATCCATTGGTAGATTCCGGAGACAGTGAGTTCGCCCTTGTCCTCGAGGGCATATTCAATGAGTTCGGTGTAAGTAAACGGTGGCTTTTTTGGCCTAAAAAAGAAAAAAAGAAAAATAAGAAACTATGTAGTAGGTGACTAAAAAAGGGAATCATATTGAATTGTAAAAATGTTTAGTCGTTTAAAAACTTAGAAAACTGAAAATGAAAAAGTACGTCGTCGTGATAAATTTAAACCTGCAGAAACCTGGAGAAAAACCAGCCCACGGTGACTTCAGGCTTTGTGGTCAAATCAAAAGAACTTGAAGAATGGTAAAATGTGTATGAAGAAGGCGCAGAGACAGTATTTGTATATATGTGTACAAGATGATACCCCTGCCCATATCCGCACCAAGTCTACAGCAAAACCACGAGTAAAGCACTCTCCCCAAAATATGTTTGATGAAATCGATTTATTTGTTATAATTGGAAGAAGGAACTATTGCAAGAACACAACATAAAGAAATTGGGAAGACACTCCTTCTAGCAAATTGAGTTCTGTGATGTTGTTAAGCAAATTATTGGAAAGTAGTGATGCTCTGATAATTTCACTTGAATCTAGTAAGGAAGAGGAAATTACTTTCGCTCAAGTACCGAAACAGGAACTAGTCATTGCAGAATACGAAAGATTTTTTACACTCTTATCATAAGTTCAGACCATGTTACTTTCCTACTTTTCTCCGTTCTGTCTCCAACACTCTTTCTTATATTAATCAATGATCTCTTGTCTAAGACTTTCAATCCATTAAATTGTTTTGCTAATGACAGTACTCTTAGATCTCAAGTTTTCATATGCGTTTCCAGTTTCACTGCCCTACTCTTCGGATGTGGAACTGCTGGAACGAAATCTCGAAAAACAGAATCTGGAATACAAAAACCTAGAATAAGGGGCCAGTTATAGCTATCATTAAAATGCATCATTGAAAAACTTTAAACCAATTTTTTACATGTTTTCCTTTGATTAGTAACACAAATGATATACCAATCTATAGCAAATGATACGAAGAATTTTTTTCGACAAGAAAAAACCAATTTGCACAAATATTTTTTATTAAAAATGTATTTATCTGTTTTCCTGATGCAAATTCGTTTTTCGTGTCAGCTGATTGTTTTTTTGACAGAAAGTGGAACAACTCGTTCCACTGATTTGAATTCCAAATTCGTTCAGTTCCAATGACAGATTTGTATCCGAAAAAAATGTTCGTGTATATTTCAACCAGGAAATTTTTTCCAACGACAGAAAATTTAAATGATTGCTATAACTGGCCCCTAAAACATTTATAGGGACTATAAGGGGCCAGCTATAGCGATCATTAAAAACCATAATTAAAAAATTTCAATTTGTATGTTAGAAAAAGATTTAAAACATGAAATTAATGCTAATCGATGGCAAATCAATGGAAATAATTTATTTTCACAAAAAAACAAACCCGGGAAACTGTATTTTTTATTAAAAAAAAAAACATTTATTTATTTTAATGATGAAAATTGGTTTTACTGAACAGCTGATTGTCATTTGACAGAATAATGGAACATTTCGTTCCAGTATTTGTGGTCCACTTGTTTTAATGTTCCACCCATAATTAAAAAAATTAATGAAACATTTTCGTCACTAAAAAAAAAATTGAGGTTATGGCTGGTGTGGTTGGTATTTGATTTTGACATTTAATTACTGACATAACTTTACTGATTGCTATAACCACCCATACGTAAACAATTCCAGTTTCCAGCTGTTTCAACTTTTAATGATGGATTTTTAATGATCGCTATAACTGGCGCCTGAGGCAAGTTTAGGATTCGTAAATATTAAAAAAAATTATAAAACAATCAAACATGGCATTACGATCATAAAGAAGTCTAAAAATGTGATCGACAAAAAATGTCTGTCTGTCAGTATCAGTATGTTTAAAGAGCTGCAGCCTAAACTATCTTCAAATTTGGTGTGTGTGATTCTTTTTGCATTCTCCAGAGGAAAATTGAAATTTTATTTTTAAGCCTAAAAATAACGGTACCTACCATATGACCCTTTAGGAAAAGGTTATTTTTTTGAAAACGGCTCCAACGATTTCGATGGAGATTTTTAAGATTTTTTTTGTTGGTATTGGCTATGATTTGATTAGAGCCAAATTCACCGAAAATGTCTATTAACGGCCCCTTTCATGTTTTTAATGTTTTTTTTTTAATTTTTGGATTTCTCGGTAACCGCTTTTTGGATTTCTGTCAAATTTTATATTTGAGAAGATCTAAGTAGATAAATTAACTCTGCATATCAAAATTTTGAATAACTTTTTTTTCTAATAAAATCTAATTTTTGAATTTTTTAAATCAATATTTTTAAATCTAATCAAAAAAATTATTTTACATTTTATAATCACATGTATATTATTAAACTCTAAAAAACTGCATACCAAAATTAAAAAAAAAATCAAATTCAAAAAACTAATAATAAAAAACAGGATTTTATCGAAATCCGTCCTACGATTTTCGAAATACTTTTTTCATATATTCGTTATTATACAAGACGTGTGATGGCGTACTCCATTTTTAATAAATACCGTTAAGGTTTGTTGTTTTGAAACTAATTATAAGTTCAGAATGTGTTATTTTTGCACGTAAATATTACTTGTTTCGATCAAATATCTTGCCCTCCAATATGATTAAACACATAAGAGCAAGTACGTGTACAAGTACATCTTGTGAATTTTTCGTAGTTTTGCACAGGAGAGAGGAGCTCACGAGAGAGTAAAAAAATTCCCACCCTGTGCGGACTAAAATGGGCAGAGTCAAATTTTAAAGAGTGGGTATAAAATTTCCTCACAAAGAGACAAACTATGAAAAAGTAAACGAACGGCGTTGAACAACAAAATCCGTACACAATTTAAACGTCAATACGAAAATTATTTTCTCAGTTTTTTATAATGATTTTTCTTGTGAATTTAATTTAAAAAACTAATAAAAAAAAATTCTTGTATGATTTAAAGGTGAACCTCTTCGAGATTCTGATGAAGAGGAAGATGCTTTTCTGACTGGAAGAAAGGAACTCTATAAAGGGCTACTTGGAAGACGTTTCAGAGTTTCACCGTGATTTTCTTAATTTATAAAATTTTAATATGAATAAAATATATGGAATATATTGAAAAAAAAATTTAAATTTGTTTGTTTTTGAAGATTATTTTTTATTTAGCATTAGAGAAGGAAAGCGCTAGGAAAAAATGAATAAAAGGCTAGTTCGAAGACCAAGGTACGTTTTACATAGTTCCTTTATACTCAGAGAGATAACTTGTTACTCATTTTAAGATTAACTGGCTGAACACAATGCAAAAACGTAACTGCATTACGGAGACATAGTACGGAACAGCTGTCAAACTTGTCGTACGTACCAATTTCAATCGGAACACAATGCACGTACAGTAACTTTGACATTTAAACTCAAAAATGGGTGGAATACCAAAAACAAATGATAAAAAAGAGAAGAAACTCTTATACAACGAATTGAAATATCATTAAGAAGAATGGAATCATCTGGTGTTATTTCAGGTATACTAAATAAAATTGTTTGGGAGGGACAGACGTACGAAAGATTGTTCTCTCTTTCATAATTTCTCTCTGCATCAGATAAAATGTCAAATTTACTGTACGTAAAAGTTAAAAGTTAACCAACCTTTCCGTATGCGTATTGCAGTTCCGTATGCAGTAACGTACCATTGTGTTCGCAAAATACAGTTCGCGTCTATTCAATGTTTGCAGTTCCGTATGCGTATTCCAGTTCCGTCGTCATTGTGTTCATCCAGTAAGAGGGCATTGTTTGATGGCATCTCGGATAATAATAGTCTTATGATATGTACATACATATTTGCGAATTTGCAAGTCATTAGTTTTTTTTTTTAACTGTCAAATTTGACTTTTGACAGAACTCACATTTCTATCTGAAGAAATTTCTTTGGCTAAAATCGGCAGGAAGGGGAAATGTTTTATTCTCTTCTGCCTAAAACTACCCAATTTGTGTGTAAACGAACAGGTTTTGGCTAAAAATTGTTGAAATTCGTAGAAATTCGTAGTTTTGGGAAGTAAACGAACACAGCTTCTGCTACAAAAAATTTTGTGCACAGAAAATTGAATACTGTCAAACTATACAAAAAAAAATATATTTGACATTTCTCTATGTCAGTTCTGCCTGTGCTTCTGGAATTTTCTGTGCAAATTTGTTCCATCTGTTTGTACACAGTTTTACTTCTGAGAGATTATTACCCCCACTCCTTAAAAAAATACTGTGCTATGAATTTCTGTGCACAAATCAATTGGAACACACTGATTAATTGTGATGTGTTTCCTAGCAAAATTGTTTCATTTTGGATATTTAGCTATTGATTCAATCAATTTTTTTTTTTTTGAATTTGGACAACCAAACCATAGTTAGTTTATCCAAGTTGTTTGAAGTATCGATTTGTAAGTCCAAAGCCAATACATGATCCTAGTTAGTTAGCAAATAACTCCACATTTAACATTTTTGGTATGCTCTCCTTAACCTTAGTCAAAAATCTTCTTCTTTTTATACACAAATGAATGTAAGGTTATGTATGTTTCTTATGTGGTGATCCTATAAGATTTTGACCCGATTAGGTAAGGCAATCTTTATCAAACTATTAATTAATTTTAAAACCAGATTTAGTTACTTTAAGCCAAGCTGAGCTATCTTGATCCGCCCAAAAGGTTTTTCTGTTACATATATTTTGATAGAACCAGGACCAATGCCTAAAGTTGAGAGCGGTTGATTATTTTCCTACAGCAAGAAAGAACACAACGTTCAGTCTTTATAAGCAAGAAGTAACAACAACATTGAACAAATAAATAACATTTGTTTTTTTTTTTGCCATTTTGATAAAAAAAGAACTCCGTTTAAAAATTCCTAATCGACGAATAAACGACACAAATACGATTTAAATACCAACGAATTGCCATAAATAAATGGCGAATTACATTACATTTACTAAACCGCTTGCCGGACAGACTTTTTCTGGTCCGTTTGGCAGCAAAATGGTCACTTCCGGTTGCGTTTTTTTGGTTTTAGGTTATACTATAGGCCCAATGCACACGGAGCAACTGGAAAAAAACTGATCTACGATGCGAATTTTCAACTAGTTTGCTTTGAGTCATACCCTGTGTAATCAAATGGGACGATGCACACGAGACTACTGGTTGAAAATTCATTTGCGATTTACAAAAATCAGTTTGTTACCAGTCGTCTATTGATTAGCATATCGGATTGCCTAGTGATTTCTTTTTCTAGTTTGCAGAAGATGAGCGAACAACAGACCAATCTGTTGCTGGTAGGTGAGGTTGAAAAACATCGTGAATGAACTAGACATTTTGATTCGTAATGCGTTTTCTCGTGTGGTCTGTAACCCGAGTTGCCAATCGGTTTACTTTTTTTCTAGTTGCTCCGAGTTCATTGGGCCATAGGGACAATGGAAAATTAATAAAAAGTGAATGAGATTTGATCGTACATTTCAAAGTGTTGGTTTAAATGTCGGACAAATCTTTATTCCCTGATTTTGCTTGTCCGACCAATTGTTTTAGAATTTACACTTAACAGAGAAAGTTGAAAATAAAATAAAATGTTATATGGAAGGTACCGTTAATAGACTTTTCCGGTAAATTCGGTTTTGATTAAATGACAAAATACACACAAAAAAATGTATTTCCATCAAAATCGTTGGAGCCATTTTTGAGAAAAACAAGCTTTTCCCTAACGGTTACATGGATCTCGGATAGTTCAGAAACATTAAACTAGCCTATTTTGTTCCTGTGAAATGATAGGTAGTACAAGGCAAGTTTAGGATTCGTGAATATAAAAAAAAATGATATAACAATCAAACACGACAATTCAATTATAGTGAAGCCTACAAAAGTCAGTGAAAAAATGTCTGTCATTCCGTCTGTATGTACAATGCACAATGCAATGGTGAAGCTGAAGCTGAAGTATGAAGCGCTGTCAAAGTTAAACATGCGCGAACCCTATAAGGCGAACACAATCAGAAGCTGAAGCTTGAAATTTGGCTGAAACGCAAGTTCACTCAACTTCAACTTGCGCTCCACGCTTCAGCTTCATTTTGACATTTCACAGGAACAAAATAGGCTAGTTTAATGTTTCCGAACTATCCGAGATCCATGTAACCGCATTGTACATACAGACGGAAAGACAGACATTTTTTTCACTGACTTTTGTAGGCTTCTCTATTATTGTAATGTGTTGTTTGATTGTTATCTAATTATTTTTATATTAACGAATCCTAAACTTGTAGTACCCATAATCACAACCAAAACACATGATTTTTATCAAAAATAATAGTTTTGGAAACGGTTTTGTGACGTCAAATAGTTACGAATCTTAACTGTTTTGGTATTTAAGACGACGAAAGCTAACAATTGTCTACGATCTTTAATAAAAAAACGCCCCATTTATATTTCTGTGTATTATGATTTTGACATATAATTGTGTCAGTATATTGCTACAGATTGGAAAAAAGTGCGTTCAACAAAGATAAATTTTCGCAATTTTACTGGACCTTTTGTAACTGTTCTCCAATGCTGTAGTATTTATATATTTAAAGCCTCTCAATTTTAAGTTTCCAAAACTGATTTTATATTTGGAAAATTCGATGATATCGATATTTTGTTTTTCTTACTTATTGAAAAAGATAATTTTACTTATGTAACCTGAATTTAAACTATAACTGCCCCAAAATGTTAAAAAAGTTAAAAACTGACAAAATCATTTTCAAATTGTTACAAAATTAAAAAAAAAAATATATTTAATATTATTTAAAATGTCAACGCATAGTTAAAACGTTGATTAAAAACTTTGCGTTAAGCTTGAACGTGTAGTTTTAAATTGATACTTAGTTTAAATATTGATTAAGCGCCTTTCACATGAGGTGCGAATTTAAGCTTTGTTAAATAGAATTTTTCTTTGGACATTCGAAAGTACTGTGAAACCGCTTAGGATATTTTTCGAGTTGTTTACCAGGGTAAATAAATTGCACGACTGGATCGCACGTACTTGCTCATATGTGCGGTCACATCGTCGAATAAATTAAAAAAAAAATGCACGACTGGATCGCACGAACTTGTTCTTTTACTAGATAATTGTTTAGTGGCTGCATATGTATGTATATAAAGGGTGTTTTTTTTAGACGTGTGGCTTTCAAGAAGAAATAAAACGCATACAGTTTAATGTTATGGCCAAGAATTTAGTTTTATTATAAAGATAAGGGTTTGCATTGTTTTAAAAATGATTTCGTGGAAGTAGCCGCCGAGGCTGGCTCGAATAAATTCCAGCCGAGGCCAAATTTTCCCAATTTTGTGAATCGGGGATCGGTGGCCATTTCGTTTTGGGCCGATTCACCGAACGTGTGATGCGCTTGATGGTCGTTCGGCTTCAATTCTTGCACGAGTTGGATTTTGTAAGCCTGCAAACCAAGATCCTTCGGCAAAATCTTCCATAAAGTGGATGGGAATATCTCCAATTGTTGCGCGCGATGGCGAATGGACTCATTCAGGTCTTTTTCGGTACTCTGCTCCACCGAAACGAACCATAATTTTGGTAATAAATTTGCACAATTTGCAAACTTGTTCAGTGCCCCTGAAAAAATTAATTGATAAAATTCTTTTCACGATACTTTCTATACGACTTTTCCATTTTGTCATTTCATTTTACTCGCAACCTGATTCTCGTTTATTCATTCATTTATCATTTGCGTGTATTTGAATTTTTTTTCGAAACAACTTATCAGGACGAAATGTTTGATGATAAATAATTTTTCAAGTGAAAACATTTTGACATAAGTTTTTATTGTTACATACGACCAGAATCGCAAAGGGTGCTTTATCAGTGAAAAGTTTTTTCACAGATTTTTTCATAGAACCGCAATAAGGGCACAGGAGTAAGTCCATTCACTATAAAATGGCAAACCAAACTAAGCATAAATCAAGTGACAGGTGTCAAAAAGACCCACTCCGAAAAAAGTATTGCCAGACTGAAAACCACACGTCTATTAAAATAACAAATATTTTTTTTTAGAAAATTCTTTAATTTTTTTAATTAGTTTAAGATTTTTTTCGGAAAAACTAAGTATGCAATAAAATTTTAAAACCAAATGTCTATCGAGGAAAAAAATATTGAAAATCGTTCGACCAGTTTTTTAAAAAGTCGTTTTTTTTTTGAAAAACTAAGCAATAAAATTGGAAAATTAAATGTTTAGTTTTTTTTTTTGAAAAACTTTTCGAAAAAATATTTTTAATTTTTTTCTAGTATGTCATTATAAGAAAATTTTTACTTTTCATCTGGGAAAATTATTTAAACAAAACTCAATCAACCCATTTTCAAAATATTTCCAAAACCAAATAGTAGCTTCTATTAGAGGTACCGTTATAGAAAAAAATTCTAAAAATTGTTGTAAAAAATAGCATTCTGAAAGTTTTATCAAAATCGTTGGAGCTGTTTTCGAGAAAACCAAACTTTTTGTTAAAAATTGTATGGCACGTACCGTTATTTTTTGACCTAGAGCAAAAATGAAAAACACCTCCGAGATACTACCAAATAAATACTAAGTTTGAAGCAAATCGGCTCATACGTTTAGGCTATAGAGGTGAGAACAGACAGACAGACAGACAGACGGACGGAATTTCCGGACCCACTTTTTTCGATTTGTTAATCATCTTAATGTCATGTTTGATTGTTAGATTATTTTTTGCATGAATCCATAACTTGCATTATAGTACCTATAATCGCAAGTAAAAATCAAGTGAAAGGAATGTCAAAATATGCGACCAGTTTGCTGCTCCTCATGTGCAAGGTACTTCAGAGTAAATGAAAAAGAAAGCTCTGTTCGTCGAACTTTACCAAGGATCGACCTTGTTAGGTAATTCTGGAAAAATACCCAATTTTTTTACTAAATGCATGTGTGGTTGCATGGCTTTATCCGTAACTCTAAAAAATCATTTTCATTTGTTTTCTCTATATTCTTTTTTATTTTATTTATTAATAAATTTGTAAGATCTATTTGTTTTCCTAGCGGAAATAAAAATCAGAATTACCACCACAAAGTCAAAATTCTCTACAAACCTAAAGCAAATATCTAGATCTTATAGATTCTAAAAAAAAAAAAAAACAAACAGAACTTACTGCTTTGCATGGCTATAAGTTTTGTAACGTAACCAAAGGGCAACTGCACTCATCACAACTTATCGAAAGATGCAAATATGAGCAACAGTTATTCGGAAACCGTTTATAGAAGCGTAAGTTATATTTTTGAAGCTCTGTTCGTTTTGTAAACGAATGTATGTACAATGTTCGATAATTGAAATTAAAACCTGTTTTAAAATATCTTTTTTTACTTATTATGAGACACACATTACAACATTTTTCATTGATTTCCGACAAAAAATTACTTACATTCTCGTTGTGTTCTCAACTACAATATTTTCTCCCACAATCATGTCACTAGCGTCCAGCTCCGACGTCACCTCCATAACCAGCTCCTCATATTTCTTCACCGTTTTTGCTTGGGTTTTCGATGCACATTTCACTGAATTTTCCGAGTTACTTTTGACAACTGGTGCTGGCTTTGTCTGATTTTGATTCACTTCCGGCGAAAGGTGTGGCAACTCATCCAACTTGAAATTGAACAGCCAGGACAGATTTTTATCCTCAAAGTCAGATTCGGCATCAGAATTGAAATTTTCCGATCGATGATTATTACAATTTCGATGGGAAGTTTCTTCAGGATTTGTTAAATTTTGTCTATGCATAGTAAAAACCGTTATATTCTGTTCTAAGTCCTGCTCCTCATGCTTAACCAAGATTTGGGGCATTTGAATGTTGTTGTTGTTGTTGTTTGACTGGTTCTGATTCATTTGTGATTGTTGAGCTCCTGCATTGGCAACAGCAACTAATCCAGAATTATATCTGTGGTCCAATTCAAGCAGATCCGTGTTATGCCAATTTCCATCGAATTGATCATTGGTGAAGTTGGTCTGGACTGGCACAAGATTGTTCTCATAATTGAAGAGATCATTGATGAACGTACTTGAATTCAAGGCGAAATGCATATCATTGCAGATTTGATGTTCCTGATTTTGCTCCTGCTGCTGCTCTCCGGAAACTTGAAAATTATTTTGCGTAGGCGTAGAAGAATATCCTTGGAGGTGTCTCTTCTTTGCCTGAACGAAGCCGTTATTATTATCGATTTGGTCGTCGGGACCAAGTTTCCGTTTTAAATAAAAACTATCACATTGCTGCGAATCCATTATGCCACTCGATTGTGGTGAATTCATTTGAGTGTTAAGTATCATAATTTAAATAATTTTAACAAAAAAAAAAGAAGTTTAACAAAAAAAAAATAACTGACACTTATAAATTTTCAAAAGCAAAGGTTGCTAGAAAATGGAAACTAAGAATCACTTTTTAAGTTTGTTTTTCTAAGGGAACCGACGATGTTGTGAATTCGACAGTTGTTGGCTAAGAACTGAATTAGAGGTCCTTACCCGACGACAGACTTTCCTTAACAATTTCGTTAAGATTGTGTTTGTGGATCTAGGATATGGGTTTTCGAAGGATATTTCCCTGCGCAGTCATGCAAATAATTTTTTTTTTAAGACAAGATACTTCCATTTCCATTCATTCCAAGTCCTGCTCATTGAACGTAATCGTTTGCAAAGTGAATATGCTTGATTGTTTTGGTTGGCTGGATCCATCGATAGTTGGCCTTTTTTCTGGTAGAGATGGATGTGGGAATTAGTTCTCTCGTACTGGCTAAATATTGGAATTTGAGTGAACACCAAAAGCCAATGCCATGGAAAACCTGCACAGGTTGTTTTAAATCCAATATAAATCTTCTGACTTTGTCTCTGTTTTTCTTATAAAAAAAATATATGTTTATGTTTTTGTTTATAAAAAAAACAATAATATTTATAATTTGTTTATCTTTTGCGCCGATTGCAATAAAACTTTATTAACTTATTGCCTGCACAATCGGGAAGGTTATAATATAAGGGCATAGTAAAATAAACTCAGTGCTCCGTGGCTTAGTGGTTAGTGTGTTGGACTGCTAAGCAAATGAGCCTGGGTTCGAATCCCGCTCACAGCCACCTTCTTTTCCGGGGTACTGCCTCTTGCGAGGAACTGACAATACCTCCAAGAGTAAAATGTTTCTCGAAAAAGTGCATCTCATATAGCCGTTCGGACTCGGCGGTAAACTGTAGGTCCCTTCCATTCTTGCAGATTAACAACACACACATGGGAATGGTTGAGAGTATAAGTCACTAGGTCTTGGTTCCTTAAGGAGCTGTCGCGCCAATAAATTTATTTATTTATTTAGTAAAATAAACTTGCAGTAGGTGACGCGCGTGTCGGCAATGCAATGTATATACAAATCCAAAACTACGAATTGTAGCCAATTTTTACGAAAAACACGCAAATACTGTTACACAAGAGAAAAAATTCGTTGTTTTTTTGACAAAAGAGAGTAAAATATTTCTTTCTCCTGACGATTTCAGCCCAAGAAAATTCTTTGGACAGAAAAATGAGTTTCATGTTACGTCAGTTTGATAATTAAAAAAGATCAGCTGGAATATTAAGGTTCCCGGAAACGGAAAACGATTAATGGACGATCTTTCGCGGCAATCAACAGGCGGTATATGATTATCGTTGAGAAAAAAATTTGCTTTCATTTTAATAATAAATACAGTATGCAAATGTACATGTATATGAAATTTCTATGTCAAATAAACACAAAGGTGGTGAAGGAAACAATACAAACAATATTAACAACCTTTTAAACTGAGCGCGATTTAACTCTGCGTTTAAAAACCACAAAAGCTTTGGCAAATTTTTGAATAATTTTGTGTCCAAAATGGACAAACATAATAACAAATAGTTGCAATAATCGCCCATTTCTTTATGATATGGGTAATGAAAATTATAAAAGACACGGTTTAAATAACATTTTTCTGAAACAAACATGGCCGCAGTGACATAATGAGCAGATAGTTATGGAATTGCACACAAAGTCATTACGCCCGCCCGGCAGCGTCTGCCATATGACCAAGTATGTGTCCCGTTTGTCGGGAGCAAGCGGAAGCTAGTGTCAAAACCGACCGAAACATTATAATCCATTTCTCAAATGAGCACGTCTACCCATAATGGACGGAATGCCGCGGAAGTATATGTCCAATTTTCTTCTTTATAAACACCATCAGAAGCCAGCTGTCAAATTTTCGTCCGTAAAATGCGCTCTCTAGCGCAGTTTAAGTCCGTAAACAAAACTCATCGAAACTTGAGGAAACGGAGCAATCCGCCATTTAGTACACAAGATACGAATTACTTGTTCTCGCTCATATACGGACGGGTCCGTCAGCGCCATTCTAACCATTATAGTTCAGCCTTACAGGCTTAAGGCTGCGATTTCAGTGCGAAGGAATGTAAACAAATTTCATTAAATTAAAAAAAGAACGCAATTCCTGTTGTGATTCCGGCGCCTAAAATTTACTGGCGCGAACTAAGCGAATCAAGTTTTCGATGATTTTAGTTCTATTTTGCTCGCACGAGTAAAGCAAATTTTTGTTTACTTTTGATGGAATTGTGCTTATATTATTAGTTGTGTGTATTGAATTTTGTAGAAAATGGATGCGGAGAACCTTTTTTGGCACTATAATCTACATAAATAATAATTCGCTTTATTCGCGCGAGTAAAACTAGTTTGCACAGGCACCACTCTATTCACGCGAATGTATTCGCCTGCTTTCGCTTAATTCATGCGAGTTAAATTCGCTTCAACCGAAACCGCAGCCTAATGCACGCACTTGTGTGTTTTGCAAAAGAAACTCACTGGCCGCTGCTATATGGCGGCGAGGATAGTCCGCATTTCAGCTGTAAACAAGAAAATTATTTTTTTTTTTTTTTTATTGGAAGTAAAATTTATCAACTTCGATTTCGCTTTAAAGTTTAAATAGAAGCTAGTTTTCCGCAATTACGACTTTTTCACAAAAAATCACAAACGTAATTGTTGCTGCGTTTTTCGTCCGTCTGTGGAAAGCCTTAATCACATGACTTTGACGTTTAAAAAGTGGTTATTTTTTTTTTTTTTGTTCAACGCGTTCCCGAAGATTTGTGTAGTTTTATTAGATGTCCATTTTATTACAAGTTTATGGTTTATGTGGAACAAACCTATGATCAGTCAAAAAAGTTCGTAAGATTCAAGGGGTTGTAATTGTAATACGTAAGTAAAATAAATAACGTAAAGAGTCTTTCCGGTAATTTCTTTTTAACTGAAACATAGTCAAGATTCGGAAGAGAAGATACTGAAAAAAGAACACATTGAATCTAAAACAATTGTTTAGAATTTAATAAAATATTTAATTTTTTTTTTATTTTAAATATTCCTGTTACCAATACTAACATGTAATGTAACGTAACAACATTTTCTTCGAACACACCCAAATTTGACGTGGAGATGTCAATTATTATAAAAAAATAAATTTAAAACAATTACGATTTCTTGCTGCATCTCCTGTAATTTTTGCAGAAAAAGCCTAAAAACCTATTGAAAGGGCTCAAAGAAGCCCAAATTAACCTTAACTCATCTTTCTTCTTGTCCAGGACCCAGCAAATGGTGAATGCCACCAGAAGTATATCGCTGCTACTGCTACCTACAAAAAATTATGTCAAAAAATTCCTTCAATTCTTCAAGAATTTGAAATGTGCTGCAGTGAGTAGTGGTGAGTGGAGTTTAAAAAGTTCTCCTTTTTAACTCTAAAGTAATACAATGCTTTTAAGAGTGCGACAAATGATTATATGAATAAGCTTTTTTGAATGAATATAGGAGTAAAATTATTAGTTTAGAAAATGGAAGAAAAATATTCAGAGTTTCTGAAAATATGGACCCATGGAGATATCGCAGAAACTTCGTTCAGAATTTCATTAGGGGTGTTCATGCAACGAGATAAATTTATACACTGTAGAAAATCTTATCTTTCCGCAAACATTTGCATGAACGCACCTTAAAAACAAATTGCGTAAATGTGGAAACAGTCCTTTAACGTCAGAGTTGAGACTTGAGATTGAAGTACACTTACTAACAAAAGTGTACGTACACTAGTAGATCTTATTTTTTTATTAAAAGAAAAAGAACATAAAATTCGAACACCGACGCAATGTTTCATGTCTTTCCTTATTTTATCGTTTCTTTTATAAAAAATGTTCACTTGAAGTAGCCAGCTGCATTCCTCCCCTTAAAAGTTTCTCCCGTAATACTCGTCTCTCAAGGAATGCTCATCAGTTCACTATTGAGCCCGATTTCGGACGTACCATGAAATATAGGGATTCTTTTGTTAGCCGAACAACACGAATTTGGAATAGTTTACCCGGTGGGATTTTTCCTTGCCATTTTGATCTGCAAACATTTAAAACCAATGTTAATCGACACCTCCTATCTCTCCCCTCCCTATCTTCCTAATGCCCGCGCAGTGTGTTCTACATTAAAAGGGAAACAAAAAGTCCCTTGTGCGCGCGTTAATTATAAAAAAAAAAATTTGGTTCTTTATTATATCTGAAAATATGAATATAAAAACAAACTAGGCAGCATCTTTAGATGCAATAATAAAAAAAAAGAATTATAAAAGTCTACGTTCACAAGTTTGCTGTAGAATTTTGGTAACAAGTGTATATATATTACTTTCAACTGTCACAAAATAAAAAAAAATAAAAAAAGACGTCGTCAGTCTTACGACTCTCACTTTACACGGCAAGATCATGAGATAAATGTATAAGGTTCGCATAGATAAATTCCCATACAAATTTTGACAGTTCATATATGAGATTATAAATTCACGAGGTTTATAAGGTTTATGAGTGTTTTACGCGATGTGAGGTGATGTGTTTTCATCTCTTTCCTTATATATATAATAGCTTCTACCTGTGCCTTCGTCTGCTTGGATTTCAGATTAAACAAAAAAATATAATATTGGTATTATCATTGTATATACATATATACACTGCCTATAGTACTATCATGAAGCATCATTTTTTAGTTCTGCAATGAGGCGTGCTGAAATTGCCAATTGGTGGGGATATAGAATAAGTAGAGACAACAAAAGTGTATTAAATACTGGTAAAATATCGGTAAATGTTCTCGTCTTCACTATTAAGAATTAGTTCTGAATCAACCAGGAAGATGGCCAGACGAAAAATGACCACCATGAGAGTACTATAGTGAATGTATATACAATGGTATTATTTAAATCAAAACCCGTTAAAGAAAATTGCACATTCCACAGAAACAGTGCATTTTGTAGGTATATAAAGTAGCCAGACGTAATAGTACAGGGAACACTGTAACTCATTCTATGTACTTCAATTCACAAATTCGTGCATTTGTTAAAGCATGGAAACATAATAAACAAACCTTCAGCCATACTTCATTTCAAATTTTAGCTCTTCCCATAGGAATCTTGTATTCTCCGGGACAAAAAGTTGCCTATTTTTCAATTCAGAACCTCATCCGTCTAATTACCAAATTTCATCCAAATCCGTGAAGTCGTTGATGGGTGATTGCGGAACAAAAATCCAAACATTCAGATTTATAATATTAGTAGGATAAATAGAACCATTTTAAAATGTATAATAAATACAATTTTAGAAAATATTATTTAAAACTCAACTAACAATCATTACTATTCATTTTCTCGTGTCTCTTAGCGTGTGAACACACCCGCAACAACTTAAACAAAAATTGTGTAAACGCATTAAAATTATGACGTCCCTGTCACTTATAAACTTTGGCGGTAAAACAACCAAATATTTGCCCAGATAAAACATTTATTTAAATAAATTTGTTTAATTATGTCTCAAAAAACAATCACGTAAGTAAAAACAGCATTGTATCAAGGACTCCTTAAACAAAAATCAACATCCATTCTACCTACCTTGACAGATCATTTTTTAAGAAAACCCCTGCAAAACCCGAGAAATCAACAACTCGAAACTCCGACGACGAAGATGATTTTGGAAGGTAATTTATTCTTTTTTTCTTCTAATTTACAGATGATTCCATCGCTAAGATCACTCACAAGATGTATTCATCATGTGAGAAAATGTTATCGATTGCCATTGCCGCAACAACCTGCTGCTAATCTTATTAAACCTTGCTTCGTTAATTTTTGCAGCAAACCTATTCCACCGAAGAAGATCAAACGCAGGAGAATTTCTAGCAGTGATGAAGGTGAATCTGACAAAGAGTAAGTAGAAAAGGCTAAGTAAACTATTAAAGTATTAAATAATCGGACATTTCTATAGGACTCCTGCAAAAAGGGCAGACATCACTGTCAAACCTCCAATATTAGAGAAGACTGAAAAGAGTTCTCCAGAAACAACTGTCTCGGAAAAGAAAAGCCCACCAAAGACAGCGAAAAAGTCTCCGTCGACGGAGAAAAAAACCAAGAAAGCTAGTCCCACTTCAAAGGTTAAGAATGAAAAACCATCGCCCAAGGAGAAAACACCTAAAGTTAAAAAGGAAAAGAATGGTTCGGTAGAAGTTGAGACCGAAGCTGCAAAAGAAGAAACCAAGGAAGAAACTCCAATCGAAGAAGCAGCCGAGACTGAAAAGACTTCTCCACCAACCAAACCCGAAGAGAGGGTCGGTGGTATTAAAGAACTGAAACTTCAAACTGCCGGCCAAGGACAAAAAGGCGCCGATTTCGATCCCTCCAAACGAAACTATCATCCAATCAATGATGCCTTCTGGAAACGCGGAGAAAAGTAACTAAAAATGTGTTCTTATTGGTCATATTTTTCCGATAACTGTGAGATCTTTCCAGAACTCCTTACCTCGCTCTGGCTAGAACCTTCCAACTCATTGAAGAAATCAGTGGTCGACTGAAAATGATTGAAGTCCTGAGTAACTTCTATCGATCGGTGATAGTCCTCAGTCCAAGTGACCTCCTGCCATGTGTCTACCTCTGTCTAAACCAACTGGCTCCAGCTTATGAAGGTAAACAATATTCCCGGCCAATCACAGACTTTTTCTAACCATTTCATCCAATTTAAGGCTTCGAATTAGGAGTGGCAGAGACATCTCTCATGAAGGTGATCTGCCAGACTACTGGACGCAGTATGGCACAAATCAAAGCCCAAGTTCAGTCGACCGGAGACATGGGAATCGTTGCTGAACAATCAAGAAGCAACCAGCGAATGATGTTTCAACCAGCTGCCCTCACAGTCGACTCCGTGTTCCATCGCTTGAAAGAGATTGCCAAGATGCATGGTCACTCGGCAACCAACAAGAAAGTGGACAAGATTCAGTCGCTCTTTGTTGCATGTCGTCACTCTGAAGCGCGTTTCTTCATTCGTTCCCTTCTTGGCAAGCTGAGAATAGGTCTGGCCGAACAGTCAGTCCTCCAAGCTCTTGCCGTAGCATGCACCAACACACCGCCGAATCAAAAGGATTACCCGCCAAAGATCTTGCAAGTTGCCAAAAAGCTTGGCGAGAACGCCTTCAAGGCAAAAGTCGATGAGAATGCATTGATTCTCAAGACCACCTATTGGTAAGACAACCCATAGTTAAGAAACCTCTTTTTCAATCATGATTCTTGTCTTCCAAATCCAGCCAATGCCCCAACTACGACCGAATCATCCCGATTCTCTTAGAACACGGACTAGGCAAGCTGCTGAAATATTGTCCAATGGAGCCTGGCACACCACTCAAACCTATGTTGGCTCATCCCACAAAGGGCGTCCATGAAGTGCTGGAGCGCTTCGAAGGCATCCAATTCACCTGCGAATGGAAATACGACGGCGAACGAGCCCAAATCCATCGCGACGAGAAGGGAGTCATCAGCATTTACAGTCGCAACCAGGAGAACAACACCTCCAAGTATCCGGATTTGATATCTCGAATTGAGGACATAAAGAAGGAAGGCGTGGAGTCATACATTATTGACAGTGAAGTGGTCGCGTGGGATGTGGAACGCAAACAGATTCTGCCATTCCAAGTGTTGAGCACGAGAAAACGTAAAGATGCCGACGAGGCAGAGATCAAGGTGCAGGTTTGTGTCTACATGTTCGATCTGCTCTATCTCAATGGCAAGCCTCTGGTGACGGAAAATTTCGTGGAACGCCGACGCCTGCTGAAAGAGACGTTCAATGAAATTCAGGGGCAATGGCAATTCGCAACCAGTGTGGACACCAGTGACACCGAAGAGGTGCAAGCCTTCCTCGAGGAGTCAATCAAAGGTAAGAAACGATCTAATGTCAAGGTTTCCAATAAGAAAACCTTTGTTTTGTCATAGGAAACTGCGAAGGTCTGATGGTGAAAACCCTGGACAAGGAGGCAACTTACGAAATAGCAAAACGCTCGAGGAACTGGCTGAAACTCAAGAAAGACTACCTGACCGGTGTTGGCGATTCATTGGATGTGGTTGTGATTGGAGGCTATATTGGCAAGGGAAAGCGGACCGGAACCTATGGGGGTTTCCTATTGGCTTGTTACGATGCCGACAACGAGGAGTACCAGAGCATTTGCAAGATCGGAACAGGTGAGACCGACCAAACAGCCGCACAGCAACATTTATGAAGAAAATATTTTCAGGTTTCAGCGATGAGGACCTGCAGCAACATGCGGAGTTCTTCAAGCAGCACGAGATCAAGTCACCCAAGTCCTACTATCGCTATGACAGTTCCCACGAGCCAGACGAGTGGTTTGACGCCGTTCAAGTCTGGGAAATCAAGTGTGCGGATCTGTCGCTGAGTCCCGCACATAAGGCGGCGATTGGAATAGTCGATCCCGAGAAGGGTATCTCATTGCGGTTCCCCCGTTTCATTCGGATACGAGATGACAAGAGTCCCGAAGATGCCACGTCCGCCCAGCAAGTGGCGGACATGTATTCGAATCAAGACCAAATCAAGAACCAACAACACGGATCGAGGGACCCTGAGGATGATTTCTACTGAGATTGAGAGTCAATTTAAGTCTGATAAGCGTATATTTAGCTAGAAACTAATAAATTGTTGCCCAAACTATGCGTCGCATTCTTTTTTGTTTTTGTTGGGGCGTTCGACGGCGTTCAAGTTTGTCCAAATGTATCCGCCCGGTTTGGTGTCGTAGTCCATTGAGTCTGGCGGTGGAAACGGTGTGGTCTTGTCGTGATAGTAGTTGCTGGGTGCATGCATAACAAACTCTAGACACGACAGTTTTCGGGATTGCTCCTCGTCAGGACCTGAGAAGAAACCATTAGTCCAGGACAAGCCAGGGTTTTTGTATCACTCACCAATCAGATATGTGCTCGGATCGAATGCGTCGTTTGGATTGGGACTGACTTGGGTTGGAATAAGCCAGGTAAGGAAAGCAGATTTCTCGCAATAAGTATCAACCAGAAGACCACGTATTTGTGCGTAGTATACGTTCTTATCGGAATCCATGAGGGACACAATGTCCCCAACTTGAATATAAGAACCCTAAATGATTCTACGTAAGAAAAAACCAACATTTAAACAAACAAGCTACATTGTACCTTATAGAACAAATAATCTACAGTATGTGTAGCTGCTTGTACAATTGGCGTCTTGAATGGAGTCTTCTTGAAGATATTCCTGCGACTACGCCCCTTCGGCAGATTCCTTGATGCTTGGCCAGCTTGTCCGGATTTTGTTTTGAATCTTGTTGCTCGGGTACTTTTCCTAAGTTTCTTTTCGTCGACTGGATTTGATGAGGCGTTATTGTTGGTGCCATTGGAATTCTCGCCATTATCCGTTTCGGCGGGTTCGGTTTTGATAATATTGGAGTTGTAATCATGGCAGTCTTGGCACAATTGGCCGAGATCAGTGGTACGCCACATTGGACTTTCGGTTTTTTCGCATTGAACGCATTTTGGTAGAAGTTTTGGAGGCATGCTAATTTTACGGGAAATGGATAAGATTGGAGTAAAGGCGTTTAAAATGTTGTTTTTTGAAGATTTGTTTTAAGAGAGGTAAATAAATAAATTGAAACGTCAAACAAGCGTCCGCGTTGGGTTTACATGTTGAAGTTGATGGTGAGTTAAGAGTGATTCCAAAGTATTTAAATTCCAATCAGAAGTAGAATCATCTGATAGCACTCCAATTCTTCAACAAGTGATACTAAAATTAGCCAGGGCATTGTATATACATTTTCTATAGTACTCTCATGGTGGTCATTTTTCTTCTGGCCATCTTCCTGGTTGATTCAGAGCTAACTCTAAATAGTGGAGACGAGAACCTCTACCGATATTTTACCAGCATTTAATAAACATTTGTTGTCTATAATTATTCTATACTCACACCAATTGGCAATTTCAGCACGCCTCATTGCGACTTGATTCAGAACTAAAAAATAATGCATCATGATAGTACTATATGCAGTGTATATACAAAGGCCAGGGGTGGAATCGGGTAAGAAATGTGACAGTCACATGTGATGAAATAAAATTTTCAGTCAGCGTAAAGTGATCATCACAAAAATTAAAAAATCTCGCATCACTTGTAGTTTTCCACTGGAATCTGGAATTTGTTTTTTTTTTTTGGCATTTAGACATTTTAAGTTTTTATATTGCCATTTTACTTGTTGATGTATTTATTTGTGATAACGTACGTTATCAACTAAACCAACTAAAATTTACAGATCCTAAAATTAAAATTCGTTTTTTGGTGAAGAGGCAGTCGTTTTCTTTGTTGTACAATTTCATTGTGTTTTCCGTTTCCCTCAGCGTTCAATTGACTGTAACCCTCTAGCCGGCATCGTTTTTAAAGAAATAAGGACCACTCATTCCACCAGCCCATAAAGCACAAAAACCTGTCAGTTTTTTTTCTGGATGTAACGGCTGTAGCGTTGAATAAATAGCTTGAGGATTTTCTACACTGCAAGTGCGCCAGTTTTGCTTATTGATGTAGCCATTCAACTATGTTCATCGCCGAACAAAAATGAGATCAACAGCAATCTCGTTTCGAGCGTCGTTGGCCAATCTCGTCGGATCGAACCAAACGTGTGCAAAATAAAGAAAGCACGTACACCAGTCTAAGCAACATCGTCTGATTCATCTGATTCCATTCGTCTAAACAAAACCAATTTGAACTTATAGTACATCTGTTTTCGAGTTACTTCTTGCCTCTTGCGAGAATGCAAACAAAATAAAAATGGATACAGACAAATTAATAAGACCGTTATAGACCGAAAACGGCAGGAGTGAATATGTAGACGAACGTCCGAGACAGTAGCCCGAATAGCTCCGATCCGAAATCGACTGAAAATTCGGATTCAGTGTAAGCGAACCGCTATGGTTGAACTTGTAAACGTAAGGTGAAACAGAAGCTAAAGCGATTTTAGGCGTTTTTCATTTTAAGCTCTGACCAGAGCACGGAGTAGAGCCAGAGCAAGTCGATTATGCTCTGAGCAGAGTATAATATTAGAGCTCTCCGATTTAATTAAAAAACACACTTGAGCACTGAGCTATCATATTGTCCACCTTTCACCTTAAGTGCAATATTTTAATTCAACCGACGTCATTTTGATGTTTCTTTTTTTCCAACACTGTCATTTGTCAAAACACACTTGATAAATGAAGTTAGCCGCAAATGAAGTCAGCCTTTTACTCGATGTACTCGTTTATTTTATTCACTCTGATTGGAAAAAGGAACACGAGCTGAGCTCTCTGAGGTGTCAGAGCTAAAAAAGTAACACTGATTTTTTTTGACAGCTTTTTTTCAAAAAAGGTGTGTTCGACTTCATATTTCATAAATTGCAACCTAATTTCGTCGAAATTAGGTGGAAATGACATAATTTTGTATGGCAAATGAGATGATTTGTAATCAAATTTTTGAAATTTGATACGAAATTAGCTCATTTGGTCTAATGAAAACGTGGTATAACTGGCAGAACACAGAGGTGTAGCTTATAGCTGTAGCTTGCAGCGCATAATTGTAGCACCTCAAAAAGTAGCTTAGTAATGTAGCTGACACGAACACAATCCTGAAGTATGAAATATAGATTAAACCCAGTTCAAGTTTATTGAGATTTCGGAGTGATCAAGGATTTTTTTCAGTCATTTTCAATGGATCTGAGAAAAAATAGAGACCTCGGAAGGATCAGAAACATGAATTGGCCTATTTTTTGCAGTGAAATGTCAAAATTTAGCTGTATCGTGCAGCGCAAGTTGAATTTGAGTGAACTTGCGCTACAGCTACAGCTACTCACTGTATTCGCCTTATAGAGTTCGTGTATATTTTACCTAGGCAGCGCTTCATACTACAGCTACAGCTAAACCATTGTGTTCAGCCAGTAAAAAGAAAAACTTCTACAGCTTTATTTATAAATTCATATTAACGGTTGAGTAAAGTTACGCAGCCTTTAAAATGCCTCTAACCAGGAAATACTTATTTATAAAAAAATACGTTGATTAGAAGCTGAGTAAGTTAAAATAAGTGTATAGCTTGATTAGAGCCTGCGTTAGGACATATTAGCATCTAAATGTCAGTCAATAATTCAGACAATCGAAACATCGTTTGAAATAAAAATTCCAAAACATTTACACGAGTTCTTTTGTTTTACAACGAAATTCCTTTAAATTATTCATCTTTCTTAAATGACTTAAATGGTATAAATGAGTTAAGGCACACGAAGCCAGAAGCATTACAAAAATCGTTTTGATCATATGACGCTCAGAAATGAAGATTTTTTTTTGGTTTCCACTTCCACTTCCATTTTTTGTCGAATTTGTTTGATTTTGCCAGATTGATTTACAATAATTAATGTTTATCATAACCAGAGATTTTGATGAGACCTTTTTTTAGATTTTGCGTTACGTTGCATTACATGAGCTCCAAGTAACTAATAATTAAATAACCGCTCAACGGCATTTTAGCGAAATCTAATAAATAAGGCAGCTATTGTGTAGCCATTCTCCTAAAGCCACTTCTCACCTTCATGTTTCCTCTCTGGAATATTATCTATTCTTAAACAATTTTTTACTGAACACAGCCATTCAGCAAATTACCACCCAACAAGTGTCAAAAAACGAGAATTCATGCTGAATAGCACTTGGGTTCGCTGAATGCACTTTCACAACAAGAAAATTATGAATTAAATATAAGAAAAAGAAAACCAACAAGAAGAGTGAAAACTGAAAATATATCGTGTCTGCGGCTTTAAAAATTAAAAAAAAATACATATTTATGTAGTAATAAAGAGCTGTAAGTCAATTTGTTTAACAAAAAAGTAACTTCAACTAAATAAATAAAAAAAAAACAAACAATCCCTGAAAAAAAATTATACCATAAACCCACAAAAAAAAAATCTAAAAATATACCGAAAGCATCATTTATAAAAGTGAGTGACGGACGAAAAACAGAAATAGAATATAAAAGAAAAAAATAAACGTGAAAACACGGAATTCCGAAGCAAAACATTAGAGTCGCGAGTGTTTTCTCAAAAATTTATTGTGAAATTCCTTGAGTGAGTGTTGTAACTAAATACAAGACTTTTTCGAATATAACTTGACGCAAGAGAATGCTCCTCAAATGCTCAGCAAGTGTGGAACGCAGTAGCATGGCTGGCGACTCCACTGCCGCTAAGGGGGCGAGTACAAATTCGGGCAGTGGCAGTGGTAGCTCTCCAACAGCCAGCAACTCGTCCAGTTCCAGCAACTCCAATTTGAACTCGAACACCATCATCATCAACAACAACTCCAGCTCCTCGAACAGTGGAACAAGTTTGTCAACAAATGTGGCCCGCGGAACAGGTTTGTCGCTTTTAATTGCTTAAAATTATATATATATTGTTATTTATCCATGGATCTGTGGTGCTTTTTTAAGTTAAAATACGAGTTTGTTGGTACTTCGGTTGGTCTGCGTTGTGTTCTGTTGTTTGTTCTGGTTCTGATGCCCTTCGATGCATAATTATGAGAACTCGAGGAACGTAGGGCTTGTCTGTTGTTGACATTTATTTAATTTTTTGTTGTTTCCTGTAATTTGGTAGAATAATTTAATTGTTGCCACTGAAGCTGTGATTCCTCGGAAGCTCATCGATGCCCAACAGTGGGCAGAAGTGACTAGAATTTTGACAAAATCAATCGACATATTATAATTGGTATTAATGGAAAGAGGGACATACAATTGCTGAGCAATTTCTCAGACAAGTATTCTTATGAATGATTTCTCAATTAAGTTTTTTTTTTTTTTTTTTTTTTTTTATTAAATTTCAAGATTTGCGCGCCACCTAAGGCTAGGTGTTCCTTGACTGCGTCTACTCTCTGGGATCGAAGATCCTGCGAACCGGAGCATTGACGCAGGTAGGGCCAACATTTTTTCTTACGCTCGACACGACTAAATATATCTTCATCCGCTTTAGATGGAGTACGACGAATGGTTTCAGGCGTTCACATAGTACGGCAGAGAGGATCTTGTAGACGATATTCCGGAGACTTATTCCTCTATAGTTGGCGCAATTTAGAGGGGCTCCTTTCTTGTGGATCGGGCAAACGATGCTGAGGTTCCATTCATCAGGCATACTTTCTTCTGACCAAACTTTACAGATGTGTTGGTGTATGAACTCCACCATGCCATCTCCGGCCTTTAAAAAGTTCGGCGGGTAGACCGTCGGGTCCAGCAGCTTTGTTGTTTTTTAGTTTAGATATTGCTGTCCTCACTTCATTTTGGTCAGGTGGACGGAAGTTTTGTCTGTCATCATCCATGTTGAATGGTTCATTCTGCCCCACAGCGGGATTTTGATCTTCATCGTCGTTTAACAGTCTGCAGAAATGGTCCTTCCATCTACTCAGCACCGACTGTGACTCTACTACGAGGTTTCCATTCCTATCTCTACAGGCTTCTGTGCGGGTTTTTTCCTTGGCACGTTGTTCCTGGAGTAGCCTCTCTCAATATCTTCGATCGCGCGCTTCTCATGCTCTCTCTTTTTCTTTTGGAGAAGCCGGTGTTCCCCTTTTTTTGCTCGTAGAGTTCGCGAGCAGCTCTCGTCTTTCTATGCAGCGTCGCTTTATATGCCTCTTGTTTGGCTGCATGGGCCTTCCTGCAATTGTCATTGAACCAGAGATTTCGTGGTGGTGGTCTGGTGAAACCTAGCACATCTGATAGCATCTCTGATGGCTTGTTGGCAGTGTTGCCACTGGTCTTCGGCACTTAATACTGGCGGTACTGGATTTCTTGAGAGGTTACGGGATATTCGATCGGCATAGGTTCTGGCGGTTTCTTGCGATTGCAGCTTTCCGACGTCATACTTCCTCACAGTATTACTCCGTTGTTGTGTTTGGGTTTTTCGCATTTTTGTGTGATGCTCGGAAGGTGCGAACATCCAAGATACTGGAGGCGTGTTTTGCATCGATCGCAACGTGATCAATCTGATTGACGGTTCGCCAAGTCCCTTTGTGTATATCGAGATGAGGAAACCGTGTGCTTGCAATGGTGACGTTATGTGCCGCTGTGAAGTCAATTAGTCTAAGTCCGTTATCAGACGTTGTGTCGTGTAGGCTATGTTTTCCAACAGCCCTACCAAAGATTTCCTCTTTACCTATTTTGGCGTTAAGTTGTTTGGCTGCACATGATCTGTTAAGAGTTCTAACATTTTACGTCCAGATCCGAACGTCGTTGTCCTTAATTCGTTTTTCCGGTCGTCAACAGTTAATCCGTCCTTTTCCGAGGCTATTGGTCGCTTCGAAACTTTTTTTCCATGGCAAGATTGTTAACCCCACGCACAACCTGGAGGGCCAAGTCCTTTGTTGGATTCCTTGGACAAAAGGAACCGGAGAATCCGGAGTCAGGGATATGAGCGCTGCTGTTGGCCCATTAAGGGCTCATCCGCCACCATCTCTATTTCAATGCCCTGACTTGCGTTGAATTGTCCCATTGACCTTATCTCCAAATACGTCGAAGTAGCTCAATAGGGCGTCTGCTTCGTTGACTGTTGACGCCACCGTTGGTCCAATTGGTTGGGTTCATCCGCCGTACGTCCTCTTTCTGAGAGGCTCGTGCAAGACTTCTGCGAATCGATCAGAACAGTCATTAAAGCAGAGCATTATAGTGTTGCTATTTTTTCTGTGTTCAACACTCGCGCTTATAAGTTTAGCAGGAATGTCCGGATGGACAGACCAATCAATACTCGGTGGTTACCGCGGGGAGGTAATATAAGCACAATTGATGCGTACGAGATAGTTGCCTATGTGACGCCGTTCAGTGCCTACCCTATTCATACAGCACCTAATCACCTCATATCTGAAACACCCTGTATTTTAAGACTATTTGTTAACAAGTAACGATAATTCCCTCAATTGTCATGTGAGCCTCACCTTAAAAAATTAGCAGAAATAAATTTTATTTTTTTCGTCTCAAAGACTCATTTATCCCACTGTTTTATCGTCATTTTGTTTATTCTTATTGTTTTGCATAGTTTCTACTCACTAGAATCATATTAATTTTTACACTCGTATATCGTATCTAGTATGTTCGTTCTCTATTCCCAACAGCAATACGATTGGAATTGTCGTCTATTCGTCATCTTTCGGTTAATAGTAAATACAGGTAGCTTTCGATTCACGTGACGAACTAATTAAATGATGACTGCAAGTCTGGGGGTATAGGGCAAGGGAAAAACGCACAGAGGTGTAATGTGCAGTTTAACAGGAAATGGTTCAGAAGTACTTTTCCACATCTCGTGCAGGGCACAGGTATTCTGTTGAAAGATACACAGAAATGCATTTAAGCTGCAAAACTATTCCATGACTATGTTGACTTTGGAGTTGGAGCAGTCGCAGTTCGCAGAATTTAGCAGAAGTTTTAGGTTTAATAATTAAAAAAAAAAGAAAATAAACAATTGAAGTAGAAAAACTGAGTGCAGTGTGACACGTGCTTTATTGTATCACTTTGTCCTTTAAATGCAATTTAAGGTTTGAGATAGATTTTTCAAGGCCTTAGTTCCTCCTAAGAAGACAAAGTTAATTGCGGTTGTCTGTAAATAAAATCAACCTCAAACTGACCATGAACTTTTTATTATGATTATTTTGTTTATGAGTTTTAAACTTTTGTTAATTTGCGGTTAATGACCGATGCGCATTTAGTTTTGTGATTTGCCAACCCAATGGACAACACAAAAAGGAATCCCGCTCGTTGGTATTGTCTGTGGAATAGAATGATAGAAAAACGAATCACAAGACCAGTTGAAAGTCAATTAACTTGTTTGCAATCGCCAAACTAACCAATCAACAAAAAAATTAATTTGTGTGTTGAAGAACCAGAACCAGATTTTTGTTTTTAAAATTGTTGGCCAAGGTCATGTTTTCAGTTGAATTTCTTTGAAATCAAGTCTTTTAAAGCAACTTAGGCAATAAGTCATTTGGAACTTATAAAAATGTAACGGGTGATTTTTTAAGAGCTTGAAAACTTTAAAAAAAAAAAAACGCATAAAATTTGCAAAATCTCATCGGTTCTTTATTTGAAACGTTAGATTGGTCCATGACATTTACATTTTGAAGATAATTTCATTTAAATGTTGACCGCGGCTGCGTCTTAGGTGGTCCATTCGGAAAGTCCAATTTTGGGCAACTTTTTCGAGCATTTCGGCCGGAATAGCCCGAATTTCTTCGGAAATGTTGTCTTCCAAAGCTGGAATAGTTGCTGGCTTATTTCTGTAGACTTTAGACTTGACGTAGCCCCACAAAAAATAATCTAAAGGCGTCAAATCGCATGATCTTGGTGGCCATAGAATCGCGAGCTGTGTGGCATGTAGCGCCATCTTGTTGAAACCACATGTCAACCAAGTTCAGTTCTTCCATTTTTGGCAACAAAAAGTTTGTTAGCATCGAACGATAGCGATCGCCATTCACCGTAACGTTGCGTCCAACAGCATCTTTGAAAAAATACGGTCCAATGATTCCACCAGCGTACAAACCACACCAAACAGTGCATTTTTCGGGATGCATGGGCAGTTCTTGAACGGCTTCTGGTTGCTCTTCAATCCAAATGCGGCAATTTTGCTTATTTACGTAGCCATTCAACCAGAAATGAGCCTCATCGCTGAACAAAATTTGTCGATAAAAAAGCGGATTTTCTGCCAACTTTTCTAGGGCCCATTCACTGAAAATTCGACGTTGTGGCAGATCGTTCGGCTTCAGTTCTTGCACGAGCTGTATTTTATACGGTTTTACACCAAGATCTTTGCGTAAAATCTTCCATGTGGTCGAATAACACAAACCCAATTGCTGCGAACGGCGACGAATCGACATTTCACGGTCTTCAGCAACACTCTCAGAAACAGACGCAATATTCTCTTCATTCATTCGTGTGGTTGGTTTAATGTCCAATAAAGTAAACTGAGTGCGAAACTTGGTCACAATCGCATTAATTGTTTGCTCACTTGGTCGATTATGTAGACCATAAATCGGACGTAAAGCGCGAAACACATTTCGAACCGAACACTGATTTTGGTAATAAAATTCAATGATTTGCAAGCGTTGCTCGTTAGTAAGTCTATTCATGATGAAATGTCAAAGCATACTGAGCATCTTTCTCTTTGACACCATGTCTGAAATCCCGCGTGATCTGTCAAATACTAATGCCCCGTTATTAGGTCAGCATCTGAGGAATAACTAAAGCCGACTTTAGTCTTATAGCGAGTTTCATTCAAATTTTAAAGATTCGATCTCAAAATCGAGCTTTGATCTTTTCAATGAAACTTCTTTCTTGATTAAATTACCGTATTGGTGAAGGACTATCACTCTTCCTTTGTCATTTGCATTTAGGGATGCAACATCGTTCTTTAAAAAATAAATATCGATGTTATGATGATGTTATCGATACTTTGGCGATGTTTAAGAAAAATGTTTATGAACTGATTTTTGATACTTAATAAACGGTTACTTCTTAAGTTAAAATACGAATAGCAATAAAATAAAAAAAAAAAACAATAACTAGCCAGAAATTTTTATTTCTGAAGTTTGTGTTTCATTGCATACGTAAAACATCAAAAATGTGATTATATCTAACAATCGCAATTTCATAAATTTAATAATGAAATGACATTTCACTATTTTTAATTTTAAACTGCGTCCAGTGCGTCCAGTGGTTTCGATTCTATGAGAAAAGAATCGATTTTCCTTCTTTTCAGACAAAACGCTGTCATCAATTGCCCAACACAAAACTGGTGTTGCATGATATTTCAATAACAAACATTGAATTTGAGATCACTAGGTTTTCCTTTTCAGAGATAGGTTCTTTTTTACACACATGGCACTATTATTAAATATCGTTCACCAAGAACGATCTTCTTCTTCTTCTTCTTAGTTTCCGGTTGCTGTTGGCAGCAACACTTTAACTCCTCCTGGAGCATAGGGCGTCAACCAGATCCTTCCATCTCTCTCTATTCGCAGCACGATACCTCAGCTGAGCCCACGACTGCAAATTTTGGGACCGAACTTCCTTCATGACTTTGTGACAGGTCTTGTGTGGAAACAGGGTTCCACCAACCACCAGCTGATGAGCGTTACAAAAATCGACCAACAAATCACCATTGTTATTTCGCTGGCCCAAGCCACGTCTACCCATAACGCGTTCAAGGCCTACGTTGTCCGGGCCAACTTTGGCATTGAGATCCCCCATGATGATAGTTATGTCTCCTTTTGGAACATTGTTGTATACCGAGTTCAGCTGAGCATAGAACGCGGTTTTGTAATCCTCCGCTGCATCGTTCGTCGGGGCGTAACACTGGATGATGGCGAATTCTCGAGCTAAACCTTGCAGTCATTATCCTCGCCGAAACTGGTTCGCAGGAAATTAAGCTTTTTCTAGCCTTCTTATTTAGTATTAAGGCAACACCATTCAGTCTTTGACCACTGCCTATGTCCTCCTCCCTGGAATACAACATCTTAGTCAGTCCTGAGATTGCGCTGTATTCAGCTTTTCCCCTCCACTTTGTTTCACTCAGCCCAAGAATACTGATGTTTTGCCGAATCATTTCGCGTTCCACCTGTACATAGCTTTCCTGCGCATACAGAGAGCGAACGTTCCATGCTCCGATTTTAGTACATATTCGATAGCTGAAAGTATTGTCTTCAATATTTGAGAGATTTCCAGAGTTTCTTCTGGTTGTTGACGATTCATTATTGATAGCATCACGATTGCTATTTTTATATGAAAGATGCCGCACCCGCAAATCCGATGTGCGGTTTACTACAGTCGGTGGGACTGTAGAAGGATTAACCAAAGCTTGGGTACCTCTTGGGGAATTATTTCCGTTCGTTGTCATATTTCATAGAAAAAATATCTTCTCGCTCCACTACCGTGTTTTCCCGGTTGCGGTTAATAACACGTATCTGTATAACATAAAAAATACATTATACACACAAGCCTTCGATTCGACACTACGCCTTTTTGGATACAGACGCTACTTGCTGTTGCCGTTGGCCTTGCAGGATAGGCTCCTCCGCCACCAGACTTTCATACCGTTGACCGCCATATGCAGTTCCTCCGCTTTTAGGGAGCTTTTTGTACTACCCAAGGACAAGATCGTGCCCTGACCAGCAATGCTGGGTTGTTTGCTTATCCCGGCAGCCATTCGGTCCCCTTGTGCGTTAGCGTTACCCGCCCTCTACCACGAGGAGGTGCACATAGGGATTTTCCTGTTAATGAGCCTAGGACCACCGAGGTGGCATTTCCTAGTGCTCTCCAGTACTTGAGGGCTAAGAACGATACATCGATTTTTAAAACATCGATGTATCGCTTCCATTCCTATATATCATTTGGTTGCTGTCTGTTGTCATTGACAGAAAATATTATTTACATGTGTTTGCATTCAGATCAAATCTTCCGCCGCATCAGAGATCGAATCTTTCGTGTTGAGATTTGATCTAGATTTGCTCTTTTTCTTGCAATGATACTTTCAAAATTCAAAAAGATCAAATCTTTTGACAGAAAGAGCAAATCTTTTCATGAATGAAACTTGCTATTAAGGAGCCAGTTATAGCGATTATTAAAAATCCATCATTAAAAGTTGAAACAGCTGGAAACTGGAATTTTTTACGTACGGGTAGTTATAGCGATCAGTAAAGTTATGTCAGAATTTAAAGGCCAACCACACCAGCCATAACCTCAAATTTGTTTTAATGATGCAAAATGCTTCAGTAAACTTTTTGCTGATGGGTTGGAACATTAAAAAAATGGACCACAAACACTGGAACGAAATGTTTCATTATTCTGTCAAATGACAATCAGCTGTTCAGTAAAACCAATTTTCATCATTAAAATAAATAAATGTTTTTTTTTAATAAATAATACTGTTTCCCGGGTTTGTTTTTTGTTAAAATAAATTATTTCAATTGATATGCCATCAATTGGCATATGTTTCATGTTTTAAATCTTTTTCTAACACACACAAATATCCAATTGAACAATTTTAATGATGGTTTTTAATGATCGCTATAACTGGCCCCTTATGCTAGTATTAGACGGTCCTTGTAATTTGTCATTGCCGTGACACTGTGACATCACAACAAAATAGGTCCTACTACCGTCATTGCCGTGACAAAGGTAATCGTGTCAAGGCTAGCTACAGTGACTATCAAACGAATGACACATTTCTGTCCCTGTGGTGTCACGGCAATGACATGAAAAAAAAAGACGATCACACGACGTGACAAGTCTCAAACAGCTGATCGTTGGCGGTGAGCCTAAACTGCAATGACATTTATCATTTCATATGGCAATTACCGTTATTTTTAGGCCTAAAAATAAAATTTCAATTTCCCCTCTGGGGAATGCCAAAATAATCACACACACTAAGTTTGAAGACAATCGGTTAAGCCGTTTAGGCTGCATCTCGTTATACATACTGACAGACAGACAGACGTTTTTTCTCGATCACTTTTTTAGACTTCTCTATGATCGTAATGTCATGTTTCATTGTCATCTCAATTTTTTTTATATTCACGAATCCTAAACTTGCCTTATAGTCCCTATAATCGCAAGTAAAAATAATCTGTTCTAACGCGGCGTCAAAATAATAATTTGTAATTTATTTCAACGTCACGTTTTGACGCCGCGTTGAACTCGACGCTGCTTTGAAAACGCGCTCTTTATGACATGGGATATGTATTGCTGTATACTACAACGTTACTTTGAAACGCGGCGTAAAAACGCGCTCTGTTTTACGAGGCCTTTAAACTTTGACGTTAACGTTTTACGTCGTTTGAGAATAAAAATTCTAGGGAAAACTATTTTTTTAAAATTGAAAGCAATTCACAAACATGTTTTTTTAGTGCTAATACATATTTTTTTCTTGATTTTGTTTAAATTTTGCAAATTTCTTTGAAATAAAATGTTTTTTTTATCATCTCGCCGTCAACTTGTATTTTGGGTATACGAAATTGCAAATCCGATAGCAACATCAAAGCTATTGAATAAAAAGATGTTAACTCCGAACGCCCAACCGTGACAAATAATGACATGGCAGAAATTCCTGCCGTGTCAAGGTTGCTACACAATCCTTGCACCGACAGGCTACGTGTCACGGTGTCCCACCAACAGTGACAGGGCTATCACACGGTCACGGTAATTTGTTACTGCAGTGACATAAAAGTGACGTGTCACGGTGCCTGTCACTGTTTTTGTCACGGCAATGACATGCAAAACAATGACGAGCACACGACCGACGTGACACTTTTAGGATAGAAAACTACGTCATAATGACGTCAGAATGTCACGGCAATGACACATTACAAGGACCGTCTAATACTAGCTTTAGAATGACAAAAAAACTTAGAATTTCCAGGCAAACATGTTTTATGGTATAGATTCTACTTACTAATTAAAACATACATGATTAGTAAATACACATGTGTTTGTAATTATTAAACATGGTGTTCATGTTTTTATCATTTCAAGATCGAAATCTAACTTGTTTTAGGTCAATAACAGAGTAGACAGTAAACCCATATTTACGTTCGAAAAAAATATGATAATTTATATTATTTACAAACAATGTAGCTCTTTGGAGTAGTCTTAATTATGGGTGGCAAAGAATCTCCCTCCGGTTAATTTGTTATCGCTTTTTAATTGTAACCTAATTAAATCAAATTCAAACTGTTCGTTTAGTATTTACTACAACAGCTGAGCGGTATAATTAGCATTTTGAAAAAAAGCTTTCTCTCGCGTCATCCATATGAATAGGTTTTAAGCGAAGCCATCGAATTGGGAGTAACTTGTTTTATGATGTAAATTTTACAGATTTCTTACCGTTATAAGACTAGTGAATATTTCGGGTTAGTATTTATGTTTTGTCTGGAATAGTTGTAAACCTAAAAATAAAAGAAGAAGAATATTAAAGTAGGAAAACAATAGATGAATATATATTATTAGGACAAAGAAAGATGTCCATTGGGATCACGACTCTTCAATTCACTGCTTCGCCTTGAGGCTCAAACTCAAAAAAATGTTGGCAGGCCTTTCGGCCTTACATTGACAATGACCTAGGTAAATTTATTGGCGCGACAGCTCCTTAAAGAGCCAAGGCCTAGTGACTTATACTCTCAACCATTCCTGTGTGTGTGTTGTTACTCTGCAAGAATGGAAGGGACCTACAGTTTACCGCCGAGTCCGAACGGCTACATGAGATGCACTTTTTCGAGACAAATTTTACTCTTGGAGGTTTTGTCAGTTCCTCGCAAAAGGCAGTACCCCAGAAAAAAAGGTGACTATGAGCTGGATTTGAACCCAGGTTCTTTCGCTTAGCAGTCCGACACACTAACCACTTAGCCACGGGGCACTACCAATGACCTAGGTGTTGTTGCATTTGTTTGAATAGGGGATTTAAGCGCCTACTTTTTCTAGTGGGTTCCCAAGGTATCTTCTTTCTACATGACAGTACGAGTTGAGTAGGTTCTGTTGGCGCGTTGAATGATTTTAGTTGACGCTTTGAACGCCCTGGAAGCTCAGATAAGGAAAGCGTGTTGACCTTAATTTTCTGCTCTAAACTGATCTTAAGTATTCAAATTTGTTGTTCAGTGCATAGAAAATTGGAGCAGCCAACAGTAATATTTTCTGCATATGCTTTTTAAGGTAAAGCAAGTGAGAGCAGTATAAAAGTGCCAAAATTAAATGTTTTCAATTTATCAAGTGTATGGCACAAATGTGATTCTTCTAGGGATGCGTGCTTTTATGCCTAACAGAGTAAAAAGCATCAAGCCTAAAGAAAAGTCCTGGTTTAATTCTGAGTGTAAAGAAGCTATCAGGCTCACAGAAGTAAGTTTCCGATCCTACAAAGCCAACCCTACAGAGGAAAATCGGAAAAAGCACAAACAAGCAAGGAACTCATGCAACTCCGTTATTGAAATAATCAAATTTTTGCATGGCCAAAAATTACGACAAAAATTTCTGCAGTGTCCCAAAGGCAGTAAAAATGTTTGGTCATTTGTAAAAAAATATTAAAAATTCCTCAACATCTTCGGTTCCAACGCTCATCGACAATAACAAACCAATTGTTTACTCTAATTGCTCGCCGCCCATTTCGCTGCCAGCTCCACGCTGCCTCACAGCTACGTTGACCCTCCTGTACTTGAGAATGTAAATTTATATCTCACCGAATAGTGGAACAAATCTTTACGTCGCTTTGGTGAAAGTAAGATTATTGCTCTTGATATCTCCAAGGCATTTGATAGAGTTTGGGATAAAGCTCTCTTATCGAAAATGCGTGCTTTTGGGATCGATGATACTCTTGTTCGTTGGATTAGAAGCTATCTTCTGAACCGTCCAATACAAGTTGTTTTGGGCGGATTCAAGTCTAATTCCCATAAAATAAATGCTGGTGTGCCCCAGGGCTCTATTCTGTCTCCGACTCTTTTCTTCATTTTTATAAATGATCTCCTGTCTGTTACTTCTAATCCACTTAACTGTTTTGCTGACGACTCTAACCAGGGCTTTTCATATTCGTTCGATAATTCACGTCCTTCGCCTTTGGACGTACAATTGCAACGGTGCCGTCAAGATTGCGTGGTGAATTGTTGCGTCTTAATTACGTGCCACATACAGAGATAACCTACTGATAGAATGCAGTCTTTGTAATCAGAGAAAAAGAGAAGGTGTGCCCGGTGTTGAATGAAACAAGAAGATTTTTCTTTGGTTGGAATATTTTAAAGGAGGATGACATATGACATGTTATCGCATTTAAATGAAATGGATGTTCCGAAGCTCTTCAATTATTACGTATATAAAGTTGCTCTGGCGTAAAAAAGTCAAGGAACTTTTAGGGGCAGCTGACCAATCAGAGGCCCGTTGAATGATTTTTAGTCGATGCTTTGTGTTTGTTTGTTTTGTCGGTTTATAGACCTAAAATTAGAGTTTTGATTGAAATAAATTTGACTTTATTGACAAAAATGAGGCGTAAATTTTGAAAACCTTATTTTGATTTGAATTCAGCTGAGAAAAGTAGAGACAAGTCTAGAGACACAGTAGTTTTGAATGTCTGTAAATCGTAATGGAACTAACAAATCGAGAAAGAAAGAAATGTATCTCAAAGATAAATTGATGGGCATTCCTAACGATGCGACTATTAGGGGGGGAACGCTGCATTGTTTCTTAAAACAGCGATAGAATAAGGAGAGACAGGTAACAGTTCAAGCGACCCAAATGTTTTTGTTATGCTCCTATCCTTTATCATTTTGAATGCACTCATTTGGATTGAAGGGTAAGTTATGCGATATAAAAACGTATAACGACAGAAGGCAGCATTGAATTTTTGAAGATCGAAGCGCAACTGGTGGCGCAACGTCGGCTAGCAATCGGGATGTATGGAAGAACTTGCTGAACGAGGCCCGGACGGGATACCGATTGTTGCGCCGATAATGATGATGATCATACGCTGCCCTTGAAGTTTCACACCTGAAGGAAAGGGTTGTGAATCTGAACATAAATTTGAGAAGCTGAGGGTATTATTGTCAGCAAAAGAATTTAGTAGAATTTTTAAGTCTCAAACAAAATATTATTGATACAAGAAATGTGGAAGTGTTTCGGAGACAGATCGAAGCTCTGGGGCAAACCAGCATTTATTTTGTGACAAACTGGAAACCGTCCAAAACAAAGCGAATGGACAGGTAGGAAGGGTGGTATATTTGAGTACGATAAATTGGCCAATATCATACAGTGATCTGACGTGCTTAGAAGCAATAATATTTATATCAGTGGTGTACTTATCAGGATGAGATGTACAATATAATTCAAGGGTGTATGCGGACTGACATGCTGTGTCTGGCGCTGGATTCGGATTTCTATAAATAAAACCTGCTGGTGTTTGAACATTAACTGAATTGTGGTAGAGGCACGTAAACTACACCATTCCTGACTTAAACGGCTTGGTAAAAAAAAGAACTCGGTTATGTCTTTAAATTTTATTGTTTGGCTGATGCGCCCGGCATTGCTCGGTAATCAAAACAATATGTTATATATTTTCGTGTAATAATAATGGCCTCTAATATAGTAAGCGTTTGTTTAGGGCCCAGTTCAATAAGCAATATCGTGCAAAGGCCGTCTGTATCTCGATGATTGCTCAATAACAGGGTCTAGCATTATCTAGTAAACTGACTGCCCAAATGTCAAGAGAGTGTTGATCTGTTTCACTTGATTAAGAGATAGGTAAGTTTAATTTACATTTTACAATAGTTCTTGGTATGCATTTAACAGGGGCTTCACCTATAGGAAGTTTTTATAGGAATTAGCTGTAATCTTATGAAAACCTAATTACGGGAAGTCTATTAACGGTACCTTTCATATAACAGTTTTTTTTAATTTTCGACTTTATCGGTAACGGCTGGTTGGATTTCTATCAAATTTAATATATAAAAAGATCTAGGTAGCCAAACTAATTCTGCATAGCAAAATTTTGAATAATTATTTTTTTCTACTTATATGTAATTAATTTTTATTAATTAATATTAATAATATTATTTTAAATTTTATGTTCTACTGTATATTAATAAACTCACAAAACTGCATACCAAGATCTCAAATATTTTTTTTTAACTAAAAATAAAAAAACAGAATTTCATCAAATTCCGTCCTACAATTTTCGAAATACTTTTTTCACAAATTCATTATTATAACATAAGACGTGTGATGGCGTACTTTATTTTGACTAAAAACCGTTAAGTTTTGTGGTTGGTCTTGACACTTTTAATCGGTTTGTGTTTTTTTTACGTAAATGTTACTTGTTTCTGTCTAAGACTTTGCATTCCAATGTGACTACGTACATAAGAGGAAAAACGTGCGACCCAGTCATGTCCATTTTTTTATTTAAAATATGGTTGCCTTTTTGAATCACAGTTAAGACATTCAATTTTTCTAAACTTAACTCTGATTTCAGTCTTGATTTTTGCAATAAAAAGATTTTAATAACTATATGAACTAAACCCATCATCTGTCGTCTCTCAATTCTTCATCATTACTCTTTTCAAGAAGTAAGATGTAAGTGACTGGTGGCGCTAAAGTGTGTTGACATATTTAACTGATATTAAAGGGATTAACAACTTGTCATTGGTGTTTGTGTAGCACAGGGAAACCTTGCAAAAGGTTCTATGCGGCTAATTTTGTCATATTAGTGCTGACAACTCTTGCCAATGCCCATGCCATCCCAAATGTCTGTCTGCCAAATATTGGACGTATGCAAGGCATTTATATGTCCCGCTTCCAAGGGGACAAATTTGAAGCTTTTTTGGGAGTTCCGTTTGCTCAGCCTCCAATTAGTGATCCTGAGGTTTGCGAATCCAAAGCCTACCAAACCTTGGGAGGGAATTCTTGATGCCAGCAAAGCGCGTTCTGACGGCATTCAAAAGAACTACTTGCTACCACACCCGTTTGTCAGCGGTGAGGAAGTTAAGGATAATAAACGACTTCCATTAATGGTTTATGTATATAGTGGAGGATTCTTTTCAGCCTCTGCAAGTCCACTTATCCATGGACCGGAATATTTTATAGACACAAAAGAGGTGATTGTGGTTACATTGGCTTATCGCTTGGGTGCATTAGGTTTTCTCTCAACTGGCGATCCAGAGCCACATTGCTTCATTTGGTGCAGACCCTAACAGTGTAACTATATTTGGCCAGAGTGCTGGAGCTGTGTCCGTTCATATGCATATATTGAGTAATCATTGAGCAGTTGTAATGAGTGGGAATGCTGGTGCTCCATATGCCACTCCAATCGCAAATCCACTTCAACAATCTCGCAAGCAAGCTCCTTGGAATTCAAAATGCAGCTACACTCAGCCCAAAAGAACTGACTAAAGCCCTCCGAGAAGTTGACGCCACAAAGATTATAGAGTCTGAAGATGGCTTCAAATATTGGCATGTTGATCCTCTAACAACGTTCCGCCCAGTAATCGAAGAACTTTCTCCTGACCCATTTTTGCTGAAGATCCTGAAAAGCTAATAGCTTCCGGAACTTACACCCAACTACCTTGGATGACTGGCATGGTATCACATGAGGGCGCTGTTCGGGCTCTATCCGTTCTGTCCAATGATGCGTTGCATGGTGACTTCAATAAACATTTTGACGATCTCATGGATAAACTTATAGAATTCCCATTTACCATTGGTGTAGACTTAACAATGAAAGCTCTTATTGATTTTTACTTTGATGGAGTGCACGAGTTAAACAACCAGACAGCTCAAGGTTTCGTTGATATTATTACCGACAGGGCGTTTGTCCATCCCTTTTATAAATACATCGAACAATATGTAGCAACGGCTGATCTTAAGAAGAATCCGGCCTATCTGTACCGATTCAATTATCGCTGTCAATTCTCCTATTCAACATTGCATACAGGAAATTTAAACAACTACGGTGTAGTGCACTGTGATGATCCGATCGCCATTAATATTCGGCGTTGACATTGACAACAACTCAATTGAAGCAAAAGTTGTCAAAGAGATGGTAGACGCTAAGACAGGATATCATCAGGGGACAAATGAAGGGAGCGTGGCAGAGTGTAATAGTCAAGCCTTGCAACCGAAAGAAGATTGTAAAATCTGATCTGTGCCTACAAAGAGATTCAAAATTCCAAAAACGGGTTTTTAGTACAAATTAACAATCATTTTGACATTTTCAAAAGTTAAGCTTTGGGACGATGTACATTGTACATAATTGACGTAAACTGATCTTTTTTATCGTTAAAACTCGCTTCTATTTGTAATCGTTTGTATTTTATTTTTTGTTTAACTATTTATTTTCATCTCTGTCCTTTTATAACGGGTGATTTTTTTGAGGTTAGAACTTTTTTTTTTTTTAAAAAACGCATAAAATTTGCAAAATCTCATCATCATTTACTTTTTGAAGATAATTTCATTTAAATGTTGGCCGCGGCTGCGTCTTAGGTGGTCCATTCGGAAAGTCCAATTTCGGGCAACTTTTTCGAGCATTTCGGCCGGAATAGCCCGAATTTCTTCGGAAATGTTGTCTTCCAAAGCTGGAATAGTTGCTGGCTTATTTCTGTAGACTTTAGACTTGACGTAGCCCCACAAAAAATAGTCTAAAGGCGTCAAATCGCATGATCTTGGTGGCCAACTTACCGGTCCATTTCTTGAGATGAATTGTTCTCCGAAGTTTTCCCTCAAAATGGCCATATAATCGCGAGCTGTGTGGCATGTAGCGCCATCTTGTTGAAACCACATGTCAACCAAGTTCAGTTCTTCCATTTTTGGCAACAAAAAGTTTGTTAGCATCGAACGATAGCGATCGCCATTCACCGTAACGTTGCGTCCAACAGCATCTTTGAAAAAATACGGTCCAATGATTCCACCAGCGTACAAACCACACCAAACAGTGCATTTTTCGGGATGCATGGGCAGTTCTTGAACGGCTTCTGGTTGCTCGTCACTCCAAATGCGGCAATTTTGCTTATTTACGTAGCCATTCAACCAGAAATGAGCCTCATCGCTGAACAAAATTTGTCGATAAAAAAGCGGATTTTCTGCCAACTTTTCTAGGGCCCATTCACTGAAAATTCGACGTTGTAAGTCTATTCATGATGAAATGTCAAAGCATACTGAGCATCTTTCTCTTTGACACCATGTCTGAAATCCCGCGTGATCTGTCAAATACTAATGCATGAAAATCCTAACCTCAAAAAAATCACCCGTTATAAGAAATTCGTTTTAAGAATGTCTTAACAATAATATTGTAAAATCTTTTGTACGTCATAGATACTTAAAACTCATTTTATTATTATTATAAATTAATATTAATTTTAAACTATTTACATAAACTTTATATTTTTCCTGTGAATTTTAACTAAAAAAGTCGGTGGTACATTGGGGCTTTTATATTATTTTTTTGTTTTGTATTATTATTTACTGAAAATTGGCCTCTTAAGCTCTTCTCTATCAATAATAATAATAAAAAGATTCAACAAATAAATTATTAAAACAAAAACCCAGCAGGAAACACAGAATCCGGTTAACTGCGGGAATATCCGTATTTTTTAAACCATATTTCAGTGACTAAGCTTTCAGCCTGCGTCACAACATAACTCCAACTGAACAATTTAAACAAAAAAAAAAACTTAAATTGACATTTACTGTATGTGTTCGAATACGCCCGAAAGATAAAATCCAGAAAAAAGTGGAATAAAATATAAATTATTTCAAACATCCACACACCTTCTCCACCGCCGCCGACGCCACCGACGCCACCGACGCCGACGCCACCGACGCCGCTTATAAAATCAACATCAATACTTTAGAAGAAATTAAAACCAAAAAAACGTCATATTTTAAGAGAGCTGCGCTACGTTCCGAAAGTTTGCTCAAATTAAGGTCAGTTTTTCACGCTATCGCTATCTCAGTTTCTCTTTAGAGAAAAGATGTTTTTAAAAGCCTTTCAATCGTCTGCTTTATTTTGTTGAAGCGACTGAAGGCGACACCACAAGACGATATCAACAAACTGGATTCCAAAGTCCGAAAAATTATCCCAAGCCCAAGCAAGAATGGGTGGTTACGGTGAGGTTTATTGACTGCGTTAAGTTGCCGTCCAGCGCACGTCGTGGCGACTCGGCTTCCCAGTAGCGGTTACCCTACACCACTTCCACTATATGTATCTATTATTTTGTTTGCTTAAAGCTCTTCCAACAAGATCAGAAGCTGTCGTGACACTCTAGTCACTATCGTTCGTTTCTTGATTGCTTGGGGACAAGCGTCAAACGCTGTGCAGTGCCAGTGTTTGTATGAGTAAACAATGCATTTAGATGTAAGAATTTCGGTCACCGATTCTTCAAACAGTGGGGCGATATGACAAAAATGTTGGATAAAATTAAAAACAAAAATTATTTTAGGTCTTATTTATTTATTTATTTATTTATTTCAAAAAATAACTTACAAATAAATTTATAAATTATTTAAAATTAAAGACATCAGGGCAACGAAAACCATCGATGTCGTTTTATAATTTGTTTTGGAAGATAAAAAAACGATTTAAATACATTTAATTACAATGGAATTTGAAAAAAAGTTAAATTCTGGAAGTAATCGCTGGCTGTTTATATGTTTTTAAAAACATTGTGCAAATGTGTGGCTTCTTTGATACGATGTAAGGATTGTACATCAGATGGGTTAAGGATTTTGGTCAACTGTTTCTGCTTGTCTTCAGATGTATCAGAGTTTGTTATTTGACGAGAAAAAGGGCATTCAGTAAGGATATGCCATACTGAAAGAATTTCTCCGCAGTGGGTGCACATCTGTGGTGGTTCATTTGTGTAGTAGTGTCTACTTGAAAAGAGAGTTTTTCCCACTCTGATCCGAAATAGGGTGATGCAATCTTCTCTAGTAAAAGCATTATTGTAGGGAGTTCGGTGGTGAGTTTGATGGTGTTTTCGGAGAAAATTTTTTTCATTTAGCCAAGAATTTGAGAGTTCCTCTTGCTCATGGATTATGAAGGTATTTCTTAAGATGTGGGCTATATTTGGAAAATCTTTTATGTAGGGATAATTAGACGCATCTTTCGCAGCTCTATCGGCAGCTTCATTCCCTTTAATACCTACATGCCCTGGCACCCATGCCAGAGTTATGTTGGGGTGGTTGTGGAGTATGATCCTGATGTGTTCAAGGGTAGAGCAGTGATGATTATGGTTCTTTATTCCATTAAGAAGACTTAATGAGTCTGTAAAAATCAATGTTTTATGGGTCCAAGTTTGTGCAAGAGTTAGCGATTTTAACAGAGCTGTTTCCTCAGCTAAGTAGCTTCCAGCGGCGTCTGGAAGGATACCTTGGAAGATAAGGGTAACTTCGTTGTTTGTACCAAGCTCGATGACTGCATAGAAGGAGTTTTCTTGTTTGTAGGATCCATCAGTGTAGAGGGTTTTGGCTGGCTTGATAGTGTCTATAAGTTCGCGGTGGAGCATTTGAAACTCTAAGTTTGATGTTTTTTCTTTTTTGTGGCTTGCCAGGCTGGTGTTGATGTCTAGCAAGTGTCTTTTCCAGGGGGGTGGTGAATTACCGGAGTATGAAGAGGTTCCTTGAGGAACCCATCCGTGACTAGAAATAAAGGTTAAAATTTGGCTAAGCGAAGATATCGAAGATTTTCTATTTTGTTTTTTTCGGGATAGAGATTCGCGTGATGCTGTGTAAAGTGGATGGAGTGGGTTTGTTAGCGCCTTACTAATGAGGTTTACAGCTCTTTTTTGTCCCAGTCTCTTTGTTGTTTTATAACCGGCTTCTGTTCTAAGTGCCTCTATGGGTGTTGATTTTAAAGCTCCAGTTGAAGTTCTGTAACATTCGTTTATTGCTGTGTCGATTTTCGCGAGATTTTTTTTTTGTAGTCCACATAAATTGGGTGATTCCATGCTGAAGGGTACCTTCGACCATGGCTCTGGTTATTTTTAGTGCCGTTTCTATATGCGGTCCTTTTCGACGTGAGCATATCATTTTCAAGGCGTTGTTTCTGTTCTTAAGTTGATTGGTTATGTTTTTAATGTGCCTAAAATCGTCTTTTGAGAAGACTTAAACAATTATAATTTTGGCACTCAAAGTAATGAAAATAACAAAAAGTCATGTTTTGTCCCGCTGTAGGGTTTTTAATAGCTTACTTTTCACCATAGACACATTCATCAGAACGTTTTTTGATGTGATATCGCCAAGAGTAGACTCTGTGGAATTTCAATTGTTAAGTAACAAAAAAAAAGTACAAAGATCAATACTCTTAAGGCCTTTTCTATACCCTCACGTCTGAACAGATCAGAAGCTTTTTTGTCTAGTACTGATAACGTTTTTCTTCTATTGACTCAGTTGAGCAAAGTTATATATTTTTATTTCGTCTGTTTATGTTCGTTAATTGTAAAATGTTCAAGAGTAGGTACAGTCTACAAAAAAATTATAATGAAGTAACAGGTGTCTTATCGTTTGACATTCTCAAAAAAAAAAAAAATAATTTGCAAGTAATAGAAACTGAGATAAAAATCATATCAAATCATGGCAACAGTCTTAAATTAAAAAAAAAAAAATATTATCAAAAACATGAATAAATTTTGGTTTGGATTGGATAAGCTTTCTATTTATAAAAAAAAAAAATATTTAAGTGCCGGGTTAAATGTCTAGCCTGAGACCAAGAGTCCACATTCCACAACAGGCTTTTGATCAAAAGTGTGCTGCGTGGGCTTGATGAGCAAAAAGATTTGGGTCATAATTTCAAAAACTTAAAAAAATATGATGAAGATGTAGTTTTAAGATTATAAAAAGGAGGATTATACGGAATATCTTTAAAATGTTAATTCAAGGGATCTTTAAAAAATATTATTCTCAGATATCTAGTTTGTATGATTTAATCTTGAAGCATGTAATTTCAAACTGTGCTAAATGATTTGAATTATTCCTTAAAATATTAACCGACAACAACCCGATGGCATATATTATATTCTTCAAACGCCAACACTGACATAGTAATAGATTTTTAAATAAATGTCTCGAACAATGAATGCGGGTGGCAGTGGTGCAGTAGAGGGAAAGTTTAATTCTGACCCGGAGGTTGTCAGTTCGATACTCAGATTGAGAAGCTATTTTTCTAACTTCTAGTACAAGCTAGAGACGTCCGTGAGTTTTAAATGAGAAAATAGTCATCTACATAATTCACGATTTACTGCGCCGAAAAAATCTTTCCTCTCTTTCTAATTCTTCTAAGCTTATCGCTCACACTGTGGGATTACATTATAAGGGTATTAAAAACCCCTTGAGTGCGCGCTAATTATTTATACAAAAAGAATGAATGAAAGCTTCTTAAAACCGGCTTTCGTAGTTATATGTTCAGCAGGTAATCTTATTTTAAATCTCACCGAAAACGGGAACTAATCTTTACAGTGTAACTAGGCAAAGTCTTTTATCGAAAATGCATAACTTTCTTCTTCTTTTTTTGTCGAAATAAATCCTACGTTGCGAACGGTTCATTGCAAGTTGTGTAGGACGATTTCAAATATCAAATTTACGAAAAAGATGCTGGTGTGCCCAGGGCTGTTTTTTTCCCATTTACCGTCTTTCAAGTTACAAACTATAAAGACTACAAACATAGGATTAACTACTTGTTATGTATATGATAGAGAAACATATTTGAGTTACTGTCTGTCTGTCTGTCTGTCTGTCTGTATGGATGTCTATTGAACTACAGGCTAAACGGTTGAACCAATCGTCTTCAAATTTAAAACTTAAGGTTATTTTGGCAATCTACAGAGGACTTTTTTTATTTTTTTTATTTTAGCTCAAATATTAACGTTACCTGTCATATAAGCGTTAAGTAAAAGTTTATTTTTTCCCAAAACGGCTCCAAGAATTTTAATAAAAAAAAATCAGTGCACTTTTGTTTGTGTGGTGAACTGGTTTCTTCGACTTTCTCGAGAACTGCTTAACCGATTACAATAAAATTTGATATTCAGGAAGATGAAGATAGGCAAAGCATTTCGATTTAAAAATATTAAAAACAAAAATTCATTTGTATTTTGAAAACGGGTAGGTGAATTTTTTTCTTAATTTTGTTTTTAAATGTAAATAATTTTTGTATTTAAGTTTGCATTCTTGAATTTTTTTAAAAAAAGTTGTTAAATAAAAACCGTTCCTACGATTTTGAAAAAAAAATTAAGGCTTTTAAACATTTTTTAACGAAATAAAATGGCGTCTAAATTTTTCCATTGAAAACTATAAAAAGAAAAAAGTCAGAAAATCGAAAAAAAAACTTTAAAGTTTTCTTAATATCTTTCAAATTTTATTCGAAGCTGTGACCGCGCATAAGAGCAAGTACGTGCGATCCAGTCGTGCAATTTATTTTACTTTCATTCCTATTAACATTGAAGTCAATAGCAAAATCAAACTCATTAAAAACAATTCATTAGTAACTGGATTGTTCTTGGCACAACTTTTAATTGTACTATGGTATGCAACATTTAAATAAATTGCATGACTGGATCGCACGTACTTGCTCATATCTGCGGTCACAACTTTGAATAAAATTAAGAATAATACACGACTGGGTCGCACGAACGTGTTCTTATGCTGGAGATAATTGCTTAGTGGCTGCATATGTATGTATATAAAGGGTATTTTTGAAATAAAACGCAAATAATTTAATGTTATGGCCAAGAATTTAGCTTTATTATAAGGATAAGGGATTGCCATTATGTTTTAAAAATGATTTCGAGCAAGTGGCTGCCGTGGCTGGCTCGAATAAATTCCAGCCGAGGGCCATTTTTCCCAATTTTGTGAAAATCGGGATCGGTGGCCATATCGTTTTGGCCCATTCACAGAACGTGTGATGCGCTTGATGGTCGTTCGGCTTCAATTCTTGCACGAGTTGGATTTTCTAAGCCCGCAAACCAAGACCCTTCCGCAAAATCTTTCATAAAGTAGATGGGCACATCTCCAGTTGTTGCGTGCGATTACGGATGGACTCATTCGGGTCTTCTTCGAAACGAACCATTCCACCGAAACGACCCTATATGTAAAAAAATTTGAACAATTTGCAAACTTGTTCAGGAGTAAGTCTATTCATTATGAAATGGCAAACCAAACTGAGCATAAATCAAGTGACAGCTGTCAAAAAGACCAACTCCGAAAGAAGTATTGCCAGATTGGAAACCACACGTCTGTAAAAATAAAAAAATAATTTTTTTTTATACAAATTATTTCATTTTTATAATTAATTTAAGAGTTTAAAGTTTTTGAAAATTTTGAAATGAGAGGTACCGTAATAGAACAAATTTAAAAAAAAAAATTCTAACTGAAATAATATGCATTGTTGTAAAAAAATAGCACCTTGAAAGTTTTATCCAAATCTTTAGAGCCGTTTTCGAGAAAATCAAACTTTGTTAAAAATTGTGTGGCATGTACCGTTATTTTTCGACTTAGAGCAAAAATGAAAAACACCCCCCGAGATACTACCAAGTAAATACTAAATACAAAGTTTGAAGCAAATCGTTTAGGCTATAAAGGCGGACGGAATTTACGGACCTACTTTTTTCGACTCCTCTATCATCGTAATGTCATGTTTGATTGTTAGATTTTTTTTGCACGAATCCATAACTTGCCTTATAGTACCTATAAAAACAAGCAAAAATGGCCATTCCTTGGTTGCAAACTGCGGCAAGGTACATATATATTAAACATTAATAATAACGGGCGGCATTGTTGCAGTAAATAAGAAGTTTGCTTCTGACCCTGAGGTCGTCAGTTCGATACTTAGGTTGAGAAGACACTTTCCTAAGTCCTAGTGCAAGCTAGAGCCGTCCGTGAGTTTTAAGTGAGAAAACAGTCACCTAATTCTCGATCTACTGCGCCGATAAAAAAAATCTTTCCTAACTTTCTTATTCTCCTAACTAGTGTCGTGCAACGTAAGGCAATGTGCCTTACAGACACGTAGTTAAAAATATTATTAAAAAAACAAACAAAAATATTATTATAAAGCCGCAAAAAGTACAAAATTAAATTGTCTTCTCGAAACGAGAGATTTAAGATCAATTTGACTGCATCTGTTATCAGAACTTGAGAATGTAATATTTTCCATGGGAAAAGATTTTTTTCCGCACTCGTACAGTAGCAAGAGTTCTCAAAGATCTCGATATACACAAATCCGCTGGCCCGGATGGTATACCCCTTATTCTTCTGAAGAGGTGTTCTTCCACACTGGCAAAGCCACTGCGTAAGCTTTTCCATCGCTCCTACTCTTCTGGAATATTTCCTAGAAGATGGAAAACAGCATTTGTCCAGCCTGTCCCTAAGAAAGGTGACCCAGCCTCCCCCTCCTCCTACCAACCCATAGCACTAACATCCCTTCTTTCTAAGGTCATGGAAACACTGATTAACCGTCAGCTTAAGGAATATCTCGAAGATCGAAAGCTTCTATATGACCGTCAGTATGGCTTCCGCAGCAACCTTTCCACTGGTGATCTGATGGCATATCTCACCGAACAGTGTAACAAATCTGTACATCGCTTTGGTGAAAGTAAGATTATTGCTCTTGATATCTCCAAGGCATTTGATAGAGTTTGGCATGAAGCTCTCTTCATGCACGAAAATGCGTGCTTTTGGGATTGATGATACTCTTGTTCGTTGGATTAGAAGCTATCTTCTGAACCGTTCAATACAAGTTGTATTGGACGGATTCAAGTCTGATTCCCACAAAATAAATGCTGGTGTGCCCCAGGGCTCTGTTCTGTCTCCGCCTCTTTTCCTCATTTTTATAAATGATCTCTTGTCTGTTACTTCTAATCCACTTAACTGTTTTGCTGACGACTCTAAACTCAGCTTTTCATATTCGTTCGACAATTCACGTCCTTCGCCTTCGGACGTATAATTGCAACGGTACCGTATGTCAAGCTAATTAAACTTCGATTTATACAGCATTGTCAATTGGGGTAATAGGAATCGTGTGGAGTTTAATGCCTCGAAAACTCAATGCTGTCTTCTGTCGTTAAAGCTTAACATACCCCCAATGCCATTGTCCATGAATGGCACTTACATCGAAGAAACCGAAAAGCTCATCAGTTCACCCTTGAGCCCAATTTCGGACGTACCGTGAAATATAGGGATTCTTTTTTTAGCCGAACAACACGAATTTGGAATAGTTTAACCGGCGGATTTTCCTTTGCCATTTTGATATGCAAACAATCAAAATCAATGTTAATCGACACCTCTTATCTCTCCCCTCCCTATCTTCCTAATGGATTAAAAGGGAAACAAATAGTCCCTTGTGCGCGCGTTAATTATAAAAAAATCGACCTATTTGTGAGTCTTAGAAAAGCATGAACGAACTAACTGATGAGCCTACAGTTCATGCTTGTGCGAACGGAAACGCATATTCTCGAGTAAAGGACACTACAACCTTTAATTTGAATTAAATTTAATTTCAATTTTCAACATCAACAAGTTAATAATTGCTTATTCTAATTTACAAGACGCATCTAAAAAACAATTTATTGTCGAATTTTGCAATGAAAACAATGCATTGCTTGCAACATTTTCAACTCAGTTTATTTAACTAATAAATAACACATTTAACAAAGCATTTAATTATCCATTGTTGAAAAATGCGGCACTAAATTAATTGACATAACATTTTTTACATAGTCACCTATGGTTAGTCAGCATTGCAGGTTCAAAGTTATTCTCGAATATTTAATTAACCCTCATAAGTGCCGCACTGCCACGACTCGTTCTTGTAAGCAAAATATTAGAAAAATAAAAAAAAATATTAACAAAAGCAAACAAAATTGTTATTTTACGTACGTATGATTTTTGCACGGTAGTCCATACAGTATGACCCGGATAATTTCCTCCCGTTTAGAATTAATTATTTTTTGTTTTTTTAGAATTTATTAATATACATCTGATCGTAAAATTAAAATTAATTAGTCTTTAAAAATATTGAATTTTCAAAAAAAAATTCTAAAATTAATAATAAATAGAAAAAAAAAGTTATTTAACATTTTGGTATGCAGAATTAATTATGCTTCTTAGATCTTTTCAAATATAAATTTTAATAGAAATCCAATTAACCGTTTCTGAGAAAGTCGAAAATTAAAAAAACCTTTATGTGAATGGTACCGTTAATAAAATTTTCCGTAAAATTCGGTTTTGATAAAATGAGCCAATACCTGCAAAATAAAAATCACAAACATTTTCATCAAAATCGTTGGAGCCGTTTTGGAGAAAATTAAGCTTTTCCTTAACGGTTATATGGCAGGTATTTTTAGTCCTAAAGATAAAATTTCAAAACTCCCTCTGAGGAATGCCAAAACAACCACACATAACGAATTTGAAGGTAATCGTCCCAGCCGTTTATGAATGATGAATCTTTGACAACGTCAATATCAGAACAAAACTTTGTTGGAAGCATTTACTGAAGATCAATTGCTTGAATTCATTGACTAAATAAAAACTGAAGATGAAATTTACAACCTGTGATCCGGACTATGTTGTCGATAATATAGTACTTGATATAACTCAGCTGAGCTATCGCAGATAATGCGGCACAGGTTTTATGCCTTACTGCCTTGATGTCTACATTGTTGCGTACCAATTCCATACACAATATGGTATTTGAACTAACCTCTGCTTAACTTCATGTGGTTCAAATTTACGCTTAATAAGCAGATTATTCACTCTGTTTTCAATTGACGTCACAGTTCTTCACTAAAGAAACACGAATACAAATAAAAATCTATTGACTCAACGCACAAAAAAGCGCGGGATTATGTTACCTATTTATTCTGTGTATCTTTCAATTATTTATAGTTTAAATAAACTAACAAATGCTATTAAGATCACAGCGTTATCTTAAGTTGTTTACCACGAGTTCAAAAAATAAGATAAGCTTAGCAATAGAAATATCGTTCTAAGCAAACTTCTTATAACTGGCACAACAAAATTTCAGTAATACATTCCAAGCAAAATATTTCGTTTCAGTTGAATTTTTTTTTTAATCTTAAAACCAAGTATATATAAACGTGATACTTTTTTATATAAACAATTTTTTCAATCTTTGCGCACTAGCTTTTCTCAAAAACGTATGATATTCTCATTCAAGTCACTGTATCTAATGATGTGATGTGATAATCATTTCAACCTTGTATCCGAGAAAAAAAAATATCTTTAAGTACGTCTACTCCAAACAACAATCAAATAAAAACAAACTGCAATATAGCCGAACTCAAACAAATATCATAACAACAAATCACTTAAAGTACAAATACCCACGCGTAATTCGCGCTTAAATTTCGTCATGTTTTTTGAACACATCCCTCATCTTTACCGTGGGCCATCGTCGCCGTTTAATTTTTCTAAATATTAGAGCTCCTCGGTCTCTACCAGACAACACTCCAATAATGGCCACTTGTGTCCGCAACACGCCTATTTTGATGTGCTAATTGAATAAACGCGATTGAGTTTATTGAGTTTACTTACAAATTAGTATATTTAATCCATCCGTTGAAGGGGCATATGAAATAAAATGTATTAGGCTAAACTTTGGAGAGATTCAATGGAACATAATATAAAAGCTAATAAAACCAGGTAGACTTATTTACGCCTGGATAATGTGGCCTTCAACTTTTATGAATTGATTGCACATTGCCAAATAAAAGTTTGAATCCAACCTATTCATTCAACTGAATCTTTTTTCATTCATTCTCAATTTAAAGATTTTTTTACCTTACCTTTACAATACCCGAACTTGTAGAAATGATCTAAAATCTCTGCCCTAGGTATGCAGAGTTATATTCTTCCTTGGCGATATCAATGCCAAATTAGGTAGGAAACTAGCATTCAGGCAGTCCACAGGTTCCCATAGTTTGCATTGGAACACTTATGACAATAGATTACGAGTCATAGAAATGAAGTCATTCGCAACCAAATTGACAACTTTTCGAAGTGTCATCACCATTACTCGAAACCTGTACGAACCTATCAAAGTGCCAATATAGAGTCTATCTTGCTGGTAAAAGTGTTTCGAGGGCTCCCCGAAATTAGGTCCCAAATCCCAAGTAATAAGGCCAAAAAAAAAAAAAATCGGCACGACTAGGTCGCACGTACTTCCTCTTATGTGCCATTGGAAGGCTAGACAAAATCAAGACTCAAAAAAAGTATCAAACGCAACACACTTAACAGTTTCTACTAAAAACGAAGAACGCCATCACACGCCTTATATAATAATGAATTTATGAAAAAAGTATTTCGAAAATTGTGTGACAGATTTTGATGAAATCCTGGTTTTCTATTTTTAGTTGTTCTGAAAAAAAAACCATTGTTTTTAAATTTTAGATACGCCGTTTTTTAGAGCTTATTAATATATGTCTATTTGTAAAATTTAAAATAAAATTTATTATTTTAAAAATATTAATTATTCAAAAAAAAAATCAAAAATTAAAAATAAATAGAAAAAAATTTGTTCAAAATATTGGCCCGCAGAATTCAATTGGGTTTTATAGAAATCCAATAAACCGTTATCGAGAAAGTCGAAAATTAAAAAAAAAAACATTATACGAAAGGTACCGCTAATATACTTTTCCTGTGAATTTTGTTTTGATAAAATGATAGCCAATAGCTAAAAGAAAATAAATTGAACGACTGGATCGCACGTACCTGCTCATATGTGCCGTCACATTGTAGAATAAAATTAAAGAAAATTAAAGTGAACATCAAAGCATTTTTTCGATTTTTGTGACTTTTGATCGTTCGAATAAAGTACGTTAAAATGTATTGGGTGAAATAATTTAAACGCCATTTTATTTCTTTAGGAAATGTAAAAAAGTGTGATTTTTTTTCAAAATTGTAGGAGCCGTTTTTAAATAAAACGTTTTTTTAACAACTTTTTTAAAAAATTAAAAAAAATAATTCAAGAATACAAACTTAAGTACAAAAATAACGTATATTTAAAAACTAAATATAAAAAAAATTCACTTACCCGTTTTCAAAATATTAATTTTTCAAAAATTTTTTTTTTAAATTATTAAAAATACAAAAAAAAGGTTTCGAAAAAAAATTTATGCAAAATTACTCAGGCTACCTACATCTTCTTGAATATCAATTTTGATTGTAATCGGATCTCCAGTTTTCGGGAAAGTCGAAGAAAAAAAAGGTCCTATGGGAGGTGCCGTTTTTAGCCCACCATATTAAATTTTTTTTTCACTAAAATATAATGCATACCTACAGTAGTACACTGATTTTTTTATAAAAATTCTTGTAGCCGTTTTCGAGAAAAATAAGCTCTTACATAACGGTTATATGACAGGTACCGTTAATTTTTGAGCTAAATAAAAATTGTAAACTCCTCTGTAGAATGTCAAAATAACCTTAACTTCAAAATTTGAAGACGATTGGCCCAACCGTTTAGGCTGCAGTCCAATATACATCCGTACAGACAGACAGACAGACAGACGGACACAATTTTTCCAGTAACTCAAATATGTTTCTCTATCATCGTAATGTTACGTTTGATTGTTATCTCAAAATTTTTAATCTCCACAAATGCATACTTGTATTATAGTACCTATAATCGCAAGTAAAAATCAAAAATGTTCAGCAGTTTTTGAGAAAATTTAGCTTTTTCTTAACGGTTATATGACAGGTGCCGTTATTTTTAGCCCTAAAAATAAATTTCAAAAACCCCTCCGAGGAATGTCAAAAAACCACAAATTTTTGATTGTTTTACTTGCTCTTATCCTATGTGCCTAATCATCACATTGGAAGGCAAGAACTTTGATAGAAACAAGTAATATTAACGTAAAAAAATCACACGTTCTCAACCTATAAAAAAGTGTCAAAAAAAAAAGTAGTAAAAAGTAAGTACCATCACACTTCTTAAATAACAAAGAATTTATAAAAAATAATTTTGAAAATTGTAGGACGGATTTTGTTAAAATCCAGATTTTAATTTTTAGATTTTTGTATGCAGTTTTTTAGAGTTTATTTTATACAGCTAAACATAAAATTTAAAACAATTTTTTATGATTAGTTTTTAAAATATTGAATTTAAAAAAAAAATGTTTCAAAAATTAATTTCAAATACAAAAAATAAATATTCAAAAATTGGACAAAAATAAGATTTTCCTTAACTGTTATATAGCAGTTACCATTATTGTTAGCCCTAAAAATAAAATTTCAAAAACCCCTCTGAAGAATGCCAAAAGATACACACTTACCAAATTTGAAATTAATCGCTTAAGCCGCTTAATTAAGCAGCTTAATATACATACATACGGACGGACAGACATTTTTTGTCATAAACTTTTTTAGACTTTTCTATGATCGTAATGTCATGTTTGATTGATATCTAAATTTTTTTTGTATTCACGAATCCTAAACTTGCCTTATATCACCTATAATCGAAGGTAAAAAATGGGCACGACTGTGTCGCACGTACTTGCTACTTCAAATAAAATTGGAATTTTTTTAAGGAACTTCAAAGTTTTTTTTTCGATTTTTCTGACTGTTGATTGTTTAAAAAAAAAGTACGGAAAATAGTTTTCAGCCAAAAAAATCAAACGCCATTTTCTTTCTTTAGAAAAATGTGACAAAATGTGCATTTTTTTTTTAAATCTTAAGAACGGTTTATAAATAAAACGGTATTTATTTAACAGCTTTAAAAAAAATAATTCAAGAATGTAAACTTAAGCACAAAAATAACCTACATTTGAAACAAATTTGAAAAAAAAAATTCAAAACCGTTTTTAAATATTTATTTTTCAAAAAAAAAAAAATATTAAAAATACAAGAAAAAAGTTTTTCGAAAAAAAAATTATGTAAAATTATTTAGGCTGCCTACATCTTCCCGAATATCAAATTTGATAGTAATCGGTTAACCAGTTCTCAAGAAAGTCGAACAAAAAAAAAAGCGGTCCTATGAGGGTACCGTTTTTAGCCCACCAACTTAATTTTTTTTTACCAAAACATATACCTTTCGTCAAAAAAATAAGCTTTTACTTAAAGTTATATGACATGTACAATCGTAACGTTAATATTTAAACTAAAACAAAAAAATAAAAAAGTCCTCTATAGTCAAAATGAAAGCCAAAATAACCCTATGTACTAAATTTGGAAATGATTGGCCTAACTGTTTAGGCTCTAGTGCAAAATAAGTACAGACAGAATTTCGCCACTAACTCAAGTATGTTTCCATATCATCGTTTTGTCATGTTTAATTGTTATCTCAATTTTTTTAACCGCACGAATGCATAACTTGCATTTAGGTAAAATAATGTAATGTAGTTGTAATAAATCGTGCGATGGTTTTCAAAACGATCTTTACATTTAAGGAATCAAAATGAATATTATCCTATTTCTTCGTCAAAATATTATCAAAATATACCTCCATATATAAAGAATTTTTCAACAGGGACGCTACAAAAGTAGAGCGACAGGGACAGCAAACGACGCCATATTTCTTGCCGCTCTTTTGACATTTCTCTCAGTAAGGTATATTTACTATATATATATGGCAAACCTTATTATTATTATAATGAAAAGATATACGAGGCAACAACGAGTCGAAATTATTAAAATTTACTACCGAAATTCGGAGTCAGTAGCCTCAACGTTAAGAGCGCTACGTCCAATTTATGGTCGTAATAATCGTCCTAGTAGATCAACAATTGAGCGTCTAGTGGAAAAAATTTAATCCACAGGCACAGTACAAAATGTTCCCGTGTCGAGAATATTGCTGCCGCTGAGGCTTCAGTTGTAGAAAGCCCAAATGTGTCTCTCACACGTCGTTCTCAAGCGTTGGGCATCTTTGTGACGTCGTTGTGGCGAATTTTGCGAAAAGATCTTGGCCTACATCCTTACAAGAATTGACGCAAGAACTGAAGCTGTTTGACCACCAGAAGCGTCGTATGTTCGTGAATTGGGCTTAGCAACAACTTGACAATGATTCGGATTTTCATCGAAAAATCATCTTCAGCGATGAGGCTCATTTCTGGCTGAATGGCTTCGTCAATAAACAAAATATGCGGTATTGGTCAGGCAGCAATCCACACGTACTCCATGAGTCATCATTGCATCCCGAAAAAATTACGGTTTGGTGTGGCTTATGAGCCGGCGGCGTCATTGGGCCGTACTTCTTCCGTGATGATCAAGACTGGCACGTTACTGTGAATGGGGATCGCTACCGTTCAATGATAACCGAATATTTTTGGCCCCAATTAGATGATATGGACTTGGAGGACATGTGGTTCCAACAGGACGGCGCCACAAGTCACAGCGACGATTGATGAACTTCGTACGAATATCGAACGTGAAATATCAACAGTATCGGTCGATTTATGCTTGAAAACCGTCGAAAATTGGGTTCAGCGTCTGGACTTCTGCAAGCGTGGCCGTGGTGGCCATGCAAAAGAAATCGAGTTCCATACATAATGGCATCGAACGTACTTTCACAGGAATAAAGAATTTCATTGATATCCAAAACCGTTTTTGTTTTATTTAAAAAACTTTTGTAGCGCTCTTATTGAAACACCCGATATATAAACTTGAATATCATAAACTTGAATGTTTGTATGTTTGGATGATTGTTCCGCAATCACTCTTCGACGTCTCAACGGATTTTGATGAAATTTGGTAGGTAGATGGATGAGGTACTAGATTTAAGTATAGACTATCGCCGAAAAATGCCCGTTTTCTGTGAGAGAGGCTTAAATGTGAAATGATGTATGACAAGAGGATTGTTTGTTACGCTTCCATGTTTCACGAGTTTGTGACATTTGGTGGACAGCAGAGTTACATGATACACTATATATACGGTGTCGCGGGTAGGAGCTAGGATTGAACTAGCTTACATGCTGTGTGCGCATCACGGGAGAACCACTAAATTTTGAACTATATCCTGTTCCTTGTGATAGCCAAGATAAATTCAGAGAAAGAATACAGCTTAACAAATCTGATAATGTGTTTATTATTTGATATTCAGATTGAGAGAAAGAGAAAAATATTATTTTCTTAACTTAAAAACAAATGTAAACTTGAAACTAAATCAGTGAGTATGTTTTTCTAATTTCAATACTCCCACTTTTAGTTACAAGTTAACTAACTTAAAAAAATGTATACATTTAAACCATTTCTTTCTTTGACATAAGGTTCATCATGTTACGAAAATGTTGATGTTTTAATCTAGGTAAACCTTTGGTCATAATGTCTGCCACTTGATCATCCGTTTGCACGTATTTCAATTCAAAAAATCCATCTTCAAATTTCTCACGAATGAAGTGATAACGAACGTCAATATGTTTGGTTCTCTTATGAAACTCAGGGTTCTTAACAAGTCGTATTGCGCTCTGGTTATCCATGTAGAAAGTTGGTTTATCCAATTTAAAATTAAGCAATTCACTTAATAAATTCTTCAACCACACCAATTCCTTTACAGCGTGTGCTGCTGCCATATAGTCGGATTCTGTAGTTGATAGAGCAACAGATTTTTGTCTTTCTGAACCCCAACTGATGATACTATCTCCCAGCATAAAAACGTAACCGGATGTTGATCTTCTTGTTTCCAAATCTCCCGCATAATCTGCGTCGCTGTATCCACAGAAATATAAGTTGTCGCCTTGGAAACGAATTCCCATATCCATTGTGCCTTGAATATATTTGAAAATGCGTTTCACTGCATTAACATGCGCTGCAGCAGGCTTTTCTAAATGTCGGCTAACATTCCCAACTGAAAAGCTGATGTCTGGCCTCGTTGCTACCGCCAGATACATCAAACTTCCGATTGCTTCACGATACGGAAAGTTTACTTCTTCATCAGCCTCAAAATCGCCAAGGTTTTGAGTACTATCCGATGGTGTTGTAACAGCTTTGCAATCTGACATATTGAAACGATCAAGTATTTTTCTTGCATACCCTTGTTGATGTATATGAATGGATGAGTCTTCTAATTGAACAATTTCAAGTCCTAAATAACAGTTCAACTCGCAAACCTTGATTTCGAATTCTCTTTGTAGATGCTGAATCACAGGTAATATAGCTTCTTCCCTTTCTGCTGCTATCAATCCATCATCGACATAAATCGCTAGAACTAGCATGCCATCCTGAGCGTCGCATACGAATACACATGGATCAGATTCACATACTTTGAAACCAAACTTGTTTACAAATGAAGTGAATTTCCTGTTCCAACAACGTGACGCCTGTTTTAAACCATATAAGCTCTTGGTTAATTTTCAAACTCGTTCACTGCCATCGTCGTATCCAATAGGCTGACTCATGAAGACATCTTCTTCTAAAATACCATTGAGGAATGCCGTTTTCACATCGAATTGTTTCAACCTCATACGTTTAGATGCCGCCAATGCCAATATAGTTCTTATTGATGTGAATTTGACAACTGGGCTAAACGTTTCTTGGTAATCAACTCCGTATTCCTGGGTAAATCCCCGCACTACCAATCGTGCTTTATAGCGATCAATGCTTCCATCTGGTTTTTGTTTGATTTTGAAAATCCATCGATTATCAATTACCTTTTTGCCAGCTGATGGTTGCACTAAAATCCATGTACGATTTTTAATGAGTGAATCGTACTCTTTGTCCATTGCTCGCTCCCACTGTTTGTGATCATCTGATTTAATTGCCTCTTGATATGTTCTTGGTTCGTTGCAGACTGCTATCATTGCCGAATGATCTTCCGATGTAAAAGATGATAAGCGCCGAGGAGCCATGACAGCACTCCGATCGCGTAAACGTCTTCTTACAATATTTCTGCTGTCGAGATCACACAATGCACCTTGCTGTCCATGTTGCTCTGTCGTTAACATTTCTTCATCTTCATCATCATCTGATTTTTCGTTAGAGGTATTTTTGTCTTTAATGTCGAGTGATAACATAGATTCCTCTATTAGAAATATGACATCTCGAGCGATTTCAATTTTGTTCGTCTTCGGATTTCAAACTCGATATCCCTTGGATTGATAATCATAACCGACAAAAACACATTTAGCGGCTTTCGCATCCAATTTCTGCCGTTTCTCTTTTGGAACGTGTATAAATACTTCTGCACCAAAATTTTTCAGATGGTCAAATTTAGCTTCTTTGTTATACCACAGTTCATACGGTGGCTTATCCACAACGTTACTCGTTCCAGTTCTATTGAGCACATAGACCGCTGCATTTACTGCTTCTGCCCAAAATCTTTTGCTCATCTGTTTTGAATGAAGCATGGTTCTTGCCGACTCTACTATAGTACGCATCTCCCTTTCCGCACACCCATTTTGCTCAGGCGTATATGGCACTGTTCGCTGGTGTTGAATCCCCATTTCATCAAAGAAAGTTTTCAATTCTCCGTTTACAAATTCAGTGCCGTTATCTGACCTTAAAATGCGTATGTTGTGTCCATGCTCCTTTTGAATTAATCGAAGACATTTCTTAACGTTTGAAGCTACTTCAGATTTGTGCTTCAAATACACAAAACAAAAATGTGAATAATCGTCCTTCAACAGCAAAAAATATTTGGAGCCTCCAATCGAACTTTCTTGAAACGGTCCGCAAACATCTGAATACATTATTTCACCACAGGTCTTCGATTTCTCTTCACGACTCTTGAAGCTACCCCTATGATGTTTCCCATATATACATGCTTCGCATGTAAAGTCTTCGTCAATGAAATCGATATTTCTTTTCTGCAGAAACTTCTTCACATAAGCGATGTGTTGATGTCCTAACCGTTCGTGCCATGAACGAAGTGAAATTTTCTTAACTGCTATATTTGTTGTAGCTACTTCAACCTGTGATAGTTCATTGACTTTGAACAACATCTGGAACAATTTTTCTCGGCGAACTCCCACTGCAACGATTTTTTTACCCTTCAACAATTCGCAACGCTTGTTGTTCGACTGCATTTTATATCCAAGATCCATGGCTTTTCCAGATGAAAACAAATTCAGTTGAATTTCCGGCACATATAATACATTCATCATGCGTTTACTGATCCAATCATAACCGTTGAATGCTTGAATGTTTATGTTGCCTTTTCCTCGAGCCATAATTTTCTCACCATTTCCAATTGTCACATATTTTTTTTGTTTCGATGAAGTTTTCGAACCATTCACGTCGATGACTCATGTGATCACTTGCACCTGAATCCAAAATCCAAGTGTCCTTATCTCCATTTGATGTGGAACCGTGGCACACAAAAGCATCAATTGATTCCTCTTCTTTTTTCATAGTTAATCCGGTCTTCTGTGGACAATCTCGCTTCCAATGGCCGCCTTGGCCGCACTTAAAACATTTACCTTTCGGCTTCCCGTTTTTGTTTGCCGCTTTGCTGTTTGACAAATTGCCCTTTTTCGCATTGAAATTTTTCTTCGGAAAAGTTCGTCTGGCCATAAGCGCCTCCACTTTTTCAACGTGACCTTGTGATTTCAATCTTAACTCCTCTGCCATTAATCGTGCTCGCAAATTTGCCATCGTCTGACTATCGGCACTTGTAGACTCCTATGCACTATGGAAATGATTATACTCAGCAGGCAATGACATCAAAATTTTGGTCATAACCATTGACTCGGATATATTTTCTTTTTGATCCCGAAGTTGCTGCACAATTTCTAGTAACTTCGACAAGAAAGTTGCAATATCATCTCCCAGTTCCTTAGAGAAACTGTAATATTTTTGTTGCAAAAATAAAACATTCGATTTTGAGGATTGCTCGTATGTGCTCTTGAGTGTTTGCCACATTTCATTCGCAGTTTCACAATTCATAATTTGCAAAAGTGGCTGTTTCATGCACGCTGTTGAAATTGTTCGACGTGCCTTTGCATCTAATTTCTTCCAAGCAATAATCTCAGGCCCACTATTTACTCCTCCACTAGCCGGTTTTTCAGTTGTTCCATCTACAACGTCAAATAATTCGTTGGCTTCTAAAATTTGTCGAATTTGGAACTTCCATGTAAGCCAATTGCTTCCACCTTCTAGCTTCTCAATACTGATTCTATCAATTTCCATTTGATTTGAAAATTTAATTGTTCTTTCAGTCCTCTGGAATTTTCCTTTATCACCTTCTGGAATGTTCTTTCCGAATCGCACAATTTCACTTGAAATGTCTAGCACGATTTCAAAAAACTAACGCAGTGTTGCCGTGAACTGGGCCCATAACCTTTTGAACTATATCCTGTTCCTTGTGATAGCCAAGATAAATTCAGAGAAAGAATACAGCTTAACAAATCTGATAACATGTGTATTATTTGATATTCAGATTGAGAGAAAGAGAAAATATTATTTTCTATCTGACTTAAAAACAAATGTAAACTTGAAACTAAATCAGTGAGTATGTTTTTCTAATTTCAATACTAAACGAATTAGAAATATTTTTTTTAATTAATAGAGTATTAAGCCAAAAAACATATAGGACACAATTTTTTACAAAAATTAAATTTTTTTTTCTTAAATTGACGTCATACATTGTGTAGCTGCGTACTTCTACTCTACAACAGGTGGCGTATTGTTATTTTTCTATTTGAATTTACGTTGCCATACTTATCGTTTAAGTATTAGGGGCTTAACATCAAATTTATTCAGTATCGTTTCAGTTTTCAAATATTTCTCAAAACTTTTTGATTTTTTTTTAAATGTTCCCAAAATACTTCTCTTCCTATGGGTATAATCTCTTTAACCTGGCGTTAAACGAATATGAAAAGCTGAGAGTACTGTCGTCCGCAAAACAATTTATTGGATTAGTTGTTTCAGTTAATAAATCATTAAAAAATGTAAGGAAGAGAGTCGGAGACAAAACAGAGCCCTGGGGCACACCAGCATTTATGTTTTGAATATCAGACTTGAATCGATCCAAAACAACTTGTATTGAGCGGTTCGAAAGGTAATTACTAATCCAACGAAGAAGAGATTCATCGAGTCCAAATGCACGCATTTTCGATAAAAGAGCTTGATGCCAAACTCTATCAAATGTCTTAGAAATATCAAGTGCGATAATTTTGCTTTCACCAAAACGGTGAAGAGATTGGTTCCCTTTTTCGGTGAGATATACCATCAGATCACCAGTGGACCTGTTGCTACGAAAGCCGTACTGCCGGTCATTAAGAAGCTTTCGTTCCTCGAGATTTTTCTTAAGCTGAAAATTAATCAGCGTTTCCATGGCCTTAGAAAGAAGGGACGTTAGTGCAATGGGTCGATAGTTTGAGGGTGAAGAAGATTCGCCTTTCTTAAGGATGGGCTGGACAAATGCTGTTTTCCATCCACTCGGGAAGAGCCCAGAGGAATAGGACTGATGGAAAAGCTTACGCAGAGGTTTTGCCACCGTTGAAGAACACCTCTTCAGAACAATAGCGGGGATACTATCCGGGCGAGCAGATTTGTGTATGTTGAGATCTTTCAAGGCTCTAGCGACTGCACGGTGCGAAGATTGGTCCCATGAAATCATTTACGCTCTCCAGTACAGGAGGAGTTCTAACACCTGCTGGCAGCGTTGAGTTTGCAGCGAATTGGGCTGCAAGCAGATCTGCTTTTTCTTGAGAACTGACAACAAGAGTATCATTGAAGATAAGCGTAGGAACCGATGATGACGAGGAGTTCTCTACATTTTTAACAAATGGCCAAAAAATTTTACTGCCTTTGGGACATTGCAGTATTTTTTGCCGAATTTTTTGTTCATTAAAAAATTTAGTCTTTCGAATGTGAACATTACAGGCCTTTCTAGCTTGTTGAAACTTTTTCCGGTTTTCTTCGTTGGTGTTGGCTTTATAGTAACGGAAACTTACATTTTTTAACCTAATAACCTCTTTACAGCTCGAATCAAACCATGAGTTATCCTTAGGTTTGATACTCTTCGATCTATTTGGGATAGAATTTTTCATCCCTAAAAGAATTATATTTGTAATCATGTCTGTGCTGGCATCAATGTCACTACCGAGGAAGCATAGTGACCAGTTAAAAGGTCCTGAAAAAGTTATTTCGACCGTCCCAATTGGCTTTCTCGTATTGCCAAACGCTTCTCCTGGGATTTTTTTCTTTAACTGGAGAGGGTTGGCACGAGAAATTCGCAGAGATGACACAATGGTCAGATGTGCCCAGAGGCGGTAATACACAAATTGTACATTTATCAGGGTCAGAGGTAAGAAACAAGTCAAGGGTGTTGGCGGTTTGGCCTGCAATGCCAGGAATTCGGGTTGGCTCATCAACGAGCTGAGTAAGATGGTTTAATTCAGCAAAAATCTCAACATACCTTCCTTCGGGTGTTGTCTGGCCAGAAAAGCGAAGCCAACTAGAATTTTGTACATTGAAATCGCCCGTAATAACGATTTCAGTGTGAGGATAACGGGAAACAATTATTTGAATGGAGTCAGACAGCGCATCAAATTCGTTAGAAGTTGAAACTCTGTCTAAATTTGGGCTTCTATAAAGAAAACACACATGAATGATGCGCTTTTTTATCGATAGTTTTAACCACATGAAATTGAATTCTGGGTCTAAGCACAGACCGAATTATGGTTGAAGTTGATATGCAACATCATTCCTTATATAAATGGCGAGGTCATGTTTGGCAAAAAATAAGGGCACCAGTGAATACCCATGCAAGAAGGAAAATTCCGAATGTTCAAGTTGAATCGTCTGTCGTGATGCAGGAAAGGACAAGATAAGGAATACTTGCTGTGTTTCATCTTTCTTGGACTATTATGTGTGCAGGTTTTTTTTTTTTTTTATTTAAATCAGGTAAGAGATGGGTGACTGTATCACTGTATGAATGTATGGTGGGTGGATGGTGAATGAGGGTTTTTATTGTCACCAAGTTTAACCATCAGATACTGGCTTAAAAAGTTAACATCGACATTATCCCTAGAATTCAACAAGCTGTACAAGGTTTCTTCATCCACATTGAGTAGGCGGCCCAAATCCTAAGGTCGAAATTTTGTCTTCTTTAACCGATCAGCTTCTATAAGGCTTTCTTCAGCTGAGCGCCAAAAACTGTCAACTTTTAATATAATTTCATTTCAGAACATAATATATTCATATAATTTGTTCATACCTTCCCTGCAATACAACCCTGTAATCTGTAAAACATCTAACAAAGCGACCACATCATTCCTAATTCAAAGTCAAGGCCCACATTGGTATTTCAAAAACTTCATTCTAATAGTACAGTAGAGATTCCTGACAATAGCCTGGTGATAATTGAATTGACGCCCGCAAAAACTCTTAAGTGGATGTCGTCAATGTAGCATGAATAAATTTGTTTAAAAAATAAACTATGCAATACAATATAACATTGTTATAACTTATACATAACTTATAAATGAGTTCCTTCCACATCGCCAGTAAAGGTTCAAAACTCATATTTAATGAATGCTAATTTTCGTGAGCAAACTCGAAGCTGACTGTTAACCAATAATCTAAACCGCAAAGGTTATCAGACAAAATCTTTAATACATTTTTAATATATAAGATCAGACTGATAAAATAAAAAAAAAATTAAATAAAACGCATTTTATCGAAATGATTTGTATTTTAGAAACGTTGCGATAAATATACATCAATCAACTTTCGGGTTTAATAAGTCAGATAGACATGTTGAACTTCAGCGACATGATGAATTGAAGCGAATTTTCTGGAATTTACATATCTCAGTCAATATATAAAAAAAAAACATTAATACGTTATATGTTTTACAGAGTTTGGGTGTTTATTCTAAGATTAATTTGTGAATTGATAATAAAATTAGATACACGACCAAAAAAGCACTTAAACTTTTGAATATTTTGAAAACTTTCCGAAAAATTTTAGTGTTTGCAATAGGATTGTTTAGGGTTGTAAAATTAAATATAATTTGTTGATATTTAAAAAAAAAAAAACAACAAACAAACAACATTAAAAAAAAGCGAAATTAAAATAAAAAAAAAATTAACATTCAATTATTTTTACATTAGCCTAGTCCACAGAGGACAGAGATGAAGATACCAAGAATGACTTCTACGAGCTCCCCGACAAAACCTATGAGCAATGCTCTAAATACGACGTTAAGATCGTACTAGGCCAAATATAACGCCGAAATAGGTAAAAGGGAAATCTTTGTCGGAAAACGTAGCCTACACGACACAACGTCTGATAACGGACTTAGACTAATTGACTTCGCGGCGGCACATAACGTCTCCATTGCAAGCACACAGTTTCCTCATCTCGATATACACAAAGAAACTTGGCGACACCCGGGTCAAAGAACCGTCAATCAGATTGATCACGTTGCGATCGATGCAAAACACGCCTCCAGTATCTTGGATATTCGCACCTTCCGAGCATCACTACCTTGTTGCAGCAAAGGTAGCGAATAACCCAAACACCACAACAACGGAGTAATACTGTGAGGAAGTATGACGTCGGAAAGCTGCAATCGCAAGAAACGGCCAGAACCTATGCCGATCGAATATCCCGTAACCTCTCAAGAAATCCAGTACCGCCAGCATCAAGTGCCGAAGACCAGTGGCAATACTGCCAACAAGCCATCAGAGATGCTATCAGGTGTGCTAGGTTCCACCAGACCACCACCACGAAATCTCAGGTCCATGCAGCCAAAGAAGAGGCATATAAAGCGGCGCTGCAAAGAAAGACGAGAGCTGCTCACCAGCTCTACGAGCAGAAAAGACGGGAAGAACACCGGGTTCTCCAAAAGAAAAAATAGAGAGCATGAAAAGCGCGCGATCGAAGATATTGAGAGATGCTACTCCAGGAACAACGTGCGAAAGTTTCACCAACAGGTAAAAAGAACGTGCCAAGGAAAAAAAAACACACAGAAGCCTGTAGAGATAGCAATGGAAACCTCGTAGTAGAGTCACAGTCGGTGCAGAGTACATGGAAGGACCATTTCTGCAGACTGTTAAACGGCGATGAAGACCAAAACTCCGCTTTCAGACAGAATGAACCATTCAACATGGACGATGACAGATAAAACTTCCGTCCACCTGACCAAAATGAAGTGAGGATAGCAATATCTAAACTAAAAAACAACAAAGCTGCTGGACCCGACGGTCTACCCGCCGAACTTTTTAAAGGCCGGAGATGGCATGGTGGAGTGCATACACCAACACATCTGTAAAGTTTGGTCAGAAGAAAGTATGCCTGATGAATGGAACCTCAGCATCGTTTGCCCGATCCACAAGAAAGGAGCCCCTCTAAATTGCGCCAACTATAGAGGAATAAGTCTCCTGAATATCGCATACAAGATCCTCTCTGTCGTACTATGTGAACGCCTGAAACCTTTCGTCAGCAACCTGATTGGCCCCTATCAGTGTGGTTTTAGACCAGGAAAGCGCACAATCAATCAAATGTTGACGCTACGGCAGATCCTGGAAACTACCCAAGAATTCCGATACCCACCACCTCTTTATCGCATTTATAGAGATGAGCTATACAGAGCCATGTCAGGTTTTGGCATCCCCACAAAACCGGCTGTGGAGGATGACGATGGAGAACTCTCGCTGCTCCGTCAAGGTTGGTACTGACCTCACAGAAGCTTTTGACGTCAAAAAACGATTCCGACAAGGTGATCCGCTATCGTGTGATTTCTTCAACTTAATTACTTGAAAAAAAATTATAAGAAACTCGCAAGTCAATTGTAGTGGGACAATTTTTTTCAAGTCTGTGCAATTGTTAGCATACGCTGACGACATAGACATCATTGGCAGAACTTGGCGAGCTGACACTGGAACGTTTGCTAGCATTGAAGCTGAAGCGGCTAAGATGGGACTAGCAGTCAATGAGGCCTGCCGTCCACAAAAAGGGGCACACAACACCGGCGGATTGGAAAAAACATCACAATAGACAGGTACAACTTTCAGGTAGTTAGGACTTTGTGTACCTCGGATCCGCTATAACATCTGACAACAATATCTCGTCAGAAATAAAGCGAAGAATTACTCTTGCCAACCGCTGTTTCTATGGGCTAGCAAGGCAATTGAAGCAAAGTCCTCCCTCGAAAGACAAAGGAGACTCTGTATAACACCCTAATCACCCCGTGCTGCTCTATGGCGCCGAGGCATGGACTCTATCTAAAGCGGATGAAGATATCCTTAGTCGTTTCGAGAGTAAGATTCTTCGGAGGATTTTTGGCCCTATCTGCGTTAACGGGCTTTGGAGGAGAGCGTTCAACCAAGAACTATACGAGCTGTACAGCGACATTGACCTGGTTGAAAAAATACGCATATCACGTTTAAGATGGAGGTCATGTAGAGCGAATGGACAACAATGCTCCGGCTCGCAGGATCTTCGATTCCATCCCAGAGTGTAGACGCAGTCAGGGAAGACTGTAGCACGGTCAAGTGGAGGACGACCTCAACCAACTTGGAGTGCGAAACTGGAGGCAGCTAGCCAAAGACCGAGTTGGCTGGCGAGGCATGTTGGTTGAGGTCCAGGTTCGTCCCGAACTATAGCGCCCCTAAGTAAGTAAGTAATATTAAAATGTTACCCGCGGCTTCGCTCCCGTTGAAAATGCACCACAACAAATAAGCTTCCAGCTTACAGTTATGAGAGTTGAATATCTTCAGGAGCTCAAACCTAGATTTGCATATTTAGTCCATTCGACAGTTCTGAAAAAGTGAGGTTAAGTGGAAAAAGGTCGAAACTAAATGAAACATTGCCATGTTGTTCAAGGATGGTTAATTAGAAGGAAAGGTTCATTAAGTTCCGACCTTTTTCCATCGTAAGGTCGACTGCACTCACTGATTGCACTCACTCACTCGCTTACTGATGCCGGAATTTGGCCCCAGGTCTTCCTCTACTGCGACGTCCTTGGAAATGTATAATAAAGGCCATGAACCTCTCTGTTCGCACGTGAATAACCAAAACTCAGAGAAGCTTGTAATCCTTTATTATTTTTTGTCTAATCTGAGAGTTTATACAACTCGCCGAAGATTCACAAGATTCATAGCATCTTATCTTTAATTTTTATTTTGCAGTGAATGAACTGCTGTCACTTTCAAATAAAAATAAAATAACAAAATCCAATCACGATATACATTTGCATCTACCTAAAGCCTTTCAGATTTGAGGTTAAAAATTCCAAAATGCAAATTCGCCATTTTTCAATCTGTCACCGACTTACAGACAACATAAAAACATCAGGAATATATTCAAATCAATTTGCAATTTGAGTTCCTTTTTAGAATCTTAATAAAATGAAAATAATCAGACAAAAATGGGCACGACTGGGTTGCACATACTTGCTCTTATGTGCCTAATTACATTGGAAAGCAAGATATTTCAGAGAAACAAGTAGCATTTACGTTGAAAATAGCACTTTGAACTTATAAAATCAGTATCAATACCACGATATTTAACGGTTTTTAGTAAAATTAAGTTGGTATGCAGTTTTTTAGATTTTATTAATTTGCAACAGATTTTAAAATATTAAATATTGTTTTTTGATAAATTTTAAAAATCTTGAATTAAAAAAAAATCAAAAATTAATTATAAATAGAAAAAATATATTTATTCAAAACTTTGGTAAGCAGAATTAATTTGGCTACTTTATTGAAATCCATTAAATTAAAAAAAAATAAAATTAAAATTAAAAAACCGTTATATGAAAGGTACCATTAATAGACTTTTCTCGTAAATTTGGTTCTAATCGAATGATAGCAAATACCAACAAGAAATTCCCAAAAATTTTAATCAAAATCGTTGGGGCTGTTTTCGAAAAAAATAAGCTTTTCCTAATTGGAAGGCCTACAACAAATTTCAATTTCCCCTCTGGGGAATGCCAAAAGAATCACACAAACCAAATTTGAATATAATCGCTTAAGCCGTTTAGGCTGCAGCTTGTTATTCATACTGACAGACATTTTTTGTCGATAACTTTTTTAGACTTCTCTATGATCGTAATGCCATGTTTGATTGTTATCTAAATTTTCACGAATCCTAAACTTGCCTTATAGTCCCTGTAATCGCAAGTAAAAAACCACAAATGCACTTTTAGCCAAAAGACAAAGACAATTGTCTTTATTTATTATTATTATTTTTATTGTTTTTTGATAAGATTGTTTACTATTTCAACAACGCGCATCTTGAATCACGAGTTAAATTGTTGATAATTATGTTGATCATGATGATGATGATGACGAGGATGACGTTGATAGTAAAAATAATGCAACTGCAATGTGTAAATAAAAAAATATAAATATAAACAAAAACAAAAAAAATATGTTGTGCAAATAATTTATTGATAGCAACAAAAGAGCGATTTGATGGTTGTTGGTTGATTTTCTTAAAATTAATAAACTTAGGATTATTTGATTTAATTGCAATGATATTGAGACAGACGTGATCATTTGGTCGTTGATGGGACTGTGGGGAAGAAGAAAATATATATTGATTTAAGTCTGGCGCCCAATTTAACTCAACATGGACCTTGAACATGGAATCACGTTGCCCTTACGAAGACGAACTGGAATGTACTAAATAAAATCACACGAGCTGCTGCATTTGCCTAGTTTATAGAAAGTTAAAACCATTCCTTCAAAGCTGTATACATTCCAGGACAATTATTATCGTAGTTCAGATGGCTCCCAGAGTCATCGAATCTAACTCAAAGGCCTCGCTGAAGGTGCCTCATAAAGGCAGTAGGTAACTTTCTTCTAGATCCTTTGCCACAGAGACCCAGCGTTACAAGACCCTAGTAAAACATAATACCATAAAATGGTTATACGGATTCTCGACGTTCACAGGCCGAATTACTGCATTAGTTATCGAGCAATAAGTGACTGAATTATATTTGTTTGGCATTACCTTACCGCTCACTAAATCAACCACTCTATGTCTATACACTGTCCAACAAAGATTGTCAGTACAGGGAATATAGGACGTTTGCATCTTAGTTTCTCTGTAGCACTTTCCATAAGTCTATCGCATACAAAAGCTCTTGCAGCGATGCCGCTGTATGCTAAATAACTTGAGTGAACAAGTACTAGCGTTGCCACCTTTTCGGTCAAATCAAAATAAAAAAAAAACATATTTTAATTTATCTTTTTCCACACCACCATGAATTAAAGATAATAGGTGCGTTTTTTTGGGGTTTTCCAAGTGGGCCTGGATATATATATAGTTATAATAAATTCATTTAGAAATATAAAACAACAAAATCTTTTAAAAAAATATTTAAATAAAAATCAATTATAAATATACTTAACTTTAGTCAGAATCTGACGAGTAGTTGCTACTATATTCTACTATATGTATACGATCCTTAAAGCACATAAAAAGCTTTAATTCTAAAAGTTTTTCTAGAAACTTATTTTTTTTGAAATAAACTTTTCCCACAACCTAAAATTGAGAATAGGCGCGAAAGTGTGCGTATTTCGGAAAGTTATGGTTATTCATGGTCCTTCCGTGAGCTAGGGGGGACACTTGCCCCCTTGCCCTACCCTGCGGGCGCCTATGCCTATAGTATCATTTTTTTTATGTGTTCACTTCAGTCATCGAGCCGATTTTCATTCGATAGAAAAAAGCTCACTGATAGTTACCTTAGCGAAAATGTGTGAACTTGTTGTCGTTATTGGTTAGACATTTCCGCTCAAATTTCATACGTCTTACCTCTTACATTTTTTTAATGAATATAAATCATTTACCATACTTAAATAATTATAAAATGTTCACCTTCTTCTGACGACATCTGTTACCCAATAGAGAAATCAATAAACATACTGTGTAATTGAATATAACTATAATAGTCTGTTCAATGAAAATTGTCACTATTGAGGAAGATAGGACGTTTGCCTCCCAGTCTGGTTGCATTGGCTTGCATATTTCTGTTTCAAGTAAAAGCTGTAACAGGGTTTCCATACTTTTTCATTATGAATTGTGGCAAATCGGAGAGTAATGTGCGTAGGGTTCCCACCTGCTGATTACAATACTATTAATTTAAAAAAAATATAAATTCACTTTTTTATTAAAAACAATTTAAACACAATTTAAACCAATTTTAGTTTTATTTTTATATTAATATTCTATATATTTATATTTATTAATCACAATACTACTTCACTCTAATTAAAAGACAATATCATGTCAAAACATTTTTCCGAATTAATATGATCACGTTCAAGATCAATTTCAAGAAAATAACTTATTTTTACTAAAATAACAAAAGGCAAAAAATGTAACTGCATTTTAACCATTTTCAAATTATTAGTGCTTACCAAAGACAAATACGAACAAATACCCTCTCACACTACTAAATTTGTTCTCCAAAGCTTCAAAACTAAAAGAGCTTTGATAAAAACCAATGAAAAAGCTATATGGTACTGTTTTCAATTGGTAAAGGTAACTCTGTTGGTGGATATGTACTTTTTCAATTCACACAGCCAGGGTAAGTAGAACTGTAGAAGTGAGTGAGTCATCCTTAAATTTGTTATTCATTATTCCATCAACGATAGGTTGTACGAGTTTTTTTTAGAGAAATACATACAATTCATGTACGTTAGTCAGTGGCTTTGTATTTTTTACAGTCGAAGTTTTCTCAATTCGGTGTCGTGACCACTGTTTTGAAAAAAGCTCGCCCTTAAGCCTTGTACTTGTACTTGTACTATTTAATTATATTAGTTAAACTTTACGTGAGACTACGAATGCCATCATCCCAAAGTGGTTACTCGTTTATTCGATCACTGATAGCATTGATGACACTCCTTCAGTCGCTCACTGAAGCCGTTATTCGGCTCCCGGTTAAGAGAGTTAAGTTTCCGTTGTAATTGTAATAAAGCCAACACCATCGAGGAAACCAGAAAAAAGTTTCAGCTGTCTTTTTTCGCACTAGTTCAGTCGCAAGAGTATTGAAATATCCATTTATTCACAAATCCTGTACCGTACAGTCTCCCGCTATAAAGTTTTGAGAGGTGTTTTTGACGCTGACAAAACCACTGCGTAAGCTTTTCCATCTGTTCTATACATCTAGTCTCTTTCCGTCTTGATGGAAAATAGTATAATGTGCAATATGTTCCCAAAAAATGTGAATTTTCGTCATTCCAAGATCGTGGAAACTGATCAACTTTCGGCTTAAAAAATATCTTGAAAATAGAAAGCTTCTTAAAGACCACCAGTTCAGCTTTCGTCAATAGGTCCACTGGTGATCTGTTAGTATTTCTCATAGAAAAGCGGAACTAATCCCTTTTCAGTCTTGAGGAAAGTAGGATAATTGTACTTGATATTCCATTGGATAGAATTTGGCAACCCACCAGCATTTTTTATGGCGTCAGAGATCGAACAATCCAAAACCGATTTTTCCATGGGACAGTAGCAACGTAGCAAAAATTCTCAAAGATTACGATATACACAAATCCGCTGACTCGGATGGTATACCTCCCATTCTCTTGAAGAGATGTTCTTCCACACTGGAGAAACCACAGTGAAAGCTTTTCCATCGCTCCTATTCTTCTGGAATATTTCCTGGAAAACAGCATTTGTACAGCCTGTCCCTAAGAAAGGTGACCCATCCTTCTCCCATCCTCCTCCTCTGCCTACCGACCCTTAGCACTTACGTCCCTTCTCTCTAAGATCATCGAAACGCTGATATACCGTTAACAGCTTAAGGAACATCTTGAAGACCACAAGCTTCTCCATAACCGTCAGTATAGATTTCGCAGTAATCGTTCCACTGGTGATCTGATGGCTTACCTCACCGAATAGTGGAACAAATCGGTGCAGGGAAATAAGTCTCCGGGAACTATGTAACTCGACCAAGGTTTTTTGAGAAATGGACTTAGCTCCCATGTAGGGTAGAAATTTACTTCCAAAAAAGTCGTGTTCTCTTTAAATGTGAAAGATAATCCCATTTCCACCAAGAAGAAATAAAACAAGTCAATTATGCAATTTTATTTTAGGAAAGCTTATACCTTGAAGGGATATAAGACCCAAAATCTAATCACTTAACTGTGAACTAATGCCATATGGTGTATTAAGGTTAATACTGTGTATAAAGAGTGAGATAGGTATGGGAGACCATGCTGCCCCCTGCAACCTCTCTGCCATTTTCGATATTTTCTTTGAATATTTTCTGCATCTTGAGAACCAGCAGTTCATTTCGAAATTCAGTTTACAAGATTCCTTCATTACTTCACCGCCATGTTTCTTTGTCAAGCCATAAAGTATCAATCTCTTTTTCGAATGCCTCTATGAATTGAACGAAAATATACATAATTTTTAACGACACTTTTGTCGCTTTTCTTTGCAATCTTTTGTAGGAACGGTTTGGGATTTTTTGTATCATGTTGGGCATGGTGTGTTCACAGTAACAATTATTTTGTTTTTGTTTTTTAAGGTGATAGTTGCTTAAACTATTTCGTTGCTTAAGATTTACGTTTCATTTAAATTAATTTTAAAACTTAATTTTGAAACTCAGTTTCTAAGTATTAAGCTTTCACAAAATAATTTAAAGCTTCAACCGAAAAGCACGAATGCGATCAATTTTATTCAATTAAAGTGTTTTTCACTTTGTTCACCATGTTGATGTTTTGAAATTGTTTGTCACTGACGTTACTGGAGAATTTTTTTTTTTTTTTTTTAGTGATTGGTTGGTTTGTTTATTTAATTGAAAATTAATGGGTCCTGTCTAATGATGTGTCTTTTGTGTACAAATTTAGAATTATTTACTTCGAAATACGAGATGAATTCTCATGACGATTGTTGTTGAATATTTTGTTGGCAATTTTTATTTCTGGCTAACTGAACATTTTTTCAAATACAAGCACACTTACTTTATTTTTTAAATGTTGTTAATAAAGGGCAGGGTAGCCAACCTATAGATATAGACATGTTTTTTTTAATTATCACTATTCTTGCATATGTTTTCGTATTGTACAGTTATATATTTTTAACGGTTTTTCGTCTTTTTTATTTCAGGTTAGTGAACGCTTTATTCTTAATCAAATGGTTTTAGTTAAAAAGTAAGTTTTATGTTTTTTTTTTAATTTTTTAATTTATTTTAAATGTATACTGTTTATACTCAATGTTAATACTTTTAAAAGTGCAGCATTAAAAAAATATTTAAAAAATTGAAACATTTTGCGCTGAAGGAATGTGAAACGATGTATTTGGTGTAAACTTTTCTCTTATTTGAAAACATCAGCAAGGCTTAAAAGCAGCCACCTTTTTCTAATATTTAAAATTTGTTTTGTTCCCAAACTAAATATTTATCAAGACACTTTGGCAAACTTTAACTACCTTGACAATTCAATAGAAAGTTTATTTATTTTTTCATAGCAATGTATTTGAACTAGAATAAATTCCATATTTTTTGTCAGCCGCTCAAGCATTTTTTTTCGGTCACAAAAAATTTGGGCCAAAACCTTAAGTAATTAAGTAAAGATCGATTTTCGCACTTTTCTTATAATCAGACGATCATGAATAATAAACATTTTATTGTAATCGAGCATTAATTAAGAAGTGATATTTAAAAAAATAAGTAAATAAAAAATATTGTCGGACCGTTATTTGGAGTATTTCTTTAAATAATTATAAGCTTGCCACCTTATTTTTGTTGACACAAAAATTCCCGATACTGCTTTTTGTCTTTTGTGACTTTTTTTGACAAATAAATATATTTCTTCAGAAAATCATTCCCCGAAAAAAGATGTTTTATGAAATAAATATTAAAATGATAAATATTCATAATATGGTTTATGAAACCACATAACGAAATTACACGGTAGATATACGATCTTTGAAATTCTTAGACAGGTTTTGTAAAATTCTGTCCACTATGTTGTTGGATTTTTTTTTTTGAGAGTCGAGGTCAACAAATATTTATTTAATTATTTAAATATTAACTGAGTTTAAGTTTGTTTTTTGATACTGACTTATGTTTTTCAGCTTAAGATAATAGTTTTTTTGTTTATTTCTTTTCTTTACCTGGTTCTGGGTATTATTATGTATTTTAAATTACGCAGCTGCAACACATTTTATTTCAACCAAAACTCTAAACTATGTTTTGGAAAACATTAGTAAGTTTTTTTTTATAATTAACGCGCGCACAAGGGACTATTTGTTTCCCTTTTAATGTAACACACTGCGCGGGCATTAGGGAGATAGGGAGGGGAGAGATAGGAGGTGTCGATTAACATTGGTTTTGAATGTTTGCAGATCAAAATGGCAAGGAAAAATCTCGCCCGATAAACTATTCCAAATTCGTGTTGTTCGGCTAAAAAAAGAATCCCTATATTTCACGTAACATCCGAAATTGGGCTCAAGGGTGAACTGATTAGCATTCCTTGCTAGACGAGTATTATGGGAGAAACTTTTAAGCGGAGGAATGCAGCTGGCTACTTCGAGTGAACATTTTTTATCAAAGAAACGATAAAATAAGGAAAGACATGAAACATTGCGGTGTTCGAGAGGGGCAATTGTTTCAGCGGCAGTTCTATTTCCTATCAATCTAAACGCTCGATTTTGTATTCTATCAAGCAGGTGAAGCGATGTTTGCGAAGCACCTGCCCAGATGTGGGAGTTATACTCAAGTTTAGGGCGTATAAACGGTTTATAAATTTTAGCCAGATCAGAAAGGGAAAAATACTTCTGCTGCACTTAGCAGCATTCTTAGCGATCTCAAGTATATGGTCGTTCCAACGGACCGTTGAACGTTGAACGTTGACACTCTACCAAGTACTGAAAGATTTTCGGTTTCTTCGATGCAAGTGCCATTTATGGACAATGTCATTGGAGGTATGTTTAGCTTTAACGATAGAAGACAGCATTGAGTTTTCGAAGCATTAAACTGCACACGATTTCTATTACCCCATTTGACAATGCTGTATAAATCGGAGTTTAATGAGCTTGACATATGGTACCATTGCAATTGTACGTCCGAAGGCGAAGGACGTGAATTATCGAACGAATATGAAAAGCTGGGGGTAGAGTCGTCAGCAAAACAGTTAAGTGGATTAGAAGTAACAGACAAAAGATCATTAATAAAAATGAGGAAAAGAGTCGGAGACAAAACAGAGCCCTGTGGCACACCAGCATTTATTTTATGGGAATCAGACTTGAATCCGTCCAATACAACTTGTATTGAACGGTCCAGAAGATAGCTTCTAATCCACAGAACAAGAGTATCATCGATCACAAAAGCACGCATTTTCGATAAGAGAGCTTCATGCCAAACTCTATCAAATGTCTTGGAGATATCAAAAGCAATAATCTTACTTTGACCAAAGCGATGTAAAGATTTGTTCCACTGTTCGGTTAGATATGCCATCAGATCACCAGTGGAACGGTTGCTGCGGAAGCCATACTGACGGTCATGGAGAAGTTTTCGATCTTCGAGATATTCCTTAAGCTGGCGGTTAATCAGCGTTTTCATGACCTTAGAAGAAGGGATGTTAGTGCTATGGGTCGGTAGGAGGAGGGGGAGGATGGGTGACCTTTCTTAGGGACAGGCTGGACAAATGCTGTTTTTCATCTTCTACGAAATATTCCAGAAGAGTAGGAGAGATGGATTTGTATCCATCTGGGCCAGCGGATTTTCGATGAAAATTTGGAACCGAAGATGTTGAGGAGTACATGTTCTCTCGTACAATACTTGTAGTTTACTAGTACATGCCCCAGATCTCCTGTTGTTTCTAACGTTCAAAACCAATTTGACAAATTGAAAACAGCTGTGAAACGAAGAAAAGAATAACCATCTTCATCTTTGTCACTTCGTTTTTTTGACTATGTTTTGAATAAATTGACGGTTAACCTCACTTTCGCAATTATTTAAAAAAATTCGTCGTCAACCAGCCGTCACTAAAATCATCAGTATCATTTTCATAAATCATTATTAAAGGCATTCTTCTAATTTAAAAAAAAAAAAAAAAACTATGAACACCAGAATGAATGAAATGACAGCTGCCAAAATACATGTACCTACCTCATAACTCAAAATGAATGGGTTTCTGTGTTCAATGAAGTTAAACGACATTTTAAACGTCGCATCGTGTAACTTAAACAAAGAGTTAAACTCCATTATATGTCTAAACGAGCACTGTGTAACTGACAGTGTTTTTGACAATCTAATGTGGAACGCCAATCGTTTTTTTTTTTATTTTTTTTTGTATTTTATTCTTTATTTAGATATAACAAACTGAATGCTAGAAAAATAATTTAAAAACTAGCTTAACTTTCAACCGAACTAAATTTCTCTCTTAAGTTAATGCCTAGAAATAACAATTTTGTTTTAAAACTAGCGGGATTTATTTTTTACCCAGAAAGAAAAACAAAACTGGAAATCTGATATTATTTTTAACGAAGCGTCAAAAAATATTTTGTAATATATCACAACGAGGCCTTTTTCTGTTTTCTATTCTCTCTTTCTTTCTTTCGTCTCTATGTTTGTAACAATGTCTTCCTATGTTTTATTGTTTTGTATTGTATGAGCCGATGGCCTCAGTTAGTGTACAAACAGAGTGATTTTGAGACGCAGAGCAAGAGCAAAGAGCAAAGCGGAGAAATCAAACACGTGGATAGCACACAGAGTGCAGCCTGCAGCGTCGTTCGAAGATGAAGCAAAGAGTCAACAAGGGAGCAAATATATTTAAATAGAAAAGAATGAACTCTTCCTTGTTTACTTCTCATTTGCTTTTGCTCCTTGCTTCTCACCATAGAGTAAAAATAAAATATTATAAAGAGTAAAATGTTTCGTACGTTCCATCCTCCAACACCCTCAATTTTTGTTGTCTTTTTTGTATATCATTCATTGTTTTTTTTTTCAAGCATTGTGTTTTACTCATACTTATGCGGAAAGTTAAATGATATGACTGTTCAGCACAAATACTTATCCGAAAAGGTCAATTAGATGACAGTTCAGTTTGTAGGCATTGTCAAAAGAAGGCAGTAGATTTCTCTCTTTATAATATTGGTACTCTATGCTCCTCACTCTGGCTAGGCCCAGGCTTCATCCTTGCTCCCCTCTCTTTGGGTCTCCAGATAATTTATTTAAAAATAAAAAAAACTATAATTGTTTTTTAATTCACGAATTGAAAAGAGCGTCTAGGATCTGAGATTAGATTGAACTGCATTCTCTTTAGTGCATAACTCTTGAATGTCAATAAATTGGTTTATTTACAAAGTACTTCCCGTCCATAGCTGAAACATTTGAAACCCTGAAATCATATCACAATAATTATTTTATTGGCTTAACCTATTAAAATATAACGAAAACAATATTTCGTTTATTTTCTTTTTGTTAATCTTATTTAAACCAACAATACTATGGACACCATCATCGACGCTATTATCTGTTTACTCCTACAACTTTTGTGAATGTATTTGTACAAACAAACACGAAACAAAATGTATTTCAAGGTCCAAACTTATTAAAAAAAAAAAAAGATAAACAAATTTGTCTACAAAATATATAATTTTAAATTGACTTTTTTAAAAGATTCGGCATGTTGTATGGTCAAAAGTTTGCTTCACATATTTCCTGATCTATTTAAAGGTTATACACAGTCTAAGTATCTTTAAAATATTTTTATTATTTAAAGGTTACGAAACACCAAACAAAAAAAGTTATTATTTACCTGGAGTGATGTTTGTTCGAATTGTATTGTCTAATAACATCTCTGAGTAGCGTGTTAGCACCGGTAACGGAATTCAAGTGGAGCATTGCCAGTTGTTTTTTTTTATTAGATATTTTTAATTGTTAAGTAATGTTATTTAAGAATGCTTTTCTTCAAATGTTTTATCCATTCATTCATTAAGTAGTATAATAAAGGCAGCGGTGTTTATGTTTACTTCTTTTAAGGCTCAATGTTCTTGGATGTGACTGCCATGTTTTTAAATAAAAGCTTGTTTTTTGATAATAATTGGTAACTGAATTTGGTAATTATGTAAATGCATTTTTTTTTAATATGCAACTCAAATGCTAATGTAAGGATTGAAGCTTTTTAACTACTAAGAACTATTTTATAAATTTTGCCTGACTTACAAATACACAATTACACGTCTGCTTTCCGCCGCTGTCCGGATAAAAGAGAAAATACAAATGGAAACACAATGGCTACCGTCACAATTATTTTAGCTTTGTCCGTCGAAAGTTTCATGTTGAAATTTTGATTGATTTGCAAAAGTGTTCCCATCTTAAGAATTTGTGAAGTCTCACTGATTATCCTTAATTTATTGGCAAAACTATTTCATAGCAGAATAATGTGAAAAGTTTTTACGCTGGCAACTCTGTTTTAGAACCAACGTCAAATTAATCGAAAACAATGTAAATTCTTAGGCTTACGTTACAAACTTTCATTCTCGAACATAACGTCATAACAGGTCAACTTAGATGTTTGCGTTGTTAATGTGCACGAATTTTTGGCGCACCGCTTATAACTCTCAGCATTACAATGTCCCACCTCTCACCTCTCGCGACAAATTATGTATAACAGATACATAGAATCAATAAAGTGAATTTCATTTAGAATGAGTCTCACACAAATTTGCTCTCGTTCAATACTTCAATACTTAGGACTTAGCTTAGGCGTTCGGTTTTCCAGCGGATGTGTCTACATAAATATGTATGTGTGTATTCATATACTATTTACAAACTGCTTGTCATTTTCATTCTCATACGCGGGGAATACAGCTTAAGAAAGTAAACAAGTAATGACGATTTTTGGACTCGCGTTTGCCATGATCACACAGGGATGTCATGTGTTCTTATCAAAGAAAATGTATAACAATAATGATCAGTGTATGGGTTTTTGGTTCTTTTTTCTCTTAAAAATCTCACGACCTTAGATACAAATAAATTTTTATTTGCGTTATCATAATAAAAGCTTTTTTTTCTTTTTACCGAGGAAAAAGTATGATATTTTATGTTTCTGAGCTTTCAACAATTAGTTTAATAATAAGATAGTACGAAACAATGTAGCATTTTATTGAATGTATGAACAAATTGTATGCATAAATCTTTTGAATTGTTTTTAATAGGTAACAACGTTAATGATAACAATTATAGAGACGATGATGCTTTTTTTGCATTATTTAACTGGATATTTAGATCACACAACTGAAAAGAAATTATTTAACATTATGAATCATTACCAGAAGGCATTGAACTGAATGTAATTAAAAAAAGATTAACTTAAAAACTAGATAATTTTTCGGGGATCATTGCTTTTTTATTTTATTTAAAATGTAAAATTTACAAAGGAAGAATAACCTCGATTATTTTTTAAATAAGATTTTGCAAACCTTGCAATAGATTGGGTGTTAAATAGACTACAAAAATGAACATAATTGTTATACAGTTACCCGTTACAAGATACAGGTAATTCATTCAACTGCGTTTATGATGGTACCAAATTTTTACATGACCAAAGTTACGGCAAATTATATTCTGCAATGTCCCAAAGGCAGTAAAATGTTTTGGTAATTTGTAAAAAATATTAAAAACTTCAACATATTCGGTTCAAATATCCATCGTCAATGATAAACCAAGTTGCCTCACAGCAACGTTACCCCTCCCGTAGTTGAGAATAGTTTTACCACGATATCTAGAAAGCAATAATCCAGAAAGCAAACATTTCGAAAGAACAAATCTCGAAAACAAAAATCTAGATTTGAAAAAATCTCGAAAAAAACCTAATTAAAAAAAATGTAAAATAAATAAATTAATAATTAATAAATTAATTCCAGATTATTTTTGATTACCTTAACATGTTAAATAAAATTCTCGTTCAAAATACACCCAATATGGTTATTCCAGAAAGCGAAGCGGATCGTATTGAAAGCGATACCTCAATTTCGACCGTCTTCGCTTTTAGGTATTCTCAAATGCGAATGGGGCGAAAATGATCATTCCAATTTTCCCACTTCCATTTCCACTTTTTCCACTCTCTCTCTCAATTTTTCCATGCTCATTTCCAATTATTTTTCCAAATCTCCATAATATTTTCCAAGCATTTGACAGCTGTTTATCGTTATTTACAATTGTTTATATCCTTTATTAGAGTTTATTGTTGATATTTGAAATTTGTTCATTTTATAATAAAACATAACTAAATAGATTCAAAAAGTGTGTTTTTAATGCCGAAAATGAAGTAAGAAGGCAAGAAAATGTTAAAGTATACGCAGAGATTCTCCGCTCGATATCCCTAACAAATAGTGCGTGCTGTGCTGAGTGAATATTTAAAGTTACCACTCACTGTCAAAGGAAGTCACGGTAGCTCCTTAAGTCCCATATTGAAACTGGCCGCTTCCCTTAGATTGCTAGATCTATCTATCTTGAGAATGTTTTTTTTTCATCGAACAGATTTTTTTTTGAACCTTTGAATACAAGCTGTATTAGACGGTTTCAAGTCTGATTCTCACAAAAAAAGCTGGTGTGCCCCAGGGCTACGTTTTGTCTCCGACTCTTTTCCAAATGTGTATTAATGATCTCCTGTCTGGTACTTTTAATCCGTTAAAGAGTTTTTATTTTCATATTCTTTTGGTGATTAGCGTTCGTGGCCTTCGGACGTGCAATCCCATCGGTAACGTATGTTAAGTTCATTAAACTTCGAATTACACAGCCTGGTCAAATGGGATAACAGGAATCATGTGGAGTTTAATGCTTCAAAAACTAAATGCTGTCTTCTGTCGTTAAAGTTTAAAATACCCTCATGCCATGAAGAAACCGAAAACTTCCAATACTTGGTATGTATGTATGTCAACGACGACAGAGCGATACAATTAAAAGGAAATACTGTCTTTTGCCCTTTCCGACGCAATGTTTCATGTCTCCTCGTTTTATCGTTTCTTTCATAAAAAAATGCTCACTCGATGTAGCAGGAATTTCAAACTTACCATGCAATATGGAAATTCTTTTTTTAGCCGAACAATACGAATTTAAAATGGTCTAACCGGCGCGGCGAGGGAAAACCCTTGACATTTCAATTTGAAAGCATTCAAAACCAATGTTAATCGATACCTGTCCAACCCTCCCTTATTTCCTCATGCAGTGTGTTTGATCATTAAAAGGGAAACTTATAAACTGATAATCCTTTGTGCGGTTGCTTATTATAAAAAATAAACATCAGCTATCTGCCCGATGACAAACACAATTTTTTATTTTTTTTTCATTATATATACCGTGTATAGTTATTTAAATTCAGATGCATCTTGTAAAAAACCGTTATTTTGATATTACAAACAGACATTTGCAGTTTATAAATGTGCATTGACATTATTCTGTCGAATTTGTTTTTCGAAACATATTTTTATTCCTTAACCCTAAATAGATAATCTGCGTCAATTTGGCTCAATTTTTTTCCATTTGTGTGAAATGCCTTAAATGATTATCTTTTTTCATAAAAAAAGATAAAAAGTAACAGTTACAAAATTAAAAAATATTTTATTTCAAAAACTGTATGCCATCCCTGGTTGCTTTAGGCTCATCTCATTTTAATTCAATTACAATGACACATTTATATAGACATGTATCTCAACAAAATCACTTATAACTTGCTTTTGTTTGTGATTCTTATCGCTCACTGTTATTGATCTGTATTATCGATGTGTGAATACGAACTGATTGTCATCGCGTCATGATCGAGGCACAAGTGCCGAAGCACATTCTTTTCTTTAGTGCGTAAACGCATGTCTCCTTGTTTTCTTTCTTAAACTTACATACGTAAATGTTCTATACTCTCTTTCTCTATCCCTTACATTATATGTCTTGTTTTGTTTGTTGAGTTAATGTTGTATGTGTATTTTATTTAAATTTGTTATCATCAGTTTAATCACAGAGGCCGCACAAACAACAACAGAAGTGCGCACGAATATAAGTTTTGTTAGACACCAACCATTCACCATCCTCATCATCATCCAAATCAAAGTCATCTGTTCGAGAGAACCAGAGAGTGATGAACGAAATTGTGGCCGTGGCGTGAATAATGTTTGTGTGTCTGTTTCTATCTAACAAGTGCTTCTGTTCAATAGAAACCGTTTTTTTTTTCTCTTTTCTCTATCGTAGAGCTACTAAACTACTCTGTGTGTTCTTCTCATTAATTTAATCAACTAATTCAACAAAATCACCAATAGCGCCGCGTCGTGAACAGAAACACAAGTGGTAGTTAGCATTTGTTGCTGCAGCCGTAGAGGGTTGCTGTGGGGAAAAAGTTTTTGGAGTTGGAGCGTGCTTAGTCGCGAGCAAAAGTGTGAGTTTACACTCTGTCAGAAAAAGCTCTCCCCAAAAATATTCAGTTCATCGATCTCAGCCTCAACGATCGGAAGAAAAGAAAAAAAAAACGAAAGAAAGGAACAACATCGAAGTTGGAACGTGCGTCGTCGTTTTTTTCAAAACGCGAATTGTTATAACATACTGTGGGAGGAGGTGTTAAAAAAAATTCTAAAACCTTCTATCGCTTATCAAATTTTGCATTTATGCGGATAACAAAAGGCTCATTACTGCACTCTGCATTATAGACCTCCGTTTAAAGAGCCTGTCCGTCTAAGTTGCTCTGTTATTTTCGACAAAGCAGTAACCCCAAACGGATTCTATTCGGAAGCTTGGTAGTCAGTTGTAAATTTCGTTAATTTTATGTACAAAAATCAAAAGACACACAAATTTGTAAGAAAAATATCTTACAAAAAAGAAAAGTTATCTAATCGTTGTGATTCTTCTCGGTGATATTGTTTAAATATTTGAAGTTCCTTTAAAAGTCGCTTCATATAGTGATTTATAAAAAAAAACACTTATGTATATTTTAATTATTTCCAAGTATCTTGTGATTTTATTGTAAGAAATAAAATTAGTTGAGTTTTACTAACCAAAAATACAAAAAAAAAATTGTATTTCAGTTTTGAAAACAAAATCATAAAATAAGAATCAGTGTACCTACAGAATTTTAAACAAAAGAATGTTTATTCTGTCTGGTTGAGATACAAAAATAAAAAAAATAAAATAATTAATGCCAACAAGCATCCCCTGTCTCGTTTTTTTTAAAATAATTTCGCGCTCTAAATTGTGTGATTTGAATTTCGAATGTTTTGCTTTGAAAATTGCTGCCATTTTCTGCTAAACATAAATAGTTTTCTTTAAAAGTGTATTGAAATTAGTAAAAAAAAAAATTAAGAATGAGATTCGCCTGCAATCAATATAACTACTATGAATCCGGGTATCGGATTCCATCGAAACATCACAATGCATCCTATCTGCATCATAAAAATAATTTTGGTAAGATTAAACCATTAAAACCAAAGACATTTGTGTTTGTTTTGATTTTTTTAGAATTTTTGAAATATTTATTTTGTTTTTGTCATTTTGTTCTTACATTTGTGGTGGAGTCCTTTTTTTGTAAAGAGTGCGTTGCATTTTGTTTATTTCTTTTATTTTTGTTTGAAAATGCTACCTACTTTGTTATCTTAAATTTTTAAATTGATCCATTAAAAGTATCGAGCATTAATATCTTGTCTTAAAATATTTTTCTTTTCTGCTTTTAAACGACGATTATCATGATTTAGACTAGGACTTTGCGTTTTTAATAATTTGTTAAAGATCCATCATCAGGTTGTACTGTATTATCCAATTTGATAATATATACAGTACAACTCAATTATTCACCCAATAAAAAAAAGAAATTTAATGAATATAAATATTAACTATTTGATTTAACTTATTTATTTGTTTTTACAATTAAAATAAATGTTGATTTGAAATCAACACAAAAACAGGGATTTTTTAAGTCGGGATTTTTGAGTCGGGATATTGTTCCCAACCGGTTAAAATACCAGGAATATTCTACCCCATCAATGAATGATAAAACATTTTTCTATCAAAATTGTTTAAAGATATAAAAAAAAAAATAAATCCACTTAGTGTTAATTTATCATTATGAGATCTTGTTTATGTAAAATGAGATAAACTAACAAATTTTGTAATCAAACTTAGTTATTTTAAATTAAAAAAGTGATTTTCCACTAAGTTGCTAAAGAAAATTTTAAGATTTTTTCTGATTCTTCCTGGTTCGCATTAAAATTAAGATTAGGAATTTTTGAAGCACATTTTCTTTCGAATTTTTTGTTTTGCTTTCTCTCATACGGTTACTTCAAAATGAAAAAAAAAATGTTAAGGCGACAGCAATTTAAATGAGCTGCGGCCCAGTGACTTATATTCTCAACCAATCTTGTGTGTGGTGTGAATCTTCAGGAGCGGATTGGACCTACAATTTATCACCGAATCCGAACTTGAAGGATTTGCCATTTATTCGATCAGAAAACAGTGAATCTAATGAAATTAGAACTTGCTTCAAAAAAAATGTTGGGATTTTTTTATAGACTTTAATATTTCGTGAATGCAAGGAGTAACTACCAAAACATTTCATTTGTTTTTCCCTCCGTGGCGTCGGTGTCGTCCGCAATAATGCTTATCGACCAGTGACTCAATATGTCATTGTTATTTTGACATTCAACAGAGAACTATAGGCGGGTAGATGTTGAGAATGTCAATCGTGGCGTCCGCCTCACCAAGATTTTTTCGAAAAAGTAGGGACCAATAATATCGCCGCCGGCCCCGCGCCGTCACGTTTGCTGAAAATCCATAATAAACGTTAACTTTTTGGAAATGCATTGTCACCTGTCGAATTAATCTCTATATATGAATATAAAAATGGATATATGTATGTATGTATGTATGTCCGGTATGAACTTCTAAACCGCACAACGGATTTTTATGAAATTTTCAGAGATGGTTCCTGTGAAGGTTTGGCTGACCCACACGGTGTTGCTCGGTTATTACATACATTTGCTCGATCCTGAATATAGCGCAAATTATCGGTTCCAACCGCAATTAAACACCATATATAAAAATGTATGTACGTATGTCCGGTATGGACCCCTAAACCGCCCAACGGATTTTTATAAAATTCTTAGGGTAAATAAATGTTGTCCAGGGATTGATATGAAGGTTTTTGTGCAGCTAGCATTAAGGTAAAATGAAGAAATTTAATTTCAAATTTCACATTAAATACATGTCTTTTCTTGAGCGTAGCAACATGCGCCGTTTATAATACTGCTTTAATAAAATCCCGTCTCTGCAAAGCCCGTTTTTTAAATCCCGTTTAATCTGGCTTAGTCCGTTTCGTTGTTAGATAAATATAATGCTGAAGCATATGGCATCGAAGATTGAAAGTATTAGTTGGACGCAAAAGTGTAGGTTTGTATAAACTCATTGAAGATTTGAGCAAAGAAAAAAATGAAGAAGAAAAGTTTTTCAAAAAATTTAATGTTTTAAAATCGAGAGCAATATCAAAAATTATGAAAATTAAAAAAGCAATAAATAAAAGGGTTGTCAAAATTTGCCAGAAAATATGCTCTTTTTTGATACCCGTTTTTTTTACTATGTTTTATGTTCTTTATTTCTTTCTTTATTGTTTTCGTTAATTAATAAAAAATTCTTGATCAAATATTTGTTTGCTTTTTTTCTCTTTTCTTACGACTTGATGCCCATGAACATTGATTATGTCCTTTAGACATTATGTCACCCACCATCCCGAGCATTCGGCCGCAGATTTAATTCCGTTTTTCGAATCAACACATTTTAAAATAAAACACCTTGACGCAAAATTTTAAACATCATTCATTTTAGCAATAAAACCGACTCTAGTTAAAGAAGTTCTTTAGATGCGGGCCCTTGTTTAACATTTTCTCAATTTTAAACAAGATAAACAACCCTGACAACTAGTGTGGTGTGTAGTTACGTATCGTAATGTAAACAATTTTTTCCAGGACGTCAATTCCCGATCTGTGAAAATATGAAATGATAAAAACTTATCATAAAGCGTTGGAAGTGCTTTTAATCAATATTTAATTAAACATTAACAAAAGTCGTAAAAGAATAAAAAAAATAATATAATTAATTAAATAAACAAAAAAAGAATGGAAATTGCCGTAGAATGAATCGGTCCGCCATCATTTGCCTTCGCCATACATCGTTGCTTGATCTCAAAACTGCGGGGCTCTTCATGGGATGTTTTGGTTGTGAAAAGTAATTCACCATTTGAAAAGTTTTTGACGCTTGTTTTTCTTTTTTCATACATCTAGGATCGAAATTAACTTCAAAACGTCAAACAAATTACCATTTCACAGTTTAACAGATTGGGAATCGACCCCAACAAGGCTTACTATTGACAGAATAAGACACTTATTTTTTTTGGTACAAAATTACAAAATGTCTGGTTAAAGTATACTTTAAAAAGATAAACAAGTGGTTTGCTTGTTTTAAGGTTAGACAAGTTGTTTAAGGTTAAAGTATACTTTATGTCGTTTAAAATTAACATAGAGCCGACCTTCGTTTTATATTTTGTTTTTAGAGCCGACGCCCATTTTAAAATTGATTTAAAGTAGGTTTTAATTGTTTAAAATGTTGCGCCCTTGTGTTAATTCGAAAAGCGGCATTATAAAAACAGAAATTTAAAATAACGGGATTCTTAAGGCGGGCCTAAAAAAAAATAGGGGCCAAATTACGGCTTCAGTGAGCGAGTGAGTGAGTGCTATCAGTGATCGAACGCACGAGTAACCACTTTGGGATAATGGAATTCGTAGTCCAACGTATCGTTTAACTATTATAAATTATACTAGTTATATTCAACTTTATGGTGTATTTATTGATTTCTCTATTGGCTAACAGGTGTCTTTAGGATAAATTTTGTCTTCGATAAATGATTCAGAAGATAGTAAACATTTTCCAACTAATTCAATATGAAAAATGATTCATATTCATCAAACGATGGTAATATTTATGAAATTTTGAGAAAAAAATGTCTAACAAACAACGACAACACACTAAAGTTCATATATTTTCGTTAAGGGACCCATCAGTGAGCACTTTATCTATCAAATGAAAATCTGCTGAAGTAAAAATGTCAAAAAAAGAAAATGGTACTAGAATTCTATATAACGTAAGCGGTAATGCCAAACACATATAATTCAGTCACTTATTGCTCGATAAGTGATGCGGTAATTCGGCCCAGGATTCTCAAAAAAAAGGGCCCCCGTACCCAACTTTCTTGAATCCTCTCTCTGGGCAACCGACCGGTCAAGTGTTTTGGTTCAAGCTATGTATTGTTTTTTTGCAGCCGCCATTTGTTGTGTTCAACAAAAAAAAATTTTTATTTTTTTTTTAAATTTGTTCGATTTGACAAACTTTTGCTTCCACTGGAATTTTGGCGAAATCTTACATTTCGAGATCGCAAATTGTATGGATAGATTTTAAATTTGATGCTATATTCCCACCAAAACAATTTTGGCCGAGATCTGAAGTTTCGAATAAAATCTCCGCATTTTCCCATACGTTTTTGGGATTTTAAAATGTAAAATTTTGCAGAATTCCTCAAAAGACATCTTATTTGTAATGAAAATTATTTTTAGTTCAACAATCAATGTTTGTTGTTGTGTTTTAAATGCTAACCTTAAATTTTTTTGTTCACTTTTGTTGAACAAACAAGTTTATGTAGCTTTCCGTAATAAAGAAATTCTTACGTTTGACAGCTCTCACATTTGACAGTTAAGTGCTCAAATTGTTTATAATTAAATTTCTGATTTCTCTAAGTGTTCTACGCTCAGAACTTTACTCTATTCGTGTCTATGCTCTGTGAATTAAAAAAGGCAAAAATTAAGATATCCTTTCAATTGTCACTTTTTTTTAAATTTTATAATAATATTTTTATAATAATATTTTTAACAAAGTGTCTGTAAGGCACATTGCCTTTAAGAATGCAACATGATGTTGCACGACACCAGTTAGAAGAGTTAGAAATATAAGAAAGAATTTTTTTTCAGCGCAGTAGATCGAGAATTAGGTGACTATTTTCTCATTTTAAAACTCACGGGCGGCTCTAGCTTGCACCTGAGTATCGAACCGACGACCTCCGGGTCAGAAGTAAATATCTTATCTACTGCACCAATGCCGCCCGCAAATTTTGACCTGTGAAATCTTCAAATTCGTGTCGACGCCATTTTGAAATTTCTTGCTCGAAATCCGAGATTTTAATAAATCTTATATACATATATTACTTAGCGAGAAATGAGAATCGCTGAAGATAATTTTGCGATGGAAATCAGGATAGGTTTTCAGCTTCTCAAACGGTGATTTGAGAAAATTCGGTCGTTTTATTCTCATTATTTCTTGCCGGAAACATAATGCACCGACATCTTTAATCAGGTCTGTTCGACAACCAAATCTTCGAGACGAGAGTGTTAAGGCCAACAGGCTTCTTAATTTCGATATTGAATTGTTCGATTATTTACTCAACCATGATTAAATGATATACATTTATTGACAATCATTATTAGAGAATCCATGAAATGTATTAGGTTGCGTTCAAAATCAACAGATTGCAGTATAGGTACTGACATTGTGTACTTTTTGGCATTATTTTCTATCTTATAGTTTGTAACTAATTTGTAAAAATTTGTTCTTCAAAAAAAAAAAAAAAACATTTAGATCATATTATTAAAGAAAACGAATATAGATCCGGCAATTCCGCCATCTGTAAAAAAATCATTGTAAACCTCAATTATCATTTCAAATTCAAAATTAAATATGACATTTATTACATATAAATATACATGTGTTATATTTAGCCAGTTTACATTCCATAATATTTCGGTTGATGAAGCTGAAACATTTATGTGAACACAATTTCACAGCAAACTCCAAAAAAAAACTCTGTATCTCTTTCATTCTAACAGAGTTCTCTTTGACAAACTAAAATGAAGAAAGAAAATCCAAAAAAATTTTGGATTAATTTTTTGACAGCAAAGTTGAGAAACGCAGATCTTTGAGGGCTTAGAAACGTGAACTGGCTAATTATTATATGATTATCCCAAAAAAAAAAACAGAAAGATATCTAACCCAATAGGCGATTTTCTTGTTAAACACCGAGCGGGGCACTGAGCTGTCAAAAAAAGAACTGTGTTTCTTTTTTAACTCGGAACTCTCTGAGCGGTCAACTTGTGTTTCTTTTTCAGCTCAGAGCTCGATCGGGACTCGCTCTAAAAGCTCGCTAAAAAATAACAGAGCAGAGTGCGGCTAACTTCATTGGTTTTTTTTGTGAAAAAATGGCATGATGACAGTCCCATAATACACAGAAATACAAGGTATGCTCAGTAAACGCATACAAATCGCCATCTTGATATTTTATGACGTCACATTCTTCTTTTATTATTATTTTATTTATTAAGTGAAGATTATTTTTTAAGACTGAAGGTTTAAACAATTTTTTTTATGATTATAAGAACAATAAACATAAAAAACAATAACAAAATCGGCAAATTAATACATTTATTTACACTCTCTAAGAACAAAATTCAGAAGAATGTGACGTCACACGCATAATCAGCCAAAATGAGCATACCTTGTACTTTTTTACTTTTAATTGATTTTTATTTTCACTTTTACTTATATCTGCTTAAATGCTAGACAAAAATCTTAAAACTAGCTAAAAATATCATCTTAATTAAATTACTGGCCCTATGCGGGCGCTCTAAATTATTTTCTAACTCTATTTTTTGGCTTAAAAATAGCTTAAGTTTATCTTTTATATAAAGGGTTTTATTTTTCACCCAGAAAATGAAAAAAAAACTGGGGTATCTTATCAATTTCTTAATCTACTTCTTAAAAACTTACTTAAAATAAACTAAATAAACTTAAAATAACTTAAAATAAACCTAAAATACTTAAATCTAGAACAGCCACAGCAAGCTTTTTTGAATTTTTTATTGGATTTATTTTTTTTTTTGTGCCGCCGCAACTGCCCTACCTAACTTAAAGATACCATAGATAAATGTAGTCGGCCATAGGCGATATTTTGTTTTTGCCGACTGAAATATCGGTTTTTAACTGAGCCACCAGAATTGGTGGACCTGATCACGGGCTTCCTTCCGATCCCGGTCGGGCACGGCCCTATTGAAACGGAAGCGCTCTGCTTCGCTCCCAGCGACTATGTCTCGGTCGTAGAGGAGCCGCCTATCGACTGTTCTGCGGCCGATGTGGTAGATCAACGGAATCGCCGATCTATCCTGAATCAGCCCTCGACTATCAAGGTATAGGAAAGCCTCGGGCGGGATAAAACCACTCGAACGTGTGCTTTCAAAAAATTCATCTTGGGGGGAGTAAGCCCCGAGGATTTGTTTGCAATGTGTCCGCGAATGAGCTTAATTAAAAAGTTATCTATCCTGTTTGTATTGGCCCCGTTGTATAGGACCTCGTTGGAATAATAAGCATACCTTGTATTTCTGTGTATCATGGACAGTTCAGTGCTCAATTGTGTTTCTTTAATAGACCTGAGCGCTCAGGTCACGCTCGATTCGGATTGAGCTCTATTCGCTCTGTGCCCCGCTCGGGGCTAAAAAAGAAAAACGCCGTATGTGTTATTACATGAGAGTAATTAGCGAACTGTCAAATTCCACCCAAATAAATAATTTTGTTTTGATGAATGTTGCGTGTTTTTGAATGGCAAACTTGCCTAAAACTTCATATAACCAAATATTTTGAAAAAAAAACGTGTTTGATTAAAACCAAATCTCTTCAACACAAAAAAATTAACACTGAATAAATGGCAATAGTTATTTAAAGCTAGATGAATAGCAAGCAGTTTATTGGGAATAAAAATACGTCAAGTCGTCAGATTAAATTTGAAGTAGCACCAAATAGATAAACTTTGCTTAGGGCCCCAATTCTTAATGTAAAAATGGTTAACAGAGCTAAATATAATATCAACAAATGTTTTTTTTTTACATTTTTCTTACAAAATAAAACTAATACATTTAAGGTTCGTAGCAGTAATTTATGTTTCACACTTAGAAAACGAAGAATCTTTTAAGATCTATGTATGTGAAGAACAACTAAATAAATAATTATTTTGTTTACGATGACAGTGCATATTATTGATGTGTCACGAATTGTTCAGCTATAAATAAAACATCCTAAGATCTAGTAAATTATTTATTTATACATTGCCAATTACGCTAAATAAGTAGAAAACATTTAAACTATTAAACTTGAGTAAACCAAATAGGTGATCATTTCTAAAGATTAGTATTTTTTTTTAAGAAGAATGTGATCATGCCTAGTTTTCATAATAATTTATATAAGTAATGAAAATTAACTTTACGCTAACAATCATTGTAGATATTAAATAAAATTTTGCTAAGACAAGGATTGTAAATATGAAATGGAAATAAATAAATTTTAAATCTTAAATAATGTGATACTAAATAGCAATTGATGCTATGACGATAAGAGTATTGATTCTGTTACTGATACCCGCCTGAAAAAAAATTAAAGCATTCTGATCTCATTTTGTCATTTTGAATGTCAAATTAAATAAAAGAAAAGTTATTCCGATTGTCAAAAATCAATATGAATATTGATAGGTTTTAAAATGCATCAATTGATTGATAAATCGGTATAATGAATCCAATTTGAGAAACGTTTGATTATTTTTATTATTATTATTATTTATTAACCACGACATAAATTAAACATGATTAAATTCTTAAAAACTACAGCACTAGCTACAAGGCTTTTGGCTGGGGTAACAAGCTTATTTGCTCGCACTTTCCTCGGATCCCCGACTCCTCCCCTTTTTATAGGAATATTTTAACAATTATTAAATAAATTTGTCTAGTCCCAGGTATTGTAATATATTATATGTATCTTTAATATTATTTGATGATGGGTTAGATAAGAGCTTGATGATTTTTTCTTTGTTTAATCTTTCACGAGCATTTTTAATTTTCTTAGATTCTGTTAGTGGTTAGTAAACTATTTGTTTGACATAGGTGACAGATGGGTTGGGGTTCGTTTCTGAGCAGGTAGCTATGGGTTAACCATGTGTGTCCTAGTCGGAGTCGCAAGAAGGATCTATTCATGTTGACTGAAGTGTCTGCAGGATAAGTTGCTGGTGAGCCTACTGGGTTGATTCTAGTGTACTGATGGTTGTACTTCAGGCTTCTTTCGTTTTCATGCGAGAGTTGTTTGTCCTTAGTTTGTCTAAGTCTTTTTTTGAAGGACGGTAATGGATTATGTCGGCGTTGGTATTTGTGGATATAGCCTTTGCCTCTTTGTCAGCTTTATCATTACCTTCAATATTTGTATGTCCTGGGATCCAAATGATTTTTAATTTGTCTTTATGTGATATAATGTTATCCCGAATATTATTTATCATGGGTGTTCGTCGTTTAATATTTCTTATTGCTTGTAGTGTCGATAAGCTCTCTGTGAGAATTATTGTTTTTTCTCTTTGATGATATTGCTATCTTTGTAGCTTCTAGTATGGCCAGCGCTTCTGTTGAGAAGACAGAAAAATATGTTGGAACTCTAACAGCAGATTTAACCTCTCCGTAGCTGTTGACGACTGCGAAACCGGAGCCTTCACAGCTCTTGGAACCTTCGGAGTATAGTGTATTTCAGGTGTTGTCAGGGTAGTTGTTTAGAAGTTCCATGAAAAGTTGGAAATATTTTTCATTCGGTGAAGAAGATTTCATCTCATCTGTTACATCTCAATTTTGTTCTATTCAGAGATTCCATTTATTAATATTTAAAAATGTCTGTTCGATTTGACAAACTAATATTTCCAATATGTTGTTCTTTAATATAGCGAGGTAAGGAGTTCCAAAAACGTACCGAGTTTACGAAAAATTGGCGTTCAGATGTTAAGAATGTGCATCGAGGATGAATTAAATGATGAGATCGATCTGAGGTAGCAATACTTATTTTATCGAAACAGTATTGTGGTTGGTGTGTTAACGATATATTAGAGAGCATGATCAAACAGCGGAACCTAAGATAATTTTCAAAAGACATATCTGAAATCGCCCAAATCGGAAGATTGTTGCTGGCACAAAAAGTAAACAGAACTTATTCGAACAAACTAGTTCTTTGCTGACTTAGTTAGAAGACCAACAATAAATTACTGAAAAACCAGATGTATTGGCCAACAACTTTAGCAAAATATATATTTTTGTCTGCCCTTTCGATTATAGAGCAAGACAAAACGAGAACCTGCATTTTTTTTGTAATAAATAGTTAATGGTACGTGATCATTTGAACATTGCATTCTTACTGTATGTCCATCAAACTGTATGTATATTGTGACTAGCTGAGTGATTGAAATAACTATAGTTACTGCTTACAACGTCAACTATCTGCGTGTAAAAGTCCCGTCAAAACCTGGGCATAAATACGAATTTAAAAAAAAAAAAAGAAAAAAAAAAAAGAACTTGAGCGCCACCTAGGAGTTATTCAAATAGCCTTATAATATCAGCTACCTGCCTGTGGAAGTCCCGTCAAAAACGGTCCATAAATAAGAATTTTCGAAGAAAATCAATCCCAGTGTCACCTAGTGGATAATTTAAATATCCTATGTTACTTCCTACAACATCAGCAATTTGCCAGTGAAAGTCCCGTCGAAATTGCTACAGTCGTTCCCACGATTAGCCAGAACAAACAGACATAAAGACAGGCAAACAGACAAAAATTTTTAAAATTGTGTTTTTGTTACTGTGTATAACTTCCATATGCATCCATTTCGGTTTTTAAGAAAATCAGTTGGAGCCAAATGTAGATTTATATTACATTGTGATATATTTAAAATAGTCTTGGAACAGAACTGTGTTGGAACTTGGAAGTTCTTATAATATAACGAGAAATGAAATACAAACACAAATTTGTAGCTGATTGCAGCATAGGCGAGAGTGGGACAAGAAAACTCACTAGATAAAAAAAAATCCAATTTTTAGGTTGTTTTGTAGCAATATTTTACTTTCAACTCATGAAGTTCCTAGTTATTGAACATATCCCAGATGTTCATAACAGAACAAAGTTGGTGACACTTTGAACCATAAAATAATGAAAATAAACGACTTGCTAAAAAAATATTGCATTCATAAAAGGCAAATTAAAAAAATATGCATTTTTTTTAAAAGTGATTAGCGTAAATAAAGTAAAAGGTTTAAGAAAAAAATTATTTTTATATCTTTGGACAATGAAAGCAAAATGTCTGGGAAAGATTAGCTGCATCATAACCAAACCCAGAACAAATATTCAAAGCCAGAGCTCGAGCTTCAAATTACAAGATTTGTTCGATTTGACAAATTTCGGTGAAATCGCGAATTTCGAAATCCCCAAAAATCATATTGCGAAACAATAGCACCAATCTATAGTCCCACCGAAATGAAGTACTGTCCTTTTTACAGCTGCATTTTTTTTGTATTTATATGTAAACAAATCTGTTGCTGCATACCAAAAAGATTTGTGCGAATAAATTCAGTTAAATAAACAAACAAAGACTCGCTCCCGCTTTTTTTCTTTTCTTTTACTCCATTATTTCAACTTCATAAAAGAATCATCGAAGACCGGCTGATTCCTTGAACAACAAAATCTTAAACAATGCTGTACACCGAAGCATATTTAACGAAATAAAATTAAAACCGGCTTTAATCGCAGTAATGCACTCAGTACTTTTCCGTTATAATGACATCGATTAAAAAAAAACTCTGTTCGAGAAAATACTTATCAATCCGCAACAATCTACTACAATTTTTGTAATGTTAGCATTTAAGTGATGCGATTGCGCGGCTTTCGTGAGCAACTCGAAGTGCCGCATGATTGTGTTCAGTTTAGAATCGACCGCGCTTTTTAAGAAATGTCAGACGATAAAGATGTTATGCTAATTTGGATATGGTGAATCATTGAAGTTAATGAATTAATTACACACACTCACCGGGTTTATCCTGATGATTTGCATTAGTTGTTGAACGATTCATTCACAAGACCTTTGCCCTGGACTGGAAGTAAATAATGGTTACTTGAAAGGGGGTTTACCCAGTTAATTGTGTTCGTTTTCTTTAATTTAATTTATATTAAAAGTAAAATGTGCTTTTATTGTTTCCTTCCCAACTGCTATTTATTAATGTGCTACAATTTTTAAAATGGCTTTCCTTTCCTGGTGACAGTTCTATGTTGGGTGGGTGCATTGGTTTTGTTCACTATTTCAACTTCTCATGTATAAGTAACATGACTCATGCTGATAATGCTGATAAGAAAAGTGACGCACGCTGCGATATTGTGGTTTTTTCAACCAAAATCGATGGCAAGCACCAGGGAACATGAAAAAGAACTCAAATTCAAAATGTACGAGAAGAGAAAAAGATATATAAAATAGGCGGAGTTTTATTAAAGTAGAAAGTAGATGCAGATATTGGTGTGTGTGTGTGTGTGTGTGTGTGAATTAACGGGCTGTATGTTGGTGTTGCTGCCATCAATGTTTTCTTATGACGTTATCACGTAAAATTATCGTCCGTAAACCGACTTTACAGACAAACAACTCTTTTTTTTTTTGTTTTGTTCTTGCTCAGAAGATAGTAACGTTACACGCAAGTGAAAGTTCTTAATTTAGTTCGTGAATAGCATTTTCTTCCTCAAACGAGAAACGTCAAAGCTTAACCTTAAAAACTCTTAAGTTTTTCATTCCTTTATTGGTTACTTCATTCCTTCTACTTTTCTACACCTCTTATCAATTTTGTCAAAAAAAGAATGAAAAAACAATTGGAATTAGGAATAATGTAAACAAGGTCTAAGAAAAAATAAATCAAATCCAAAATTTGCTCCTCAACTTCTACTATTTCGGAAAGTTGAGAAATTCAAAAGTTTATCAACTCTCGAGTTGAAAATCGAAGTTGAAACTGTCAACATTGAATGAAAAAAAGCAAATTCACAATTAGAAAATAGAAATCCTTAGTTATGTTAAACTGTGACTGAACAAAATCGCGCTAAAGCTACCTACATTAACAAAAGCATTCAGATCTGTTCGTTTACATTTACCTTATAACAGATTCTAACAGTAATTGAATAGAAAATAAATTGCACGACTGGATCGCACGTACTTGCTCATATGTTCGGTCACATCGTCGAAAAAATTTTAAAAAATGCACGACTGGGTCGCACGAACTTGTTATTATGTTAGATAATTGCTTAGTGGCTGTAAGTCTATTCATTATGAAATGGCAAACCAAACTGAGCATAAATCAAGTGACAGCCGTCAAATATACCAGCTCCGAAAAAAGTACTGCCAGATTGAAAACCACACGTCTATTAAAATAAAAAAAAATATATTTTTTTTAATTCTTTCATTTTTTTTAAATTAGTTTAAGAGTTTTCTCGGAAAAACTAAGTATGCAATAAAATTTGAAAACTAAATGTCTATCGAGGAAAAAAAATATTGAAAATCGTTCGACCAGTTTTTTTAAAAAGTCGAAAAAAAAATTGTTTTTTTTTTTGGAAAACTTTTCGAAAAAAATATTTTATTTTTTTTTCTAGTATGTCTTTATAAGGAAATCTGTAGCTCTCATCTGGGAAAAAAATTCAAAGAACCCATTTTCAAAATATTTCGAAAATCAAATTTTTTTTTTAGAAAATTTAAAAAAAATGGAAAAATTTTTTTTTGAAAATTTTGAAATGCAATATTAAAGGAATTATAAATGACTTTCTGTGCAAAATTTTATTGAAATCGGGATAATAGTTAACGATAAAACCGCAACGTTAAAGCACAATTTCGAAAAATTCATTCTAACTGAAAGATGTATTATTGTAAAAAAAATATCACCCTGAAAGTTTTATCAAAATGTATGGCAGGTACCGTTATTTTTCGACCTAGAGCAACCTCCGAGATACTAACTAATAAATACTAACTACCAGGTTTGAAGCAAATCGGCCCATCCGTTTAGGCTGTAGAGGCGCGAACAGACAGGCAGACGGACGCAATTTCCGTACCCACTTTTTTCAACTTCTCTATTATCGTAATGTCATGTTTGATTGTTAGATTTTTTTTGCACGAATCCATAACTTCCATTATAGTATCTACCTATAATTGCAAGTAAAAAACAACGTTTGTGCTGACAAATTTAATTGACTATTGGATAGTTCCTTACAATACTCCTTTTATTTTTTTTTATTTTGCGACCAAAATTTGTCGGCATAAATCCCAATCTTGATTGTCAAAACCGCGCAATAAAAAAGCTATGTTAACAAAGCTTTATGACAATTGCCATGTGCTTTGCAAAATGGAAAAAGCGAACGTGTTCTTAAACCAAACTTCTGTTTAATTTAGTTAAAGTAATTAACAAAATAATTTTTTTGCGGAACCGTCATCCGTTTTTTTATTGGCAATTTAAATTAAAAAAAGAAAAAAAAACTCAGTCTGTCCAGGTACATTATACACGACAGAAAGAACACGTCCCATCTTTATCGATGTTAAAAACTCTACAATAAAAATAAATCACGATAATCTGCCGTAATTAGACATTCAAATAAGTCCGACTTAACTTAATTTGCAATAAACTAGTACATGTGTCAATTGTATCGTTGGCTACCAAATGGGAATTTATATTGATTAGCAACAAGAAACAATAACAATCAATTGTCAAAAATAAATTCTTCGTTTTTTCTTCGCTTTTCTTCTCAATTAATTATTTTCAGAAGTCAAAGAAGAGAATCGCAAATGAATCCCCTCAAGTGTGAAGTCCTTTATTTTTCTCGAGAAGTGTGCGTTGGTTATTTATTGTTGGCAGGGTTTGCCTTTTCAGCATCAATTATTAAGGATTACTCTAATTAATTGAACAATTTTGTTTGTTTCCAAAAAAAAAAAAATATAAAAATTGTCCTCTTTGCTTCCGTTTACCTCGCACGTATTGTCTGTAAGTGTAGTTCAATAACCTGGATGTTTTTTTTGATTTTGTTATTTCGTTATCAATCTTTTTGTCCTGCTGGTAACGCATGGTGATGTGTCAGAATTGTATGTGTCACTCAAACTGATATTTCGCTAATGGCAGTATGGATTTGGTTATCTTTTTTAACAAGCAAAATGCTAAGTGACTCTTGAGATATAATTCAACTGCCTTAGGCTTTAATGATTTATAAATGATGATTTAAAACTGGGATCAAGGAAACTACTTTCAATAAGGCTGTTTCAATTCCCTTTCCTGAATTACAAAATAGAATGTATATCAGCTGTTAAAACTAACACATTTGGTAGAGGGAGTGAGTGGTGACGAAGGAGAACTTCAATGATGTTGTCTGCTGTTCCAAAGTTTCATTTAAAAAGTTGTTTTACACAGGTAGCTTGGAAACGAGATTATCTTGTAAACCATAGGCATTCTAGGCTAGGACACCTTAAAGAATGTTATCATTGAAGGTGCATCTCAGTGGGCATCGAAGGAAGGAAGATTTTGGAAAATAAATTGTGCTTCGACAGTGAATGAATGAAAGCAAGAAACAAAGATTTTGTGTTTCTGAAATCAGCCGGAAATACTTATAACTAACTTTAAAATCCTTTACTCAACGGCATACAAAAACTTCTAAGTGTAAGTGTAACTTGTGTAAGGAAAAAATGTAATTCTGATTAAATTCATAAAACATAGAAAAAGAAAAAACAACTCGAAAGTTGATCTTATCTTCGTTTAATGCATGTTACTTATATTAAAAAAAAGAACAAAAACTGTACGCTTTCTTCGTGGACTTTAGGACAGCGTCCGATTCACTAGGAAACGCTTTTCTCCAAACTTTATAAATAGGGGCAATAACAAACCATCGACAATAACAAACCAATTGTTTACTCTTCAGAGAAGGCAAACTTGCTCGCCGCCCATTTCGCTGCCAGCTTCACGCTGCCCCATAGCAACGTTGCCCCTCTTGTACTTGAGAATGTACATTTTCCATGGGACAAATTTTTTCCCCACTCGTACAATAGCAAGAGTTTTCAAAGATCTCGATATACACAAATCCGCTGGCCCGGAGGGTATACCCCCGATTCTTCCGAAGAGGTGTTCTTCCACGCTGGCAAAGCCACTGCGTAAGCTTTTCCATCGCTCCTGCTGTTCTGGAATCTTTCCTAGAAGATGGAAAACAGCATTTGTCCAGCCTGTCCCTAAGAAAGTTGACCCATCCTCCCCTTCCTCCTACCGACCCATAGCACTAACATCCCTTCTTGCTAATGTCATGGAAACGCTGATTAACTGTCAGCTTAAAGAATATCTCGAAGATCGAAAGCTTCTCCATGACCGTCAGTATGGCTTCCGCAGCTACCGTTCCACTGGTGATCTGATGGCATATCTCACCGAACAGTGGAACAAATCTTTACATCGCTTTGGTGAAAGTAAGATTATTGCTCTTGATATCTCCAAGGCATTTGATAGAGTTTGGCATGAAGCTCTCTTATCGAAGATGGGTGCTTTTGGGATTGATGATACTCTTGTTCGTTGGATTAGAAGCTATCTTCTGGACAAAAATATTCCCACAAAATAAATGCTGGTGTGCCCAGGGCTCTGTTTTGTCTCCGACTCTTTTCCTCATTTTTATAAATGATCTTCTGTCTGTTACTCAAATCCACTTAACTGTTTTGCTGACAACTCTATCCTCTGCTTTTCATATTTGTTCGATGATTCACGTCCTTCGCCCTCGGACGTGCAATCGCAATGGTACCGTAAGCTAAGCTTATTAAACTCCGATTTATACAGCATTGTCAAATGTCGTGAGGAGTTTAATGCTTCGAAAACTCAATACTGTTTTCTGTCGTTTAAGCTAAACATACCCCCAATGCCATATTGTCCATGAATGGCACTTACATCGAAGAAACCGAAAAGCTCTCAGTACTCGGTATGTGTGTCAACGACGACCTCCGTTGTAACGACCATATATTTGAGATCGCTAAGAATGCTGTTAAGTGCTTTGGTTTTCTGTATCGGTGTAAGAATTATTTTTCCCCATCTAATATGGCTACAAATTATAAAGCGTTTATACGCCCCAAACTCGAGTATAACTCCCACCTAACATCGCTCCACCTGCTTGATAGAATACAAAATCGAGCGTTAAGATTGATAGGAAATAGAACTGCCGCTGAAACAATTGCCTCTCTCGAACAACGACGCAATGTTTCATGTCTTTCCTTATTTTATCGTTTCTTTTACAAAAAATGTTCACTCAAAGTAGCCAGTTGCATTCCTCCCCTTAAAAGTTTTTCCCGTAATACATGTCTCACAAGGATGCTCATCAGTTCACCCTTGAGCCCAATTTCGGACGTACCGTTAAATATAGGGATTCTTTTTTAGCCGAACAACACGAATTTGGAATAGTTTACCCGGCGGGATTTTCCCTTGCCATTTTGATCACCTCCTATCTCTCCCCTCCCTATCTTCCTAATGCCCGCGCAGTGTGTTCTAGAAATAGTCCCTTGTGCGTGTTAATTATAAAAAAAGGAATTTCAACTTAAATTTTATCTTAAATGTAAATGTTCTTACTGCTCGGAGTAAGATTGAAAAACTGATATCTGAAAGAAATGCGCTTTTTAAAAGATAGAAACGTTTTAAATTCCAATCTTTTTACGAGGATTACAAATTTTCGCGCAACTTCGAATAGGGAAATTAAAAAAAAAAAAAAAAAAAAAAAAAAAAAAACAAGTGCGCCAAATACAGATTTGCTGGGCACTCTTCTTACTTTTTCCAGTAAAAGGCAAATTAACATTCTAAATAGTCCTACAACTGATCCATCAAATGAATTTAGTTTCTGTAGAGTAAATGAAATTGAGGTAATCAATGCTGTTCCATCTATTAAGCCTGAATCAATGGGTTTGGATAGAATGCACCCTAAATTTCTGAAAATTATTTTACCATATATCCCTTTCCTAACCCATATTTTTAACTCCATTTTTACCACTCCTTCCTATCTCAATTTGTGGATTGCTTCAAAGATTATTCCTGTTCCCAAAAATTCCACCTCTCAAGAATATCGTCCCATTTCTTTTATACCGTTTATCTCAAAGGCTTCTGAAAAGATTATGCATAAGCATATTCCTTCTTTTTTGTCAACAAACAAACTGCTCTCATCAATTCAAACCTGTTTTAGACCAAAGCACAGTTACTCGACAGCGCTTTTAAAATTAGTTGATGATATTGCTTCCACGTTGGTAATGCTTGATTTTTCAAAAGCCTTTGGTTCTTTGTCCCATGGCATTCTGTTGAATAAGTTAAGCCATTTTTACAGTTTGGAAAATACTGCAGTGATCCTTATTCAAAAATATCTATGTGGTAGAACACAAGCCGTATCATTTAATTTCCAACTTTCTGATTTCCTTCCAACGAACGCCGTTCCACAGGGGTCAATTCTTGGCCCTCTACTTTTTTCAATGTTCATTAACGACCTTCCTGAAGTTCTTAAGTCTTGTAAGGTAATTATGTATGCTGACAATGTACAAATTTAGTTAAGTTACCCAATTGGTGTGGTTGAAGATGCTACCTATCGTTTAAATCTGGATCTGGTGAAGGTTTTCCTATGGGCTAAGAACAATCAGTAATAAACATAAACGTTATTGATAACTCTTATTTGCCTAGTATAGAGCTAGGTAGTTCAATGCTTCCCTATGTTAAACCGGTTACAAATCTGGGTGTTGTTTTTAAACAAAATTTTACCTGGGAATATCACCTTTCATGTGCTCTTTGCAAAACATACGGTGCTCTTCGAATTGTGCTATGTTAACAAAGGCTATTGAAAATCATTTTAGGTGCTGATTTCATTTTGCATTTTCTCATTCAGTAAATTTTAAATTATTATTTCTCTCAATTTTCTTTGTCATTTTTCCTTGTCTTAATTTATGTATAACATATTACTTTTCTAGCCACAAAATTTGTACCAATGTAACTTTACTAAGAATTTACTTAAAAAACTTATGTTTTGTAATACTTTTGTTGAATATAAATTACAATTACAAGTTCGGGACGGAAAAGAGTTCAACACCTCGATAGGCATTAATTCGCGTTCTCTTCCTAATACTCTTCTCTTCATTTTATACATAATTCAAATAACTGATACTGTGAAAGGGGATACAAATATCCCAGGATTGATGTTCGTAGGGTATACAGTGTTTCTAGCAAAAGCTATATATGGTATGCAACTTGTATTGAACTGAAAGCTTTATGACCTTTTTGATCCATGTTGTTTTTCTTTTCTCTCTCTCTTTATTCTTCTTTCTCTTGTGACTTATGAGTTCAGTAGAATTTGAGATCTGCGAAAGGCAAGACATTTGTAAAGGCACGGGAGGTATTACAAGATAAATATTATTCAGTGGTTTTTGCGATTGATTTTCCACATGTTGGTTGTTTTATTTAGTAGTTGTTATTAATTCACTTCGTCTGGGCTACGAACCACAACTGAAGATAAATAAGCTTCAACTTCTTTTCAAGTCAAAAATTATAATTACAGTGGTGGCAGATACTCCAGGGCGGAGAAGTAAACGTTTGAGTAGGAGCCTATCGATATAGTTAAGGAGTACAAATACCTAGAAATCTTGATTTCTGCAAAATAAACCATATCTTAGCACATCCAAATGAAATCAGCGGAAGCTAAGCGAGCATTTTTTTTTGTTTGGAGAAGTTGCATCCTTAAGAAAAACGTTTCTCCTATAGCTTAATATAAAATCTTTCGAGCAATCGCAATGGTAATCATATTATACAGAGCACAATTTATTATGGGGATATACTTACTTCGTTTTAAGCTGTGGAAAAGTTCCTTCGCTTTTTTATCAAAAGAATTTTAAGCTAACAAGTATGTACGTCGCCCAACTGTATAATAGATCTCGAAACCGGAATACCACCGTAGCAAGATTAATGGCGATGGATGGAAAAAGAAATCTTCGACTATGGACTATTTCTGTCACAAATTCGGAAGGAAACGTGTGTAAAAGACTGAAACCATCTGGCAATCGATTGATTAACAACTTTTTACATTTAAGTCGATGAAAACTCTGACTCGCTTAAAATGAAATTTGATGATTTACTGAAGAAAACCGGGATGTTGAATCGTCTATGAAGAGATATTACTAGAGTAAATTGAACCACTTCTTAAACAACAAGACCTAAAAAAAAATCTAAATCTAATCAATTCCTTTAACATTTCTATTAGATGAATTTAAAGAAAAGTCCTCAAAAATGTCTCTCTTCTCACCTTGCCTTACTCACTGTTTCAAGAACACTTGATGTTCCTCGATCGTCATGGTCAGTAATGTACATACATATCGTCTACTGGACGACGATTTCTTTGGAGAAGGTTGAGGCAGTGGGTTATGCTTTTCATCAAGTGTATAAGACGAATGAGTCCACTCATCCAAATAACAACCTGGAGAACAGAGCTCGACTGAATCACTTCTAACTTCGAAATAGCATCACGCAATGGCGATCTGGGAATCTCTGTTTTACCGGGTTCAATGAAGACAATCTGGCAAACGCCACTATCGCCGAGCAAAATGGGCCAGGTTTCCTGCTCATCTCGAAGGTCGAACTCCAAATGATCTTCGCATCATTAAAGAAAAAGAAGTCAACAGGAGTCGATGGTATACCCAATGTTGTACTACGACATTCCTCCCTGAGGAAGCAATAGACATATATAGACAACACTGTCCAACAACGCGCTGAATAATGCATATTATCCAGTGAGTTGGAAGACATCCTCTCCCGAAAAAGGGAAAAGACAATTCCAATCCGGCAAATCTCCGGTCGATAAGTCTTCTTCCGAGTATCAGCAAAGTATTCGAAAAAGTTATCAATAGAGCTCTGTCCAGGTGGGCAGAGGACAAAAATATAATTCCAGATACCCAGTTCGGCTTTAAGGTTAAGTTAGTATCTGGTGTCCATTGGAACAATGCTAAGAATCAATGCACGGGTGCCGTATGGCTAAAGGGTCTTTATCTGAAGCTAACCAGCTGGGGCATAAGTAAACCACTGCTATATATGCTTAATGATAGAAAGTTTGTTGCCAAAAGTGGCAATGTAACATCTACTACAACGTTTGATATTAAAAACGGTCTGTTTCATGAAGGGGTGAACTCTCCGATTCTAGTTAGCATCTACACCAGCATTGGAAGTCTACTTCATGCAATTGCGTATGGCGACGATTTAATTGCGTTCAGAACCGGTCCAAAAATTGAAGTCATCAGAATTCTCTTGCAACGTGATTTCGATAAAATTTAACAATTCTGTAGTGATTGGAAGCAGAAAATAAATGTGAAACTATCCTGTTTAGAACCCTTTTGTCTAGGGCTTTTAAGGGATACGAGAAAGAACCTGCGCAAGCTATAGTGATCGCTGGGCCACATGGACATCCACTGGCGAGTGGCGAGTAAAGATGTGGTAAAGTATCTGGTTGGATTAGTATCTATATTTCAATCGTAATGTAGTGGTTGTTTTGGCCAGGGCTAGGGGAGCTTTTGCCCTGACAAGACGGTTGTTTTATAGCAGCCGCCTTGATAGTAGGGTGAAAGTGATTTGCTACATGGATCTCATCAGGCCGATGATTGCCTACGGATGTCCTGTGTGGTTCAACGTTGCATCATCTCTTATGGTAAAGATTCGGGTGTTTGAGAGATATAAAGACTAATGGACAAATCCTCGGGGCTTACTACCCCCAAGATGAATATTTCGAAAGTACAAGTAGTCAAAGGCTGATTCAGGATAGATCGGCGATTCCGTTGATCTACCACGTTCGCCGCAGATCAGTCGAGCTGGGAGCGAAGCAGAGCGCCTCCGCTTCAGTAGGCCCGTGAACGACCGGGATCGGAAAGAATCCATGGATCATGTCCACCAATTTTGGTGGCTTAGTTAAAACCTAATATTTTCAGTCGACATAGACGACATATAGCCTACAATCGACTTACATATATCTAAGGCATCTTTAAGTTAGGTATGGCAATTTGCGGCGGCACCAAAACATATCGTCTACTGTAGTTCGATTCATTCAACTTGATAGATACAAAACTTTTTAAAAATATATAATTTTCTAAAATCCTAAGATGATTTGCTAATTTAACTTTGTTGTTTGTTCACTTCATGATAGAAAAAATGCAACTTTTATTTTAACTCAAATTAAGTGATAACCAGGCTTGCAAAAATTACTAGATATAGCATTTCCGGCTTTAACGTTTTTTTTATTTTCAAAACCTTTTCAGTCGTTTTTCTTTAATTTTGTGTTCTTCTAAAAATATTTTGAAATATTTTAAAGTAATTTCAAAATGATATCAAAGAAACTGAAAAATTAAAAGAAACGTTCTATTTTAAACATTTAAAATGTCTTATCTCGTTAGAAGTCGTACTCCAGCAAGCAAATCCTCAAAGCTGATAACATCTGCTTTATCTGCTCCAAAAAATAGGCTACACACACATTAAAAAATAATTATGCATGAAACTGAATCGTCTAAGACCTACTAGAATATTATGAATCGCAAACATGTTTATTGTTTTTTATTCTATGATTAAAAGTTAATTTTATACAAAACAAAAAAAAATATTTGAAGATAGAGATAACTCAAAGCTGAAATTCATTTCTAGATGTCACATCCACACGACAACCACGCGATCAACTCACTTCACCAAGGCCCCAGGAATGTATTTTTATTTTGTATCTTTTGTAAAACACTCGAAGCAGTGATGTTATACGTTTCTATTTAGCTTTGAGGTTTTTTTAATGAAAGAACAGCAAATATATAGACTGAAGTTATAGCTATTTCACGGGGACCAACCTGATCATCAGACTCCTTTTTTAGTGGTGCTTTATCGCTTTAAGTTCAAATGATAGAAAAACCGTTTTGCTCCCGAGCTGGGCTTAAACTGGATTGATGTTATTGTTATCCTTTGTAGAATTGCTGTCTGATTTGCGTCCGAATAGGAGATGATTGATGTTAATATTATTTCTAAGCAAAACAAAAAATGGTAATGAAATATTCAAAGTAACTCGTCCCTTTCGTGAACTTCATCATTCATGTTCTATGCCAGCAATTATAGGGGAAGGAAAGAATGAAAAACATGGAGAAATTTCCATGGCTCATAATAGCGATGTGTTCCTTGATGAGCTACCTGAATTTACAAGACCCATGCTTGATTCTCTGCGCCAACCACTTGAAGATAGAAAAGTTAACGATGCAAGGGCAAATGCTCACATAACCTACCCGGCCAATTTTCAACTTAGAACTGCAAAGAATCCGTTTAGGTGCGGTTATTAAGGGCAGTTGTAACGATCTACTTGAATGATCGTTACAACATTAATGTTAATGTTAATGCTAATTTTAATGTTAATATTAATATTAATGTTAATGTTAAACTTAATTTTAATATTAATGTTAATGTAATGTTTTTTGTTAATGCTCTATCACTCAGTCCAGAGCTTTTCGTTAAGAAGATTGGAGTTCAAAATTAGGGCGTTCACGGAGCTGCTCCCGAAATAGATTTGTTTGCTGCTGGAATGCAAGTGAAACAAATAGCAATTTTAGGGCAAAATAGCTATCCGGAGAAGCCTGAACTTCTAAATTGTTGGTGCGAAAAATTCCCGCAAAATCACAAAACTTTAGGTACTAAATTTCATCCGTTTGAAAATAAAAAATGGGCACGACTGGGTCGCCCGTACTTGCTCTTATGTACCTGATTACATTGGAAAGCAAGATCTTTGGCAGAAACAAGTAACATTTGCGTTGAAAATAACACAGTTTGAACTTATAAAAAGTATTAAAAACCACAATACTTAACGCTTTTTTTAGTGAAAATGAAGTATGTCATCACACGTCTTAAATAACAAGAAATTTATGAAAAATGTATCTCGAAAATTGTAGAACCGGTTTTGATAAAATCCTGTTTTTTTATTTTTTATTTTCTGAAAAAAAAAATTATTTTTTAAATTTTGGTATGCAGTTTTTTAGAATTTATTAAAATACATGCGATTATAAAATTTATAATAATTTTGTTTGATTAGTTTTCAAAATGTTGATTTTTCAAAAAAAAAATCAAAAAATTAATTTTAATTAGAAAAAAAAGTTATTCAAAATTTTGACAAGCAGAATTAATTCGGCTACCAAGATCTTCTTAAATATAAAATTTGACAGAAATCCAAAGAGCCGTAACCGAGAAAGCCAAGAATTAAAAACCGTTATATGAAAGGTCCCGTTAATAGACTTTTCCCGTATCAAATAATAGCCAATACCAACAAAAAAATTCTCGAAAATCGTCGGAGCCGTTTTCGAGAAAAATAAGATTTTCCTAAACAATCATATGGCAGGTACCTACCGTTATTTTTAGGGCTAAAAATAAAATTTCAATCTAGGTCGAACCATTGCAATACCCACATTAGATCTTCGTTCTAAAATAATTGCGGTCCCTCTTGCTGCTGCTGTGACTATTTCTGATTAAATCTGTCCGGTGCTTTACAATTCTCAAATGTTCAAAGATGTCTAAGACTGTCAGTAAATACATAAATAGTTTTTAACAGCCTTACAAAAACTTCACACCAATGTATGTATAACATCACTGGTGAGGGCACTTTATTGGTGAGAAGCTAATTGGTTCCTATAGTAATAGCATTTGCTTAAATATTTCGATGTGTGCTTTTTAATCTCAGATATGATATGTGAATATGCTAATGTCATTTAAATACACTTATCAGCTGTATAGTTAACCAAAGGTTTCAAACAAAAATAGTGTAATTGTATAAAATTATAACTAAAATCCATCTGGTGAGCGAGAATTCCTTAGTAATTTCAATTGTGTTTAAAAAAGATACACAAAATACATCATTTATACGAAAAAAAAGTAAACAACAATACACTAAGGTAGTTATTTATTGTAAAGCACACAAAAAAACAGCAGAGTAAATTCATTTCTGAGAATTTTTTAATTTCACCTGTCGATTAGTTAGTTGGCAAAAAAGTTGTTATTCCAAACAAATTTAAAACACAAAACAACAACATTGCTATAATTAATTAAATAAACTGTCTTCACTTAAATAAAATAAAAATAAAACAAATCATGGAATGTACGTCATTTCGGTTTGTCTGGCTTTAGAAACAACAATAATATTAACCTTCCTAATAAGTTTCCTAGAAATTAGGTTAGACATCATTATAGATCAATTGACGATGGATTCAAACTATATTAAAACATCTTTTAGAATAAGTACTTGGTTACGGAATCAGTTAAGAAGTTGAAGCAACAACGATTATCAATTTAAAAAGGTTATTTGTGACGTCATGGGGTAATTATACCCTCAAACATGGGTGCGATTTTATTCCTGGTTCCTGAGTTGGGAAACTTTTAAAGAGGGAGATAAGAGATACTAGGGAAATAAAACACTCTTATTAAAAGCAAAAAATCGAAACAGTCGGATGAATTACGTGTGGATGTCACTTAACTTCATTGATTGTATTGTGAAATTCTTTAAGCCGGTGGAAGCAAGAAACATCTGTAAAATTTACGAAAGAGCTACGAATGACGTCTGTATCTGATAAAATAAATTTCTCTGGTGTATCTGGTTTTACTCATTTTATGTACATAAGTTCTTATGTTCTTAACCTTATTTCAGAAAAATATCATTATGAAAAGTTTTTTCTTCTTTCAAAATATGAAGAGGAAACTCTATAGTTTTGTTTATGGTTTTTATAACTTAGGGTCCATATAAACCTTTTTTTTCTGACATAAATAGACAATTCCATTCTAATTTGTGTCTAGTATGGTGGTGAACTTTTTCTGCTTTCTGCTATCCAAAATCAAAATCAAAACATGCCTGTGGCAGCTTCAGTAGTACCAACCAGAATGTTTAGTGTAAAATCGTCACCCGTCGCCCCACTAAGCAGTTGCAACGATAAACCATCTACCGAAGAAACAAATTTATTCTCAGAGAAAACAATTCAACGTCGTGGTGTAACCTGAATCCTTAGTGATTGGAACCAACAAACTAAAATAATTGAAAAATATCAATGCAAAAAACACTATCTTCTTCTTCGAATAATCTCCCTCCTGTTTCCCCTCCTTTTAGCTTCTAGTTTTCCTTTCCATTCCATAATCAAGAAGAGCTTGCCACTAAGCCTACAGATCCTAAAAATCTACATCCGATTCCATGAGACGCTAAACCTTACCACCCCAGATAGAAAATGAAATGAACCTCTTTACTTTCATGTCGTATGTTCATTCAAACAGGATATCTCATCTGATTTTTCAAACAATTCTTTACCGATTACTTACCAAATTTTTCAATCGGCCTAACCTCCCTCTAACGATCGATAACAATCTTGTCGAAAATAATTTAAATTAACTTGCTGAAGAATTTTCTCTTTCCCAAACGCTCTCATTACCCTTTTCTCAAATCTTTAATTTACCTTTATCTGAAGGCGAATTCCCACAGGTAATACAATTTCATGTATTAAGCTAGTATTACACGGTCCTTGTAATTTGTCATTGCCGTGACACTGTGACGTCACTACAAAATAGTTCCTACCACCGTCATTGCCGTGACAAAGGTAATCGTGTCACGGCTAGCTACAGTGACTATCAAACGAATGACACATCTCTGTCATTGTTGTTCCAAAATACAATGAACGTCAAAGTGTGTCACAGTGATCTTTGTGTCTCGGTGTCACGGCAATGACATGAAAAACAATGACGATCACACGACGTGACAACTCTCAAACAGCTGGTCGTTGGCGCCTAAACTGAAATGACATTCATCATTTTGAGCAGTGACGATCACACGGAGTCACTAATGAGTCATTGTTTCTTGGTTGTTTTGGAGGAAATATAGACATGAGTTCTGAAGCTCTATCGTCTCGTCAAACAGCCGCGTTTTGACGCCGCGTTTCAGCGCCAAGTTTCAACGCCATATCCCATGCCCCAAAGAGAGCGTTTTCAACGCCGCGTCGAGTTCAACGCGACGTCATTACTCAGGGTCAAGACGCAGCGTTGAAATTAATAACAAATTATTTTTTTTTGACGCCACGTTAGAAAAGATTATTTTTCTGAGAAAAAAAATAATAAAGGCTTCTGTTTGACGAAGCCTTTACGTCAAACAGAACGCGTTTTTAATGCGGCGTTGAGATTATTTTACGGGGCGTTGAGATTGTTTTGACGCGGCGTTATAAATGCGGTGTTATAGAACGTCAAACAGAGGGCTATATGCAGCGCGTTTCATATTTGAATGTTGGTTTTAATTTTTTCACCAAATGCCAATCAGGTTATTTTTTTTCCATTTCAAACAATATTAAATGACAAAATAAGTCAAAAAATTTCTATAACAAATTCAGAATAGCTTAATTCACCAAGTACAAAATAATTAAAAAAAAAATCTTTCTAACGGGGCGTTGAAACGCGGCCTCAAAACGCGCTCTGTTTAACGAGGCCTTAAGTCATTTAAATTATTGTTTTGATATTTGTTTTTGTGTCATTTTCATTTTTAATATTGCTTATCATGGAAAAACTGATAGAATGTGTTACAAAATAAGAAGACATGTAAGAATATATGTAGTTGTGAAGAACGAAATATGGCAAAAAATCGGAAATGAACTATTTCTCCTACGTTGCGTTAAAACGCCGCGTCAAAATAATCTCAACGTCGCGTTAAATAATCTCAACGCCGCATAAGAAACGCGCTCTGTTTGATAAAGCCTTTAATTCTCAAAACAATTAAAAAAAAATAATCTGTTTTAACGCGGCGTCAAAATAATAATTTGTAATTTATTTCCACGCCGCGTGTTGACGCCGCGTCAACTGATGAGTCCAAGTGAGTTAGGGAGAGGAAATACCAATTTTTGGTAGACTTAAATGCCGTAAAAGCTATTTTGAATCAATAATTCACAAACATGTTTTTTAGGGCTTATACACATTTTTTCTTGATTTTGTTTAAATTTTGCAATTTCTTTGAAATAAAATGTTTTTTTCAACATCTCGCCGTCAACTCGTATTTTGGGTAAACGAAAATGCAAATCCGATGGCACCACCAAAGCTATTGAATAAAAGTGTGTTAAACTCCGAACGCCCAACCGTGACAAATAATGACATGGCAGAAATTCCTGCCGTGTCACGGTTGGGACACAGTCGTTGCAGCGACAGGCTACGTGTCCCGCTAACATTGACAGGACTATCAAACGGTCACGATAATTTGTCATTGCAGTGACATAAAAGTGACGTGTCACGGTGCCTGTCACTGTTTTTGTCACGGCAATGACATGCAAAACAATGACGATCACACGACGTGACACTTTTAGGACAGAAAACCACGTCATAGTGACGTCAGAATGTCACGGCAATGACACATTACAAGGACCGTCTAGTACTAGCTTTACACTGATTCAAGCTTAAATGCACGCGCCTAAAATAACGTTAAGAATTACCGTCGTCGCCGTCGCTCCGGTGAAAGTGTGCAGCAGAATTCGAGGGGGCGCCACCAAGAGAAGCCGCGGCGGACATTTAAACGATGTTATATTCCACACATAATGGCGTCGATAAGGCCTTCAAACGGAAAAAAATGTGATATCTAACACACACTTTTTTTTATTTAAATTTAGAGTTAAGAAGCGCTTAATGAAAGACCCTATATTACCAAACTGTACGACATATACGAACTTATAAACTTTCGTTGTAAGTCACTTAAATTCCCTTAGTTGTAAGCAAGTTTCCATCCATTCAGTTATAATATATTAATTATATTATAAAACTACATATAGATATGTCCATATATATCTTTGGATATATGTACATATATGTATATGTTAATTCAATTATATATACAACATTTTAAAATAAGCAATATACAACAAATATTTTTTTTCACATTTTCTATCAGGCCTGGCAGTACCCTGACAAAGAAGTTTCGATCTGAATATGCAGATCATAAGTAATGTTAGTTTTCATATATAATTATAATATACATATAAACAATATTAATATATAAAATAAATCAGTTACAAAACAACGTATTTGGAAGACAAATAGTTGTCTAGTATTGTTGTGTTGCAGTAAACAATAAGATTGAGGCATGGCAATGCTTTTTAAAAATAAAAAGATTACAAAAAGCAAAATCGTCGGTGTCATTTTCGAAACATTTTTTTAAATGGTTACGTATAGGTGCCGTTATTTCAAGCCCTACAAATAATATATAACAGGTTTTTACGAGATGTATATGAAAGTATAAACGGTACTTATCGGCCGATTGCTGGAAATGTTGTCTGTAGTGTGAAACGAATGCGCATGGCAAACAAAATTTCAATTGAAGCCGTAAACAAAACAATGCAATATCTAAGAGGTAATAATCTTTTATTTGAAGGAGTAAAATTTTTATTCGCTTTAAGCAAATATTACCAGTTGTGATTAAATGCACGTGCCACATGTAAAGGTTAAATTGTGCCTAGTCTATTCCCTTACAAACTAGTCCATCATACTACTCCGCAAGTTAAACTCGCCGAAAAATTGCAATGGTACCAGATTGCAATATTGTATCCGGACGAGAAAAAATTTAGCCGGTATTTATACTACGAATTCCCATAATACCATCGAATTTTCCATTTGAATTCAAAAGACTACAATGTCTATTCGATGTCAGCTTCGCTGTGACAATCAACAAGAAAGTAACAAATACAAACGTTTACCAAAGCTGCCATAGATTTAACTAAAATAACCATCGACAGGTATTGCAATTCCTCGCAGGGATAATAAGGCCCTTACACGGTAAAACAAATATACTAAGCCAACTCCACTAGGTGCTTTTACAACCTTTTATTGCGCCTAAACCTTATGTAATGCAGTATCCTTTAATAAGGACAAAATTGTGTAATTTTATATTTTTTTATTAATAGATAAGAAGTTTTAACTTAATCAAAAGAAGACTTTGATTGACAACAATTTCTAAAATGAACTTGATATTTCGATCCATACGCCCTCTACCGACGCATAAAAGCCTTATTCTTATAAATGTCCAGCTAATCATTTAATATGTATTCCGTTATAGGTAACCATTTTACAAGTATGATTTATAAGAATTGAAATATTTATGAGTCTTTTAAAATGTCAACTTAATTTTATTGCACTGTTTCCGTTTCACACCTTGCTCTTATCCAACGTCATGGAGATCAGCAGTCATCACAGAGAACAACAAACAAATTAAATTCTCGCTTTATAAAAAAAAAACGATGTCAAATAAAAACCCACTAAACTATTAATAGCGCATTTTACTAAACTTGCGCTGAATTATTTGAATTTCCCTCCCAATTGGTAGGACAGAGGACAGGCTGAATGTGCGTCATACAAAAGTATACTAGTGAGTGAGTTGCCGGTACATTGTGATTAAAAAAAAATTGTATTTACTAGGAATCTATTTTTATTTAGCTGCTACTATTTTTAATGAACAAAAGAGGTCAATGAATTTCTTATCGATTTTCCAAAGGTTATAGTTGAAGGACGTGTTGCACACAAAAGCTCTCACAAGAGAAATCATCTATAAAACTTAACTATTCCTATACGTGTTGTATTTTTGTGTAAATAAATTTTGTTTAGCCTTAAGTCATTTTCTTCGTTAAAAAAAATAACCACCTTGCAATAACCTCGTCACACTCAAAATCCATTTCCATAATTTGCTCCCGAGATCTTTAATTTTTGTAAATTATAAATTAAATATACCCATTTTCCTTTGTCTTTGCTTTCTACAATCTTTATTTCCGTCGTCCTTATCACCAAGGCCAAAACCATTCTCACTAATCCTGAACCCATGTACCTATACAAAAATATCTTTTAATATATTAAACGTTTGCATAGACGCTGACATCAACCACATCTTGGTTAGCAATTTGATTAATGATTATATCGATTTGACATTTTCTTCCAATAATAAGTCACCGATGTATAAAATGCAAGAAACAACCATACAAATGATTTGTTGACCTAGAAGAGTCAAAATCAAAAACCCTATTCCATTAGCCCCCGGATAGCCAATTTCCCCTTTCAATTAAGGCCAACTAAACAACAACACACATCTCAAGTACCTACATTCATACCTTCCGCGCTGCGTCGTTCATCTACCCTCCAACAGAGGGCATTAGCCTCATAACGATTGTTTTGATTTCTTTAAATGCATCCAACAATCATCTCCTGTGCTCACACTGATGATAACACACAAATCGGACTGTAAAATGCAACCGTTACATTGTTAAATTGAGATAAAATGCTAGGCGCGCTTGCATTTTGTGAACTTTTCATGGGAGCACAACGTGGACGTGGCGTTCACAATACGAAACGCAGAAGAGCCACCAAACCAACAACAAAAGAAATATAAATGTGGCCAATTTATTCACTCGCACTCTCCACTCCCTGTCTTGTGACAATTCCATTCCATCCGATTCGGTCAGTGTTTGGTGTCTCAACATTCAACACCACTTGTGTAGATAATTTACGCAATGTAGACACAATTAATATAAAAAAAATGTTCTGAATTGGCTGACAATTGAGTCCCATTTTCATGATGATGGATGCATTATGGGATCATGACGTTATCATCGAAAGTCAAAAACATCAAATCTCGGAGACATTTTGCAAAAAAATGATTAAAAATATTTGCAAATTAATTAATTGATCTATTTTTATAAAAATGCTACAACAAAATCATTGAAGCATGCAAACAGAGCTCGACAAGCCCAAGTGGTCTGACATTCTATTTTTTTTCTTTAAGTTTTCTCCTTTTAACTTATATTTTCTTTTATTTTTGTTTTTTAGGAATGCGAATGACTATGAGCACAGCTTCCACAATGACACCTAGAGTACATAGGAAAGGCTTCCGCATACCATCGAAGAGGCATCCTGGCAAAGCGTTACCTGGTAAATTGCATTCAATATCGAGGGTGAGTATTACAATGAAGGTGATTTGGTATTGTTTATGTTTCATACAGAATTACGGATTTCAGGTTGGGCCTGGTAAGATGCCACCTGGCAAGCGGATGCAGCAGAGGCCACAACCACCACCATGTGACAATTCGAATGATAGTGGATTTGGCTTTGACCAGCATGTCGAGGTGCAAAACAGCAATCAGCACATGATTAGGTCGATGCCGGTATCAAGGTGAGAGCAAAACTTTATTTATGCTTGTAAAATTGAGATTGTATTTTGAATTCCAACACGGGGCTGTAAGATATGTAGTTTTTTCCAAAGCACTTTAACACACTCAGCAAACTATTGATTGGCTTGATGTACTTTTTTTTAGTTTTTGTTTGTGCTTCTGACAATTATCATTCATTCATCAATGCAAACAAAGTCAATAACATTGATATCAGTATTGGAAAATATTTTCTTTTGTTAGTAGGTGTCTCCGTCTACACCTTACCGATTTATATGACAGACAATTAGTTAGGAAAATCATTTAGTTAACTATTTTTAATTATAATTCGACCATCAGATTATGTTTGTTGCTAAACAAGAGGCATACATTTGTTTTCTGAAATAGATAAACTGTGAACCAAAACTATCCAAACCATACAAAGGTGAATCAAATCCTACAAGCTTTATGAGTCAACTCTTGTTGTATAAGGACACGTTTTTCTTACCTTCGTTTTGTTAGCAATCATTGTTGTAAGCAAACCCAAACATATCTCGGGGATATTTAAAAGATTCCTTCCTAGACATGCTTGGATAGAATCTTATCCTTCCTTGGTGGTGTAACAAATATTACCAACCTTAAGGCGATATTGACTCCGCACAGATTTTGTAGATAAGTTGATGTCTGTTCCTTATAAGGTCATTTTTAAACCAAAATTCAGTAGCTGAACATTATGAAACTGTTGGTTATCCTATGGATTGAATGATTCGAAGGCAAATCGGGAGGATCTTGCATGGTATACCTATAAAGGTAGAACTGATTCTAGAGTGTTTCATTTCGTTAGCATTTGGGGTCGATACAATAAAAACCCCTCATTCGATGAAGTTGTCATCGACGCTTAAAAGCTGCTCGAATGCGGCTCCCAAAAATGCTGCTGTACAAGACGATGGTCTTACTAGTACTAACATACGGATCCGAGACTTAATTTTTTTATTTACGCGACAGCTCCTTGAGAAGCCAAGGCCTAGTGACTTATACTCTCAACCATTCTTGCTTGGGTTGTGAATCTGGAAGAATGGAAGGCACCTAATATATACCACCGAGTCCGCACGACGACATGAGATGCACTTCTTTCGAGACAAATTTTACTCTCGGAGGTTTTGTCAGTTCCTCGCAAGAGGCAGTACCCCGGAAAAAATGTGGCTCTGATGTGGAATCGAACCCCGACCCTTCGCTTAGCAGTCCGACACAATAACCACTCAACCACGGGGCACTATCCGAGGATCCGAGACTTGGGTGCTTACTAAAAGGCACTCTGATCTCTTAAATGCGTTCGAGAAAGTCTTACGTTGAATTGTTGGCCCGTGTGCGAGAGAGGACGATTCCGGAGAAGATACAATCATGAATTGTATGATATCTACCTCGAAGCAGATGTGAAAAAAATTAAAGATCGGTAGAATCCGGGGGGCTGGGCAGGAACCAGATCGGGAAGTCTTTTGCAGTTTTCATTATGTTAGAAGACAAGGTGGCAGAACTTGCTTACGTTGGAAGAATGGCGTACACCAGGACGCCTGAAGCCGTAGGGTGCGCAACTGAATGGCGAACTTGTTGAACGAGGCCAGGCCTGGATCCCGGTTGTTGCGCCGATGATGATGATGATGAAAGAATTGAGCATCTTGTGCCATGTGCCTTATTGAATGTCGATGCTGTTCTGCTCTAAAATCTATGTTCACTTCATCAAATGTTTTTTTTTATCCAATCAAGAGTTGACTAGCTTGACTCCATTGCCGGGGCTTATATGGTTCAGGGTGAATTTTCCAGAAGTTTTCTAATTTTAGTGTCTATAATTTATAGACATTCTAATATCGAGTTTGGGCATTGATAGTACCTTTCAGAATAAGGTTAAAGAAACTGAACTCATATGAGGCAGAATTAATTGAATTCGCCTTGCGCTTCAATAATACAAATTTGTGCATAGCTTGTCTAAGCTGCCTTGACTACTGTATTTCTTATTGTGTTTTTGGTAATTTTAAAGATCATGGTCGGATCTTACAACCTGTCATTTAGTTGTCGGTTCTTCAAAATCCCCGTTTAAGCTACTTTACTGGTAGAACTATTCGATATCGTTTAGTATTTACAAATTATTCAAATTAACATATGTATCTTAAATTTGGACATTAAATATGCACTATAATAATTTTTATTTGAAATGGCTTGACGCCATTGGCAATTTTAATGACAATTAAAACTGGTTTTCAAATTTTTCGATTTCTAGGTTAAGAATTAATTAAATATGTTTTGTTCGATTGGGATAGCCCCGATATGTTTTTTTTTTATTATTTAACAAATTCTGTCGTCACTTTTAAATAATTCTTTCGATTGTCATCGAATATAAATGGGGTTATTATAATAGTTGATTTAATCTTTGATTTGTTGACAGTAGACATAATTTCTAAGAAAATGAAAATGCGTATTTTTATTCAGATCTTTTAGTTTTTAATGTCGGCCTTTCAGTATTTGTCTCGATATTTACATATCTGTTAGATATAAGTTCATTTATTAGTTCTATATTTTTTGAATTTCGAATTTTTAGGATTTAGTCGATATTTAAGTTTTTGGAAATACCTTTCAATTGCTTTTTTGTTTCAGTACAGTTTCTTAGTAAATGTTCTATATTAAGTGTTTCGTTGAAACTGGAGCAAACAGGAGGGTTTAGTTTATTGAGGAGATATTCGTGCGTGATTCAAGTGTGTCCAAGCCTTAGCCGAAAAAAATGTGTATCTTTGCTTTTGGGATGTTTAGGTATCGATGATGGGATCTGTCGGCATTGATTTCCTTGTAGTGTTGGTGATATTGAATCCAATCGTTTAATTGTTTGTTTTTCAATGTGTTCCGTATGGAATTGGTCAGATCACGTTTAGTAAATATATTAAACTTGTATAAAATTCGGTTTTGAATATCAGAGCTAACAGTCCTCGCAGCTAGGCTCTATATAATATATATAATCTTTAAAATCTGTTTTTTAAGTATCTGCTAAAATAAATAATAATAATAATAATACATATCTGTTAGTATCAAGAGAGCTGGCAATAATATTTTGTTATTATCTATTATGTTAGGTAAGGTAAGCATTCCGTTAAACAAAAGGGTTTAAAAAAATATTTTAAAAAGGTATAGAAATAAATAAATTTTATTAGAGCGACAACTCCTTAAAGAGCCAAGGCCTAGTGACTTATACTCTGTGTTGTTAATCTGCAAGAATGGAAGGGGCCTACAGTTTACCGCCGAGTCCGAACGGCTACATGAGATGCACTTTTTCGAGACAAATTTTACTCTTGGAGGTTTTGTCAGTTCCTCGCAAGAGACAGTACCCCGGAAAAGAAGGTGGCTATGAGCTGGATTCGAACCCAGGCTAATTCGCTTAGCAGTCCGACACACTAATCACTAATCCACGGGGTTCGTGGATGTAAGAATAGGCCCACGGTATGGATGTGCCTGCAGTAAGAGTCTGCTAAAACATCCTCCCCTATAGGTCCGGGGGCAGAATTGGCCTATGGTCAGGTTGCCGGAAGTATGAGCCTTCCAATCACCACTTTTTCCTTAAGGATAAGAGGCTGTAACCATGCTTCTAGGCGGGTATTCAGGTAGTGTCCTAGTCTTCACCTTGGTTGACTGGATTATGAACTGTTTGCCTTACTGGATGGTGGGCTAGCGACTTCATGGAGTCGAACCACAAGTGCGTCGCATGAGAGACGGGCGAGGCCTCACCTAGGGTCTAAAAGTAGGTACCATGGGTTAACAGGAGCCCCGGCTGATTACGTGAGCTTGTCTCGGTAGCAGTCGCCTGTTAAAATTAAGGTAGGCCCCCTTGTGGGCGCTTCATGGGGGCTGTGGTTACTCCAAATGCGGAAGCGAAAAGGTATCTTTGGTTTCTGGGAGGATGGCACGGCTTCGTAAGAAGCGTGTGTTCATTGTCTTATTTAACCTTGATACTAGGGGTGTATGATAGGCCCTGCTTCTTAGCAAGGAGGATGACTTTTCCATGAGAAATTCATCATTTGCTACTAGAGTGGTTTAGCGGACGACTCTAATTGATAGTGTGGTCTAGTAAACCACTTTAGCGGTCTTGTCCGCCCCAAGGGAACTCCATAAGTGGGTAGGCCCACCGTGGAATTAAGCCTTAATAGGCTTAAAGCTCCTTCACGATCTCATGGGCAATCAATTGCCCATTGTATAGAGGGGCCATTAACGAATTTCGACTTTTAGCGTAATACCTGACGCACAAGTTAAAAACAAATATCAAGCTACACAAACGTTCTTGGTTTTGCGAAGCAGAGGAAATGTTTTTTTTGTTGTTTTTTTTTTATTTTATAGAAGCTTGTTCTGAGGGTATTGAAGTATGGTGGTCATATGACAATGCAGATGAATGAAATATATATATTTTGGCGTCCATTGTTTCAGAAGTATTTAAACTTTAAAGTACTGTAATATTTTCTTGGTACTATAAATATAAGAAGATCACTTTATACGTTTTGATCAAACTAGATCAATCGCAAATGAAAGATTTTATGTACCAAGAATCGTCAGAGAAGGAATTGAAATTAAGAAACATACAAATTTCAATAGAGATTCTAGCTTTAAATTATCGCCAACGTGGGATCCTCTCATCAAAGCAGCAAAACCATAGTAAAGCAAATCAAAAAACCTATAGCCGATGTCGTGAGCTTTGCATGTGTCCAAAAATACATCGACTCAACGCAACAACAACCTAGAACGAGTACACCACCACCACCCACAAGCAATCCAAGAGCATCAACATCTACGCACCGGTACTACTTGAGAGCGAGAGCTAAAAAACAATAACTTAGACACTATCAATCAAACGTCAGTCTCATCCCGTGACCACGAAGTATGAAACTTTTCGAAACGTCGGGTAGAAAGAAATAAGAAAATATTTCTTATAACGCGGTAAGTTCCGAAAATACAAAACTTTATCTAATATAAGAAAACTTCTACTAAAAGTCATAAGAAATAGTTCGAATGGTGGCAGAGGCAATGTTAAAAAGTTCTACCAGAGAGTAAAGTGGACCTTTTAAAAGGGAAAAAATCTGTTGGATAAACTCACAGTTGATGCTGAAAATAAGAACACTTTTGCGTGGCAGAATGGTTCAGATGCACATAAAATCTTCCTTTACATCTCTTTTGTTCTGCAAGACAGTCCTAAACTTAGCACAACTTAACTTGACTAATTGTTATAGAGGTTTGGTTTTATGCCAGGCTAGACAACCCTCACACTTGGTGATATTCAAAAAGAACAGATTGATAAACAAATCATCATCTATAGCATATATGTCATGTTATTCAGAGTGAGCATAGAGTAATCTCGCTGCTCTCTCAATGTTGGCATAATAATATGACTGAGAAAGGTTAAAGCGAATATATGTAGTTATTAATGCAAACAAGACAAAGCATATGCAAATCATCACAATGACCAGCTATAACTTCGATCATCGAGAGATGATGAGATTTGGTTTTTCTAGGAGGAGGTGCTGGGAAAGTTGGTTTCGGATCGGAAGACGGTTTCGGAACACACAGAAGAAAATTATTCAAAAACATTTGTCTACCTGAGACTGAGATATATTCTCAATCGTAGATCATTTTCCAAGGGCCGTACTGGAGACACATACTTGTTAACTTGTTAAAGATGTGGTTCATCATCATGGATTATAAGCGCCACTTACAAAATTTATTGCAATTTGGTGGTCCTGTCGGTTTTTTTATTATTACCAATTACGTTAACATTTATAAATGTTGCTCTTTTTCATTTAAGTGGAAAGTATTTCAAGAATGTAACACTTGGATTTAGGAAATTGGACAGTCATGTGTGTTGCCAAAAATTCTACGAACTGTTTATGTTTTCTGATACATTGGAAGAAAATTTGTTCTCTTTCGGATCTAAGCGCTTCCAGATGTTTATATGCATGTATATATGTATGTAACAAAATTATTATATTTATCACTATCCAGTCATAGAAATTGTTGATCTGAAAAAATACAGTTAACTTTATGATCCATTCAATTAATTAATTTAAAACCGTTTTTAAGTTACATGCATCCAATAAAGTTCTCTAGCTATCAGTGTTATATGCTGTAGTATTTATACAAATTCGATCGGCTTGAATATTTATGGGCTCCATAATTTATTTTATGCTTTTTTTCGATAGCAACAAGTAACAAGGCAAGTGCAACTGCTGTTTTGTTCAGTAAATGTCACCTTTTCAGCGTCAACTCTATCAGTATTATGGGTGCCCATTGTTTCCCAGTGAATTTCTTTCCTCTTTTAGTGGTAAGGTGTGCAAAAAAGGTTTCACCCGTTACCAATGCGCACATTTATTTTCCGCACGGACCGCGAAAATTATTTTAAATCCACATTCAGAGTCCACAAAAAAAATGGAGACGTGGTGTAAATCTTTTAATATCGATCGATAACTCGCCATAAACGAGTAATCATTCAGCCATGCCACAGCAACCAATTCAATCGCATATATTAGCTGAGGGAGTGCGCTATTCGCTATCAACGCCGAATACAAAGGTTCTTCCTTAATAACGGGGATTAAGCTATTTCAAGTGGGTTCGATTTATTAAAACACCTAATCGCCGTCCGCCATAATGCAATTAGCGAAATATTGAAGCAATTAAGTGCCCAATGCTACTTGTTCAGCTGAATCAATTGCAATAAATGATTTTTTTTTCGAACGCTTAATTATTGCAATCTCTTGACATTATACAATCTTTTAAGAGTCTCTTCGACGCCATACGAAGTTTAAGCTTACGACGCGGCGACGAAAGCTTAACAGTAAGGCGGAGTGACATATTTTAAGTTTGTAGGTCATGGTGAGAGATCAGAATGTATTAGCGAAGATTTGCTTTGGAAGTCTTATCAGTCCGTCCTTAAAATACATCTTATCTCCAATTTTTTGAGCTTATGGAGTTAACTTAATGTTGTTTTACATAACAAAAAATATGAAACAGGCAAACGTTCGTTATTGTTTATATATGAGTGGGGAACATTTCTGATAAGTAATGTTATTCAAATTCGTTAAATTCGAAGTTGGCTTGCTAAGCAATAAAAACAACAAACATTGTATTGTTAAAGATCATCAAATAAACACAAATGTTGAGGTTATGTAAGATCCAATCATGGATGGATCGTGGGTTTCTCTTCGAATTTGTTGATTGTGCTTACATTAACCTCTGACGAAAAAATCCGTAGTGCAGTAAGCTCCAAAATCAGTAAAGCCACTGATGTAACTGCATACCTTCTTTTCTTGTAACTAAAGCAAAATCGATGTGCCAACGCGTTGCTGGGCAAGCCGCCCATACTCTTGACTTGTTTTTTTACTTCTCACCCTGATAAATATACCACTAGCGTAACTTCTCCATTTGGCACTTCAGACCATTGTGTCATTTCAGCTAATTTCTCATCATCCACCCATCCAGTTAAAGAAAAACTTCCCACCAGGACCGTTTGGCAATAGAGAAAGCCAACTTGGACGGCCTGAATATTTTCTTCCGAAACTTTAACTGGTCACTCCGATCGAAAAGCTAACAGTACTCGGTATGTGTGTCGTTGGAACGACCATATATTTGAGATCGCTGAGAATGCTGCTAAGTGCTTAGGTGTTCTGTATCGGTGTAAGAAGTATTTTTCCCCATCTGATCTGGCTACAAGCTATAAAGCGTTTATAAACTCGAGTATAACTCTCACCTCTGAATAGGTGCTTCGCAAACATCGCTTCACCTGCTTGATAGAATACAAAATCGAGCGTTAAGATTGATAAGAAGAACTGCCGCTGAAACAATTGCCCCTTTCGAACTCCGACGCAATGTTTCATGTCTTTCCTTATTTTATCGTTTCTTTTATAAAAAATGTTAACTCGAAGTAGCCAGCTGCATTCCTCCCCTTAAAGGTTTCTCCCGTAATACTCGTCTCGCAAGGAATGCCCATCAGTTCACCTTTGAGCCCAATTTCAGACGTACGGTGAAATATAGGGATTCTTTTTTTAGCCGAACAACACGAATTTGGAATAGTTTACCCGGCGAGATTTTCCCTTGCCACTTTTATCTGCAAACATTCAAAACCCATGTTAATCGACACCTCCTATCTTCCTAATGCCCGCGCAGTGTGCTCTACATTAAAAGGGAAACAAATAGTCCCTTGTGCGCGCGTTAATTATAAAAAAAAGGTGCAAATCAGTCTTAAGTGAGTGTCAAGCCATTATTGACCATTTGTGCATTTGGTCAGGTTTCCCAATGAGATGGTTAGGATCCACAGTACACATATCTTAGGATCATTGTAAAAGCATTCCCCTATATATGAAGTTTCTTTTTGTTTGCAGAACAGTGCATATGCCAAGAAGATGTGAAATCGTTTGATCAACTTCGTTATCCATGTATCCAAGACATTTGAAAACGGCGTGCCTTTCAATTAGTGTCCTGTCTGCTGAGGACCACAAGGCGTTAGACCGATTTAAATCTTATTCAGTTCAGATTCAGTTGCTCATTGTATTTACAAGTAGTACTATTGAAACGGGCTTTATTTATTTGTTCCCCAGGGTCTAAAATTAGCATAGGTCTACACGTAGAACATAAGTAATTAAGTTTCTCTTGTAGGGCAAAATAGATATTTTTGTCCCGGTTCAATTCGGCTAAATATGCCTCATGAAATGAAAAAATTATTTAATTTTGTTAATTTAAATTTGACTGGACAATAGCCTCTTAATAGTAGTTGTGCTCCTTTACTTTTCAAGTAACTTAAAGTAAACTCGCAAATTTGAAAGAGTGGGTTGAATTCTTCACATAAGGGGCCAGTTATAGCTATCATTGAAATTAATGTTAAAGCATTGTATATGAAATCTATAGTACTACCATCAGGCAGCATCTAGCAATAGCGATGCAGTAGTTTTTGATATGCATTGGTATGGGTTTTGGAGAGTAGAATGAAATATAATGATGAAAGAGTAGGTTGTATGTTATATTTTCAGAAACGTATAAGTTAGAATGATTACAAGCATTTGCAGGAATAATTAATAATAAGGTTCAAAAAGTGACACTAGACCATATGGTATGGTAGAGTAAGGCGCCAGTTATAGCGATCATTAAAAATCCATCATTAAAAGTTGAAACAGCTGGAAACTGGAATTCTTTACGTACGGGTAGTTATAGCGATCATTAAAGTTGTGTCAGAATTTACAGGCCAACCACACCAGCCATAACCTCAAATTTGTTTTAATGATGCAAAATGCTTCAGTAAACTTTTTACTGATGAGTGGAACATTAAAAAAATGGACCACAAACACTGGAACGAAATGTTCCACTATTCTGTCAAATGCCAATCAGCTGTTCAGTTTATTAAAATAAATAAATGCTTTTTTAATAAATAATACTGTTTCCCGGGTTTGTTTTTTGTCAAAATAAATTATTTCAATTGATTTGCCATCGATTGGCATAAGTTTCATGTTTTAAATCTTTTTCTAACACACAAAAATATCGAATTGAACATTTTTAATGATGGTTTTTAATCATATCATATTCTTACAAATATCACGACACATGTTAAAATCGATTACGACGAAAGCAATTGCGAATTGGTTAAAACATCCCGTGCAAAAAGAGCAGACAAATATTCACGTCTTATACTTAGAGAATTTAAGTCAATTAAGGCACACTTGGCTTCATATGATGGCCTTAAGGACCAATTAAAAAACGCTTTTGAACTCTTTCTATACGTAAACATGCATTAGCATAGAAAGGACTTAAGAGTGTACGGGTACGCATTCCGAAATAGGAAACCTAATAAGGAGTTTGACTTAGATATTATAAAATCGTAATAATTGTTCATGAAAAATAACTCCTAGGTCTTTTTGTCTGGACACTCTTTTAGATTCATGTTACAAATATCATACTCAAATGGCATGAGACTGAGAATTCTGGATATAGTCAAACCAGAACACTTACTTACTTACTTACTTAGGGGGCGCTACAGTTCGGGACGAACCTGGGCCTCAACCAACATGCCTCTCCAGCCAGCTCGGTCTTTGGCTAGCTGCCTCCAGTTTCGCACTCCAAGTTGGTTGAGGTCGTCCTCCACTTGAGCGCGCCACCTAAGGCGAGGTCTTCCTTGGCTGCATCTACCCTCTGGGATGGGAATGAAGATCCTGCGAGCCGGAGCATTGTTGTCCATTCGCTCTATATGACCCAGCCATCTGAGACTTTGAATTTTTACTCTTTTGGCTAGATCTGTGTCGCTGTACAGCCGGTAAAGTTCTTCATTGTATCTTCTTCTCCACTCTCCGTTTATGCATATGGGACCAAAAATCACCCGGAGAATCTTTCTCTCGAAACAGCCTAAAGTATCCTCATCCGCTTTTGACAGCGTCTATGCGTCTGCACCATAGAGCAGGACTGGGATGATGAGTGTCTTATAAAGGGACAGTTTAGTTGCCCGAGAGAGGGCTTTGCTACTCAATTGCCTTCTAAGCCCGAAGAAGAAGATTATATATAGCTGGCTTTACTTCAGACAAGTGTGGTGGGCGGAATTTTTGGCCTTCTTCGCCCAGAAAAAATGGACCATTGTGTTTGACAGCTGAATTCGTTTTGCCATCGCTGTTATACTACGATGTTCCCTTGATCGTCTTTGCAAGCTTCAGTTTGAGCTCTGTATTTTTGACAGTTTCTTTGTACCTTTTGGTAAAACTTTCGAACTTCATTCCTGCAATAAGAGCTCTCCACTTCCATACAATATTTTGCCCCGCAGCAAAGTCAATTAGCCTGAATCCGTTATCGGAGGTGGAGTCGTGCAAACTGTGTTTGCCGATTGTATCACCAAAAACATCTTCTCTCCCTAGCTTGGCGTTAAAGTCGCCTAGGACAATTTTAATGTCATAGCTAGGGCATTGGCTCATATGTTTTGTCCAGCAGCCCAAAAAACATTTCTTTGGTGTCATCATGTTTTTCCTCTGTGGGGGCATGCGCAGATAACAGAACTATGCCATATTAAAATCCCAGACATACTAAAAGGAGGTTTTGAATTTTAATTTTGATTTATTATTTATTAAAGTGGCGTCTGGCAAAATGTTAGCAACGACTAAACTGTCTGGCATTTGTATTTATATTGCTCAAGTGACATATTTACATACATACTATGTAACATTATGACAAAAAAATAAATCGTTTTAAAATGATTTTAAAATCAGTGATTTTCATCTGACAAATAAAGGATGCTCATAATCTGGTAATATCTAATATCTGATCCCAGGTATGATAATTATGAAAAAATCTGCTGTTTTAAAATTCTTTTTCGAAAACGTTGCTAGCTCTCGTAAAATTTTGCAGAAAAGAGGGAGTAATTTTACCATCCTAGGCCATACATCGCACGTAGTAGTTTTCTCTTGAATGCTCCAAGGCAGGTTTCATCCGACTAAGAAAGGTTCCATGCTTCTGCACCATATAGCAGAACCGGAATGATGAGTCTTTTATATAGTGTCTCCTTGGTTCTTCTTGATTTCAATTACTTACTTACCCCAAAGAAACAGCGATTCTCAAAAGTTACTCTACGTAGGTTTTCCGCGCTGATGTTGTTTCCTGTGCTTACATCAATGCCCAGGTAGACAAAATGAATCACTATTTTGAAGTTATACTTATCAATTATCTCATTCTGACTAATTTGGTGGTGGGATAGGATTTTTGTTGATGAAAGCATATACTTCTTTTTGCCCTTGTTTATAATCAGTCGTATTCAACTTGCTGCTGAATCAATAAAAGTGAAAACATTGGTTACTGCTCGCTTAATTCTCCCTATCACATCAATTTCGTCAGCGAACCCAAGTATTAGTGTTGATTTATTAAAGATAGTGCCTGATGTACTGGCCTTGTCATAACCCTCTGGTAGTGTCTAAGGTCTCAGTAGTATCCCTACCAATTTTGACGGAGCTGTGAGCATTCTCCATCGTCATCCTGATAAGACGTTTCAGTTTAGCAGGAATTCCAATTCATCCCTTCTACCGTTTTCGTAGGCTGCGTTAGACCTCGATGTTAAATTTTTGGGGTTTCTCCAGAATCTGCCGTTGTATGAAGATTTGGTCGGCAAACCGCTTAAGCGGATCACATAAAATGCTCAACAAGCTATATTTAAAAGGCTAATTATATAGTTGGTGCAGAGTAGTGTGTTTCCTTTTTTTGTGGATCGGGCAGATGGCACTAATAATGTTCCAATCATCGAACATATTTTCCTCCGACCGTATTTTGGAAATAAGTTGTTTTAGTTTATGATAATTGTAAATTATAAATAAAATTTAACAAATGAAACCAATAAATCGTAATTTAATTTTCAGTTCAGTTTCTACCATTTTTACATTTAAGAACTGTGCATTTGTTTTTGGTTTTATGCGTTCCGGACTCTTGCAGAAAGAAAATCATTTCCCCTGCCCTCCTAAGAAATCTGACAGCTGCAAATTATCTGCAAACAAAATTGGTAGAACAAACCTATTTTGACATTATAAAAGTCAAGTCAAATTATTTGTTTAACGCGTTCCAGGAGATTTTGGCATTTTCAAGCTGCCTTTTTTATTCCGACTTAGAATAAATCTTTCATCTGGAGTTTTATGACGTCAAACACCTTTTCAAAAGGCACAAACATATTAAAACAAATTGGACTTCCCTTTGATTAGTTCGCAGAGATTTAAATTCAAATTTTAATAAAATCACGTATTCGTCTTATTTTTCTTTTTATTTATTGATATTAAACCTGTAGGGATTATTTAATTCTTATATAAACCCAATTAAAATAGTTTAATTCCTTCTTTATGATTTTTATTAGACAAAAAAAATCAAATTTATTAGTTTTCAATTCATAGTTTTGCTATAGCTGGCATTGGTTTTTAAATATTCCCTTAAGATATGTTTGAGATATTAACAGCACTCATCATTTATTCATTCGAATTTCATTATCATTTTTAACTAAACTAAACTAAATCTTTTTTTTTTTTCTCTACCAAGCTACATAAGTTATGTACCTCAGAAGATCTTTGTCACTACAATCTGCCTACGTGACTTAAGAACCTTCAAATTGAATCAGTACATTCCAACAAAAAATATGATAAAATAAAAATTTACATAATTTTGTTGTAATATTAACATAAATGGCAGACCCACTTACCATGCTGTTCTTACCCAAAAAAAATTGTCTATATTCTTCAAACCTTAGTGTCTTTTAAGAGAAATTGTGATTTTTTTTTTAATAAATAATTTTAAACCAAACATCAAATACTATGTAGATCAACTCGAAATGATGCTGAGCAACACGACGAAATCGGCACCGATGACTCGGACGAAACATACACAATCATACCAAATCATCACTCACTTCAGAATCGCGTTCAATACCGAGCCAAGCGCAAAAAGATCGAAAGAGTTGTTGAACTCGATAACGATGATGCCTGCAGCGAAGATGCATTCATAAGTCGAATTGCTTCAGCAACAGCCACTAATAATAATATATCAGTCAACAATCATAATGCTTATGTGCCACAACAACCAACACCAAAGTAAGAATAACACAATGAAATACTTAATTGTTTAACTTTGTATATGTTTTAATTATTTAAATATTAATGCTATTGTAAGTAGATCAATCTGAGTGCTTAAATTTGAATTCCCTTTAACTTATACTTCTTATGCCACCAATTTTAACAAAACAAACACTTCATACTCATTTACTAACTCATAATGCTTAAGTTGCGATGTGGTTTTATTTGGCATTGTTTTCAACTGAAAATTGGCGATATTGTAATTTGAAACGATCTTTATAGTTTTTGCTGAGAATTAATCATAGTTGCATTGACGCCTGGAAGCCATGAGCCATCTAACAAAGTTGCCTCAGGTCATTAGCAGTTTTCTTCCACTTGCAGCATGATTGTAAGCTATTAAGGAAAAAACATTCGAGTCTTTCCATTTCTCTTTGAATGGCCTTACTTAAGTTGCCACAAGACGTATCAATAGCTACAAGTACTAATTTTCTTGCAATCTTTCAAATTTGATTTAATGATATGACTCCACCACTCGCTAATTAAAGCTAAAACTATTGCACCGTGATAGAAATAATACAAAATGCCAAATAAAATCAAATTGTACATTTTTAGTTTGCAAGCAAAAAATGTGTGCTTCAGCATAAATATGCAATTTATTATTAGATCAACCAGCGAAATTCCCAAACAATTCTAAAAATAATAAATACAAAAATCCATTTGCTTACTTTTCATTGCAGATATATTTCAAATGGTGCTCGATCGGCTCCTCGTGTTGCACACAAACGTCAGCCGGCAGCATCTTTGAACAATGTTGCCACTTCATCGAATGGTCGTGTCCAGTTGGAAATTTTGTCACAACCAGAACAACAACACAGAGCAAGGTATGTACATTTTTTTTTTCAATGAAATCATCAATAATTGAAAATTTTGCATCATAATTTTCATTGATTTTCTTTAGATATCAAACAGAAGGAAGCCGAGGTGCTGTTAAGGATCGCAGTGGAAATGGATTTCCTATTGTGCGAATGGTCGGCTATAATAAGCCAGTTTTGCTGCAAGTATTTATTGGAACAGATATTGGTCGAGTAGCACCACATATGTTCTATCAAGCGTGCAAAGTTGCTGGAAAAAACTCAACGCAATGCAACGAGAAGAAAGTCGATGGTACTATGATTATTGAGATCGACTTTAAGCCGGAATCGGATATGACGATCACTTGCGATTGTGTTGGCATTCTTAAGGTAAGGCTTATAAACAAACTTTTATTATTCGAGTGAACAATCATCGTTTTCTTTTAAAGTTGCTCCTATTCAATGCTAAGGAAGTCATTCAAATTTTGTTGATCAAAAAATGTACCACAAATTTCCGTATTTATTTAGTACATAGTGTAGCATTCCGCAGTTCAATTGAACTAAATGCAATTAAGAAGCATGAAGACAGCATGCTGAAAGTAATACAACAAATTTCTACTTAAAATATTCCCAACTAAGGTACTTTGATTAACAGCCAGGCAACAATCAGGGCTTTTGACAGCTGTCTAATCTCTGTTTGATCAATCGGAAATCGACATTCTTATAGCGAGTTTCATTAAAATTTTAAGGATTTGATCTCAAAATCGAGATTTGATCTTTTCAAGTGCATGGCCAAACAGACGGAAGCGCGCAATTGCATCACTGCAAACTCGGGGCTGCACACTTGAGATAAACTGACACGAGAGGAACGTCTGGAATGTAAAACACAGCTATTTTCTGCAAAAAAGGTTGTGTCTGTGCCAAGAATCTATTCGCAAAAGTGTTTTATATGTGTTTTGTTTGATAATATTTCAAAATATTTTCTTAATGTCTATCTATATCTATACGCACATATATATTTTGTTTAATGAGTAAAAGCACTCAAATCAATACAATTCAAGTGAATGTATAAACCTTCCATCACGGCGAGAAAATGCAAATGAATGTCTCTGTATCTGTCAAAAATGAAACGATATGAGAAGGAAACTTGACACTGCACAGAGTTTTAAAATAATGTATGAGATTAATGCAGGTTTTGGATTCTTCCGCCCATATCTTTCCTTCTTATTAAAAATCATTGCTTCTCTTTTACATTTTGATTCAAGTTGCATGCGCGCTTCCGTCAATGTGGCCAAGCACCAATGAAACTTCTTTTATAATTAAATTGTAGCATTTGTGAAGGACTGTCACTCTTCCTTTGTCATTTGCATTTAGGGATGCAAAATCGTTCATAAAAACATCGATATTATGATGATGATATCGATATTTTCGCGATGTTTAAAAAAAATGTTTATGAACTGATTTTTTGATGCTCAATAAGCGGTAACTCCTTAAGTTACAATACGAATAGTAAGGAAATGAAAAAAAATAACTAGCCAGCCAGCTATTTTTAATTCTGAAAGTAAAACATCAAATGCGATTTTAGTTAGCAAAACTAAATAATCGAAAGACCGTTTTTTGCCGATATTTCATAATATTTGAGGTTATGTTGAAAAATAACCTGAAGTAAAATTATAGTTTTTTTAATTACTTACAACTATTCTGCAGACCATTTTTCGATCAGAAATTAAACTTCGACGGAAATCAGAAAACTTTTTTTCAAACCCACCCTCACACACCTTCTCAAAAAAAAATTACTCTGGAGTTCTTTTAATTTGTGTTTATTTTGTTATTATCGCCCGGAAATAAACAATCGCAATTTCATAAACCTTATATATATAAAAATGGTGTGAAAAATGTATAGTAATTCATCAATTCAGAAATTCTGGGCCGATTTGGGTCAATTTTTTTCCGTTGTTTGTAATTGCCAGGAAAAGGTTTTTACGAAAGAAACTTTTGAGAAAACCCTTTCGGAAAAGTCAGGAAATTGGAAAAATCGAAAATTGATTTTTATATGGAATTTCATATATTATCATATAACCAACATTATATTTGAAAGGCTCTGCCGATTTTGAAAACATTTTGTAACTACGTTTACTTTTGTGGTTTTTGGCTAAAATTAGACCGCTTTCGGTATCAAAAAAAGCTAGGGTAAGTCCGAGCAACGCCGGGTAGGTAACCTAGTTTAATATAGAAATGACATTTCACTAAATTGAATGAACTGCGTTCCCGATGCGTGGTTTCGATTCTGTGAGAAAAGAATCGATTTTCCCTTCTTTTCAGACAAAAAACTATTGTCAATAGCCAAACACAAAACTGGTTTTGCATGAAATTTCAGTAACAAACATTAAATTTTTCCTTTTCAGAGATCGGACCTTTCGATACATGGGCACTATTATCGTTCACCAAGAACGACGTGTCGATGTTTAAGTTGGTTTCATCGATGTTCCCAAATCGATGTTTATGAATGATAATCGATTTCTTAAAACATCGATGCTTGTATGTTGCATCCCATTGACACTGGCAGAAAAGATTATTTACATGTATGTGTGCATTCACATCAAATCTTCCACTCCATCAGAGATCAAATCTTTCGTGTTGAGATTTGATCTAGATTTGCTCTTTTTCTTGCAATGAAACTCTCAAAATTCAAAAAGATCAAATCTTTTGACAGAAAGAGCAAATCTTTTCTTGAACAAAACTCACTATTAGTGAAAACATACGAGATTACTCTATTATGAGTCCCTGGGGCATTCAGCATCTCTTAAGGGACTCATCCGTCAGCAGACGAATTGCCGTAGGGAACCGTATGTGAGAAAAATTCAAGAACTTATTTCCTTTTTACTGAGATCACAATTCTCCCACTTTAGCTTCACACTAGTGATCTGTGGGTTTCGCCGGTTCAGAGTCCTTCAAGCCGATGTGCTTGCCATTAAAGAAGCAAAATCTATTTTTAACCAAAATATTCACAATGTGGCCATTTGTATAGATAGCCAAGATGCAATCAAAACAACTGATAGCTGTTTGATAAGCTCAAAGCTAGTAGATCAATGCATATCTGAATTCACAGGTTTTCTTCATATCACAAAAATCTCCTTAATATGGGTTCATTCGCCCGAGCGAAATCCAGGAAATAAGCGAGCAGATGAGCTTGCCAGGCAGTGATCAGCCCTTCCCTTCTCTGAGGCTGGAGCTGTAGACTTCCCGATATGATTCATGAAAGGCAGAACATATGATTTTATAAGGCCTTATAAACTGTAAAATATCTAAGAAAATATACTATGACAGAAACAGAAAGTAACATCGCAATCATTACTAGACATTGGCAAAAAGGAGAACATCTGGCTAAACTACGCTCACCTTTTAATAGTTTTTGCTATAGCTGCAAAAACCCTCAAGAGAAATAAACCATTGAGCACTTTCTTTGTAACTACCCGACCCCCACCAGGTCTCGCCTCAGTTCGGAAGCTCATTTCTAAACGTGCTGTCGAATAAGAACATACATGATTTTATCTCTTGCTTTAACAACACTAGTTGGATCTAAAAGACCAGCAATATCTTCTTTAATCACTTATGTCACCTCCTTTTTATATGAAGTTTTTAACCTTCATAGAACAAAATATATGGTCTGCCGGGATTGGTTGATTAGCTATTGGCTTCTGCATCACACTTTTCTCAGTGCCCAATTTTTGGCCTCATAATCTAATCATATTTAACTTTTCGCACAAACACTACTCTATAACTGACGTAAGCCTTAATTGACATAACCCAGTAGGTTTGCGTTGACTTCGAACAAGCCCAGCCAGAAGTAGATCAAGTGAAAGGTTCTAAAGTCGGATCTCAACGTCACTGCAATCATCTAGAACACAGTGTTAGCTTAGCTTTCACTTAAGGCTTCATGCACAGTTTAAGACTACTAGTAGTAATTCTGAACATAAAAAATAAATTGCACGATTGGATCTCACGTACTTGCTCATATGGTGGGTCACATTGTAGAATAAAATTAAAAAATTAAAGTGATCATCAAAGCATTTATTCGATTTTTAAGACTTGATTGTTCAAGTACGTTAAAGTGTATTGGGTGAAATAATTTAAACGCCATTTTATTTATTTAGGAAATGTAAAAAAGTGTGATTTTTTTTCAAAATTGTAGGATCCGTTTAAAAAAAAAGGCTTTTTTAACAACTTTTTTTTAAACAATTAAAAAAAAATATTAAAAATACATAAAAAAAGTTCTCGAAAAAAAATTAATGCAAAATTACTAAGGCTACCTACATCTTCTTGAATATCAATTTTGATTGTAATCGGGTCACCAGTTTTTGAGAAAGTCGGAGAAAAAAAAACCGGTCCTATGGGAGGTACCGTTTTTAGACCACCATATTATTTTTTTTTCACCAAAATATAATGCATACCTACAGTAGTACACTGATTTTTTTTTTATAAAAATCCTTAGAGCCGTTTTCGAGAAAAATCAGCTTTTACATACCGGTTATATGACAGGTACCGTTAATTTTTGACTCTGTAGAATGTCAAAAGAACCTTAAATTCAAAATTTGAAGACGATTGGCCCAACCGTTTAGGCTGCAGTCCAAAATACATCCGTACAGACAGATAGACAGACAGACGGACAGAATTTTGCCAGTAACTCAAAACTGTTTCTTTCTCTATGATCGTAATGTCATGTTTGATTGTTATCTCAAAATTTTTAATTTGCACGAATGCATAACTTGTATTATAGTACCTATAATCGTAAGTGAAAATCACCAGGGGTTCTTTCGGGAACGATGTTCCTAGAACCGCCATTTACCTACCTACCCAAATACTATCTCTCTTGAAGTTATGTACATTGAAGAAAATCCATAATCAAACATTTTTCTTTTAGGAACGCAACGTCGATGTAGAACATCGTTTTCCCGATCATTTGGCTCAAAAAAGCAAAAAGAAATCCACGCGTTGCCGTATGGTATTTCGAACACAGTTAACCCACGATGATGGAACAGTAGAAACTCTACAAGTTTGTTCAAATCCAATTATATGCAGTAAGTGATGATTTTTTAAAAAAGAAATACACAAAACCACAACTAATCAATCAAATTTTACTCAGCCCAACCACCAGGTGTTCCAGAAATATGCAAAAAGTCCCTCAATTCTTGTCCAGTAGATGGTGGTCTTGAATTATTTATTATTGGAAAGAACTTCCTAAAAGACACTCATGTATTATTTCAAGAAACCCTTGAAGATCTTCGTACCAATGAAATGGTTACAATCGGCTCCATGTGGGAGGAATCAGTTTTACCCGACAAAGAGTATCTGCAACAGGTAAGATACAAATAATTAAAAAAACAAGAAAAAAATATTCGAAGATGGTTTATTTTTGCTTCCAGACTCACCTTATTTGCACAGTACCACCATACATCCACCAAAACATAATGAAACCAGTCACAGTGCAGCTATTTATTATTTCCAGTGGGAAAAAGAGCGAATCACATACCTTCACCTACACCCCCAAAGGGACATACACCACGCTCTCAGCTGCAACAACGTTAAGTACATTGCACGGTTCAATGTCAGGACAAGGTATCTATTGTTTCAAATTAGCAGATTCGTTCAAATTCAAATGGCCTAACTATATATTCGCCTAACCAAGGTGAACATTTATTTAGCCATCTTGAGTTTGAGCTTCAGTTTGAGTTTAGATTAGGGACGACAGCAACAAAACAAACATCACGCGATAAAGATCAAACATTTCATGCTGCCCAAGCAACTTGCGATATTTAATTTTCAATAATCATAATTTTTTTCTCCACGCTTCGCAATTTAAAATTTGTTTTATTATTTAATTTCTAAATATCGCAAGCTTCTCAAAATATAGATATTTATCCAACATCAGATGAATTCAGATTTCTTCCAAATCTGACTCTTTGAGTATTTTTTCCAATCAAAACATTCCAATTACAAATGAATTTATATTTAAAATAACATATATTACAACAACAACTAAAGATGACAACAAGATTCAACATTTTCTAGGCCAAAAATAATCCAGACAACTCTGGGGTGTAAACGTTTTCTGCAGTAAAAAAAACCTTGCAATTTTAATAGATTGGATCAATCGTCGCGTTTCAATTGAAAATACATATTTAAACAAGTCAATCACCGTTATGTTTTATAATTGGCTTATCATTCTTATTATTTTCATGTGTATATGAAGAAAAATCAGTCTGAATGGCGTGTGAATGGTTGGCAGAGTTTTCTGGATTATCCTTTTGCGCTGCAAATATTCTTCAAAAATGTATAAATTTTTTTAACAATAATTCCTAACTTAGGGAAATTCAAGAATACTAGAAATGAACAACAAAATACAACCAAAAAAATAAAAAATAAAAATAAGAAATGAAAACAGAAAATCTAAAATATTTTGTGATTAGGAAAGTTCAAAATCTCAAAATCTGCTCGTTACAAGCAAACATTTTTAAATGACAGCTTGGAAACTGCTATCGCCCTCTAGGGACAAGAAAAAGAAAGAGAGTTAGTTTTTACTTAACATTTTTTTTTTATATAAAGGTTGAGGGTTTTTGTTTTTCTAAACGCTAATCACAAAATGTTATTTTTTTGTTTATTTTTCCTTCTCTTAGCTCTTTAGGTTGCGCGCGTTATGAATAAAATTGAAAAGAAATGGGAGTCTGTATCCACAATTTCACAAGTGTGCTAATTAAGTATAATGGACACATGGAGGCTCCTCCAGAGGACAGCGCAACGTCTGCATCAGTTCTTCAGTGCATCTGTACATTAGGGTACTGGTTAATTAAAAAAAAAAATCAAAACAAAAAATTGAATTAAATTGACACACATTTAATCGGTAGATTTGACTATTTTGGTTATCAAAGATTTTTTGTGATTCGTTTTTATTTCGATCGGTTAAATTTCGGTACGGTATTCGGTATTAAAGTTGGTTTTATTTGTTTTTACAATTCTTTTTTTTTTTGATAATAAATCGATTTACATTATTAAAGAAGCAAAATGCTTACAGATCTTTAATGGAACTAAATTGCACATATTTATTAATTGTTTTTTAAGAACTTATTTTATTTTAAAGTTCAAAAATATGAAAAAGAAAAAAAACATACATTTTCAAAACGCATTCTTTCGCTTTGGTGATGGCCATGGTTTATTTAATTTTGTCAAGAATAATGTTTTCATCACGTACATACATACAAGGTGGGCAAAAAGAAATCACCCTATTGGAAGATGCTCTCATTTTTGCAAATAGCCGCCAATGTCAAATCTGTTTTGACATTTGTGGACTAGACAGATGCAGAATACACGTGAACAAGTCATGGAGCGATACATGAACCGATATTCTGAAGGAGGCATTCCCGGATCGCCTCATCTCTCGTTTTGGCGACTCGTTTTAGCGATTTGCACTAGCCCGCAAGATCGCCCGATTTAACCGTTTCAGACTTTTTTGTGGGTTTTTTTTGAAGTCCCGTGTTTACATGAAAAAGCCCGAGACTCTGGGAGCCTTCAAGAACAACATTCGACACGAGTGCGAGAATCTGTCACCCGAAGTTCTCGCTGAAGTGATGAAAAATGCCATAAAACGAGCCCGTATGGCAATCAATTGCGACGGCGCCCATTTGGCCGATATCATCTTCTCGATTTGACCAATACAATTCTAAAGGTTCAAATAAACATAATCAGAAAACAGAATCGAAGTTTTTCATTTAGAAAAAAAGAGAGCCAAACAAAATCGGATGGATGACTTCTTTTGGCCCACCCTGTACTTCCTCTCTAGCTTTGTGTGTTTCGAGATTGTTCTTTATAACTTGGAAGACACTTATAGTGTCAATTTTCCAATTGCTAGTCTTGTTTTTTTTAGTTTTTTAAACTTTCACGGGGGACATAAGACTGCCTATATTATATTATTATTGTTGCGGTATCAACAAGTCTCTTGTCTCTGGCCATTAATGTACCAAATTATGACACAAGAAGCCACAGACACAATCACAATGGAATTCATAGTTAGAGACGGCGAGTGCTGCAAGTATACGCAACTAAACAGGAAGCACACTAAATGCAGAAATGGAATGTTATTGCAGGAATGGAGGCTCTAAAAGATAACCAAACGGTTAATCGTAAAAGAATTACAACCGATGCTGAAAATATGGGTATCGGCAGAAGTCACCAAGCTGTACAAGACTCTTATCCACATCGAGCAAGCGGCACAAAACCTGGGGCTGCATATTAATGAAGGGAAAGATAATTTCATGGTGACGTTCTCGAGAAGGCTTGGTCCAATAATCAATGTAGTGGAGCACGAATTCGAGGTAGTGCAGACCTTTTAACTATTTTGGGTCAAAATTAGCATCTTATAATAACATGGAAGAAGACATACGCGGGCGCCTGCTAAAATCCAACAAAACCTGCTATAGTCTGCCGAGGCTCTTGAAATCCAGGAACCTAACAATAAAAACTATGTTATAAAAATCTTTGGTCTTACCAGTACTCACATACAGATCCGAGACTTGGATGCTTACTAAAAGGCACTCTGGATCTCTTAAAAAAAATGTTGGTCCCGTGTTTGAGGGAGGACAATTCCGGACAAGAAACAACCATGAATTGTATGTAATCTATCTCGAAGCAGATGTGTTGGACAAAATAAAGCTCGGTATACTCCGGTAGGCTGGGCGCCTAGCTCGCATGAGCAGAGAGGATCCAAATCGGAAATCTTTTGCAGTTCTTTGTATATTAGAATATAACGTGGCAGACCTTGCTTACGTTGGAAGAATGGTGTAGATCAGGACTCCCGCAACTAGATGGCATCCGCCAGCAATCGAGATGTATGGAAGAACTTGTTGAACGAGGCCCCAACCAGCTCCCATCTGTTTCGCCGATGATAATGATGATGAAAATATGGAAGCCCATTTCTGTCGACTGTATAACACCCAATGGCGAACCGAATTCTGCTCTCAGGGAAAATCATCAGTCAATCTGTGCAAAGTAGATCATTATTTGCCCACTGAATCGGCTATAATTTGTTAATTAATGCAGTTGGAGCTGACGATCTAACTTCAAGGCTGCATGCAATTAGTAGGTTAGACATATGCATCAATTCATGAAAATTATGATAAAAAAGTATACTGCGAAGTCCAGCATTGTTTTGCCGAACTTTATACCAGAAACTATCTGAACTTTAGAGGCGAAACTATATAGAGTAATGTCTAGTTTTGGCATCTTTCCTCATGTTCGAATTAATCGCCTTTTCCGACGTAATTTACATAATCGGAAAAGCACAGAGTGATGTCAGTTGCGCTTCTTTCATTATTGAAATGGATTCCGTAAAGGTGGGTTAAGCAGTCAATAAGGTCAAAACCATAGCAATCGAGGCCCAGCATTGTTTTCCTGAACTTTAAGCAAGAGACTATCTTAACTCTAGAAATGACGATGTCTAGTTTAAGCATCACTTGTCAATCTCGACCAATTACTTCTTCATGCCGACATAATTGGAAAAACACATTGTGATTTGAGTTGCTCTTTTTTCAGTATTGAGACAATATCGTTAAAGGTCGGTTGAATAGCCATTAAGCTCTAGAGAACGAGCTATATAGAGCAATGTCTCGTCTTGGTATTCACAAAAGACACCAAACATCAACGTTTAAGCGTAGCCTTTTTTGGTATATTTTTAATGTGTACTGCCACAACAAAGAACACTATCACAAGACATTATTCCACGTCGTCGCTCTGAAGGAATGGAACAAAATGAAACGACACCAAAACTTAGTATGAACACCAACCGGAAAAGAATAAAGTGTCTTTGCTAGACTAATGTAATGAGTGATGAGTATTGACTTTAAAAAAGCTTGTTTACAAAAAAAATAGTTTTGTTTTTAATTGTTTGTCTTTTAAATATCAAACAATTCCATAAAAATGAATAAAAGTTAGGGTTTGCTTATAAAATTTCAATTCGACAGGTCGATGTTAACAAAGAGAACGATTTATACAACTTATTCAATCTAAGCTCCTCATAATTATGTTTAAATATCCCTGCTAAGTCTCGCTTTTACAAAAAGTTCCATTAAAGATTTTGTATTGTACTAAAACATATTCAAATCGATCGTCGTACAGTACATTTTTTATTCGGTATTTAATTTCAAACGCGACTGAAAATGTTATTGCTTAACATAAGATTTTTGTTTAAACCGTATCTAACATTAAAACTAAAAATTACATTACTTTTTCTAACGTAAACTCTATTGGTTCCAGCGGTCTCCTCGAAAGATTTGGAAGTCAACGTTGGTCGCACATTTCTCTTATTTTTTTTTTGCATCTTAGCTTAGTAAAAGACCTTTCAGGAAGCCAAGATCCGAGAGTGCTGCCGTATATATATAAAAAAAAAAACATAACTAGAATAATCTCAATCACTTTGAAATGCATGTGTTGTGCTCCTGTGTTTTCTAATAGATGTTGACAGGAACTCATTATTTGTACTAGTTTTTAGTACTTTAAACATTTTCTTAGATATTTTAATATCATTTATATAATATGTTTGTTAAATCTTGGGGTTCGTTTAGGTGCTTTTCCTGTGTGTATGTGTTCAAAGTGATGACTTTCATTAACCAAATCGTTTCCAATAAATTAAAATGAATTGGCAGATTATTATTTTTAGATTTGGTTGATGAAAGGTTTTAGTAATAGGTACTTAGTTCTAGAATCCTCTGTTACCCAAATACTTCCTTTACCATTAGTAATTTGTAGTTTCTTGTTTTTAAGATTTTTAGTATTAAGAACAAAAAAAAATTAGTTTTAAGTTTCAGAATTTATTTGTTTTTCATATATTTATTTCGATTTTCTCCAAACCCCGAAGTGATTCCATTTCCCTTTGATGTTAATGCAAGTTTTCTCTTTGTAGATACACGGTACATGGATGCAAGCGTGGTACAGACATGTCCGTCTGGTGCGGCTGTTAATGCTGCAGTTGTTCAACAAATGTGGACTGAAACTAAGCACGAAATCGATGCAGACATGATGCCGCCACCGGCGAGCACCCAAATACCAATGAATTTGAGGCGACCATCGCTGACCAGCGCCATGATAACCGATCAGATGGTCATCAGTGGATTAAAGACTGAAATTATGGATGAAAACTCACAAAACTCAATTGCAGATGCTATGCAATCTGATTCGCTGGATCGTTTTCCTGTCGTACAGGGCGACAACAATCTATTGGTGGACCAAAATCCGTTGATGATGCATAATCAGCAGCTGCGCAAGCAGAGTATTAACATGCTGGACATGCAATCGATGTCTATATTGAACGAAAGTAACAACTTGTCCAGTTTTCCCACACATCACAGTAACATGAATGCAATGGCTGCTGCAGCTGCAGTGGAAATCGCTGTCAAAAATGAACAAATCGCCAAAGAGATTCTAACTGCGGCTGTGGTTCATCAGGGACAGCAGACTGTCGACAAATTTTTGTCTAGCCTTAGCCCCACAATTGCAGATATGAAGTCTACCCCACAAATTGAGCAAAATTCTATATTTGTCAATAACACAGGCACAGCGGCAGGAGTAATATATCCCACACAAGGAGCTAGCAACCTGGTTATAACTTCAAACGCCGCTAACAGTATAGACCAAACACTGAACAACATGTTGGCAGCAGCCAACCACTCTCCATCGAATGATATGCAGTCGCTGTCATTGGTCCGCAGCTCTTCAGTATCGAGTACATCGTCATCGTCATCTTCGTCATCGTCTTCATCACCGAATAGCTCACCAATGACACATGACATCATTCTTAATTCAGAACCAGCCGCTGTTATCACCTCAGTGAACATGCAACAGATGCTAGGAGGCAATGAACCAACTGCAACATCTACAGATCACATCCCGGCGGAGATGATTCTCAACTCAAATATCTCACCCTCAACCATTCTATGCCCGCCGAACTCAGTGCCCAATCTGATGGTAAATCCAGTCTCACTTCTCAATGGAATCGGTATGCAAACTCAGTCATCGCAGGATTCACTCTTAAGCACCATCATAATGACACCACCATCAAACTCACCGCCAATTCAACAGCAAACATCGCCCCAACCACAACAGCAACAACAAACACCGCCACGACAAGTCCAGTCTGTTGATCAACAGACCGAACCACAGGTAACGGCAGCATCAACTGCAGTTAGCAACATGATCATCAAGGCTGCAGCTGATTTTATTTCGAACCATGAAAACAACCCCGAGTCTACAATTGACGCTCTAATGAGCCTCAACGATAATCCCATACAAACTCAATCACAGGTCTCCCAAATGCTTGGTGGAACACCTGTTGCCACAAACACAATGATAGCCAACACACAACAAGGTCTGTGCTCTTCAGCCCAATTTCTTGCCAATAGCAGACACCATCAAATGTTGGAAACCCAACAGCAGGATACGGTTCCATTGGTGAACATCCTTCTCAACCATGACGTTCAGAATGTTACCGCATCCGATGCAGCAGCACAAACACAATTTTTACAGAGCCTACAAAAATCTACCCAAATGGCTATGAGTGTTTCGTAAGTATTTTAATATAATCAAATGAAACTTTTACAATGGATTTGGATTTTGTTTCATGTAGGCCACAAACAAATCAGGAATCTCTCATTCAAGTGGCTTTAGCAGAGAATGCTCTTCAGAAAAACAATGTTGCCGTTGCCCAAAAACAACTTAATGGAATGTTGCCGAATGTTTCGCTAACAGTGCCTCAGGCGACAGTACCAATACCAGCAACTACAACAGCGATACCCCAAGAATTGACCACTATGTCAGATCAGGACCTGATAAGTTACATTAATCCAAGTACTTTTGATCAAAGTAAGTTGAAATTTGCTTTATAAGATGATTAGGTAAAGTTTTTAACTATCGAACAAGCACCATAGCTTTTTTTTATAATAAACGCGCGCACAAGGGACTATTTGTTTCCCTTTTAATGTAGAGCACACTGCTCGGGCATTATGAAGATAGGGAGTGGAAGGATAGGAGGTGTCGATTAACATTGGTTTTGAATGCTAGCAGATCAAAATGGCAGGGAAAATTTCGCCTCGTAAACTATTTCAAATTCGTGTTGTTCGGCTAAAAAAAGAATCCCTATATTTCACGGTACGTCCGAATTTGGGAGAAACTTTTAAGGGAAGGAATGCAGCTGGCTACTTCGAGTGAACATTTTTCATAAAAGAAACGATAAAATAAGGAACGACATGAAACATTCCGTCCGTGTTCGAGAGGGGCAATTGTTTCAGCGGCAGTTCTATTTCCTATCAATCTTAACGCTCCATTTTGTATTCTATCAAGCAGGTGAAGCGATGTTTGCGAAGCACCTGCCCAGAGGTGCGAGTTATACTCGAGTTGAGGGCGTATAAACGCTTTATAAATTGTAGCCAGATCGGAAGGGGGAAAATACTTCTTACACCGATACAGAAAACCTAAGCACTTAGCAGCATTCTTAGCGATCTTAAATATATGGTCGTTCCAACGGAGGTCGTCGTTGACACACATACGGACTACTGAGAGCTTTTCGGTTTCTTCGATGTAAGTGCCATTTATGGACAATGGCATTGGGGGAATGTTTAACGACAGAAGACAGCATTGAGTTTTCGAAGCATTAAACTCCACACGATTTCTATTACCCCATTTGACAATGCTGTATAAATCGGAGTTTAATGAGCTTGACATATGGTACCGTTGCAATTGTACGTCCGAAGGCGAAGCACGTGAATTATCGAACGAATATGAAAAGCTAAGGGTAGAGTTGTCAGCAAAACAGTTAAGTGGATTAAAAGAAACAGAAAGAAGATCATTTATAAAAATGAGGAAAAGGGTCGGAGACAGAACGGATCCCTGGGGCACACCAGCATTTATTTTGTGGGAATCAGACTTGAATCCGTCCAATTTAACTTGTATTGAACGGTCCAGAAGATAGCTTCTAATCCAACGAACAAGAGTATCATCGATCCCAAAAGCACGCATTTTCGATAAGAGAGCTTCATGCCAAACTCTATCAAATGCCTTGGAGGTATCAAGAGCAATAATCTTACTTTCACCAAAGCGATGTACAGATTTGTTACACTGTTCGGTTAGATATGCCATCAGATCATAAGTGGTTGCTGCGGAAGCCATACTGACGGTCATATAGAAGCTTTCGATCTTCGAGATATTCCTTAAGCTGACGGTTAATCTGTGTTTCCATGACCTTAGAAAGAAGGGATGTCAGTGCTATGGGTCGGTAGGTGGAGGGGAAGGATGGGACAGGCTGGACAAATGCTGTTTTCCATCTTCTAGGAAAGATTCCAGAGGAGTAGAAGCGAGGGAAAAGCTTACGCAGTGGCTTTGCCAGTGTGGAAGAACACCTCTTCAGAAGAGCTGGTTTGTGTATATCGAGATCTTTGGGACTTATGCTACTGTACGAGTGCGGATACGTTCTCAAGTACAGGAGGGGCAACGTTGCTGTGAGGCAGCGTAAAGCTGGCAGCGAAATGAGCTGCAAGCAAGTTTGCCTTCTCTGAAGAGTAGACAATAGGTTTGTCGTTAGTGATGAGTGTTGGAACCGAAGATGTTGAAGAGTTTTTAATATTTTTTACAAACGACCAAAAATTTTTACTGCAGAATTAATTTGCCGTAATTTTTGGTCATCCAAGAATTTGGTTCTTTCAATGACGGAGTTGCATGAGTTCCTTGCTTGTTTGTGCTTTTTCCGATTTTCCTCTGTAGGATTGGCTTTGTAAGATCGGAAACTTACTTCTTTGAGCTGATAGCTTCTTAACACTCAGAGTTAAACCTGGACTTTTCTTTAGGCTTGATGCTTTTTACTCTGTTAGGAATAAAAGCACGCATCCCTAGAAGAATCACATTTGTGATCATTTCAGCACTGGCATCAATGCCACTATCGAGGAAGCATAGTGACCAGTTAAAGTTACGGAAGAAATTATTCAGGCCGTCCCACTTGGCTTTCTCGTATTGGCAAACGGTCCTGGTAGGGAGTTTTACTTTAACTGCATGAGTGGGGGACGAGAAATTTGCTGAAATTACACAATGATCTGAAGTTCAAAATGGAGAAGTTACACTAATGGTATACTTAAGAAATGTGCGAAGTAAGAAACAAGTCAAGAGTATTGGCGGCTTGCGCAGGAACATCCGGTATTCGTGTAGGCTCATCGACGAGTTGGGTGAGGTGGTGTAACCCATTTTATTTTTTTTTGTGCGCGCACCACAGGCGGAATTTTTTTTTGGACACACGCGAGGGTATTTGTGCAGCGACATTTCTGTTTTTTTCATTTTATATTTTTCTTATCCCCGGTGAGCTTTAGATCGACACTCAATTAATACACCAAGGCTAAAGAATGAATCCATACACTTAACAGTGAGTTCGAAATTAGCCTCAAGGAAATCTGATGGGCATTCCTAGCGGTACTAGCATTACGGGAAATAATTGTAAGGGGAGAAATTCATATGGCTGTTTCGCTGGAACATTTTGACGATGTCGTGTCTTCTATCCAGGAAACGCAAGGGAGTAACAAGAGCACCTGCTCAGATATGAGAAGTATACTCAAGCTTTGATAAATCTACGTCATATATTGTAATAATTGAAGTATAATTCTGAACAAGTGTCGGAACCGCAGATGTATTGGATAGGCTGATATAAACAGGCGACAGTATATTAATAGTGCATTTATCAGGATGACATATAAGAAACAAGCCCAGTACAAAGAAAATGACCTGCAATGTCAGGTATTCGTATTTGTTGGTCAAAAAAGTATAGTCAAGTTGTTTAATTATGAGCAAATCTTGGGTGTTCTCCGACCATAAAAGCGAAACGACGACGTAGAATTGTATACAATGAAATCGCCTCTAACAGCCATTTCAATGTGAGGATGTTGGAAACGATTTTTGGGTGGAGTCAAACAGGGCATCGAATTCGTTTGAAGTCGGACTTCTAAAAAAAGGCAATGTGCTTTATAATTAGCTTGAACCAAATCACTTGGCCAACGGTCGGTTGCGTAAAGAGAGGATTAATAGAATAGAAAGTTTAATGAGTACAATGCCAGAGATGAAATACTTTTTTTGAGAACATGACAATATGTTATGATCATATTTCATACCTCATGTAAAAAAAAGTCCATCGCTGGGACTTGATTTTGTGTAACTTTCAAAATGTATGAGGTGAGCAGAGAAATCTGAAGAGAGCTGCACAGTAGAATGGCCAATGAATTGATTCAAGCTATATTAATTACTATGTATGATGTGCTTTTTGACGTTGAATTTAAACCATTTGACATTAAAGACTATGTCGGACTATATTGCGCTAAAAGCTAGTAAGCAACATTATTCCTGATGATTTCCGGAACATGTTGCATCAACTAGCATGATTGGTCCATTTTTTGTATAGCCTTTTTATCATTCACGGACGAACCTGGGCCTACGACCAACACGACTCTCCAGCCAGCTCGGTCTTTGGCTAGCTGCCTCCAGTTTCTCATTCCAAGTTGGTTGAGGTCGTCCTCCACTTAAGCGCGCCACCTAAGGCGTGGTCTTCCTTGACTGCGCCTTCCCTCTGAGATGGAATCGAAGATCCTGCGAGCCGGAGCATTGTTGTCCATTCGTTCTACATGACCTAGCCATTTTAAACGTGATATGCGTATTTTTTTGAACAGGTCAATGTCGCGGTACAGCTCGTATAGTTCTTGGTTGAACCTTCTCCTCCAAAGCCCGTTAACGCAGGTAGGGCCGAAAATCTTTCGACGAATCTTACGCTCGAAACGACGAAGGATATCTTCATCCGCTTTAGATAGAGTTCATGCCTCGGTGCCATAGAGCAGGACTGGGATGATTAAGGCCTTATATAGAGTCTCCTTTGCCTTTCGACAGAAGGCTTTGCTACTCAATTGCCTTCCTAGCGCATAGAAAAAACGACATCAAAAGCTTCTGTGAGGTCAGTACCAACCTTGACGGAGCAGGTTCACATAGTTCCCAAAATATCTTTTTTGCAACCTTTTAATCCTGATGCTAAGTGCTGAGTAAGGTACACAAACAATTAATAATATTTGCAAGGCGTTGGTTTTGGGTGTGTTTTTGTGTTGACAACATATCACATAAGAAAGCCTAAATCTTTAATTATTAAAGAATGTCAACATTAACAAAACTTCTTAAAATTCTAATTTAAGCTGAAATAAAATGAATAGTTTATCATACATATTTTCTTCTTTCCTTTCAGTATGAATCATCAAATGACCAGCAGACCAGCAGAAATTGTTTTAAACAATCCGAGCTCTTTTTTAATGATTGACCAAAACAACACCGGAGAATACAAATAAATAAATTTAGTAGATTTTTTCCAAAGTCTAACTTTTTGAGCCCATTTTTCTATTCTTTGCGATAATGAATAAAAATAGTCATCCACCAATTTACCAATTTATTTAAAGAAAACAAAAAACTAAATGAGTATTTCTTTTTTTTATTGTAACAAACAAAATCCCTTAAAAAACATGTGCGTATATACATATATTGCAACTGTAAACAAAAGATCTGATATTGTTTTTTAGAGAATTTTTACTTTTGTTAATGATTTTTTAAACAAATTCAACTAAACAAGTAAATCAATGACTGCCATATTAAAAGTAAAAAGAAACTTATCACAAAATATTTACACTTTATTATAGATAATTAAAAGAAAAAATATATATTTTATAGTACCTATACATTTTTAATGTTTTTTTTTTTCGTAAACAAAAAATAATGAAAATTAATCATCTAAAAAGGATTTACACGAAAGTGTCTTAAAATAAAAAATAAAAACATATATATAATGTATGTTTATTTTTACGAAAACTGGGCTACGCACACAACAAATTAGAATTAATAATTGGTTTGCAATACTAATTGAAAGTTTAAACATTAAATTTATATATATAGATATATATGTTCATATTCCACCTCATTTGTCGGTAATTTATCTTTTCTTTTTTGAAAAACAAGTCTGATTTTTATTACAATATTTTGTTCATTAAATTATTATTTTCTTGTTATTACGTAAGGTAAGCTTTTTTTTTAATATTGTTTCCTTAAAAATATAAGTTTCTTTATTTTGTAAAGCAGCTGAAAGTAAAAATAAAATAAGAAATATCTTGAAAAATCTTTTTTTTTTTAATACTTTCAAGTTTTCTTATTCGACGAATACAAAAAAAAATTAAAAATGTAAGCTGTGCTAAACTATTTAAAAAACATTTTGTTTATAAACTTATCTTAGGGAATAAATATTTTATTTTCTATTAACTTTCACTTCAATCGTGTATCTTAATGTTTAGATATTGTGACTGGTGGAAAAACAACCCCTCTGGGAGATTATTCCTTTGCCCCATTTTAAATAAAAAACTAAAACAATTAATTAAATCTACGTAATCAATTGTAAAATTAGGATAATTGCTATTATACATATATACAAATAAAATTCAAACTGTTATACACATTATAATTATATGTAGCTCATAAGAAAACATGAATGGAAAAACATGGAGAAAATATATATTTTAATGTTATCAGTTGTTGTAATTTATATATAGATCATTATTATAATGTTCGAGAAGAAAAAAAAATAAAATCATACACGTCATAACAGATGTTTAAATTAATTTATGTTATGAGTAGCTGGCAAAACCATGAATTAATATTGTAAGTATGTACGTATGTATCCATACATAAGTAATTATGTATATAATTAATTCACGTAACGCCATCTAGTCCGCCTTTATTTTCCTAAGGTTTTCTTTGAGTGTAGACTTTGAAAATGACGAAATGCATTCAATACATATGGAATATTAGGAAAATATATTTGAGACAGAAATAAGCAAAAAATAAACATTTTGTCATTTGCATTTAGGGATGCAACTTCGTTCATAAAAACATCGATATTATGATGATGATATCGATATTTTCGCGATGTTTAAGAAAAATGTTTATGAACTAATTTTTTGATGCTTAATAAGCGGTTACTTCTTAAGTTAAAATACAAATAGTAATAAAATAAAAAAAATAAACAATAACTAGTCAGCTATTTTTTAATGTGTGTGTTAATGGCTGTGTTTCATTGCGTTTGTAAAACATCAAATGCGATTTTAGTTAGCAAAACTAATTAATCGAAAGACCGTTTTTTTGCCGATATCTCATAATATTTGAGGTTATATTGAAAAATAACCTGAAGTAAAATTAGTTTTTTTTAATCATTTACGACGGAAATCGGAAAAAAAGTTTTCAAACCCTAAACCCCACCTTCACACACCTCCTCAAAAAAAAAATTACCCTGGAGTTGTAAATTTCCGTGAAATTCCACTATCAATTCTATATCATTTCTTTCTTGGAATTTGTATTTTGTTTTTATCTGCTGGAAATAAATAATCGCAATTTCATAAATCTTATATATATAAAAATGGTGTGAAAGATGTATAGTAATTCATCAATTCAAAACGTCTTGGCCGATTTGGCTCAATTTTTTCTGTTGTTTGTAATCGCCAGGAAAAGGTTTTTACGAAGAAAATTTTTGGAAAACCCTCCGGAAAAGTCAGGAAATTGGAAATTGATTTTTTGTATGGAATTTCATATAACCAACATTAAATTTGAAAGGCTTGGCCAGTTTTGAAAACATTTTGTAACTACGTTTACGTTTGTGGTTTTTGGCTATAATTGGACCGCTTTCGGTATCACGAAAAGCTATGGTAAGCCCGAGCAACGCCGGGCTAGTTTAATATAGAAATGACATTTCACTATTTTGAATTTTAAACTGCGTCCACGATGCGTGGTTTCGATTCTTTGAGAAAAGAATCGATTTTCTCTTCTTTTCAGACAAAAAAAACTTGTCAATTGCCCAACATAAAACTGGTTTTGCATGAAATTTCAGTAACAAACATTAAATTTGAGATCTCTACGTTTTCCTTTTCAGAGATCGGACCTTTCGACACACGTGGCACTATTATCATTCACCAAGATCGATGTATCGATGTTTAAGTGGGTTTCATCGATGTTTCGAAATCGATGTTTATGAATGATACATCGATTTCTTAAAACATCGATGTATCGCTTGTATGTTACATCCCTATTGACATTGGCAGAAAAGATTTTTTGCATGTATGTGTGCATTCAGATCAAATCTTCCACTCCATCAGAGATCAAATCTTTTGTGTTGAGATTTGATCTAGATTTGCTCTTTTTCTTGCAATGAAACTCAAAATTCAAAAAGATCAAATCTTTTGAGAGAAAGAGCAAATCTTTTTTTGAATGAAACTCGCTATTAGATGTCACATACATAATGTCAGTAAATGTCAGTCAACTCAACTTATTAAAGCGCTTTACGATAAAGCCTAATATTATAGTTTAAACGAGATCACTTGGTCAACTGCTGTCTGTTGCGCAGAGGGAGGATTCAAAAGAAGAAAAATGCTGCGCAAAATATTTAATGAGTACAATGCCAGAGACGAAATACTTTTTTTTTTGTAAACTTGACAATAACGAGCCCTAACCGCTATTTTATCGTAAGCCACTTTTTTTACAAAATCAAGTTAATAATGCAATTCGATAGCTTACGTTTTTTTGCATATATCCTTATCATTAGAATTTCAATATGACTTTATTACAAAGACTTACAGAGAAAACAAAATTTATCATTAAATCAAACGCTATTGGATTGGACAAAATGCATCCATTAGTACTGCTGATACCATCTTAGGCAGTAGTCGCAGAGATCGGAGCGACTGGTTTGATGATGAATGCAAACTAGCGTCTGAACGTAAGAATGCTGCATACCGAGCAATGCAACAGTCTCATAGAACGCGGGCACGCGAAGATGAATATAAAGAGCTCTGAAGAATAGAAAAAAGACTTCACAGACGAAAAAAGGCAGCCTGGGAAAAAAACATTGTCTGTGAAATGGAAAGAAATAGAGAGCGAGGTCCGCACCAGGCGCGGAAGTTCTACCAATCCGTCAGAAACATGTCGCAATACACACCACGCTGTACATGTTGTAAAGACGGAGAGGGTAATCTGATCACCGATCCTGAAGGCATTCTGGAGCAATGGGAAGTGTACTTTAATGAACTGCTGAACGGTCAGCTCACGGAAGAAATGGAGACTCCAACATTTCAAGAAGAAGATCTCATGCTGCAGCCACCAAGCATTGAGGAGATAAAACAGGCGATTAATCGGCTCAGAAATAATAAAGCCTCAGGAGCCGATGGTATACCTGCCAAGCTGATCAAACATGGAGGGCCAACACTACATCAAGCAATTCATGAAATCATAGTACACGTATGGGAACACGAAGAGATGCCAGAAGACTGGCGAAAAGACATCATATGTCCCATATATAAGAAGGGAGATATCACAAAATGCAGCAACTATAGGGGTATAACATTGTTGAGTACATCCTATAATATATTCTTCTCTATCCTGCAAGAACGGATAGCCCCATACGCTAATACCATAATCGGCAAATATCAATGTGGTTTTATACCAGGCAAATCAACAATTGATCAGATGTTTACCCTTAGGCAGGTGATGGAAAAAAGTCTGGAATTTAATATCCCAACATACCATCTTTTTATAGACTTTAAAGCCGCCTACGATAGCATAGCCAGGGTAGAACTTTATAAGGCCATGAGAGAATTCGGCATCCCAAATAATCGGATCGGATCGGAGCGACTGGTTTGATGATGAATGCAAACTAGCGTCTGAACGTAAGAATGCTGCATACCGAGCAATGCAACAGTCTCATAGAACGCGGGCACGCGAAGATGAATATAAAGAGCTCTGAAGAATAGAAAAAAGACTTCACAGACGAAAAAAGGCAGCCTGGGAAAAAAACATTGTCTGTGAAATGGAAAGAAATAGAGAGCGAGGTCCGCACCAGGCGCGGAAGTTCTACCAATCCGTCAGAAACATGTCGCAATACACACCACGCTGTACATGTTGTAAAGACGGAGAGGGTAATCTGATCACCGATCCTGAAGGCATTCTGGAGCAATGGGAAGTGTACTTTAATGAACTGCTGAACGGTCAGCTCACGGAAGAAATGAAGACTCCAACATTTCAAGAAGAAGATCTCATGCTGCAGCCACCAAGCATTGAGGAGATAAAACAGGCGATTAATCGGCTCAGAAATAATAAGGCCTCAGGAGCCGATGGTATACCTGCCTAGCTGATCAAACATGGAGGGCCAACACTACATCAAGCAATTCATGAAATCATAGTACACGTATGGGAACACGAAGAGATGCCAGAAGACTGGCGAAAAGACATCATATGTCCCATACATAAGAAGGGAGATATCACAAAATGCAGCAACTATAGGGGTATAACATTGTTGAGTACATCCTATAATATATTCTTCTCTATCCTGCAAGAACGGATAGCCCCATACGCTAATACCATAATCGGCAAATATCAATGTGGTTTTATACCAGGCAAATCAACAATTGATCAGATCTTTACCCTTAGGCAGGTGATGGAAAAAAGTCTGGAATTTAATATCCCAACATACCATCTTTTTATAGACTTTAAAGCCGCCTACGATAGCATAGCCAGGGTAGAACTTTATAAGGCCATTAAGGGGAATTCGGCATCCCAAATAAATTGACACTACTATGTAGGCCGACCATGACCAACATCACAAGCCAAGTAAAAGTAGCCGGTTTGCTATCCAGACCAATCAACATCTTTAATGGACTCCGGCAAGGGGATGGTCTGGCTTGCATCCTCTTCAACCTGGCGTTGGAGAAAGCAATCCGTGACTCTGGCACGTCAACAAGAGGGACTATCGTCACCAAGTCCAGCCAGATACTAGCTTACGCAGACGACATCGACATCATCGGCAGAAGCCAACAAGCTGTACAAGACTCCTTTACCCAGGTCGAGCAAGCGGCAAAATACCTGGGGCTGCATATAAATGAAGGGAAGACTAAGTACAACCATCAGGGTAGCGGAGCACGAACTTGAAGTAGTGCAGTCCTTTAACTATCTTGGGTCAAAAGTAGCAGCCGATAAAAATATGGAGAAAGAAATACGCAGGCGGCTGCTGATATCCAACAAAACCTACTATAGTCTGTCAAGGCTCTTTAAATCCAGAAACCTTACTATAAAAACCAAACTGCTGCTGTACAAGACTATGGTCTTACCAGTACTCACACACGGATCCGAGACTTGGGTGCTTACAAAAAGGCACTCTGATCTCTTATCCGCGTTCGAGAGAAAAGTCTTACGGAGAATTGTTGGCCCCGTGTGTGAGGAAGGACGATTCCGGAGAAGATACAATCATGAATTGTATGAAATCTATCTCGAAGCAGATGTTGTTGAAAAAATAAAGCTCGGTAGACTCCGGTGAGCTGGACACCTAGCTCGCATGAGCGAAGAGGAACCAACTCGGAAAGTCTTGCGGTACTTTTTATGGTAGAAGACAACGTGGCAGACCTTGCTTACGTTGGAAGGATGGCGTAGACCAGGACGCCCGAAGCCTTGGGGTGCGCAATTGGATGGCGTCGGCCAGCAATCGGGATGTATGGAAGAATTTGTTGAAGGAGGTCCGGACCGGATTCCGGTTGTTGCGCCGATGATGATGAAAACGCATCCATCGTTCTTAAAAATTCTGTTGCCTGCACTGTTACCGTATATAACGCATATATTCAATTTAATCATAGCTATTAACGAATTTCCTACACAATTGAAAATGGCAAAAATAATACCTATTCCAAAATCGTCGAGAAATAATGAATTTAGACCAATATCAATATTGCCATATCTATCAAAGGGGTTTGAAAATATTATTTAAAAACAAGTTAGTTCTTTCCTTGAGCGTGAAAATATTTTGACTTTAAAACAATCCGGATTTCGTAAGAGAAATAGATGCATTAATGTTTTGGTTAGTGTCTTAGAGGACATAAGAATATCTATCGACAATGATAACATTACGTTTTTAGTACTATTCGATTTTTCAAAGGCTTTCGACATGGTGAATCATTCCACTCTATGTGAAAAGCTCTCCAGTTTTTATAACTTTTCCTCGGATGCAGTCAAGCTAATTTACTCTTATCTTGATAAAAGAATGCAAGCGGTTGAACGTAATGGAAGTATCTCCGATTTTTTGTTTAATAAAAGCGATGTGCCCCAGGGATCTATAATTGGGCCTCTGTTTTTTGTCTCTATATATTAATGAGCTTCCAAAAATTGTAAAACATTGTTCAATACGACTTTACATACATTAATTGTCCATTGGGACTTATAGAGCACTTTGTGACTTGCATAAATGAATACTGAGAAGAAGTTGTATGCTGCTCGCACCAAAATAGTTCAATGCTGAATCCGAAAAAATCTAAATGCTTAGTAATATCAAAGAGTAAAATAGATGTCTCTTATTTCCTGTTCATCGTTTTAGATGGCTCCGCTATTGAATATGCAGAATCTGCTAAAAATGTAGGTATGATCTTCAATCACAGTCTAACATGGAATAACCATGTCACTCATATAGTCGGTAAGACATGCAGGGTACTTCGCACACTTTGGTCGACACAGTGCTTCACCCCTTTAAAATCCGAATATTACTTGTTAAAACACTTATCATGCCACTCATTACTTATGGTTGCGAAATATTCTGCAATCTAGACCATACAAATAAAAGGAAACTTACAGTTGCATTCAATAGTGCTATACGATACATTCATGGACTACGCCGTTTTGACAGCATTTCACAACATTCATTACGCTTTCTTGGAATGTCTTTCGAAAACCTCCTGAAATTTCGATCTTAAGTCTTGTTTTCGGATATACTTTTGACACACCAACAAACAGATCTATACAGTAAAATCACATTCTTGAATTCAACTAGATCTGGACATTTATTGATCCCCCGCTTTACCTGTTTGACACCTGAACGCCAGTTTCTTGTCAACTCTACACGTTTATGGAATTCACTGCCACATCAATTAAGAAGCATTAATAGCACGATTCTATTGAAGAAAGAACTTAAAATCCATTCCGGAAATTTATAAATAATATTGATTCTTTCAATATCTAATTTAATTAACACATAAATTTATAACTTTACCAACTGTTAAACAACTTGTAGCTACTTATTGTAAAATTATAAAGCTTATATATCTTACAGTGTAAGCATTACATGAATAAATAACCGACATTCATATATTCTACTCGGTCCATTTTAAAGCTAAGGAAAAAATAAAAAAATGTGGTTCCTTTAAAAATTACATTTTGTCGCAAGTTGTTAGGCCTCGATAAGTTATGATCCTACATCACACCTGATGTAAAGAAAGTCTATCACTGGAATTTGATTGGGTGTTTGCATGATACACAGAAATACAAGGTATGCTCACTTTGGCTGATTATACATGTGGCGTCACATTCTTCTGATATTTGTTCTTAGAGAGTGTAAATAAATGTATTAATTTGTTTGTTGTTTTTTATGTTTAGAGTTCTTATCATCATAAAAAAAATCATTTAAACCTTCAATTTTAAAATTTAATTTTCACTTCATAAATAAAATAATAATTAAAGAAGATTATGACGTCATAAAATACCAAGATGGCGATTTGTGTGCGTCTACCTATTAAAGTGGTCGGACGCATGTTTGCCCCATGTTTAGTTTGTCCGACCAGCAGATTCTTATAGCGAGTTTCATTCAAATTTCAAAGATTTGATCTGAAAATCAAGATTTGCTCTTTTCAATGAAACTTGTTTCATCACTTAATCCTAGTATTGGTCATTCACTGACGAGCATACACAGTATTTGATATCACACACAAAAATACCAGGCATGTACAGTATATATATTTAAAATGCCATATTTGTATTTTCTCACTTCAAAAACACCTTTATTTGTTATTTTGTATATTTAATGGATATTTGTAATTTTTTGACTAAGCACGGGCTGGCACAAGTTCACAACAAACAACAAAAATAACAAAATATTTTCCATTTGACATTTGACCGAAAGACTATTTACATGTATGTGTGCATTCAAATCAAATCTGCCAACCCATCAGAGATCAAATCTTTCGTGTTGAGATTTGATCTAGATTTGCTCTTTTTCTTGCAATGAAACTCTCGAAATTGAAAAAGATCAAATCTTTTGACAGAAAGAGCAAATCTTTTCTTGAATGAAACTCGCTATTAATGTAGAGGGTCTAAGCTTTCATTGATATTCCATTTGTTTACTGACTCGATCCTAATGGAAAAAAAGTATTTCGAAAATTGTATTTTGATAAAATTGGTTGCTAGAGGCCCACATCAAAAAAAGTTATAAACAAAACTGCAAACCTCACGTTTGTTTTATATTTTTCTTATTTTCTTGTTTATTAAAAAGCTTTTTTATAAATTAATTACTACAAATACTTTAAAATATATCCACGAAATCTATTTTTCAGAACAAATAAACAAGCAACAATGGTCTCTGGCGGCCGCCATTTTTTTTTGATTTTGACAGATGCGCAGAAGATTGCAAAAATAAAACCTCTAATTATATTACCTTAGATTTGTATACTGTGGGTATGCAGAATTAATTTCGATAACTATCTTTTCAAATATTAAAATTTATATAGATCCAATGAGCCGTTACCGAGAAAGTCGAAAATTTAAAAAAAACCGTTTTATGAAAGGTACCGTTAATAGACTTTTCCGGTAAGTTTGGTTTCTATTAAATGATAGCCAATATATATATATATATTTATTGGCGCGACAGCTCCTTAAAAAGCCAAGGCCTAGTGACTTTTACTCTCGACCATTCCTATGTATGTGTTGTTAATCTGCAAGAATGGAAGGGACCTACAGTTTACCGCCGAGTCCGAAATGCATGAGATGCACTTTTTCGAGACAAATTTTTACTCTTGGAGGTTTTGTCAATTCCTTGCAAGAGGCAATACCCCGGAAAAGAAGGAGGCTATGAGCGGGACTCGAACCCGGGCTCCTTGCTTAGCAGTCCGACACACTAAACACTAAGCCACGGGGCACTAGCCAATATAGCAACTACCTACAAAAAAATCTCAAAAATGTTCATCAAAATCGTTGGAGCCGTTTTCGAGTAAAATTGAAGTCATTAACTTTTCTAGGCTTCTCTATGATCGTAATGTCATGTTTAATTGTTATCTCAATTATATTTATATTCACGAACCCTGAATGTCCTTAGTCCCCATAATCGCAAGTAAAAATGTGATTTTTTGAAGAATATTGAAAATGCAAACAACAAAAAATTAATTATAAAAATAGAAAAAAGAATAACAATTCTAAATGTTGGTATGTAGAATTTTTTTAGGTAAGCTATGTAGATCTTTTTCAGTCATAAAGTTTAAGAAAATCAAATGTGCAGCTAACGGGAGTCGAAAATTATAAAACAAGTTTTATAAAAAGTACCGTTAAAAGACTCCTCGGGTAATTTTTTTTAATGGAATGAAAAACCATACCTCCAAACAAACAAATTTAATCAAAATCGTTAGAGCCGTTTTCGAGGAAATTGAGCTTTTCATAACCGTTTCAGCGCTCAAAATAAAATTACAAAAACCCTCATAACATTGCATGTCCTAGACGCGAATAATTGCGAAAACAAAACTAAGTTTTATCTCCAAATACATTTGCTAAAATCTCAGCTAAATTTTAAAGTTGAAGAGATAAAAATCTCCGATTTTTAAGAAATACAATTTTATTTGAAAAAATTCTTTTTAATATTTAACTTTTCAACTTTTTTTGGAGGTGTAACCGCTTTGAAAGAGATTTGTATTATTAAAATGAAACGTACGGCTTACTTAAATATGAAGAATTGGGGGAATGAATCGGGTGAAGGAGTTTTAAGCAGGAGTGCTGAGATGAAAGTCGAAACAGTTTTCATTCGAATTAACTACTGCAGCATACGAGAAATTGGTTTGTTGGAGCCATAAGAAGTATGGTCTATGGTCAGCAGGCAGATAGACGAGTTGGAGATTTCTTAGGTTGTGCTGAAGAATAGAGTTGTAAGGAGATGTCGATGAATGAAACACCAGAGAACAGAGTAGTTTCCAACCGGCTTATACCTTCTTCCTAACCTAACCTAACTTCTTTACGGTTATCAAACCTTGATATGACAGATTCCGAGTCCTAGTTGCAGTCAGCTTTTCGCCGATTGGAAACTATAAACAGCAGAACCACGTTTCAAGACATTTCATATTAGTAGGGTTTGTCAATGTCTCGCCGCCGATTCCAGTACCTTCATCCATACGCAAATTCTACAAAATCTGGTTTAACAACTTTAGTATTGTAGATATTCAGAAAGCCTTTATTTACATAACAAATCAATAACCAACAAGGAATGCAGGTAATAAACACAAATAATAAATAGATAGGTAATCAATATTGAATTGTATTTTAGTCTTTAATTTTATAATCTTAAGAAATTTAGAAGTGGTTACTTCTTCATCTACGATGCATCTGTTAAGGCCATAACTTCTTCCATACGTGCCTTGTGTTTTAACAAATATGCAGCCAAAAAGCTTATCGGATCTGCAGGTCGTTCTCTAGCCAAAGTTTGTAGACCGTGCAACAGGATCGGTGCCACAGTTTGATCAAGATATTGTCGTGTTGGTAAGGCGCTTAAATCAGGTTTCTTCTTTTTTGGCCATTGTCCGCCTGGAGCCGTTTCCATAGGTACATCTGTTGATTTTTTTATTTCTTCAGTTTTATCCATGTGTTTAAATAAAATGCGTCGTAATCTTTAGTATTATTAATCTTTTAGATCTATAACTAAATAATACTTTGTTGATATAAAATGAAAACACCGGAGAGTACAAAAAAGAAAAACTGAGATTAGAGAATAGAAAGAAATAAGAAGATGAATGCTTACGTTTGGGGTTTAATAGTTGCAAAACATTTTGTGCGTTTGTGAACGCAATAATAAGAATTTCTGTCAAAATGTCAAACCGAAAGATCTCTGAATAAACATACATCCAGTTTTACAATCAAAAGTCAACTTTGAATTGTTTTGTTGTTTGTGTGCACTTGTGCCAGCCCATGCCAAAAAAAAATACAAAATGGCACGTTCAATGCGTAGACTGACTTTCAGTCATCTAACTTTTAGCCAAATTAAATCCATTGAATGACAAACTGTCAGAATGGAATCTGTCAGTTGAAAGTTAGTCAACAAATTATGGCTAACTTTTTGATTAAATGTCAACTAACTTTTAGGGCCAATTGACCAATGGAAGGCGCGTAAACTGATTTTTAGTGGACGCATTGAACGCCCGGAATGACAATATTATAATGTTTGTGACGTCACAAAAGACAAGATGCAATTTAATACGTATCAATTGTACATATTTGGTATTTCTGTTTGTCAAGTCAAAATATTGCGTGTGCTCATCAGTCATTCACCAATACTATGATTAAAAGATGAAACAAGTTTCATTGAAAAGAGCAAATCTTTGAAATTTTGATAAAACTGCCTATCCCTATTGAAAATATGGTTGGGTTTGTTCGTTCACAAAAAATTGGATGTTGGTTATATAAAACTGAAAATACTGCAAAAATATGAACGTACCCATTGTAGAAACAGAGGGAAAATGTTTACGTTCGAGATTGCTGAGCTTTCTGATAAATTGTTGAAAAATATACTGTGCGTATACCAATCATTGAATAAGAAGTACAGAAAGACGTGTTGTGAATATATACACTGAACGTGAGTGAAGCTAAGCTAATCAGTTATACATTTAATAGTAAATTCTAGCTCTTCCTGTCATTTTCGAAAGGCGGTAAATAAAAAAAAGTCATTCGAATTTTGTAAATTGTTAATCCAGAGATATTAAGCTTTATAAATTTTATTAAACAAATGATTTAGTGAGAAAATTGTATAATGTAAAAAAAGAAAAACAAGAATCAGGATGAGCTGCATAGTTAAAACTTGTAAAATCAGCGTTTTTAAGAGGAATGAACACATTTCTTTTCACAAGTAAGTATTGTTTTTTAGAACGTAAAGCGGTGTGGAGTGGTGTTTTGAATATATTTTAAATATTGAAGAACAATTTAGAACAGTTTTTTTGTGGTATTAACAGTGAAAGTAATAAATTAGTTGAAAATAAAAATGTACATCTTTAATGGATAAAATTCACTTTCTATCTGTCAAATGAGAGAGTTGAAGTCAGGGACTCATTCGTTTTCATTGTTCTTGGTAAGGCGCTTCAATACGCTGAGTGCATGTAGAATGAATTTATGTTAAAAAAATGTTTACATTTGTGAATCGTGAATATCTTTTGATAAAAAATGTTTTCTTAAGGTATTTATCATTTTGTGAAGATGTTAGTATCGTCTTATCTGTATTATATCTACGTACAGTGATGTAAATACCTATGCAGTTTATGTTTTTGAGTGTCAAACAAATGAGCAGAAATAACTTCAGGAATTGTTTTTAGAGATTTCAGAGAGCCGAGTGGAAAAGAGAAAAATGGTTACAAATACTTCAGTTGAATACAGATGAAGTCAAAACATGGTCACTTGTGTGCTGAAAACACTTTCAAGAGGGTGATTTTATATGCAATGCCACCGGTGTTAGTAGACTTTTCCCCTCCACGATGCCGTATTTGCCAGACAATTTTGTAGAATCTTAGTAAGTTAATAATTTTAAAATTAACAAAAAGTATATTTTTTTATTTATTTTATTTTTTTTACAATAAATATTCATTTCCATTACATGCTTTAAAACATTATAGTTGGCGCCCCACGATGGTTTTTAATCTTCTGCACACCGCACTAGTTTTATTACTTGTGTGTATGTAATAACTCACAATATTAAGAAAGAAGCTTCATTTATTTTCAAAAACACGTCTTCCTGTTCTTATTTAATGGACGTAACCTATCTGGTAGGATTTGTTCGTTCACAAAAAAAACCCAAACACAAACAAGGTAACCTACCCAAAACTTACGTTCGTGAACGTACGCAATGCCTTCAATTCGAGGTTGTGGTTGTTGAAAAATATACTGTGCTCATACCAGTGAGTATCGTATTTGTAATTTTGGATACATAAAATCGGATTTTTTTGTCTCATAAGATATTATCCATCCCGAAATGAGAAGAGAAGCAGAAAAGAGAAAAGACAATAGCGCAAAATTATAGTCATTTAACTCGACACTAAAACATAAAACCATAGATGTATTATATATGGACTGCTAGTCTAATGTCATTTTCATACAACAATTGTCAAAAAATGTCGCCAAAATTGAGAATGCGATGCTAGCTCTCCTGAACCCACTTCAGGAAAAAAATAACTACTTAAAATGTTGACATAGAAGCTCGCGACATCTGTTTTTAAAAATTTATCGGTAAAACATAACTGACACTTTTGAACTCCATCCATAGAAGTGTGCGACATCTTTGGTATTTTGACTCTTGTTGTTTTAGATCGTGGACAACTTCGTTTCGTATTGGTTTGTGCCTAATAGCGAGTTGAATTCAAGAAAAGATTTGCTCTTTCTGTCAAAAGATTTGATCTTTTTCAATTTCAAACTCTCGAAATTGAAAGTAAATTGCAAGAAAAAGAGCAAATCTAGATCAAATCTCAACACGAAAGATTTGATCTCTGATGGGTTGGCAGATTTGATCTGAATGCACGCATACATGGAAATAGTCTTTCGGTCAAACGTCAAATTTAAAATATTTTGTTATTTGTTGTTTGTTGTGAACTTGTGCCAGCCCGATCTTAGCCAACAAATTAACAAATATACATTAAATATACAAAATAACAAATAAAGGTGTTTTTGAAGTGAGAAAATACAAATATGGCATTTTGAGTATATCAACTGAACATGCCTGGTATTTTTGTGTGTGATATCAAATACTGTCTATGCTTGTCAGTGAATGACCAATACTAAGATTAAATGATGAAACAAGTTTCATTGAAAAGAGCACATCTCGATTTTCAGATCAAATCTTTAAAATTTGAATGAAACTCGTTATAAGGCAAGCTAAAATCACTAGAAGGAAAAAAAGGGATTTTTTATTTATCAATTGTGGGATATTATAAAAAAACACGGGGAGAAAAAAGGAAATTTTATCATACCAACGTGGGAAAACCTGCTGCCAAAGTCTGCGATTACTGGATGAAATGTCAAAATTGAGAGTTTAATTTTTTTCCCGCTAGTGTATTCAGGAGGGCTAGTTTCGCCAAAAGTAACAACCTGAAATGGAACCAACTTGAGGCAGGCAACTAGCAGTCCATCATCATCAGTCAGCACGCCTCATTGCGACTTGATTCAGAACTAAAAAATGATGCTCCATGATAGTACTATATGCAGTGTATATACAAAGTCCATGCATAAAATATTTTAGGTTGAAATTTGTATGAAAGTAAGGCCTAGTTTTACACTAAGTTTTTGATAATGTCGACTTTAACTGTCTTTAATTTTGCGCCAATGTCAACGCCAAGTAACTTGGCGAAACTACTTGCCAAAAGTATTCGGGTAAATGCTTCCTAGTACACATTTTATTATTCTGTACAACTCACATAATTTTGCACTCAGAACTTATTGAACGATTATCATGTTAATCAGTTAACATGTTATCGTCGTTGCCTTCAATATATACCTACATATATTTAAAAGTTGTTTCGAAGATTCCTATGGTACTTCTCTCTCGACATAACCGACGCACCCATTACCTTCGTTTGTTCTGGGCCCTCACACGTAAGGTTGGTGATATCTTTTGAGATATTGAGAACAATAGACAAGCTTCATTTAACAATAAATATCTCATATCGTGTAAGCGATATCGACTGAACGATTTGATTTTGCTTCACTTCACTGTAACACTAAAAGTTGTCAAACACTATCGTATCGACGATACCAATTGCACGATAGCTATTTAGAAATCGTCGTCCCATTTGTGTTCTTTAAGTTGTGTCTTGTATTTATTAAAAGTACCTAAATAGTAAAGGGTCCGCCATCTAACGTTTTTTTTTCAAGTAGTGCTTATTTCGTGAATGGTAACACTTAGCTCATATCTGATTTGACAGATAATTAGTTTTATCCTTCCGCTGAACGAATATGGTTGTGTATACGCTTGAAATATTGCGACATTACTGCCTGCGATCGACTTAGAGAAGATGCCGATTTTGCCAAAAAATCATCTTTTCAGATGAAGCTCATTTTGATCTTGGCGGGTATGTAAACAAGCGAAATTGTCGCATTTGGGGCACAAAAAACCCGCACGCATACATTGAAAAGCCGATACACCCAAAACGAGTCACTGTTTGGTGCGGATTTTGGTCCATAGGCATAATTGGGCCATTTTTCGAAAATGAGTAAGGAGTGGCCATTACAGTCAATGGCGATCGTTATCGGGCCATGTTGAACGAATTTTTGTTCACAAAAATCGAAGGGGAGGATACTGGCAACATTTGGTTTCAACAGGACGGCACTACGTGCCACACAGCCGAAGCTACACTCGATGTTGATAAAGCATTTTCAAAAAAAAAGAAGTTATTTGGCGGACCCGTTATAAGAAATGTTTCGCCGTAATGCATTATTCATGCAGAATGAGGAGGGAATCGAAATTCGAATAATACAAATAAGAGAAGAACGAAGAGATGCATCGGATGTTTTATCTCTTCTAACAAAAATCTAAGTCAATATAATAAAAACCTATTTTTTCTTCATTGCATTACAAATACATATTTTGAATAACTACAGCTTTATTAATCGCTTCCATCTTTCTAAGGAAACTGTTTTTTTTTTCAAGTTTTAAGAAGATTGTACTTACATTTTGAAAAACAAAAGTCGATTTTTACTGTTAATTTGGAATGTTTAGTGGCTCTCAAACTGTAATAACGAGACCGATAGACGACACGAGAGTGAGTGAAGCAAACTATTGGCGATAGTGCCAGTGCTATCGCTTTGACGGTTATTGTCCGAAAAGTTACACGATGAGAGCCCTGATTTAGGAGCTCCAAGGACGGAAAGCACGTGTGCATTACCTGAGCTATAAATGCAATTTCTTCTTGCTCAGTATCCATAGCAATTAAAACCTAAAATCGACCTTTCCCATCGGGAACAAAATGCAAATACAGAAACGGTCACATTATTGTTTGAAGTACTTTTATTAATTACGGTTATTAAATGGATAGTTGAAGAATTGTATAATCATTTTAATATAATTTTGCAATCGAGATGTTTTTTTAAACTTTCAAGCGTTTCAAGAAGGAAGTCTGTGCATGCAACTCAAGTTCCGTCAATTTACGAACAGTCGGTCCCAACTGATCAACATGATCCTTGTAACCGGTTCCAGTGTTCAGGTTTTTCTGACCATAAACCACCTTTCCATCGAAATCGTTTACTGGAACTTTTACGTCTTTGTTCACTTGGGTAATGGTCACGTTCAGATGCTCCTCTATTTCGGCAAGCAAATTTTTTTCATTGTACCAAATGCAACAACCTCCATTGTCAGTCAAATTGGTATTGTTGCACTTGCGTCCACGGGTGGGACACCATTCACCATGATACCAAACCTTCTCGGGCACCGTCGACACCAAGCTAATAGCCAATCCCATGCGCTCAGCACGTCCTACTCTTCCAATTCGATGGACATAGCTGGACTTTTCATCAGGTAGAGTAACGTTTATCATAAACGGCAGACCAGTAATGTCCAGACCTCTGGCGGCGACATCAGTGCAGATCAGGAATTTGCACTCGTTCTTTTTGAAAGTCTCCAAATTGGCCTTTCGTTCGAATGGTTTACGATCTCCATGAAGACAGACACAAGAGTACTTCTTGCCACCGCGTTGTTTGAGATACCTTTCAAGGTTGTCGCAGTCCAGCTTTGTCCTACAAAAGATGATGGCTCTATCCATGTTGTGTTCTTCAATAGCCCGAATGCAGTATTCGCCTTTGAGGATCTTTATTGCCTCCGAATAGGTTTCGGGAGTTTGCTTGGATGGATGTGCTCCATCTCGTTGGTGAACGCCGTCAGTTTGGATTCGTTGCCTTAGATTGCCCCAAGAATTATCCTTCTGTGGATCTACATGGCAGACGACATGGTGGACAGTTTCTGGGACAGCATCTTCTCCCTTGAGATCGACCCAAGTAGGGAAATGCATCAGTTTGTCGGCCATTTTTTTTACTTCAAAGGCATGGAGTGTTGCTGAACAAACAACCATTTGCAGACGCCTTCCATCGAAGGTTATCTTGGGAATCTGCTTGTGAAGACGGTCGATTAAGTCACCATAGCCCTGTTTCAAAAGGCCATCGGCTTCGTCCAGAACGAAGAATCTGCAATGAGTTAGCTGGACGAAGCCACTGCTGATCATCTCTTCCAGGCGACCGGGTGTTCCAACTACAATATGCACACCAGACTGAAGGACGTTTCGCTGCTGCTCTATTTTGACGCCACCAATAAGAAGCAATGACTTGACAATCGGGTCCTTCAAGTGCTTCTTGAACTTCTCGATCTGGTCATAGGTCTGTTCGGCTAGTTCTCGACTGGGTTCAATGACGATAGCCTGTGGTGCGTTAGGTGCTGGTTTGGAGTTGGCTGCGGAGCTGTCTGGAGAAGCCAGAGGGTTGCTTTGAATATGACGCTCATCGGCTTTGCAAACAGCGACGAAACCTTTGGGAATCGGATGCTTAAAATCGGTTTTTCCAAAGTTGAACATCATTTCGGCATTCTTTAGGACAACTGCTGGATAGAAGGTCTCCTTCTTTAGGCTTTCGACTATTTTAAAGGCCAAACCCAGAGGAGTGCCATTTTTTGTGTAGCTGATTTCAAATTTGTCCAGATCCAGACAACATCCGATGACATCTTGCATGCCAAAGGCTTCTCCATAATCGTCGAATTGTCGGCTGTGGGATTTCTTGCCAGTTCCACCAAATCCATAGCCAAATCTATCAGTTCCTAAATCCAAAGAGGCTTGCGTGGTGGACCATCCTACCCGACACAGGCCTTCATCGGTTACGGTAGCCTCATAGTAATACTTGCCACCTCCTTTAACGCCAGTTGTTGCTCGTGAGCCATGCCATTCTTTAAACTCTCTCGACTGGCAGCGAGTTCCGTCCGGCGTGACAGCTAGTGCGGAGCCACGATCGAAAAACGACATAGTCCATGGTGCTACAGCTCCGGCGGCACCTGATTTAGTCCCTTTACCGTCGGCGATGTCACGCAATGTTTCGGATACGATTTGAAGAATTGGCAGACAGAAGGCACCAGTTTTGCCCGAACCTGTTTCGGCTGCCATTAGCACATCCCCGCCTCCTAGAATCAATGGGATAGCTTCGGCTTGAACGTCGGTTGGGAGAGTCCATTCCATTTCTTCAATTGCCTTAGCAATTTCTGGCAGAACACCAAATTCTTCAAAAGCAGTCATTTTTAGGACTTTATTCAATTAATTTAAACTATTTATTATTTTCGCAAAACTCTTGAAAGTGTGGTGGACGCAGAAAAGAAATGAAAAATTGGGTTGTTTTTTACAGAAAAACGCCGAACGTTTGTTTGACATCTATTGTTGATCGGCTGAGTTCAGCACTAATTTGTAATCGGAAGCGTATGTATTACATATTTACACAGTGCGATTTTTTCGTTAAAAAGTTGGAAGAAAACTACTTTCTTATATTTTTGAAATATTTCTGTGGCAGATGAATAAATAATTTTCGGAAATGAACATTTGGAATTTGGTGTGTAAAAGATAAGTAGATTTTTGTTCTTATTACTTTATTCATGCCAATGAAGACTTATTTGAATCTGTCAAATCGCTTTAGAACCAAAACCGAGATTCAAAAAACAACTTATTGAAAGTATCTTTAAGTAGTGCATTGCAAATATAAAGATTGTAAGTTGAAACCAAATGGTGAGAACATGTGTGTCACACACAAAAAAAAATATTTTTTTTTAATTTATATTTCTCGAGTTACCAAATAAACAACCTTGCTTTATTTTTATTTTTGTTGTTAAAATGGAAGCAATGCAAACATTTTTCAATTTATTATTCACTTTAAGCTATTTCTTATATTTGTTTGCTAATAAATGCCTGTAAACAAAAATGACAGAAAATGAGCGTCATTCATGAAATGTCAAATTTATTTATTTAATTAATTCATTTACTGTGTCAAGAAATAAATTGAGAAATTAATTTAATCATAGTTATAGGGAAAGTGATTCAGGAAAAATATATTTTTTACAATATTTTCCGTTTACTGGAAACACAAATAATATACCGATGATAGCAAATGATAACACAAAATTTGATACGAAAAAAAAAAACAATTACACAAATACGTATTTATCTATTTTCTTGATGCAAATAAATTTTTCGTGTCAGCTGATTGTTTCTTAACAGTAAATGCAGAAGCCGTTCCACTGAATTGTATTCCAAATTTATTCAGTTCTGCTGACAGTTTGTAAATTCTGAATTCTTACTACAAACATTTCTGTGGGCAACTTATGTAACTAACATCAAAAAGCTGAGCGATATGATAACTAACTCTCAAACTATTATATATTTTTTGTAATTTTTGTAAAAATTTGGTTTAGAACACTTATTCAGTAATATTCCTTTATTAGAAAAACAGAAAAAGAAAACAACAATACAACTTACTAATTTTTTTTCAAACAGAGCTAGAAATGGCCTGTCAAACGAAATGGCATATCTCAGCATATTTTGCATATAAAAACTTTGTTAAATTTGTTGAAATATTCATTCTTTCCCTTAAAATGATAATCCTTCCAAAGTGTTGTGTTGGCGCAGTGCAAAATGTAAAAAAAAGTTGGTTGTCTGTAAAGTCGATTTGCAGACGATAATTTTACGTGATAACGTCATAAGAAAACATTGACGACACCAACAGCAACATACAGCCCATTAACTCACACCATATACAATACCATTTATTACTTCAAAAAAATCTGATTAGCGGTCAGACGCCCAAAAAAAACATGTTTTAATGTGAAATGCGAAAATAATGCTAGCGGGACCAAACATTCACAGGAACGATCCCTGGACAAAACTATATTTATCCTGTAAATTTCATTAAAATGTGTTGGGCGGCATAGGACAGGTGTACATACTCGACATACATACATCTGATGTTCGCCTGGTGCTAAGAATACGTTTGCGATCGATCTTTGTTACAATTCAGGACCGGTGCACACTTGCGTCATTTTGACGCGGAGGTGCCGCAGCGGTGACACTTTTGCGTCTTACAGTACTCACAAATAAATAGAGTGGTGATCACACTCGTCAGATGCAGCCACGTCATTTATGAGTAATGTTAGACGTAAAAGCGTCACTGCTGCGTCAAAATGACGCACACTCCAATATCTACAATTACTTTCTACTTTAAAAAAAACTCGGCCTATTTTGTATTTCTTTTGAATTTGAGTGGAATTATTTTGGAAATTTGCGCCTGTTATTTTTCATGTCCGTCTGGTGCTTGCGATCCACCACAGAACTGGACGAAAATGTATAAACTAGGATAAAGTTTTTGCATGATATAAATGCGCATGATTAACTTTGAATTAACATTAACAATGCTTTTTTTCTGAACTATTACTGGCTAAACACAATGGTGAAGCTGAAGCGTGAAGCGCAAGTTGAAGCTAAATTTCAAGCTTCAGCTTCTCATTGTGTTCGCTTTACTTCAGCTTCAACTTTACCATTGTGTCGGCCAGTTCATCTTTAAATCCAATTTTACCCATTAAAACCTGAAATAAAATACACATTATCGTAGAAAATTTAGTTGCAAAATTGTTCGTATTATCATTTTGTAACTTTTGAAGATTTTATTAAATAGCGATTAAAATTGGTGCATACAATTGAAAAAAAAAAAAAACAAATTATAATCTACTTCGCATCAGCATCATTTGTTACTTTTAAACTTAATCAAGATTTTAACATAACAATTTCTATTTATCCGCATATCCGCTTTTAACATAATTAACTCTTTGTATATAAAATCTATAGTACTATCATGGGCTGATTTTTTGCGTAGTCCCTCTATCGTGGCGAGTTCAAATTAAAATGCAGAATCTGTGGAATGTAAGAGAATGAAGAGGCATGTTTTACCAAGAGAAAATTATAAGTGAATATCACATTAAGATGGTGAAGGAGGCGTTTAATTTACTTAGGTAAGGGGTGGAAATATGGTATATGCCTTTATTGTTTGGTAGGTAATATATGAATGTATCCTTGGAACATGTTTTGCTGCCGCCTTTTGAAGTGATGATAGACAAATAAGATAGGGGTGGAAAAATGGTATTTGCTGATATTGCTTGAATATATAACGGGTGATTTTTTTGAGGTTAGGATTTTCATGCATTAGTATTTGACAGATCACGCGGGATTTCAGACATGGTGTCAAAGAGAAAGATGCTCAGTATGCTTTGACATTTCATCATAAATAGACTTACTAACGAGCAACGCTTGCAAATCATTGAATTTTATTACCAAAATCAGTGCCCTAGAAAAGTTGGCAGAAAATCCGCTTTTTTATCGACAAATTTTGTTTAGCGATGAGGCTCATTTCTGGTTGAATGGCTACGTAAATAAGCAAAATTGCCGCATTTGGAGTGAAGAGCAACCAGAAGCCGTTCAAGAACTGCCCATGCATCCCGAAAAATGCACTGTTTGGTGTGGTTTGTACGCTGGTGGAATCATTGGACCGTATTTTTTCAAAGATGCTGTTGGACGCAACGTTACGGTGAATGAACCGAACACTGATTTTGGTAATAAAATTCAATGATTTGCAAGCGTTGCTCGTTAGTAAGTCTATTCATGATGAAATGTCAAAGCATACTGAGCATCTTTTTCTTTGACACCATGTCTGAAATCCCGCGTGATCTGTCAAATACTAATGCATGAAAATCCTAACCTCAAAAAAATCACCCGTTAGATGTATTGATACATTCTTGGAACAAGTATTGGGTAAGGTAAGAATATTCTCGAGACGATGAGGAAAATAATACGTTGCCATTTTTTGAAATTGGGGTAGTAAAATAAAAAAAGGTAACGGCTGGAAGAATTATTTACTTGTAACGATAAAAAGCTTTTTATCACTTTTGAATCGAATTTCTTTGAAAACGGCTCGGAAGTTTGCAGTGAATTGCGATAAATACGTTCATTTTATAATTTTGTGCCTTAAACACTTCATCTGAATAGTTAAGTAACTAACTAAAAGTTTGTGGACTATACACAAATACAGTGTGAAGTGAGTGAAGTATAAAGAAAACAAAAAAAAAAAAAAACAACAATTACTCTTTGTGAAGTGGAAGAAAATTATAATATATTATATATCAAATAATAAATGAAATATAGTATTTATAAAAAATAATATATCTTAATATTAAAATAAATATTGTGAAAATTGTGAAGCAAAAATTAAAACAAAAATTATTGTATAATTTTTCCGAATAAATATCAAGTACTTATTTGTCAAATTGAAAAAAAAAAATGAAAATTATTTATTGATTTGGTTTCAATATTAAATTAAAAATAAATTAAGTTAGTGTTATTATTTTAATTGTTAAATTCTTTTTTTATAATTTATGTGTGTTGTGTTTCAGAGGTAATTTTTTATATTACTATATTTTTTTATTTTTATACAAATTATAAATATTTAATATAATATACTATACATATAATAATATATATAATAATAAAAAATAATGGTTTATTGTGCCTATGAGAACTGCGGTGAGCAGAAAAGATCCTTTAGCCCGGTCTCCTTTTTTAAGGTCCCAACAGACTATAGAAGGGCTATTTGGATCAAGCATGGAAATGTCTTGCACGTTAAAAGTTTGCCACAGAATATCTTCATACTTTTCACTTTTATCCTACCGACATTGTTGTGAGGGCAACCTTTAAATGCTTGACCAATACTGCCCTGCCCATGTCTTCTTCTTCGAGATGCAGTTGTTGCGAAAGTGTTAAGGACAATTCATGCCTCAGAACTCTGGAAGCATGTAGGATTCGTCGGCAAGCGACCTCAACGGTCAAATCAGCAGTTGTCAGTGCTAATATCCATGAGAGCCCGCCGATACAAAATGAAGGGGTTATAGCTGCAACTCCAAGGGCCAGGCCTAAACCCATTTCGTGCAGCCCAACCTTGCCCTTGGTGAATTTGGCTCCGAGTTCTGCCAAAACATAATATGTTAGACATTATTCTCTGACAGATGTTTCAATTTCGACTCCAATCATTGTATATACATTTTCTATAGTACTCTCATGGTGGTCATTTTTCGTCTGGCCATCTTACTGGTTGATTCAGAACTATCTCTAAATAGTGGAGACGAGAACCTTTACCGATATTTTACCAGTATTTAATAAACTTTTGTTGTCTGTACTTATTCTATATTCACACCAATTGGCAATTTCAGCACGCCTCGTTGCGACTTGATTCAGAACTAAAAAATGATGCTCCATGATAGTACTATATGCAGTGTATATACAAAGCTCCAATTTCTCCCTCCCAATTTCCGTCACCAAAAATGGGCACATATAAGGCAGAACCACGAAAAATAAATCGAAAGGCTGCCATAACTCGATATATTTTTCGCACGCCAAAAAAGCTAAGGGAGCTTCAGTTTTACCATTGTGTCGGCCAGTTCATCTTCAAATCCAATTTTACCCATTAAAACCTGAAATAAAATATACATTATCGTAGAAAATTTAGCTGCACAATCGTTCGTATTATCATTCTGTAACTTTTAAAGATTTTATTAAATAGCGATTAAAATTGGTGCATACAATTGAAAAAAAAAACAAACAAATTATATATACTTCGCATCAGCTATTAATTATATTTGTTACTTTTAAACTTAATCAAGATTTTAACATAACAATTTCTATTTATCCGCATATCCGCTTTAACATAATTAACTTTATCCCATACAACAACCAGGTTAAATTGAATCGGTTCTGGCTGTTCATAATGTTCACTTTTCCGGCCGCTCTGTTAAGATAGTCATATTCACGTCTGTTAAAAACAGAATTGCTGCGCACCTTTTCAGGTACTCGTCGTCGTCGTCATCGCCATTAAAGTTACTTTACCATGATAAATTCGTTCCCAAAACAGAAACTTCAGTCGACCAACGATACTTCGCGAGTTAGGACGCAACACGCGGGTAATTTTTTCCTCACCTATAAAGATACAAAATCTTTAGTCGTCGTCACCGCGCACCCCTCACCAATGTTATTTTCAGTTATTTTGTCTTCTTGTTGTTATTTACAAAGGTTACCACTCTACAGCACACGTTTTGTTTACCAACAAGGTTCGGGTACACATAGTTTTCGCCGCGCATATAGGTTCGGGTTTCCCGTAGTAACCGTTGTTTAACTGCGGTTACTTATTTAGACGTGAATATTGTTAATTTAAAAAAAGACAATTTCAGCTATAAACCGGAACAACATTTTTTTTACAAAAAAATTAAATATTTATTGGATACTATACTAAACACAAAACAAAGAGTAAGTATAATTTATTAATAACGGTGTTTAATTAATACAGGAAGCGTGATGTGTGAGAACCAAAACAGCATTAATTGACATTTTTTTCTTGTTGCAACTGACCCATTTCTACGGACTGGAAAAATTGTTGTCAGGGAACATCACTGGCTAGATACCTCTCCACGGCTCGAGTAATCCGATTCTTAACTACCTGTTCGGTTGCACTGTGCACTCCGGGAAGATGTTGTTGGAATTTGATTACCTTTTATCATTTTATTGTTTAGTTTTACTACTCTTTATGGCTGCGGCAGCGGGTTTTCCAAATGTCTTTAAAGGGCACGCTGAATGAGTCCTAGCAGGTTTGGTTATAATGAATAGGAATCGGTATTTATTGATTCGTTACCTAACAATACCGAAAGCGAGAGGATTAAGCCGAATTCTTTGAAGTCCGCTCAAAAGATTTAACCCCTGCCATGAGGGATTATAGATCGTCTTTTGAAAATTGTGTGAATAAATTCGACTAGTGAGTAGTTTATGGAATGATTTAGGTACACTTATTTTGTTTGCGGTGCGATATAAACAAAAAATTAAAGGCTAGTTACGGTTTCGTAAAAAAATCAAATGAAGACTTAAGATTGCTTGGGTACGAAATGCACGAAAGGAGAAAAGCAGTTTCTCAGAGATTCTGGAGAACTGTAAGTTCTGAAAAAGTTTTTTGATTTTGACACGCCCAATCGATGACTTTATCGAAGATTTCAAATTGCATCCTTGTCAGTGACCACATTTTGTACCAGAATCAGTTTCAATTTCAGCATCAATGACTTACTAAATCCGAAAAAAAAATTCATCGCGTAACCACCCATAGATATAAATTTTCTGAGAATGTTAAAAGTTTTTGTTAAAATGTTTTAATCTTGTATCTAATCTTGCAAGCAAACATTTTAAGGATGAAGGATTCATCGTCGCTTTCTAGGTTACAAGATCAGCTCTTTGGTGTACAACGAGGGATTGTCTGTTCGTTTCTGTCCAATGAGGGTTTCTGCACAGTTTAGAGCAGCATTTTCTACACCTCCTTTCGATAAAGAGCAGATCAGAGAAGACTGAGTTTTTGAGTTTTTCATTTATCCGATTAATATACCATAATTTGGAGACCTAAAAAACGAATTATGATCATAGAGAATCCTAAAAAGTTAGTGAAAAAAATGTCTGTCTGTCCGTTTGCATGTACATAAATATGTGAAGTTAGAAGCTTATTTTTATCGAAAACTGCTGCAAATATTTCGATAAACATTTTTGAGAGTATTTTCGTAGGTTTTGTATTATTTTATCAAAACTAAATTTACCGGAAAAATCTATTAACAATATCTGTCATAACGGTTTTTTTAAATTTCGACTTTCTCTTATTGTATTTTAATAAATGTTTATATTTGAAAATTTGATAAATTATTTCTGCAAATCAAAACTTTGAATAACTTTTTTTTTGACGTGATAATGTCTTATAAATCGATGACAGGCTACACATACGAAATAACATGCTGATAATGCTGATAAGAATAGTGAGGCACGCTTCGATACTGTGGTTCTTTCAACCAAAATCGATCGCAAGCACCAGGCGAACATGAAAAAGAGCAGGCGCGAATTCCCAAAATAATTCCATAGAAAAAGAAATACAAAATAGGCGGAGAGTGTGTGTATTTTACGAGAGGGTTTGTGGGTGTGAGTTAACGGACTGTATGTTAGTGTTGCTGCCATCAATGTTTTCTTATGCCGTTATCACGTAAAATTATCGTTCGTAAACCGACTTTACAGATAACCAACTCTTTTTTTGTATTTAATATTAATTTTGGAATTTTCAATACATTTCAATCAATATTTTTTTTTTCATTTTATAATCAGGTATATAAGCTAAAAAAAACTGCCTAGCGAAATCTCAAACAAGTAATTTTATATTTTTCTTTAAAAAAACAAAAACAAAAAAACATGATTTTATCAAAATCGGTCCTTCAATTTTCGAAATGCTTTTTCATAAATACGTTACTATAAAAGGTGTTTTTTTTAGACGTGTGGTTTTCAATCTGGCAATACTTTTTGACAGCTGTCACTTGATTTATGCTCAGTTTGGTTTGCCGTTTTATAATGAATAGACTTACTCCTTAAAAAACGTTTGCAAATCAGAGCAGAGTATCGAAGAAGACCCGAATGAGTCCATCCGATATCGTGCGCAGCAATTGGAGCTGTGCCCATCCACTTGATGGAAGATTTTGCGAAAGAGTCTTGGTTTGCGGGGTTACAAAATCCAACTCGTGCAAGAATTGAAGCCGAACGACCATTAAGCGCGTCGCACGTTCGGTGAATGAGGTGGGCCCAAAACGAGATGGCCACCGTTCAAAATTTTCACAAAATTGGGAAAATTGGGGCTCGGCTGGAATATATTTAAGCCAGCCGCGGTGGCCACTTGCCTGAAATCATTTTCAAAACATAAGCCAAACCCTTATCTTTATAATAAAGCTAAATTCTTGGCCATAACGTTAAATTATATGCGTTTTCTTCTGGAAAACCACACGTCTAAAAAAACACCCTTTATATGACGTATGATGGCTTACTCTATTTTTACTAAAAACCGATAATTGTTGTGATTTTGACACTTTTAGTTCAGACCAAAATATTTGTAAACCTAAATGTTACTTGTTTCTGGTAAACATCTAGCCTAGCCTTCCAATCAGATTAGACAGATAAGAGCAATTACGAGTGACACAGTTGTGGCCATTTTTTTCAACAAACTTTGGTTTTAATTGGTGAAGAATATTTTATTTATTTTATAGGAATTAGAAGTTTTAGTCAAAAACAATAACACTGGCTGACTTGTCATCAGTCTACACCTGTATCATGATCCTGTTCTGACGTTTCTCAGTACTTCTGTTCTTTTCTGTGCTGTTCTGATCTAAAGAAGGTCATTGAACAATTGTAACAGTTCTGAGCAGAACCTCAACTGTCAAAAACAAAATTGTGTTTCTTATTTAGCTCTGCGCTCAAATTCGTGTCTTTTTTTAGTTCTGAACGTCTTCTGACACTCTGAATAAAATCACAGAACAAAAAAAAATGCTGAATACAATACAATACAATACAATTTAACAGGTATGAACATAAAAAAAATCCTCAAAAAACAATTACAATTAGAATGTTGGAATGCCCTTTTCTTTAAATGTAAGCTTAGCCTTTATCTATCTATTATTGTTGAAAAAACCTGTTTAACTTTCCGCAATAAATATTTTTTTTACGTTTGAACGCTCTTGCATTTGACATTTCTTATCATGACAGTTGAGTTCTTACATGATACACAGAAATACAAGGTATACTCAGTAGACGCATACAAATCGCCATCTTGATATTTTATTACGTCACATTCTTCTTTTATTATTATTTTGTTTATTAAGTGAATATTATTTTTTTTATTGAAGGTTTAAACGATTTTTTTTATATTTAAAAGAACAATAAACTTAAAAAAGTTTGACAAAAAATTAGAGTGCAGAACTCCCAGTTGGGCACCATTTTAGCTCCACTTTAAATTGCGTCTCCCATGCCAGAAAGTGATGGATGATAGAAATTACCTATTCATGAAATATTTGTGATTCATGTGTCACATTCTCGTAAGGAAGCATTTAAATAAATGATACACATTCATAACCAATCCTTAGATAATACGCTAACACAAAAAAAAAATTAAATATCTTTCCTAACAAATCTTTTTTATGACTAGGTACATTGAATTTATTCTTTGAAAATACGAAACCCCTTTGAGGCAAATGAAGTGACATTTTTCAAAATTACAACAATTTTATTCAAATGACAGATATTTATTATTTTTTCGACCCAACCTTTTTTATGGCGCATTAAAAAAACTTCCTTGCGAAAATGGTGATCATCATCAGCATTAAAAATCATTACCTTTTGACCGCAATCAGCTCAGCAGCTCAGGTCCATTTGGAACTGAAACCTTCTGAGAATCCATTCCAAATTACATCTTTTTTGAAAAAAAGGTCAAAAAATACCATCAAAACCTTCAAATACTTAACAATCTTTTGAATATTGTCGGCGTTGTCGTCGTTTCGTGTCGATCACCCCCACCAGAGGGATCATTATACTGTTATAAAGGATATTTTGAATCTTACTTTATCTTACCTTGAACTCCATAAAAAACGGTCTTCGATTGTTGTTATATAAAATATTTGTTATGTTTTTTTATTTTTTTAAATTGTTTATTATTTTGTTGCGGCTTACCGCCTGACTGCACAAAGACAGAGAGATGTCTCGTTCGGGTCAATGATTTTTGCTGGAAGTGTGGGCTCTGGGGTAATTTGAAACCTGCGGTTATGATGGTGTTTATTTTTGTAAAATATTATCGAAACGATATTTTAGTTAATTTTTTTTCTGTGTAAACGAATTTACACAATTTGCTGTTTTGTTTTGTGTTCCGCGAATGAGACTTGGCATTTCGGATGTCGACCGGCTTCCGATTTAGTATGCATATAAGATAATAATATTGTGAAGTTTTGCAACACTAATATGAATGTTGGAATATTTAATTAAGTTGGACCGATATAACGGTTAGTTTGTGGTGTGGTTGCAATGGACGTAAATATAAAAGCCTAAAATAGGTCAAACTTTACCGTCAATGGTGATTGCGAACTTATACGATGTAACATTATTTAAGTTGAGTTTAAAAAAAGTTCGAAATCTGGTTAATTGTGTTTAACAATCTTTCTTTATAAAAAATACGATCATCAACCAAAACAGATTAATTAATGGTTTTTATGTTTGAATTCTGTAATAAGACAACCTTAATATAGTTTAATAAAGAAGTATACAACCATAAATAGATAAAATAAATAAAGACAAGAAAAGCTATTTTCAAAATATTGATCAATGAAAGTTTTGAATCAATATCAATAAAAATAAAAAAATGGACACGATTTGGTCGCACGTACTTGCTCTTATGTGCCTGATTACATTGGAAAGCAAGATCTTTGACAGAAACAAGTAACATTTATGTACGTTAAAAATAACACAGTTTGAACTAATAAAAAGTATCAAAACCACAATACTTAACGGTTTTTAGTAAAAATGAGGTATGCCATCACACGTCTTAAATAACAAAGAATTTATGAAAAAATATTTCGAAAATTGTAGGACTGTTGGTGTGCAGTTTCTTAGAGTTTATTAATATACATGTGATTATAAAATTTAAAATAGTTTTTTTGATTAGTTTTAAAAATATTGATTTTTCAAAAAAAAAAAAAAAAACTTCAAAAATTAATTTTTATTAGAAAGAAAAAGTTTTTAAAAAAATTTATATGCAAAATTAATAAGGCTACTTAGGTCTTCTCAAATATAAAAATTGACAGAAATCAAAAGAGCCGTTACCGAGAAAACCCAAAATTAAAAAAAACGTTATATTAAAGGTACCGTCAATAGACTTTTCCCTTAAATTTGGTTCTAATAATATGATGGCCAATACGAAAAAAAAAATTCACACAAAATTTCATCAAAATCGTTGGAGCCGTTTTCGAGAAAAATAAGGTTTTCCTCAACGGTCATATGGCAGGTACCGTTATTTTTAGGCCTAAAAATAAAATTTCAATTTTCCCTTTGGGAAATACCAAAATAATTATACACACCAAGTTTAAAGAAAATCGTTTAAGCTTTTTAGGCTGCAGCTCGTTATACATACTGACAGGCAGACAGACAGACAGACAGACATTTTTTTTCGATCACTTTTTTAGACTTATCTCCTATCTCTCCCCCCCCCCCCTTATCTCCCTAATGCCCGCGCAATGTGCTCTACATTAAAAGGGAAACAAATAGTCCCTTGTGTGCGCGTTAATTATAAAAAAAAATATAAATAATTATTTAACGCAAATTTGTTTGAACTGCATATCTGTTTTAAAATTTTAAATTTAGTTTTAAAAGGCCGAAAATCAAGGTGATCGAAATTGAGATATCGCTTTTGAAGAATCGGCCGTGCTTAGTACCTAATCAAAATAAATAAATAATAATAAATAAATAAAATATAAAATAAAAAAAATAAAATATAACACCCGAAAAAGATGCAACTGATCCAGGAGCTTAAAATTCATGATCATAGACAAAGCCGGTTTTTTTACTGTCTGGGGCTCGCATTCGCACTTTCGCAGCGTTTGAAATAGGCTAAAGACGTTTTTGGTCCGTACTTTTTCGAAAACTACGAATCCTTAAAGATTAGCATAACACAGGCCATTTTTCAAATTAAACGATAAAATTGAACCGATCGGATTTGAACGATGTCATATTCCACACATTGACCTTTCAAATTAAAGAATTTTCTCTATTGCCTCACACAAACCTTATTTTCTTCACCATCTTTCAACATCTTCCCGCCCTTATAGAAAAAAAACACTTTATTTACTATAGGTACATATATTCTATAGTATCTTTAAGCTTTCTTGAAATACAGCCACATCTTCAAGTTTATCATTTTAGAGCCGATCAGCGCAAATTTCTATCCAAAATGAAAGCTGTTCGCTTTCTGAAAACACAACTTTGATGGTGGGATGACCAGAAAGAATGTTCGTCGACTAAAAATTATCAGTACAGACCTCGTGGGAGAACTTTATTTAAAAAAAATGGTGTCTGTTGGTAGTCTTACTACCTGAAGTATCCACATCCACTGAAATTAAAACCTCACTAACCCACGAACTATTGATGCTAACAACCCTCTTCTTGTGTATCGAAAACAAGCCTTTTAGAGCTACCACTTCTACGCTAATGCAAATCATGGTGGATTTTTCTTTGAATTTTGTTGAAGAGCTTTCACAAATGGTGCTTTTTTAGGCCAATGACATTTTAGAAATGTGTACTACGGAAGCCCTGTTATATTTGAACTTTTACAGGCATATTGATAAACGTGGAGTAGCGAAAGGTTAGGCCTTATTAAGTGGACTAAAAACTAAATGCAAAATTGTATTAATAAAACAAATTTCCACTAATCGACGTTTCCTATTTGGTGGATTAGCGAAGGAATAAGAACCAGATGTGTCAAATTTATTCTGAAATAAATTATAAGGTGCGTTCAATAATATGAACTTCATTATTGTTTTTTTCATACAAAAATAATCTAAGTTTAAAAAAGTTGGGGAAAATTTCAAGTTACTAAAGGGATTTCATTTTACTATTACTCGTTCATTTTGTTCAATTTTAGTCCGTAGATTAAGTCTTATTCCATGGTTTAGTTACATATCTTGTGGAATAAAGGATGAATAAGGGTTTTTTATTAATAGGGCTGTGAAAGTTTAGTGAGATTCCACTACAGCCATGGAGAGAGTATTAACAATTTTTAGTGGACGGGAGAACAGTTCATAAAAATGTTTTCCAAAAAGCAAATACATAAATTCAAATCATCATCTCTTTCAGATACTATCCGGGAAAGTTTTTTTCAAATTCAAAAAAACAGACAATTATTGTGTGACTGCTGGCGCCTTAATTGATAAACACATTTTTAAATAAAATTGGATATGTACCTTTGTTCTAAATTATTTATTTTGTTAGTACATTTACTTTCATACAACATTTAACTACATATGTAGAAAGATTCTTAGCCTGGAGAGATTGGAGTAAACATGTTTGGTTGTCAAAAACTTGTGCTTGAAGGATCATTTTACTTGCGAACTAAATGTTACCATTTTTCTTTTATTTTGTTTTATTAAATGTTACAATAAAACTGACAGTTTAACACAAAATCTTATACCAATATATTTTCTTTCTTTTGCAGAATTTTTAACTACTGCACCAAATATTTTGACGACCATACCTCTACGAAATTTAAAAAAAATACGAAACATTTTTTAATATCTAAATTTTATCAATATTATTTCATTGTTTGTCATAATAAAAAAAAAAAAATAACTTAGTAAACTCGGTGAAGTATCGACATACATTGAAAAAAAAAAATATCTGAGAAAAAAATATTTCCCATCTTTAAATTGCGTGCTTGTATCTTCCGTGTCTTTCGTTCTCCAAAGAATCATAAATAAAAAAAAAAAACAAACAACATATCTTTTAATAAAAAAGTCTAATGCGTTTCGAGTGCAAATATTTCTATAGAAAATGAAATATGAGTGAAATTTATTGTTCTAATTATTTGTTTGCTGCATAATGAGTTTGAAATGAAAATACCATAATCGCCCGCGCATAATAAATTGCTATGTATATTGTGACAGCCAACTTTCTTTGCTAATTTAAATGTTATAATCTGACATCACATTGATTACAAAAATCGATTTGTTAACCTGACATTACACTATCCGCGAGTGCCAAATGAACTCACCTACGAGCGAAATGGATACATCAACAAATTCGGATAACAGTTCCGATCAGCTGTCATTTTGTTTTATTCGGGTAAGTTTGTTTTTTTTTTAATAAGATAATACATATACTCTCTTTATTCTGACCTATTCGGTGGTTTCACTTTTTATTAATTTGACACACATTTTAAAGTTTGCCATTTGTTTTGTAAATTTCTGATGTCAATAGTTAAATAATTTAGCCGGTTCAAGTTTCTAAACCATTCGATATCTCTGTTTTTCAGTAACTTGAAAACGATTTCTCACAATAAAATCTCAACTTTGCTGTTAAAAAATGAATCCTACTATTTTTTTGGATTGGATTCGTTTGTCCAATTTTAGTTTGTCAGAGAGAACTTTGTTAAAAGAAAGGAAATTCTATTCAGAAACTTTAGCTCGATCAAAGCAACTAAGGAAATTTCCTTAGATTTCCGAAATCTTAAGAAACATGAACTGGCTAATTATTAAAAAATGAAAATCACATCTAATGTCACATGACACAAGCATATAGGCTTTAAACTGCTGAAGTGATAATTTATTTTCGAATATCGTATGTATGAAGTATTAAATAATACAAAAAAAAAAACTTCCCATACCGGGAATCGAACCCGGGCCTTCTGGGTGAAAGCCAGATATCCTAGCCACTAGACCATATGGGATATAAATTTTTGGGGTTAGTTGAGACTTATGATTATAGGTCAAGCTGCTCTGCTCATAATGTTTTTGTTTTAATTTTTTTTATGAAAATAACCAGACTTAATCAGACAACATTAAGGTTTCTCCTACAACGTCGTTCTTTAATTAAGCCACAAGACTTTCAATAAAAGAACTGTCCAAAGGCCCAAAAAATCACGGAACCGCAAATGGTCATAATCGATTACGGTCTCTGCAAAAGGAGTCAATGACTGAAACTAATATGAAACGGCACAGCTGAAAACGGGAACGAGATTGTGTCAACAAGTTTGAAAATAAAGAAAAAACAAACGAAACGAGGGCAATACACTTTCCATGGGCCAACATTATTGCAAGTTGTGACCGTTGCGTCGCCGTCGCTTGTCACCAATTCAGTTCCAAATTAAAGCATTACCATTGTATATACACTGCTAGACAATGACATTACCCTGCACATTATGTAGTTAGTTAGTTCACCTAAATATGTTTTACTTGAACGTTCGTTGACTTCCACTTATGATCTTACGGCGCGACGACGGTGAAGCCAAATAGACTCAAGAAATTATTTGTATTTTTTCCCGCGCTTGACATTTGACACCAAACGTCATAATACAGTTTTGCTTTAGGTTTCGCCTGTATTATGTGGTTGCTTGATGAAAGTCACTCAATTGTTTTTGCGGTGAATCACATACCTACAATCGGCTGTGATAGTGTGATAATTAACTTGGAATGACTGATCGCAGCCTAAACCAATCCGAAGGCATTAAATCTTTGGGTGCGTGACGTAAACGTGACGTCGCGACGTGTTATCTCAGTGGTTGTTCTGCTCTGTGGTCTTTCTCCATATCCCCAGTAAATTAAACCCAAACATGCAACCACCGACGCATGACCAAGTTCTTGGCTAAGAACTTCTTAAATCGGTGCAAGAAAATCTATGGGTCCCTTGCCATATATCCACTTATGCTGGTCAGGTACTGGAACTGCAAGACACGTCCATCGTATGTGTAGTGTACTCATATCCATTAAAAGTATCTAGATATACATACATATGTACGTACTTGTAAAAAGTCACTCGATTGTAAAATTCTTGCCGCATCATAATAAATACTGGTGGGCAGACGAAGACGTTCCGTCAGGCATAACCTGATGGCAATTAAGCAGCGATCAAAGCCCAAAACTGACATGGGGGGTGTTAATAAAGGTACAAGTAGGAACAACCGCATCTTAGCTCAGGTGAATCGGACAAAAAGAGGGTCTATGGTTTACGTATCGTTGAACCTTCTGATGAAGGGTTAAGCACCTCTGACTCCGATGGTCTAGTCCAGGCGTGAACGCAGGGGGGGGGCGTTTGGGGGTTCAAATCCCTGCCGTAATATCTGGAATTAAAATTATAAGGATCTATGTTCTAAACGAAAAAAACACCATGTTACTTTCTCCATAGGTATTGAATGTTTTCTGTCATGTTAATCAAAAGAATTCTTTCTTTTTCTGCCTTCGAGAAAAGTAAGTCGGTAAAGTTTTCTTTTCATTTAATTAAATTCTCTTGATTTGTGTGCTATACCTACAGTGACCATATTTCTCGGAGCAAAACCCGGGACATAAATTTGAAAATAGAAAAAAAAAATATTTTTTATTTGGTAAAAAATCAAAAAAAAATCTAAAATAGAAAAGAATATAAAAATCACTAGCTGATCCCCCCGGCGTTGCTCGAGTACACTATTAATTTTCGATGTTTACCATATGAGTGGCATTTTTGTGATTACTCCGGTTCTTGACATAGGACAGCAAACAAATTTCTTATATGCACTCACCAAACATGTCGTAATATCTCCTAAAAAATTCATTTAAATCGATTGAGCCGAAAAAAGTAGTTCGCACACAAACATAACTTGAATTGTTCCTTATATATAAGAAAATCATAACACAAAATGCTTCGAACTAAAACAAAAACTTTAAACTTAATATGTTTTTAAAATTCAGAATTTCTTGAACAAAATCTATGAAAAATTAACATAAACCACAACTTATCAAGGTTGGTGTTTTCTTGCCGAACAAATTTTGTTGATGATTTATTCGTTTGCTCTTAAAAAAATATTTTTAAAATTTCTGAGATTTCAAATTATAGTTTAATTTTAGCTTTAACATACATAGCTCTAAGAGCTTCACATTTTTGTGTTTTTCATTTGTCCAAATATTGTTTATTATGGAAAAAACTCTTTCTAAAACTAAACTTAAAGATTTTTACACACACACATGTAATGTAATGTAAGATTTTTAAATTTTATATTTTTCTTTTAAAAATGCTTAAAAATTTCTTTCCACTTATCGGCCACAATTTATTGTTTTAATTTTGTTGTAGTGGTGTAAGGTTTTGAATGATTTTAGTTAAACAGATTCGTCAAACAAGTTGCAATAACTGTTAGTTGTATCCTCTCCGCTTTTGGTAAAAAAAGGTAACGAAGATTCTATTTCAGCCCGGGTAAAGAACGTTTCGGAGAACTTCCCAACTAAAAACTTCAAGTTTCTTGAAACATCCCACTGATTTATGTAAGTATTCGTTACACGTAATAGGCTATGTAAAATTCATGAATATTTGTCAAACAGTCCTTTTGACACTAACTTGACACACCACACACAAAAATATTAAACGCAAAATACAATTATTGTAAATAAAATTTAAAAAAATCGAACGTTTTGTTATTTGAATATGTATATGGAAATACGGGACAAACCCGGGACAATAAACTATATACGGACAGTTGTACATCCGGAGTTTTATCAAAATTTAGCCGGGAAATACGGGACGGATGGTCACCGTAGCTATACCGGTAGTTTTATTAATATCCAAAATTCGAAAAAAATGAGTAAGTAAGAACAGTGCTCCAGCTCCGAGCGATACAAATTCGTACAAATCGTCTGTAGACGGTACACCCTCAAGAAGACAAAATACCGAAGGTTCTCAAAATAGTAAAAACCGTAATCTAAGTTCAATTTAATAATTATCTCATTTTTCCCCAGCAACAAATCTCTGTTGCTGTTTTGTTGTTCTTGATTTTGATTGGTTATAGGTTCTTCTAATAGGGCAAGTTAAGGATTCGTGAATATTAAAAAAAAAAACGGCTCCAACGATTTTGATTAACATTCTTGAAAGTATTTCGGTAGGTATTGGCTCATTTAAATGTTTTTTTTTTAGAACCCTTCCCGAAGTTAATTTCTGCGTTCTCCTCTGGTTTAATCCTAATAGAAAAATAAGAAAATGTTATTTTCTTATAGGGAAAATATATTTTTTGATATGATGTTCAAAGGTTTTAATGAATATAAGACACTGAAGTTGCGACTTCAAAACTTTTTAGAACTTTAACCATAGAGTAAATATATTATAAAGAGGAAAATCTACTGCCTTCTTTTGATAATGCCTACAAGCTGGTCAAATAAGTATTGGTGTAGAACTGTCAAATAATTGACGAGCTCAGTGTATGTAGTAGTGCTGAACTGTCAAATAATTGACCTCTTCTTTTAAGTGTTAGTTATGTTAATACACCACTTTTCACCACAAAATTGGGCGTTTTGGAAGATACTTTATAATAAAAAGCGCCATCCCGCATTTTGACGTCATCAGTGACCCAAATTGACTAAATTAAATACAATTTTTGGAAAGAATCCGAAGTGTTAGTGGTTAAAATGTATATTATGTAAATCAAGCAGATAAAACATTGAACCAAACCTGCATCAATTAAAACTTACTTTGAAGTTTTTTTTTTTTCTAAAACGGTAATTAATTTTTTCAACAAGGGTCACTGTTCACTGTTGAAGTAAAAATACGAAAGTCGCTATCTTGTTTTCTTGTATCCAGCAAGTTACTTGAATGCAAGTTGTTATGTTTTATTATTTTTTCCCTGCCTTTTACAGATTGTGTGCTTGAATATTCTCTATAAATGTTTAAAACTGGTTAAACAATATTCAAGAGTTTTAACATTTTACTTGATACCTAAACTGATGATAGTGTATCGATTGTTCTAAGAATGAATTTAAACCAGCATTCGGTCAGAAGAACACCTACTGTGTATATTTGCAAGATTGTATTATACAAAGTAGCGATAAAGGTTTACTTTTTAAAGATAAATTATCTTTTTTCACACCCTATTAAGTAACATAAGTCTAGTCAAAGAGAGCGCGTTCTGACGCAGCGATGTTATATACAGTATAACATATCCCAAGTAACATAGAGCGCCTTTTCAAAGCCACGTCAAGTTCCACACGGCGTCAAAACGCCGCGTTGTGATAATTTATAAATAATTTTTTTTTACGTCGCGTCGTGTTAAGTATTCGTTAAGCAGAACGCATTTTTAACGCGTTATAGAGATTATTTTACGCTGTGTTGAGATTATTTTGACGCGGCGTTCTAAAGAAAGATCTTTTTTAATATTTTGTGCTTGGTGAATTAAGATATTCTGAATTTGTTGTAGAAATTTATAAATTACTTTTTTTGACTTATTTTGTATCATTTAATATTGTATTGTTTAAATGAAAAAAATAACGTATAACTGGCATTTAGTGAGAAAATGAAAATCAACATTCAAATATTAAACGCGCTGCGGATAGCTCTCTGTCTGACGTTCTCTAACGCAGCCGTGTTAAAATAATCTCAACACAGCGTAAAATAATCTCAACACCGCGTAAAGTAATCTTAACGCTGCAACTGCGGCGGCAACAATTGTATTGTCTGCTTGTCTATCGGAGCAGCAGCCGAAACAAAAAAATTACCTTCCAACAGTTGTTTATCTGGTGGTTCTGCGGTGAATTGCTTGTGGCTCTGGTCCATTTCTATCATCAGCAGGGGGTGTTGTGAATATGATTTGGTGATGGAAACATTTTCATTGTCGTTTATTTCAGCCGGACAATAATTGTTTTGGCTGTTGAGTGTTCAATGAATTGTGGATTCACTTGCACTCAGGCTTTTTGAATTCTGATGATGTTACATTAAAGTGGATATTATTTTCCATTTTTTTAAATATTTTGTTGTGAATTTGTTTGAATTGAATTGGAGAAATTTGTAATTTAATTTTAATATTTTTTCTGCAAACAAAAAACAATTTACTGACAGTTGTTGTCAACAAGAATAAAATGAAATGTCAAAATGAACAAAACTCACCACATGGTTTTTTGTTTTTTTTTTTTTTGTTTTACGCGGACAATGAATGATATACAAAAGAGAACACGAAAAACAATGAATGATAAACCAAAGCAACAACGAAAATTGAGGGTCTTGAGGCGTGGAACGTACGTAAGATTTTCCTCTTTATAATATATTTACTCTATGACTTTTAACACTCCTGTTAATAATCCTCTTTCTTTCATTTGCACTGTTGTTTTTGATTGTATTATTAAATATGCACTTTATACATTAATAAATTTTGCTTATCTTACCTCCTTAGTTACACTAAAGAACTATATGGCATAAATTTTGGAAAACTTACTTGCTCACCAAGGTCACTTGTGACTTTTTTCTTATTATCAACAATAAGGCTCCAACATATTTCCCTTGTATGCAAATCTCTTTACCTAAAGTACCTTACCAAAATGCAATCCTGTCTCATCAACAAACTTACGCATTTTAATCAATTTAGAATGTTACAAGAAAATCCGATTCTTTTCCTCTCACAACTAATTTTGACTAAGGTGTAGAGTTTGTGAAGTTAGGCCTTGTAGAGTTAGAAGCTTGGCTCTGCATGAAATCTGATAACTTTTTGACAGTGCAGTCTTAGCAACATTTTCCATGAAAATAATAATAATAAAAAATCCCACATTATCTGTGGCTAAAAGTCTTTAAATATGTTTCCTCTAGCTGATAATTTGAAGCTTCTTATCTTAAGACAAAACATTCCATTTAATCTTATCAACATCTTGTGTTTGTGCATTTTATCTTCAAGTCGAAAAAAAAAAAAAATCATTTAAAATCTAAACAATTGTTATCTACAACAAAATGCAACGCAGCATCAACCATTAGTCACGTCTCACGTCAAATCAACAGCTGCACACATAAGTTTTGATTGAAAAATAACTCAAATGTTTCAACTGTTATGTTTAGTGAGTTGTTTGGCCTCATTTGTAGATCCTATGCTCACTCAAGTTTGTGACATTTGCGGGCATAAATTATGTTCTTCTTTAGTGTTTTTAGTTGAAATATGATAAAGCATAACATATTGTGAGGAGTACTGGTGAAAATGTTATTCTCATTGCATTCTAGTGTAATAGATTGTTAAATGACCTAAGCTTAAATATTTGAGAGCCCCAGCAAGAAACGGAACACAGACACATGTTATTTGCTTGCTAAGAAGATAATTAACCTAAGCTTGCCTTGGCGATATTTTTTAAACTAAGTGTTAATGAACTCGTTTAGCTGGCTTGGTTTTTTTGTAGTATTTGTTTTTAGGGCAATGAAAGTATATACATGAGTGACATGATTTTAAGTGGAGCAATAATACTGGTTCTTGTTTTACCATTGCAAACAAATTGTAAAATTTATTTAGTCTGATATTACCTTTAAAATATTTTATTACCTATATAATTGTGAACCTTCCAAAAAATATTTTCAATAACTAACTCAAAATAATTTTTTAAAAAAAAATATCTTTTTTATACGTAATAGTTATATATGTTTGGTATTTGCTTTCATTTGATTAGAACCAAATTAACGGGAAAAGTCTATTAACGGTACCTTTCATATAACGGTATTTTTAATTTAGGGCTGTCTCGGTAACGGCTATTTGGCTTTCTGTCAAATTTCATATTTGAGAAGATATAAGTAGTAGGGATTCTTTTTTTAGCCGAACGACACGAATTTGGAATAGTTTACCCGGCGAGATTTTCCCTTGCCATTTTGATCTTCAAACATTCAAAACCAATGTTAATCGTCACCTCCTATCTCACCCCTCCCTATCTTCCTAATGCCCGCGCAGTGTGTAACATTTAAAGGGAAACAAGTAGTATCTTGTGCGCACGTTAATTATAAAAAAAAAATATAAGTAGCCAAATTAATTCTGCATATCAAAAATTCTGAATAACTTTTTTTTCTAATAAAAACAAATTTTTTTTTTTTTTTGAAAAATCAATATTTTTAAAACTAATCACACAACAAATTTTAATTTTATAATCACATGTATATTAATTAATAAACTCTAAGAAACTGCATTTCAAAAAACTATAAATAAAAAACAGGATTTTATCAAAACCGGTCCTACAATCGTCGAAATACATTTTTCATAAATTCTTTGTTATTTAATGGCGTACTTCATTTTTACTTAAAACCCTTAAGTATTGTGGTTTTGATATTTTTGATAAGTTAAAATTGTGTTATTTTCAACGTAAATTTTACGTGTTTTTGTCAAAGATCTTGCTTCCAGTCGTGCCCATTTTTTATTCATAAGTAAATACATATTTTTAAGATAATTAAAAATAAAAATATTGGGATCAATTTAGAATAAATAAATTATCCACTGATTCATCTTCGGCTTTAATGAAAGAAACAACCAAGTGTCGGTGTATTTCTTTTCTTTTTCTTTTTGTTCAGAGCAGTTGGAGTAGTAAAAAAAAAGAAATACATATTTCTTTTTTCGCTTAGAGGCTCAGAGCATTTAGACCTTTAAATTCCTTTTTGTTCAGAGCATGATCAGAGCACGTTGACACATTTGAAATGGCAAATAAGGTTAGTCGCTCTGGTGAAGAACTTACATTGTCGCAAAATTATAGACAACCTAGTTTTAATAGATTAACTTCACACTACTTAAAATGTTAAGTTCTACACTAAGTTTCTCTCTATTATAAATAAAAAAAACTGCACTAGTTTGAATCAAATTTGAAAGTTTGAGGACCTTAGGGAATTTTGTTGTTATTGGATTTAGGCAGTGTTTGTGTGTATTTTTGTTTTCAAAATGGCGTTTTGTGAGAAAGAGAAAGAGCCGTCATTCTCTCTGAGAGTTTTTAGTTTCACACGAAAAAGATAATGCAGGGGATTCCTGTTATTATAAATCTAGTTTCACACTAAAAAAAAATAATTTTTAAGTCGTCTATAATAATTGAAAAACTTCACTTTTCTTTTTGTCAATGCCAGATTTTATTTGTTTTAGTGCGTCATTATATTTAGCAAATGTCTTATTGCAAAATAAACACAATTTTTTTTCTATTATTATCAATTCATCAATTTTAACTCTTGGATATTGTTTTGTTTTGTTTAGAATGAAAGCAGTGCATAGAGAATTTCACGAATCTTTCAAATCATATAGAGTTGCGGAAGCTGTTTCATTCAGTGTGTTCAGTGAGCCTACTCTAGCTGCTCTAAATCACTCTAGGTAGAAAAACCAAGATTTTGCTGTTCATTGATGAATTTTACCCTCCAAGCTGCTCTCAATTTTTTTTTCGATTTGCTGTTCATTGAGTTTTTCTAGAGCAACTTTGAGTAAGTTTGTGTACACTTGCTTTTGAGATAGAGTTAAATGAAAGGAAATTGGAGTGGAAGTGTCAAAATCAGATGTTTTCAATGTACTACTAATGTTTGATACATTTTTACTTGCGATTATAGGTACTATAATGCAATTTATGTATTCGTGCAGATTAACAATTTTGAGATAACAATCAAACATGACGATGATAGAGAAACATATTTGAGTTACTGGCAAAATTCTGTCCGTCTGTCTGTCTGTTTGTACGGATGTATTTTGGACTGCAGCCTAAACGGTTGGGCCAATCGTCTTCAAATTTTGAACTTAAGGTTATTTTGACATTCTACAGAGGAGTTTTTTCAATTTTTTTTTAGCTCAAAAATTAACGGTACCTGTCATAAAACCGTTATGTAAAAGCTAAAAACGGTACTTCCCATAGGACCGGTTTTTTTTTCTTTGACTCTCTCGAAAACTGGTGATCCGATTACAATCAACATTGATATTCAAGAAGATCTGGATAGCCCAAGTAATCTTGCATTAATTTTTTTTCGAAAACTTTTTTTTTTTTTGTATTAAATTTTTTTTTGAAAAATCAATATTTTGAAAACGGGTGAGTGAATTTTTTTTTTTTAATTTTGTTTTTAAATGTACGTTATTTTTGTGCTTAAGTTTGTATTCTTGAATTATTTTTTTTATTTTGTAAAAAAAGTTAAAAAAAACCGTTTTATTTAAAAACGGCTCCTACGATTTTGAAAAAAAAATTCACACTTTTTTACATTTCCTAAAAAAATAAAATGGCGTTCAAATTATTTCACCCAATACAATCTAACGTACTTTATTCGAACAATCAAAAGTCACAAAAATCGAATAAATGCTTTGATGTTCACTGTAAATGATGACTTATCAGTAGTAGTGAATTGCTACAGCAAAATGTTTTTTTCCACATCATGAATGACATCTATGCTTTACTTCCTCTGACATTTAACAGCTGTTTCGCTCTGCTGCTACTTTACTTAAGTCTTCATTAAACAAAGTGATTATTTCAGTAATATTCTATGCAAAATATTGTCGACTATTAAAAACCCACATGCAAAATGTCAATTTGTGACAGCCAAGTGCTAAAAAGTATTTCAAAAATAAACCAGAAAATGATCAGATTATGCTCTAAAGTCTAAACTAAATGCTCGAATTCTGTTCAGAGAGCTCTTTTCTTAGGCGCCAATTATGGCGATCAGGAAAACGTATCTGGAAAAAAATTCAAATGGATATTTAATAATGTTTTCATATGATTTGGAACACAATTACTTTACTAATAGAAGGGAAAACACTCAAATAGTATTTTTTGCCAAAAAAGTTTTCAATTGAACAAATATTTTTTGTTACCTATTTCTCAATAATTTTATTTTTACTTGCGATATAAGGCAATTTTAGGATTCGTGAATATTAAAAAAATTGATATAACAATCATACATGACATTACAATTAGAGAGTAGCCTAAAAAAGTTAGTGAGAAGAAATATCTGTATGTGTACCTGTCTCTCTGTCCGTCTGTGTGTAAGTATAACGATCTGTAGCCTAAACGGCTGGGAGGATTACCTTCAAATATGTATTGTTGTTTTGCCATTCCTCAGAGGGGAAATTGAAATTTTAATTTAAGGCTAAAAATAACGGTACCTGCCAAATAACTGTTAAGGAAAAGCTTAAATATCTCAAAAACGGCTCCAACGATTCGGATGAAAATTTTTGTGAGTTTTTTTGTAGGTTTTAGCTATCATTTTATCAAAACCAAATTTACCTTTCATATAACGTTTTTTTTTAATTTTCGGCTTTTTCGGTAACGGCTAATTGGATTTCTGCCAAGTTTCATATTTGAAAAGATCTGAGTAGCCAAATTAATTTTGCATACCAACATTTTTAATAACTTTTTTTTTCTATTTATTATTAGTTTTTGAATATTTTTTTTTTGAAATTCAATATTTTTAAAAATAATTAATACATTTTATTTTAAATTTTACGGTCACATGTATATTAAAAACTGCATACCAAAATTTCAAAAAAAAAAAAAATTCAAGAAATTAAAAATACAAAACAAGATTTTATCAAAAAATCGTTCCGAGAATTTTCGAAATACTTTTTCCATAAATTCTGTATTATAGAAGACGTGTGATACTTCAGTCTTACTAGAAACCGTTAAGTGTTGTGGTTTTGACACTTTTATAGGTTCAGAACGTGTGATTTGTCTACCTTAATGTTAATTGTTTCTTTTAAAGATCTTGCCTTACAATGTTGTCTAGGCACATAAAGCAAGAACGTGCGACCCAGTCGTATGGCCATTTTGAGAATCGGAATAATAAATGTTTTTAATGTTGCAAAACTGGATGTTTGTTCCGTAATCACCCCTCAACAACTAAACGGATTTAGATGAAATTTCGTTGGTAGATGGGTAAGGTCTAAGGTCTAGTTTTAAAAATAGGTTACTTTTTTCATTTGGGAGAGGCTTAAATGTGAAATGCTTTATGCTTAGATGTTCGGATAATTGTTCTACATCTACGACTCAAGAACTGCATTGTAAAGTTTGAGAGATTAGGTAGATGAGCTACTGGATTAACTACATTTATTATTTTATATCTTCTCACACTGCTGTCCGCTCTAACATGCTCTACCTACAGCCGTTGACAGCTACTTAGAAACGATTCTAGTTTCGCGCTCTTGCACATGTAACGATAAAAGTCTCTCACCTAACGGTGCATATTGTGATCGATTTGTGATCTTCTTTTCTTACTTTTTAAAACAATATGCATGGGATTTTGATCGATACCACTTATTGTAAACCGCTATGATTTTAGTAGAAAAATATTTTTTTTTACGCTGGCAGCTAAATAGAAACGTTTTTAATAAAAATAGTCAAAATTTTCTGTATCATATTAAATAAAAGGGTGAGTATTTTACTAATTATCATAAAAAATACCCATTTTTTACAAAAAACTGTTACGCAGGCGGTTTTTACGATGGGAAAAAGCAGGAGTTGCACACAAAAAATGCGAAGCCCTAATGTTGAGCTTAATAGGGCTGGATTATCATATCGAGACATTGCAATCTAGCTTAATTGTTCCAAAAAGATGGTTTTCGGTGCAATAGCCCATTTTCGTAATTATAAGACTACAGAAAATGTTTCGCGCAGAAAGAGACCACGGAAAATTGTTCGGCTGTAGAAAGCAGATCCCCGAAAAAGTGCAGCAGTAATTCAGCTTGAAATAATGGATAAATCTGATGTCCACATATCAAAAAGAACCGTTGCACGTCGTTTAGTTGAAGCTGGACTTCATGGACGGATTTTACGCAAGAAACCAATGATCACAAATGTACAACGGCAACGGCGTATTCAGTTTGCGACAAGACATGCCGATTGGACGGTGAATCGATGGAAATTCGTTTTATGGAGCGATGAGACGAAGGTAAACCGCATTGGTCCCGACGGCAGAAGGTACGTCAGACGCCCAAAATGTAAAGAACTTGACCCAAAGTACGTTTCGCCAGTAGTCAAACATGGCGGTGGGTTAATCTGCGTTTGGTAATGTTTTTCTTTGAACGGCGTGGGACCTATTCATCGTATTGACGGAATTCTTAACAAAGAAAAATACGTTGAAATACTAGAAAACATAATGTTACCGTGGGCTGAGGAAAATATGCCGGTTATTTGGACTTTTCAACAAGACAATGACCCGAAGCTTACAGCAAAACTCAAAAAACTATTTTTGTTATCGAAATGCTATGCGAGTACTTGACTGGCCATCGTCAAGTCCGGATTAAAATCCCATTGAGCACCTATGGGAAGTTGTCAAAAAAACGGTTAGTACGCAAAACCCAAATTTTGATACTTTATTTGAAAGAGTGAAGGAAGCCTCGTACGCAATTCCAGTGAAATGATTCCAAGTCTATTAAAATAAGAAAAAAATGTGAAATTTTCAAAATATAAAAATTTATTTTATGATTTTAAAAATTGAATAAGAAAACCAATGTTTTTATAAAAAACACGAAATTGTTTCTAATTAGCTGTCAACGGCTGTAAATAACAAGTCCAGAAAATCACCTTTCGTTACGTAAATCCGATACATTACACTCAGTCTGAAATTGCGTAAGCCAGCACAGGCCGGCACTCGATACTTTGACAAGGAATATCCCCATTAATTCCGCATAGTGTGAATGCACCCTAAGGTATGCTCAGAAATCCTACAATACTCAAGTTTTTGTTTAATCTAAAGGGTCCGCCATCTAACGTTTTTTTTTCAACTAGTGCTTATTTCGTGAATGGTAACACTTAGCTCATATCTGATTTGACAGATAATTAGTGTTGTCCTTCCGCTGAACGAATATGGTTGTGTATACGCTTGAACAACGCTGGGAAATATTGCGACATTACTGCCTGCGATCGATGCCGATTTTGCCAAAAAAAATCATCATAAACGAGCAAAATTGTCCCATTTGGGGCACAGAAAACCCGCACGCATGCATTGAAAAGCCGATACACCCAAAACGAGTTACTGTTTGGTGCAGATTTTGGTCCAGAGGCATAATTGGGCCATTTTCCGAAAATGAGCAAGGAGTGGCCGTTACAGTCAATGGCGATCGTTATGGGGCCATGTTGAACGAATTTTTGTTCACAAAAATTGAAGAGGAGGATATTGGCAACATTTGGTTTCAACAAGACGGCGCTACGTGCCACACAGCCGAAGCTACACTTGATGTTGATGAAGCATTTTCAAAAAAAAAGAAGTTATTTGGCGGACCCGTTATTAGGTTTATGAAATAAAGTGCACGGCTGGAAGCGACGTTGAATATTCAGAAGATGTGGGTATAGGTACTATACTGGGCACTGGGCAGAGACAGGTCGTAATTCGATTCCACATTATCGGTTGATTAGGGAGAAGGTAAATACCGTAAAAGATTTTATACATTTTGGTAAAAAAAAAGTGATTGATTGTCATTTGGCAATATTTATCTCTAAACTGTTTTTGAGTCCCCAGACTGAAAAACTATCGAGATTCGAGACCTAGTTTAATGGGAGAAGAGTCAAGTTTCGAAGTAAGGATAAAAAGAAGAAGACACCTTAGGGGACCGCGGGGGTAGCTAAAATTGAATGGCAGATTTGTACCAAATTTGTTGAGGTCAGAAGTAATCCATTTTATAAGAATAGGTTCAAAGGCGAAAGAGGATAATTTGATAAGTATTAGTCTATGCGTCTATTTTTTTCGAATGTCAGCTAGAAATAACATCTACTTGCTACTTCCTTAAAGAGTCATCACATGATCTGATTTAGAAAAAAACTCTTAATGGTCTTTAAGATAATAATATGCATTTGTAAAATCCATTCAAAACATGGTTTAAAAAAAAAATTCATTAAAACAAAATAACTGTTAACGAAAATAACAAAGCAACGTGAATAATATTATAATTTAATTAATGAATTAATTAATTTAAATTAATTAACGCGATGAGGGCAAGAATATGCAACAAAAATCACACTATTTATGCAAATCAAGTTGGATCATTAAAGAAAACTGAGTCTTAAATTATTCCACCAAAGGAAAAACTTTCGCAGATTGGAAAAGCAGAAGAAACTATTGAAATATTTTCTTTTAGTTTACACACTTTTCTTTACATTTCCCTCTTTATTACGATATAAATAAGCAATTTTTATAGTGCGAGGGGAATGACGAGAGGACCGACAGCATTCACACAACTTCTAATAAATTTTTTTATAAAAAAGAAGAAGACTTACTAAGCAACAAGTCTTGAGAAGAAAAGTTAATTTATACATCATCTTTCGAGTTCGAGTCCACTTTTTCTTAACAACCAGCCTCAAACTAAACGACCGACAACGATGGTCGTCCATAGCTCATTTAGAGCCATCTTGTTTCCTAGTCTTTTTTCCACCTAACAGTTGTTCGAAGTGAAAATCCATGTTTTCCATCCGCAGTCATCCGACAAAACGAATGACAAATACGTTTTTTTTTTTTTTTTTTTTTTTTGAAAAAAGGGAAATGAATAAATTCCAATACCCGCGCACTCATGGTGTGCGAAACATTCTGCACTTTCCGCAAATAATTACAAATGTATCTATGAGATACATATGAATTCGAAAAAATGTAGGTGAGGCCGCATGCAAAGTAAGATCTTTTACGGTTTCTCTGCGAGTTTGCGCCTATTTTTTCATCTTCTTGTTGGAATATCGTTTCACTTTAGGAAAAAAATTCCACAACGAGATACATAGATACAAAGATACAAAGACATGGTAGAAAATCTCCGCACAGCCTCAGATGATTATCATTTGAAGACATTGCTGCTGCAGCAGTCTAGGTAGTAAGACAGGAGAATACAACAAAAAAGGCGAACATCCATTCGATCGACAAGTTTAGCACTTTCAGCGTTTCTTCGGGAGGAGGATTGCTTTGAATCGAAGGAGAAAGTTAAATGCCGCCGACACTTGGGCATATATTTCGAAGATTGGCGCAAATAGCCGAAGACGATGACTTTTGTAAATAGGCGGCTGTCAGTAAGTGGCGTTGGTGATTTGGATGCCACAATATTAAATTCCAATTTTTTTTTAAACTCAAGATAGCAATTCGTAGTGCAAGGGATTAGATAGTTGATGTGTTGGGTTGGAATTTTTTTAACATAGGAATTAAGATGTTATTAACTTGATAAACAGCCTGAAGTCTTGTAGGATTAAGTACGAAATCGGGACACGATGACAGGTGCTTCTGCTGAAATGTCTGAGTATATTTTGCTAAAGAGTGAGGTGAGAGCAGAAGTCAAACGGCTGATAAAAAGAGTGAAGTTAGTTGCTTCATATGTTCTAACATCATTTTCCATTGGTTTCATTATGAAATTCAATGGAATCTCTAAATTGCTTCCGTTCAAATTTGACGTCATAAAAACATTTGACCAAATAAAAACATATCACACGCCTGAAGCGAGTCACAACTATAAGAGAAGTTTTTGGTACGAAGTACGTATAAGAGAGTAAAAACACATCTTACAGGGAGTGAAAGAAAAGAAAGCGACGTCATATGGTCTTAGGACTTTTCACACGAGAGAGCGACCAACGACCAACTACTAAGGAGTTTCATTCAAGAAAAGATTTCCTCTTTCTGTCAAAAGATGTGATCTTTTTGAATTTTGAGAGTTTCATTGCAAGAAAAAGAGCAAATCTAGATCAAATCTCAACACGAAAGATTAAACTAGCTTACCCACTCGGCGTTGCTCGGGCTTACTCTAGCTTTTTTTTTGATAGCGAAAGCGGTCCAATTAAAGCCAAAAACCACAAACGTAAACGTAGTTACAAAATGTTTTCAAAATCGGCCAAGCCTTTTAAATTTATTGTTGGTTACATGAAAATATATGAAATTCCATACAAAAATCAATTTTCGATTTTTCAGTTTCTTTCGTAAAAACCTTTTCATGGCAATTACAAACAATGGAAAAAAGTTAAGCCAAATCGGCCCAGAAGTTCTGAATTGATGAATTACTATACATTTTTCACACCATTTTTATATATATAAGATTTATGAAATTGCGATTATTTATTTCCGGGAGATAAAAACAAAATAAACACAAGATCCAAGAAAGAAATGATATAGAATTGATAGTGGAATTTCACAAGCTACTCCATGGTAATTTTTTTTTGAGGAGGTGTGTGAGGGTGGGGGTTTAGGGTTCGAAAACTCATTTTCCGATTTCCGTCGAAGTTTAATTTCTGATCAAAAAATGGTCTGCAGAAAAGTTGTAAATGATTAAAAAAACTATAATTTTACTTCAGGTTATTTTTCAACATTACCTAAAATATAATGAGATATCGGCAAAAAAACGGTCTTTCGATTATTTAGTTTTGCTAATTAAAATCGCATTTGATGTTTTACAAACGTAAAGAAACAACTTTCAGAATTAAATATAGCTGGCTAGTTATTGTTTTTTTTTATTTCATTGCTATTCGTACTTTAACTTAAGAAGTAATCGCTTATTGAGCATCAAAAAATCAGTTCATAAATTTTTTTCTTAAACAACGCAAAAATATCGATATCGTTATCATAATATCGATGAACGAAATTGCATCCCTAAATGCAAACGACAAAGGAAGAATGACAGTCCTTCACCAATACTACAATTTAATCATAAAAGAGGTTTCATTGAAAAGATCAAATCTCGATTTTGAAACCAAACCCCTAAAATTTGAATGAAACTCGCTATACGAATACGAACGAACATTCGTCAATTTTGACATTTATTTGTCATGGAAACTTTTTCACACTGTGTCAAATGTCCATTTATTTCATACGTGGATTCAGGGTTACGTGAAAATGTGTGAAAAAGGCAAAACATTCACTTGAAAACTAACTCATCACGAAGCCAATGAGGCAAGCAATGAAAATAACAAAATATAATGCAAAAAAATGTATACAAAAATCGGTCAATCCATTCATATTTAATGTTGGTGATATGGAAGTTTATACAGGAAAAAACTAGATTTTTGTAAAAATTTCCATCCCAGCGCCACCTATCCGGTGTTATACACAAACAATTTGATGGTCATAAAATAAATTTATGAATTCAAGAGTTAGATCTCTATTCCAACTGGAATTGGCTTCTTAATTGATTTGACTGCCAAATGCCATATCTGTCAAATTTATATGTGCCAAAGCGAATCAGAATAATATACATATCTCATGCTCATCGAAACTCATCAAAACGATCATGTGTGACCAGTATAGGCAATTTTATATGACTGTGTGTTTTGGGTCGTTCATTACCTACCACACGTGGTTTTGACAGTAGAACATGCTTGGCCATCCTAATTTTATGTGGGATTTTAGCTATTGGCTGTCATAAATTGACATTTGTCAAAAGGCCTTTTAGCTTCCGGCAATATTTCTTTCTTTCGTGTATTTTTTATTTTATGTTGTAATTTACCTTAAAAGTGACGTTGACATTGTTCTTCATTTCACTCGAAATGCTCAGTCGATTTATTCTGAGCTCATAGAGTATGCTTTTGGTCTGAAGCTGTAATCTTACTCTGAACGAAAAAAATCTTTGAAGATCTGAACGCTTTGAGGAGAACAGATATACAAATTTTTTTTGACAACTTAGATCAGATCAGACAAGTTTTGACGTTTCTCGTTTAAGAAAGAATATGCTATACACGGACTTAAAATAAGAACTTTTAAAATTAAAAAACCATTCCCAATCATGTCTTTTAGTGATAATGGATAGTTTTTAATAGATTTTTGTTATAGAAAACCGTAAATTTCATTCGAACGAAAAAGCACAGTTTATATGAAAGTATTGGAAATATTCGGGATAATCCAAATCAGTGTAAACACTAACGTACGTGTCTCTATAAAAGAAGAATGAAGACACAAGCGAAAAGAAGAATCATGTAAACAAGGTCTACGTTTAACTTGAAAATACTCGAATATATTTTCTGAATTTCAAACTACATCATATTAAACTTCATGATTTAACTTCCCACGCTCAAAGTAGGTCAAAGCAAATCACTCTCAACACTTCAACCAAAGGTGTAGTATATAAAGACATTCAAAGACTTCAATCTTAATTACCTGCAAAATCAAAAGGCGTATTTTAAAATACATATACATACATATATATTAGAGCACACTGTGGGTTATTATAACTTTTTTCCAATTCAGCATCATTTTCATAAACAAGTTTTTCAAATCCGATTCTTAATACCATCTTTGCACGCAACACCCAATGGATATGGAAGCCCATATCAGAGCCATCAGGTCCATCATCACCACAGCTCTGGTTCTCCAAGTAGAAAGTCACCTGTTTCGCCATAATGTCGGACAAATAAAAAGGAAAAGCAAAGTAAAAAAAAAAAAACAAGTTACAGAAAAGAAAAATGGTTCTGCAAGTTTTCACTAAAAACTGCAAATATTGGTGCATTGGAACAACTACAACTTCAGGCACATACGCAGCTGATACGCACCCGGAAAGATCAATTCCTCATAGAGACACACCACAACACAAGACGAAGAGTCCCATGTTGACTTGTCCAACTTCAGGGAGAAAACACAACACGGATGCGTGTGTAATCTTCTTTGGCCATAAATGAGCAATAGAAGACAAACAAAAAAAAAACGCTTTTATCTTGTACATCTTTTGGATTTAATATATCTTTATAGGCATTTGTATGGATATGGGCAGGCCTTAAAGCCAAAGACGGAACTCATAAACGCGCTCCAAATAGGCGGTCTGGTGTAAGGTATCTTTGTCCATTTTTTTCTTGCAAAAAAGCTTCCGTTGTGAGATGTGTGAATGTGAAATATTAAGTAAAACAAGGTTTATTCTTTATTGACGACCATCAACTAACTAGAACGAGAAAAAGGTTGTTGACAATAGTTAATGTTTATTAGACATTTTAACGTTTATTGCAAAATTAAAAAAACAAACACGGTTCAGACATAAGGTCGTCATGTTAATAAGGTGTGGTTGTGGGTTTTGTTGATTAAAAATTGACTAAAAACTTAATTATCACTCATTTCATGGAAGCTTTGGTATGTTTGGTCTTACCTTGGAAACATTTTAAAAAAAGGTTAGCGAATTATTACAAAGCGTTGGGAAAAAAACTGCAGCTAACATTTTATTTTAAAATTAAAATGTTGCAAGATCACAAAACCCAACTTTTGAGAAACATGGAATTGGTGCACAGAAAGTGCAAGACCTCTCTGAACTATGCTTCCTATTAAGCTTCTCAAAAGGAGACTTTTTGTGGGGCATGTTCTATGAATGCTATTGATTTTCCTTTCGCGTTTGTTAGCCAAGTCATTGAGGCTAATTTCCCTCAAACATGACATTACGATCATAGAAAAGCCTAAAGTCCGCCCGTCTATCTGTCTGTCGGTCTGTCTGTCCGGGTGCAGAAAAGTCTACTAACGGTACCTTTCATATAACGGTTTTTAATTTTCCGTCTTTTTCAGTAACTTCTCAATTGATTTCAATAACATTTTATATTTGAAAAGATCTAAGTATCTAAATTCATTCTACATACAAAAGTTTTGAATAATTATTTTTAAAAATTATTATTATTTATTTATGTATATATTATTATATTAATTATTTTTAAATATTTAAAATTCTAAAATCAGTTGCAAATTAATTAATTCTAGAAAAACTGCATAACAAAATTATATTTTTTTTTTTAAAAAACAGGATTTTATCGAAACCGGTCCTACAATTTTCGAAATACTTTTTTCATAAATTCTTTGTTATTTAAGACGTGTGATGGCGTACTTCATTCTTACTAAAAACCGTTAAGTATTGTAATTTTAATACTTTTTATAAGTTTAAACTTTTATTTTCAACGTAAATGTTAACTGTTTGTGTTAAAGATCTTGCTTTCCAATGTAATTAGGCACATAAGAGCAAGTACGTGCGACCCAGTCGTGCCCATATTTTTTGTCTGGCAATTGCTACTTTGATCTCATTTTGGTCGGCCGTTTATAATTCTTGCTTCTCATCTAGATTGGCTGGTTCAGGTCGATTATTTATATACGCGATTGGCATAGGCCTTAGCGTTCGCTTCGGATTTAAGTCGCCCAACACTAAATTTCCTCTGCGTGGTTATTGATCGCCTAATTCCTAATAGCTTCCATTAATATCCGTACATGAATTTTGACACAAACTAGATAGTGATCCGTGTCAATGTTTGCTCCTGGAAAAGTACTGACCGACGCGGCGTTCAGAACACATCAAGAGGAATATCTTCCGTCAATCTGGTGACTCCCATTTATTGCTTACCTTTTTCGGTGATGTTTTTAAGCAAGGAGTGGAGGAAGGCAAAAAGACCAAATTCTCTTAAACGCTTCCTTATTGTACCTGGTGCTAGAGGTAGATCAAGCTCCTCAGAAATTGTATTAAAAGTCGCTAAAGGATGTTTACGCACATAATTTTTTTGTTGTTTTGCGAAGGTTTCCACCAAAATGATCTGATTTAACAGATTTCCCGCTTCTACACTTGATGTTGGAATTTGCAATATCTGAGCGATAAAATTTAAAAAATTTCTACGACCTTGGAACGAATTTGGATATTACTATAGCAGTATCATTCAAGGAAAGATTTTTTTGAATTTTGAGATTTTCATTGCAAGAAAAAGAGCAAATCTAGATCAAATCTCAACACAAAAGATTTGATCTCTGATGGATTGCCAATGTCAATAGGGATGCAACAATGCAAGCGATACATCGATGTTTTCATAAATCGATATATCATAAACATCGATGTCGTAACATCGATGAAACCTACTTAAACATCGAAATATCGTTCGTTCGTGCAGAACAGTCCAGAAGTTTGACAGTTTTTGTCCTGAATCGATTCTTTTCTCGTAGTTAGAATCAAAACCAGAAACACGCACATAGACACAATTTAAAATTCAAAATCGTGAAATGTCATTTCTTTATTATATTTATGACATTGTGACTATCGTTGACAATCGTTAACAATTGTTAACTATTTGTTGTTTCAAAATGCCAAATAGTTACGATTCGTAATTGTTTGACAGGAAAACATCGTTCCAAAATGCATTGATGAAGTGTCAAATAGTTACGATTTGTAACTATTTCCAACTCATGTCAATGACATGAATTGAGATTGTTGATCTGTCAAAGTCAAAATTCAAATCAAAATTATTTATTTTATTTTTTTATTTATTTTGGTTGTGTTTAAAAAATAAGAATGGATTTACAATGATTAAAAACATGATCCTTCGCAACGATAATACAATTAGAATTATTTTAAATGGTAAAATCTGTTTTTTATCAAGTTTTCATTTGGAGAAGTTCGTTGATTTTTTTTTTTTAATATTTATTTGACAGATTAACAATGTCTAACAATAAATCGTTCCAAAATGAAATCGTAACAATCCCAACAAAGTCTTACAATGACACTAACCAAAATTGTTGACACAACAACGATAGTCAACGATAGTTAATAAAAGAACGACCTTCAGTCAATCACCAATACCACAATTAAATCCTGAAAGAAGTTTCATTGAAAAGATCAAATTTCTATTTTGAGAGCAGATCTTTGGAGTTTGAATAAAACTCGCTATTAATATAACGCGTTTTGGTCAGTTTTCACTTTATTCCACAAAGCTGACAGCTTCGTTCAATAAAAAATATGTCTCAACTGATGCTTAAAACGGTTACCTCAACAATGAGAATCGAAATCTATTAAAAAATCAGTTAGTTTTGAGCAGGCATGTTATAGAGTTTCTTTTTAATAATTTTTTTGTTCTGCATTCCTCATTCCTGATTTTTTTTGTATGTTAAGTATATAACATATAGTATATTATTATTACATATAACATAATAATATTTTTGTTTCTTTGATATGAAAAAAAAAATTGTTTGGCTGTATTTACAGCGCCAGATTCATTAACATTTTTTCTTTGCACTATTCCAAACAAATATTTTTAAAATTTGTTAATAGTTTGTCTGTTGCGTCATCTATCAGAATCTAAAATGACTGTGAATATGAAATCAATCATATAGAAAAGGTAACTTGTAATGAAAATTTTCTCCTGAATTTTCAAAATGAATTTTTTTCAATTTTTTTGTTAGTCCTAATATATGTACAGTTCTTACTAATCTATTTTGAAATAAGAGTCTTGCATCAATACTCGATATTATTTCAATTTTTTAAATTTAATACAGAGTAAGAGTTTATTAAATTTCTTATCTCCAGCAAATATTTGAAGCACTTCTTACTCAAGAGGGTACCATAGCTCAACCTTAAACTTATTTGGTAATAATCGTCACGGAACCGCATTCCAAAAAAAAAAAAAAAAACTATAAATATAACTTCTTAAAACTTGTATGTTAATTTCTTTCGAAACTGCCATATCAATTATGAAAAAACCGTAAACAAACTTGAACTAGATTGTGATAACTTCTTCGTTTAGCCAATTGAGTGAGTGAGTCTACCTCAAAGCGTTAAATGTGTGTTAAGTGTTAACTGGCTGCACTCATGCGCACTACCCGCAATGACCTTGAAGATAAATAATTTACTCAAAATACAGTAATTAATTTCTTGCACATATCAAAATGTAGTGAAAACAAAATTCGACAGTAAAAAAAAAAACAATTAAAACATTAATTTTTGAAGTGAAGGTTGAAAAAGGCATTTTTCAAGAAACATTACTTTGCCTTTGCGTTTTAAGATTTGTCATTAATCTGTCATGTGATGTCTTATTAAAGTGTATTAAAGTGTATTTCAAGTTCACTCTCTTACAACTTAACACTTCAGTGGCAAGCATGGCTGAAATTAACACTCAACTAAATGACGCTTTGCAAGGTAAACATACGCAACGCACGTTCTAATGTCTTAAGAGACGTAATGTTAATGTAATGTTAAAAGTTACGGCATTGAAGCATTTTTCGTTTGTTATCGTGATCTATGTATCTAAAAATACAATTCAGCTACCAAAACAAATTAACTGTTACCAATTATAGGCTAACTGATGACTGTCTCGTGTAGATAATGATATATCAATTTTATATTTATTTCTTTATAGTCACTCGAGCATGGATAAGTCTTATAAACGGTGAAAATTAAGAATTCTATTGTTATTTATCGAAACGTTATGCAAATACTTGTTGAGAAGATATTAAGATTTTCCATTCGTTGTTTCTTTTATTAGACGCAGACTAACAGGGCTTCATTTGGCCTGACAAGAGTATTAAGCTTTGCACGCTTTGAATTTATGATAAGACCTATGTTTTTTTTTTTGTTGTTTTGTAGAAAAAAGGCATAAGATGCTAACTATGATAAATTTTGCTAAAATGGAACACTTGCGGTTTTTCCTATTTTTCAGAAAACGAAACCATTCTTAAGGGTGGGTCTCTGTTTTTTAGACATAACAAATCAAGTTACAAGTGGCGCACGCTGTCAGAAGATACTATAATTTTTAAAATGGCAGCAAATGTCAATTTTATTTTGACATTTTTTGTGACGTAAACATATACAAAATACACGTCAACAAGACCTGAATCACTTTACGGCTAAAGAACGAAAAATGATTGTAATTTGCCGCCATTTGCAAATATTATGGCATTTTTCGATAGGGTGACAACTTTTGTGGCACCTAGCATGATAACTTAAAAAAAAGTTGCGTATCCACCCCGTAGCCCCACAAAAAAGTAAGTAAGTAAGAATTTGTAAGTAAGTAAGAATATGTCAATAAGACAAATTATCGCCTTTGAGGCACTTTAAATCGGCGTTTAACGCAGGTAGACGCAATACACCCGCTCAAAGTTACCGCATATTGTGCTTTTTACGTTACGTTTCACACGCGAACTCCAACGCTTTAAGTGACATTTCCCAAATAAAATTTCAAGAAGAGTTGTATTGTCTGTTGTGTCAAAATAAAAAAAATGGACTTTAATTTGAATTCTTTTGAGAAGATTTTTATTGTTTTTGGATTTTGAATTATAGAGATTCTTAACTTATTTTAAAATAGGTAAAGCAAATGAATGATAAATATAGAAAAAAATACAATAAAAACTGGCAAAAATTAACGAGTTGCGAATGCAACTGTTTTTTTTTTTGAGCAAAAGTTCAACTATTTTCTACTTTTATTTTATATCAAGTTACGTTATCTTGTAAATGAACCAAACGTAACGTAAATCCAAAGCGATATTGTGATAAAATGAATTGATAACATATGGTTGCACTTCTAAGCACTTTGTCGAAACCCAAGTTAAAACGTGATTGTGTTTTAGACATACCTACTCATAACTCGAGGTCAAATTAATGTGTGATGTTTTTGTATTTTCCACACACCCCCACAGTCAATATTTGTGAGAGTCATCAAAACAATCGCAATCGTGATCTCCTTCAGAGCCAGGTCACAACGCACAAATTACATGCGTTTTGACATTTCGCATCAAAATTATTAACATTCTATATATTTTTCGTAAATTGCATTTTGTGAGTTTCGATATGGAGAGTTTTGTTGTGACTTTTCTTGTGAGGAGAGGATTATCCGAGAATTCGATAAATGTTATGGAGTCTCAACAATCCCCACATGGAAAGATGGATAGTCGCAAAAGTAGTGTGAGTTATGACCCCTCGCAAGAGAAGAGACGGGCTATTAATCAAAATCAAAGACGTTTGCAGTCCGAACACCTGCAGCATATTCTCCTTCTAATGACCAATGTCGGTGGTTGGGTGCTGTATGAATAGGGTAGGCACTGAAAGGCATCAAACTGGTGATGCACAGTCGCTGCAACTATATCGTACACATCAATTGTGCTTATTTTACCTCCCCGCGGTAACCACCGGGTACTGGTCTGTCCATCCGGACATTCCTGCTAAACTTATAAGCGCGAGTGTTGAACACAGAAAAAATAGCAACACTATAATGCTCTGCTTTAATGACTGTTCTGATCGATTCGCAGAAGTCTTGCACGAGCCCCTCAGAAAGAGGACGTACGGCGGATGAGCCCAACCAATTGGACCAACGGTGGCGTCAACAGTCAACGAAGCAGACGCCCTAATGAGCTACTTCGACGTATTTGGAGATAAGGTCATTAGGACAATTCAATGCAAGTCAGGGCATTGAAATAGAGATGGTGGCGGATGAACCCTTAATGGGCCAACGGCAGCGCTCATATCCCCGAAGTGGGTTACTGACTCCGGATTCTCCGGTTCCTTTTGTCCAAGGAATCCAACAAAGGACCTGGCCCTCCAGGTTGGGGGTTGTGCGTGGGGTTAACAACCCTGCCACGGAAAAAAGAAAAAGTTGCGAAGCGACCAATAGCCTCGGAAAAGGACGGATTTACTGTTGACGACCCGGAAAAACGAATCAAGGACAACGACCTTCGGATCTGCACGTGGAATGTTAGAACTCTTAACAGACCACGTGCATCCAAACAACTAGCGGAGGCCCTAGACTGCTACAGAGCAGGAATTACTGCCATCCAGGAAGTGCGATGGAATGGACCGGGCAAAAGGAGGATGAAAAACTGTGACGTGTACTACGGTGATTGCGCAAGAAGACCACAGCGTTTATTTGGGTGCGGATTCGTCATAAGCGGTAGACTTAGGCAAGAAGTCTTGGGCTTTCGACACGTAAGTGAGCGACTTGTGACAATCCGTATCAAGGCTAAATTCGCCAACATTAGCCTAATATGCGCTCATGCCCCCACAGAGGACAAAGATGACGCCACCAAGGATGACTTCTATGAGCTCCTCGACAAAACCTATGAGCAATGCCCTAAATACGACGTTAAGATCGTACTAGGCGATTTTAATGCCAAAATAGGTAAAGAGGAAATCTTTGGTAGGACTGTCGGAAAACATAGCCTACACGACACAACGTCTGAAAACGGACTTAGGCTAATTGACTTCGCAGCGGCACATAACGTCACCATTGCAAGCACACGGTTTCCTCATCTCGATATACACAAAGGGACTTGGCGACACCCAGATCAAAGAACCGTCAATCAGATTGATCACGTTGCGATCGATGCAAGACAAGCCTCCAGTATCTTGGATGTTCGCACCTTCCGAGCAGCTAACATCGACTCGGATCACTACCTTGTTGCAGCAAAGGTAAGAATGCGAATAACCCGAACTCCACAACAACGGAGTAATACTGTGAGGAAGTATGACGTCGGAAAGCTGCAATCGCAAGAAACCGCCAGAACCTATGCCGATCGAATATCCCGTAACCTCTCAAGAAATCCAGTACCGCCAGCATCAAGTGCCGAAGATCAGTGGCAACACTGCCAACAAGCCATCAGAGATGCCGCAACTGATGTGCTAGGTTTCACCAGACCACCACCACGAAACCTCTGGTTTGATGACGAATGCAGGCAGGCCCATGCAGCCAAACAAGAGGCATATAAAGCGACGCTGCAAAGAAAGACGAGAGCTGCTCGCGAGCTTTACGAGCAGAAAAGACGGGAAGAACACCGGCTTCTCCAAAAGAAAAAAAGAGAGCATGAGAAGCGCGCGATCGAAGATATTGAGAGATGCTACTCCAGGAACAACGTGCGGAAGTTTTACCAACAGGTAAAAAGAACATGCCAAGGAAAAAAATCCCGCACAGAAGCCTGTAGAGATAGGAATGGAAACCTCGTAGTAGAGTCACAGTCGGTGCTGAGTACATGGAAGGACCATTTCTGCAGACTGTTAAACGGCGATGAAGGCCAAAATCCCGCTGTCAGGCAGAATGAACCATTCAACATGGATGATGACAGACAAAACTTCCGTCCACCTGACCAACATGAAGTAAGGATAGCAATATCTAAACTCAAAAACAACAAAGCTGCTGGACCCGACGGACTACCCGTCGAACTTTTTAAAGCGGCCGGAGATGACATGGTGGAGTGCATACACCAACTCATCTCTAAAGTTTGGTCAGAAGAAAGTATGCCTGATGAATAGAACCTCAGCATCGTTTGCCCGATCCAGAAGAAAGTAGACCCTCGAAACTGCGCCAACTATAGAGGAATAAGTCTCCTGAATATCGCCTACAAGATCCTCTCTGCCGTACTAGGTGAACGCCTGAAACCTTTCGTCAGCAACCTGATTGGCCCCTATCAGTGTGGTTTCAGACCAGGAAAGTCCACAATCGATCAAATGTTCACGCTACGGCAGATCCTGGAAACCACCCAAGAATTCCAAATCGATACCCACCACCTCTTTATCGATTTTAAGGCCGCGTACGATAGCATTTATAGAGACGAGCTATACAGAGCCATGTCAGGTTTTGGCATTCCCACAAAACTCGTCCGACTGTGCAGGATGACGATGGAGAACTCTCGCTGCTCCGTCAAGGTTGGTTCCGACCTCACAGAAGCTTTTGACGTCAAAAAAGGATTCCGACAAGGTGATGCGCTATCGTGCGATTTCTTCAACTTAATACTTGAAAAAATTATAAGAAACTCGCAAGTCAATTGTAGTGGGACAATTTTTTTCAAGTCTGTGCAATTGCTAGCATACGCTGACGACATAGACATCATTGGCAGAACTCGGCGAGCTGTCACTGGAACGTTTGCTAGCATTGAAGCTGAAGCGGCTAAGATGGGACTAGCAGTCAATGAGGCCAAAACGAAGTACCTGCTGTCCACAAAAAGGGACACACAACACCGGCGGATTGGACAAAACATCACAATAGACAGGTACAACTTTGAGGTAGTTAGGGACTTTGTGTACCTCGGATCCGCTATAACATCTGACAACAACATCTCGTCAGAAATAAAGCGAAGAATTACTCTTGCCAATCGCTGTTTCTATGGGCTAGGAAGGCAATTGAGTAGCAAAGCCCTCTCTCGAAAGACAAAGGAGACTCTTTATAAGACCCTAATCATCCCAGTCCTGCTCTATGGCGCCGAGGCATGGACTCTATCTAAAGCGGATGAAGATATCCTTAGTCGTTTCGAGCGTAAGATTCTTCGGAAGATTTTTGGCCCTATCTGCGTTAACGGGCTTTGGAGGAGAAGGTTCAACCAAGAACTATACGAGCTGTACAGCGACATTGACCTGGTCAAAAAAATACGCATATCACGTTTAAGGTGGCTAGGTCATGTAGAGCGAATGGACAACAATGCTCCGGTTCGCAGGATCTTCGATTCCATCCCAGAGGGTAGACGCAGTCAAGGAAGACCTCGCCTTAGGTGGCGCGCTCAAGTGGAGGACGACCTCAACGAACTTGGAGTGCAAAACTGGAGGCAGCTAGCCAAAGACCGAGTTGGATGGAGAGGCATGTTGGTTGAGGCCCAGGTTCGTCCCGAACTGTAGCGCCACCTAAGTAAGTAAGTAAGTAAGTAAGTAATGACCAATGTCAAATACCTATATAAATGAATTATCTTACAAGCTTTTGTTTGTTTATTTGTTCAAGGTTAGGTCAGAGGTCTCTATACACCCTCACCATAATTCCCCCTTAGTATTATATTTTATGCCATTTACACTATCTGAGGAATGCAGTCAAGTTATTTCACATGAGATACTCATACTTCATTTGTATTATAAGGCTTCTTTTATGAAGCTCAATGAGTCATTCCATTTTTGTTAGCATTTTGCAGCCATGACTGAAATGGTGTGATTTCAAAAAGCGGAAGTCAGAAATTTCTTTTGGTTAAATATGAAAATAATTTTCTTACCAAAAGTTAAACGTTGCAAAAATCGGTATTCATCTATAGCGTTAAATTCATATCTGGAACAAAACGTGGAACATATATATAAATCTGTTATACTTGATGGCTTGTTACCACTTGTTTTATGGCTTCTTATAAATGTCACTCAATATCAAAGTAAAAAAAGGAATTATTATTTCAATGCAGAAAGGGGAGACTTTATCTGCTTATTTTGCACGTTATGTCTAAAATCGATATGAAAAGTTTGCTGTATGTCTGCTAGCTGCCACCCTGAAGGTAATAACAGGTCATCAAAAATTAATATAGTTGCTTGTCATGCCTTCTAATTAACATTTTTAATGACATTTAAACACGAATTTATTAATTTCATGTGTACCTGCATTTCCTACATATACTTGTCATGTGCGTAGCACACATTCTTGGTTCATTTGGGCCATTAAAAGCGTACAATGACTCTTTTAATCAAAGTGACACCGTTGAACAAGTTGTCGCCAATACATCACAAATCAAAAAACCTAACAAATTTTTTGACAAAATGTCATTTAAATGTCACTATAATTTCACCTAAAAGTCAACCAATAGCGAGTTTCATTCAAATTTCAAAGGTTTGATCTGAAAATCAAGATTTGCTCTTTTCAATGAAACTTGTTTCATCATTTAATCCTAGTATTTGTCATTCACTGACGAGCATACACAGTATTTGATATCACACACAAAAATACCAGACATGCACAGTTGATATATTCAAAATGCCATATTTGTATTTCTCACTTCAAAAACAACTTTATTTGTTATTTTATATATTTAATGGATATTTGTTAATTTTTTGGCTAAGCACGGGCTGGCACAAGTTCACAACAAATAACAAAACATTCTTCATTTGACGTTTGACCGAAGACAATTTACATGTATATGTGCATTCAGATCAAATCTGCCAACCCATCAGAGATCAAATCTTTCGTGTTGAGATTGGATCTAGATTTGCTCTTTTTCTTGCAATGAAACTCTCGAAATTGAAAAAGATCAAATCTTTTGACAGAAAGAGCAAATCTTTTCTTTAGAGGGCAAATGACTTATCAGAAGCCCATTGACTGACTTTTGATCAACCAATCAAACACTCTGATTCAATATATTCTTAACGTTTCGAATTTCCTGATTCATTGGAATATTCCAGATAAAATGTTGGAATATTTGGAACACATTCATCTTAATCTGTTCACTAAAACTCGAACGTGCCTATTATTTTCGTACTAGTTTGATTTCCTTTTGTAAACAGAAAAACAAAATGGAGGATCAAAAGATCAAAACCTCCTCCCTCCAACATTATTTTTTTTAATGGAAAAGACGTTACGTACACCTATGTATGTTAACCAATTTGAATGCGCAACTGCGTTCGATTACAACACAAAACCTCTTTGGTTAAAAGGAATTATCACTTCCTCTTTTGCATCTTGATTATGCTGCCATACGCACTACGCACACTTGCTCAGACTGCATTGATTGGAAGTGCATCAATATAATTGACCACTCCAGCCGGAAGCAACGTACACCTCACATTCAACAGCGAATCAATGTAAATGCTAACGGCAGCGCATTGAATTCCATCCACTGCAATCACTCAAAGTCCAACCGCATAGTGGCCTAATCAGTTGGAACGTCAAGTACTATCAAACTTATGGCGACCAAGTCTGTGGCAAGCTCGTGAGGCATGTGGCCTGCGGTATGGCGCGGTGCATGATGACTTTTTATTTCCTGTATATACTCTGGTGCCCATCAAGTTCACCAAACTGCCACCATAATTAGGTATGTATGTAGCTGTACATCTGTCAAAAGTAAGCAAAAAGCTAAATTCCACAAAAACCGCTCTTGTTGTCCGTCAACTTCCAGTATTCCATAATTTACTAGACTGTGACATTTCTCAATGGAATTTTCATTTAAACTTCAAAGCTGGAACTTTTGACTGACGTGACGTCGCTGATCGAAAACGGATATTATTGAGGTGATTTGTGTTTTATTTTTGAGGAAAACCTTATCAAATTTCAATTTGCAGTTGATTGTGTACATACTTCAGACATATCAGGTAACCTGGCGCGCCTTTATTAGTTTGTTTCTTTTTTTCTTTCTTTTCTGGTTCAACGCTCAAGAACCATTGAGAGGGAGAAGAGTTCTAGGGAAGTCTGGTGCAATATACCCGCAGTTTGTGCCATTTACCTCCATATGGGAGTGACAACACTGTGGCGAGGGAAAAATGTTGTAACCTAATCCGATTTCTTCGTCTTCGTCTTCGTTGTCGCTGTCGTTATTGTATGTCGAGAGCTTCTTTTCCTTTGATTGTTCGTTTTCCGATTCAAAGTAATCATGTCAATTTGATATGCCAACAAATCATCCATTCATTCAGAGCGCTGAATGCATCCATTGAGCCTGTCTCTCTCCTTGTGTGTGTGTGTGTGTGTGATCATTCAAAATGCATGGATCAAAAAACTCGTTGAAATGGATGTGCAATTGCAAATGGAGTTAACAACAACAAATGACTACTGCCAGCTATAAACTTGGTGGGTCGTTCTTCGTTATTCTGCTTATCGAGAGATGACAATGTAGCGCAAGTGGGTTTTTTGATTTGATGTGCAGTGCAGACTTCTCAATGACAGTAGAAAAACATTCAACGAAGTAATATTCAATTTACTGCTTGCTTGGTTAAAAAATTGTGTGCAACCCGAATCCGAATGCACTTGAATTGCGTTTACCTTTGCATCATATTTAGGCCTTTGCAGTAGCGCAGAGTAGGGAAATATTGGAACTTCTGGTTGCATCAACTCTCGATTGAATTTGAAGCAAAGTGGTGTATTATGAAAAAAGGTGTACGAGAATAAATGATCATTTGCATAATTGTTTTGATCGTAGTTATAGAAGTAGGATTTATTAAATATTGTTTCGATGATTTAAGGCACGCGATTTGAGCATATCTGGAACAAAACATATTTATTTTTTTAGAGAAATAAGTCGAGGCGGACCATTGGCGTTGTTTGATGCAATAAGCATTTAAGTTATTTACCAGTTGTGCCCGCGGTTTTGCAGTAGCCTCGGATACAAAAATCGTATTTTATTTTTTTAAAACACATTAACTAATATTTATCGTAACATACGTGACATATCTTGTATTAAACACGCCATCTATTGTGCATTATTAGAAAAAACGCATAATTCTATTGGTTACACATATTTATTGACCAGGTTTGTGATATACCTACACACTCAGAGGAAAATAAGTGTTTAGGAACATTTAACAAAAATTCAAACACTTGAGAAATATTCTGTTATAATATTAGCCACTCTTTAAACGCTAGGTTTCTAAACAAAACTTTAAATAAAAAGTTACAAACACGCCCTCTATTGTAGAGTAATAGTACTCAATTTTAAGTTGTTGAATTTATCCAAAAATTATTATTACAACAACAATTGATCATAATTCTAGTACCTATAACAGAAGAAATGAGGGGAAAATCTGCAGTTTTTGGCAGGGAAATTTGAAAATTTACCTTTTTTCAAAGCGCCTAATCTTGGTAACAAATTAACATAAAAACATATTTGAATCTTCAATATTGTAAGAAACTGTATGTTCTACAAAATATTCCTAAAGGCCTTTAACGTAGGACGTAAGCAAAACAAATTAGTAATGAAAAACCAAAGAAAGGTCGAAAATTTTGCAGTTTCCCCCTCACCCCACATTTTATTCACAGGGTCCACGATGTCCAGAACTTGAAAAAAATGTTAGTTTACCACCCCCAAACGTAATCCCAAAGTTACATTAACTTCCGACCTTTGTCGACATAAAACTATCTGTCTGGACTAAAACATGAGCAAGAACTTTCAACAGTTGATTAAAATAATTATGTAAAAGCCCAATAATACGTGACTTGAACGAAATGGGAAGCTAATGTCAAAACCGAACGAAAAGATTCTGTCCGTTCTGTGAAATAAATCAGTTGACTATAATAGCCTGAAAGCGTACATTACGAACGAAAACAAAAGTGAACGAAAATTATCAAAGCCATTTCGGGTTCGGTATACAAATCACATGTTCTTGGGCTGTTTTTCTTAAGTAACGTTAGTTCCAATTCTTTACAATTACGGGTAGGTCTGAAGTATAATCGATCTGAAGCCAATGTCACAATTAACAATAATTTCCTTGCGTTCGGTCAGATGGCTAACTACCAAATAAACGTAAACGGAAGTTTCTTTGTCTCGCAACATATACATCACCATTCCTAAAACACTATAGGGTGTTCAAGGTTTAATGAAACTTGTATATAATATTTTCTAGCAAATTTTCTTCCTTTACGCACTTTTTGTCTAGTTTTCACTGAATAATAGACAGAAGCAGTAAATTCACATTTGCGTCATAGCTATTAGTTGCTATAACGTAGATTATAAAAAGGGCGCTTACGATCTGCAAAAACAAAAATATCCCTATTTTACTAGATTTGTTGCAACAATCACGCTTTAGCTTCGGTTTCGCCTGAGGTTTACAAGTTTGAACATAGGTAAACAATACATCTTATCTCAATGTTGCTTTGGCTCGACGTTACGGTTGGTTCATGTACAAGATAAGGTAACGTGATTCAAAGTTGAAAGTAGAAATTGGTTGAACTTTTGCTCATTCTGACAGACAAAAAACAAAAAAAATACTAATAAAACTTTCCTTTGAGATTTCAGACTTTGATCTGAAAATTGTTTTTTTTTTTGTTCCGAATGGAACACGAATTAGATTGATTTGTTTTTGTCATTGTATTAGTGGATGTTATGCTAGTACCAACACATTACTGTCCCATAGTAAAAAAAAAGAGTTGGCTGTCTGTAAAGTCGGTTTACGGACGATTATTTTACGTGATAACGTCATAAGAAAACATTGATGGCAGCAACACCAACATACAGCCCGTTAAGTCACAACCACAAACCCTCTCGTTAAATCCACACACACACACCCCATTATTACATCTACTTTCTACTTTAACAAAACTCCGCCTATTTTATATTTCTTTTTCTCTTCTTGTACTTTTTGAATTTGTGTGGAATTATTTTGGGAATTTACGCCTGTTATTTTTCATGTTCGCCTGGTGCTTGCGAATGATTTTGGGAACCACAGTACCGCGGTTAGCATGAATCATCATGAGTCTTATCAGCATGAGTCATGTTATTTCGTACGTGTAGCTTGCCATCGATTTATAAGACGGTATTGCGTCAAAAATAAAGATCTTCTATTTGAAAATAAAAAAAAAGGTATTTCTACAATTTTTTGTACAACGTAATCCAAATCGCTTTTGAATTTTCAAAAAAAAGTTGGTTTTCAGTTTCAGCCAGCCCAATTTTAAAATATTTTTTCATTTCGGAAAACATAACATCTTTTTGGTACTCAAAATGATGAGAAAATCTTCAAGTTAAAGCACTGAAGTGTGAAAAAATACTTTGTATGTTTGTATTCTGTCTAGAAAGGCTGGGTCAATAATCTAAGTGCCACCTGTCTATGAGGAAATTATATTGTTAAAAAGCACTTCGGCAACGCTGCTTGGAACTTATTCCATTTGAACTAAAAGCTTGCACACACTTTTAGAATTTTTTATCACTTAATTTTGAAAAGAAGATGAGCTAGATTAATTCATTGATTATTTATTTAAAAATAAACAATTTTGTTCAAAATTGAAATAAATTACAGAGCAAAAACACACTTCTCAAACTGACAGCTCAATAGTCTAACGGTGTTAGTAAAAGGAGGGATAAATCTGTCGAAAAATCTAGATCTGAAAAAATTGATCTCAGATTAAAAAAAAATCAATTTTGTTTTCCCAATGGAACGCAAAATCTGGGGAAATCTGTGTTTTGACAGATCTAGATCAAAAACAAATTGATTGTCCTACAAAATGTGGAAAATGTCAATTTTTTACCGATACAAAAAATTAAATTGCTGCAATTTAAGTTTACTGTGCTTCTATAACCTTCCGTTAAGTGAAAGTTTCTTTTTTTTAGACTGACGATAGTTATGATCTGGAATCACAACTCTCCCACTTCTTTACTTCGCCCTGAGATTCCACATGTGGGGTTCAGCGGTTTAACTTCACAGAACGTCGGATTGTTCCATGTCTGAGGACAACTAAATACAAGGGTCCTTGCCCTTGTTTGTTGCATGAGTTTTTCGTCCTACCTTTCTTCAGTGATAGTGTTCGCAAAGATTCGTCTTAAAGATTCCAATTATTCCTATAAAAAATAAATATGTTAGGAAAAACTTGTTCCCTAATATATACATACTTCCCTAATAAATATTTGTTATCTCTTAATCTTAATGTATACCACCTGACACAGCCCATGTCCATAGGGCCAATAACTACTTCTTTCTTTTATGTATATTCAGGAGCTAAGAAGTTACAATGGAATTCTTTAAACTCTCGAAAATGCAAATATTTAAAGTTCCGCTTCACAACAGAACTCTGTTACTGTTCTTCCCCCTTTTGGTTCTTAAAAAACGCATCTACATACTTCAGACAAAATCAACCTTTTCTTTGGAGTTCGTCGGACCAACTGGTGGTCATCACTCTTACTCTCTGCCCGAATGCGCACTTGACGTCACTCTGTAACCCTATCTTCGTTTTGCCGAAGAAGCCGCCGCCACCCATCAGACCGTATCCCGTGAGTCTTCTGTTTCTTGGTAACTATTCCAATTAATGTATCCTGGGCGATAATGCATTCATTCTCGAACCTCTTCTTTTCCGGTTCACTCTGTCTGTCGGCAATCAGCAGAGCAACAGGTACTTTTAGCCAACACCGGTGTGGCGTGGCGTGCTGTTGCCGGTGCCAGTGCTAGTGCCGGTGCTTCAACTGACGCTAAACGCCCAGTTCCACTTCACTGAACAACAACGACTGGCCGGCTTCGGTGTCTCATCCATGATGTGTCTTTGTCCAGCAGTCCTAGGCCTGTTGCAATGAAATTGCATAATTAGTCTTGATGTTCTGCAATCATGGATACAAATGAGAGATGAGTGAAACTGCCTCGGGATGGTGCTTGTGAATTTGCAATTACGAGCCAATAACGATGCAAATTTCTGCATTTCTAGGAATTCCGATGGAATTGCCTGAAATTTGGTCATGAAATTGATTTCGTTTTCACTGTCCAGAAGTCGGACTTGACGCCCGCAGCGACGTAATTAACTTTCTTTTCGCCCATGTGGAGCATCATAGACAATTATAGGTAAACACCAATTTTGGTAGCAAAATTCGTCGCAAAAGCAGGGAATTCGAAAACCTTGTCACGATTTTCAGTGTTGTTTTGAACTTCAAAAGGAAAAAGATATTTTCGTTGCGTAAGATACTATTGTTAGTCGTTTTCTGTTTTCTGGCTAACTGCGCAGATGCCTTTTGAGATATTTTTCTAATGAGGGTTTAGTTATATTTGTATCTACCGGGTAATGCCTTGTTACTCTTTCCCTGATCTTGATATGGCTTTTTGTTCGTTTACTATAAAATATCACGCAGTCACTGTAGAATCTTATTGTGAATCGCGCAGCGTATAATTAAGTAATTTTGGATCGCGTGCGCAGCGTTAATATTGTTGTCTCTTAAAATAACTCAACTGACCAAAAAGGTTCCTGGATGGAAAAACAGAACCTCATGCCGATTGCTGATAAAACAAGAATCTTTTAGTTTCTGGAAGCTATTTACTTTAAGAGATTTCTTTTTTTTTATAATTTGTGATCATTTGAGAATCAGAACAGAAATAATTGTTGGCTAACATGCTCTTATTCAGCCATCCATTCGTTTTTTTTTATTTTTTTATTTTTACAATTATATTTAATTGTTTTTTTTTTTCTTTTCATTGCAGGTAAGCACGAGCTATGATAGGTTTTCAATTACATTAGACACCATTTATGTATGAAAGTCAAGTTCAATGTGAGTCCAATCAAATTGAAATTGAAATAAAAAATGTTTCGCTTTAATAAATACGTGGCATTCAAACTGATGCAATAAAAATAACTTAAAGTAAATTAATTACTAACGAATCTAATTACTTGGAGTAGGTATGTTTAATTGATATTTTTTGAAATAGGATTCCAACACTTATAATGTTCATGCATTATTCATAACATATTATTAATTTCAATTCTTAAACAAGTGTTGCATTTTAAATGATAAGAGTTTAAAATAACTGTTTGAACATTTGAATAAGTAATTTTTGTTATAATTCGATTAAAAAGATACACACCGGCGAGTAATTATAAAAACTACTTAATACTTTATTCTCAAACATATTTTTCTCATTTTAATTTTTTTTTTTACTTTTAAATAAGTTTTTGTGTTATTTGGAATAAAAGTTCCGTGAAAATGCAAGACCTTGTTACTTGTTCAAAGTGTTGCTTGAAAAATCTACGCAACAAACATCTTAATTGGATAATCCTTAAAATATGAGTTCGGTGCTCAGCTCTTTCGTTTTCTAATTTAAAATTTAATTTAATTGATAATTGTAAATTGTTATTCAATTAATAATAACAAAATATTTTATATTAATCAACATTTTTTTGGTTCAATGAGTCATTCATTTTATTAATTAAAAATATTTATATGTTTAAGTTCAAGGAACTTCGTCTTATTGTCAGGTCATATTTATATTCATACATATAATAAAAACATTTGTGCATATGTAAGTCTTACTATTTTGGCTGCACAACTGAAGCTATTTACGAAATTGAAATGATGCACGTTGCGTTCCTATCAAAATCAATCTCGGTATTAAAGGCAACTGCAGTGCTGAAAGATTTTATCTTGAATTCCATCTGAATTGTTTCGAAATATGTATATCCAACGTGCTCAATATCTTGCTTGCCGTCTCTTATATCTCACTCCAAGCAGTTGGAGTTCTCCCTCTATCTGGTTGTCCATCGAGAATGAAGTCTAACTTGGCTTCTGACTCTCTCGAAGAATTATTATCGTCGATTTGATGAGTGTTTTTTAGCGTCTCCTTACTCCTTAGTTCTTCTCGTTAGGGCTTTATCCTCAATTGTTTACTAAGCTCAAAAAACAGTTATTAGCTAGAGAGAATCTACGTTTGATTTCTGCACTAATGCTGTTTCCTGTGTTTACTGCAGTAACCAGGTAGACAAATTCACTGACTACCTCGAAATTACCTATCAATTGTCACGTTCTGACCAAGTCGGTTGGGTAAATTGGACGTTTTCGTTTCGTTTTGTCCTCCTTTATAACAATCCCATTCTGCTTTCTGCAACTGATCAGGTCTTCAAGCCTGTTTAAAAAGTTCCGCTTGTAGCCCATCGCCACCAGCTGCTTTATTCGTTTTTACTTACGATTATGGGTACTACTAGGCAAGTTTAAATAAATAAATAAATTTATTGGCGCGACAGCTCCTTAAGTAGCCAAGGCCTAGTGACTTATACTCTCAAAGATTTCTGTGTGTGTGTTGTTAATCTGCAAGAATGGAAGGGACCTACAGTTTACCGCCGAGTCCAAATGGCTACATGTGATGCACTTTTTCGAGACAAATTTTACTCTTGGATGTTTTGTCAGTTCATCGCAAGAGGCAGTACCCCAGAAAAAAGGTGGCTATGAGCTGGATTTGAACCCAGGTTTTTTCGCTTAGCAGTCCGACACTAACCACTAAGCCACGGGCACTACTATCACAAAAACGTATTAAAGAAATTTTTTTTAACTGTTCATATTTTTTTTTAATAAATCCGCAGTCAAAATTTAACACTTTAAAAAACGAATCATGACAATATGTCCAGTTGAATTTTCTACAGCCAAAAACCCAGGTGACCGCGAAAGTGTATAATTGCCGGAGACAGGAAGATCATAGATACATTTTTGTCACTTTCACACCGTCTTAATGTCTTTTTCCCATTTCTTTATTGTCGTTATTTCTACTAGTGAAATAGCCTTTCCTTAAACAATTCACCCATAAAACTCACCCCCTTGAGCTCAATTAAAGTCGTTCTTTCAAGTACAAAGAATCGTTCTTTAACCGTACTGCACGAATGTGGAATGCTCTACTCAGCCCTTTTTTTCTTTTGATTGTAATATCAAACTATTCAAGACTAATGTAAGCCGACACCTCCTTTAAAATCCCCTTCGCTTTTACTAATTTCCGCACAACAACAATTATAAGTAAGACTTTTCTCTCGAACGCAGTTTAGAGATCCAGACGGCATTTTACTAAGTTACCCAAGTCTCGCATTCTTAATACGAGTACTGGTATTACCATGGTCTCTTACAGTTGCAGTTTAGGTTTTATGGTAAGGTCTCTGGATTTTAAAAGCAAGTGAAGCAAAGTATCTAGGCATGATGACTCTTGATGCTTAGCTAAACATTTTAAAAGAAACTCGATATTAAATTACTAAAATTGAACTGTTCCAGTGAAGCAGCACTCCAATCTAAGTAGTAATCTAATAATATCAAAATAAGACCCTCTAATGCCCCATGGTAAAAATTGCTATCAAGTTTTCAATAGGGGCATTCAACAGGTCCTTGAAAACAAACCTTCTACGCTTTGGGCTCTTTGAGATTTGAATAATTTACGATGTCCTTGAAGTTGCCTTAACAGTCTTAAGCCCAACAATGTTAAGTGTGCGACAAGAACCAGGTGTCTTGAATGAATCCTTGTGGCAAGTCCCAACACTTGTAAATCACACACCTGAAAAAAGTTTTTTCCATTTTGTTGCATCTTATTTAAAGTGGCATTAAGGTAATAGCTTTAATATTTACACACTTAAGGTCTATAGTTTGGATTACGTTTAAAATTCTACTAATTATACCTAACCGCCATCAATTTCCAAACCTTGTTAAACGTAATCCTCTTAACTAGATATTAACTAAATAGTTGCTAACTATACACACTTAATTCTTGACACCTTTTGATTGCCCACATGTGCTTGCATATGCATACGTGCCGCATAAACAAAAACACACCTTAAGAGCCACAAGTTGGGAATCATTAGGCTAACACAACGTTTGCCTCAAGAAATTCAACTTCTGGCTGCAGGGGCATTGAAGAAATTAATCTAATTGCTCAATTTATCGCATCAGCTATTATAATTAGCAATTTAGTTTAAAAAAAAATTGCAAATAATTTTAGATACAAAGTCTTGGAATTTCTGTAGTTTTGAATGAAAATGGAAAACGCTGGAAGATGATCACTTCCGCTTGATTATCCCAAGGCTTATTGTCTTCATTAGAGACAACAAAAACATCCTTTTAACATTCCAAAGTCTTGTATTCAATTAACCAAGTAAATGCTTCTTAATCTGTAGTTAAATTGTATTTCTTTAAAAGAGTACTTTAATTAAAGTGAAACTAGTTCGAAGACATTTTTATTGCCCGACATTTTCCCGATAAAGTCCTCACTTTAATTTGAATTCATAAAAAATACCATTGAGTACCAGTAGCTTCCACCTCATGATGTTCTTAATCAATGTGCCATACAAATAACATTACCACATCACCGCGATAAAGGTGCTCCATTCATTGATTGGAATGGCCCAGACCTGCTCTGGAACCATATTTCCTTCCTCAAATAGTCTCATTTTCTTCTAGAAGCCTCACAACGGTATTTGGTTGAATCAATTGGCAAGGCTGAAAGCCATTTCCATGCAGCATTGTGTGGCTCCTCTAATTGATGACAGCGAGCAGCGAGATGGATGAATATCAAGCTGGGCAGCAACAAAACAGAAGCTCTGACAAGCAACCTGTCAATATGGCTGTGTTCTTTGTACCATATTGGTCCTCAGGTGGGCAATTTTAGCAGACAAGAAAAACTGTTAATTTCCCGTTTTTGGAGAGTTGTTGGCATAACCAGATAGGGAAACATTGTACACACATAACACAAAAACAGCTATTCTCACATAAAATTTTATGAGTAGGTGACCGGGTATAAAATGGACGGCAAACAATAACGGTATCGACACATCAGTGTCACGTTTTGATGGCGCTGTTTGTTGGTGTTTAAGTACACTTGTACTTATGTATGTTTGTAAGAGCTACATTGGACGGTTGGAGTTTGTCGTGAAAAGAAACAATTAGCTCCATGCAACTGAAAGTAATTAGAGATGATGGGTGTTATTTCTGCTTAGTTATGGTGTGCCTAATTGTTGCAATTAACTGTCGGAATGTGGCAAATAGTTTAAATTAATGTTTCCCCTAAGGATCTGTCAATGAGGCTGATGGTGCATGCTGTTAAATTCAAATGCCAACCACATAACAAGAGAGGCAAGTTTAGTGGTAATCTTTTAAGAAGAAATGGATTTTTTGTTTTTTTTTTAATGGAAAAAGTGGTTTTAATGTTTTTTTCTTCCTGAAAGAAAATAAGTTGTGTAAGTTGCCATTTGTAAATTGTTTAAGTATTTATTGATGAATTAGCTATTATTTCTGTGCATATCTATGCCCAAGAAGGTGGTTAGAAAAATGCCGCTCTGCTTTCCTTGTTGCGCAGTTATGTGTAAAAAGATTTCAGAAAATGTTATAGGCGTTAACTTTCAAATCGGAAAAAATTCCAACAAAAGAACTTCTTGTTGCGATGGCTTTGTTTGTGGCTTAATACGAATATTCTAAGTTTTCCCCCTAGGCTGATCTGTACTAAAGTGATGGGGGGGGGGGGGGGGTAAAAGGTACCCCTAGAAGAGGTACTTTTGTGGTTTTTCACTCGTGTGTTCTAAACTTATCAATATTTTCAAAAATGGTCTGAGTAAAAGTTGTAGCGTATTTAATTCCGCGTCAAATGAGACCAACCCAGTACCAAACTACGTTAGGTCAAATTTGGGCCAATATTTCACATTTTTCTGTTTTTCTCAAATATCTTTGTAAATAAACTCTTTATCGTAGACCTCAAAATAACGAGATATAGCACGGAAAGCTTGAGTGAAAAATGCATTTTCTGGCAAGCGAACCTTCAATGCGCTCTTGGAGGCGCAGTAATCTTTTCAAGAAAATTCTGGTAAATGGATCAGGTAGATAGACTCAGTACCTATCTGGCAGTGCAAAATAGACTCAGCTAAGACCTCTATGTAACGAGATATAGGCATGTGAAGGCTTGAGTGAAAAAAAATATTTTCTGACATGCGACTCTTCAAACCGCTCCTGGAGGCGCAGTCATTGTTTAAAGTAATTTTTGGTATATGGGCTAGTAGCAAAACTTAATACCTATCTGATAATATAAAATATACTTAGCTAAAATGTCTACACATCGAGATATAGGTATCTGAAGGTTTGGGTGAAAAAATGTAGTTTCTGACATGCAACCTTTCAATCCGCTCCTGGAGGTTCCATATCATTTTTCAAGAGATTTTAACTTAATGAATCGTGTAGCTGAACTCAATACCTATCTGTCAATGTAAATTATATTCACCTTAGACCTCTACATAACGAGATATTAGGCGTCTTAAGGTTTTTAGTAAAAAAACTTAGTTTCTGACACGTCACCCTTCAATCCCCTCCTGGAGGAGCAGTTACTTGTTCAAGTTGTCCGCAAGCATGTCATTCATTATTGTTTTATTTACAGGAGTCCAAATCTTGACAGTAATTTGAATTGTAACGAGTTTGATGCACTGTCCGATTCCATCTCGAAAATTGTTTCCCTTTGTCCTCGCACTGAAATCGTTATTGCGGGCGATTTCAATGTACACAATTCCAATTGGCTCCGCTATTCTGGTCAGACAAAACCTGAAGAAAGGTATGTCCAGCTCTTTGCCGGGTTACATCACCTTACCCAACTAATCGATGTGCCAACACGTATACCCGATGTTGCTGGGCAAGCCGCCCATACTCTTGACTTGTTTCTTACTTCTCACCCTGATAAATATATACTGCGACGGTCTGAATATTTTTTTCCGAAACTTGAACTGCCACTATGCTTCCTCGATAGTGACATTGATGCCAGTGCTGAAACGATCACAAATGTGATTCTTCTAGGGATGCGTGCTTTTATTCCTAACAGAGTAAAAAGCATCAAACCTAAAGAAAAGTCTTGGTTTAATTCTGAGTGTAAAGAAGCTATCAGGCTCAAAGAAGTAAGTTTTCGATCTTACAAAGCCAACCCTACAGAGGAAAATCGGAAAAAGCACAAACAAGCAATTAACTCATGCAACTCCGTTATTGAAAGAACCAAATTTTTGCATGGCCAACAATTAGGGCAAAAAATTCTGCAATGTCCCAAAGGCAGTACAAATTTTCGGTCATTTGTAAAAAATATTAAAAACTACTCAACTTGAGAATGTAAATTTTTCCATGGGACAGATTGTTTTTCGCACTCGTACAGTAGCAAGAGTTCTCAAAGATCTCGATATACACAAATCCGCTGGCCCGGATGGTATACCCCCGATTCTTCTGAAGAGGTGTTCTTCTACACTGGCAAAGCCACTGCGTAAGCTTTTCAATCGCTCCTACTCTTCTGGAATCTTTCCTAGAAGATGGAAAACAGCATTTGTCCAGCCTGTCCCTAAAAAAGGTGATCTATCCTCCCCGTCCTCCTACCGACCCATAGCACTGACATCCCTTCTTTCTAAGGTCATGGAAACACTGATTAACCGTCAGCTTAAGGAATATCTCGAAGATCGAAAGCTTCTCCATGACCGTCAGTATGGCTTCCGCAGCAACCGTTCCACTTGTGATCTGATGGCATATCTCACCAAACAGTGGAACAAATCTCTACATCGCTTTGGTAAAAGTAAGATTATTGCTCTTGATATCTCCAAGGCATTTGATTGAGTTTGGCATGAAGCTCTCTTATCGAAAATGCGTGCTTTTGGGATCGATAATACTCTTGTTCGTTGGATTAGAAGCTATCTTCTGGACCGTTCAATACAAGTTGTATTGGACGGATTCAAGTCTGATTCCCACAAAATAAATGCTGGTGTGCCACAGGGCTCTGTTCTGTCTCCGACCCTTTTCCTCATTTTTATAAATGATCTTCTGTCTGTTACTTCTAATCCACTTAACTCTTTTGCTGACGACTCTACCCTCAGCTTTTCATATTCGTTCGATAATTCACGTGCTTCGCCTTTGGACGTACAATTGCCACGGTGACGTATGTCAAGCTCATTAAACTCCGATTTATACAGCATTGTCAAATGGGGTAATAGGAATCGTGTGGAGTTTAATGCTTCGAAAACTCAATGCTGTCTTCTGTCGTTAAAGCTAAACATACCCCAATGCCATTGTCCATGAATGGCACTTACATCGACGATAGAATACAAAATAGAGAAATAGAACTGCCACTGAATCAATTGCCCCCCTCGAACACCGACGCAATGTTTCATGTCTTTCCTTATTTTATCGTTTCTTTTACAAAAAATGTTCACTCAAAGTAGCCAGTTGCATTCCTCCCCTTAAAAGTTTCTCCCGTAATACTCGTCTCGCAAGGAATGCTCATCAGTTCACCCTTGAGCCCAATTTCGGACATACCGTGAAATATAGGGATTCTTTTTTTAGCCGAACGACACGAATTTGGAATAGTTTACCCGGCGGGATTTTCCCTTGCCATTTTGATCACCTCCTATCTCTCCCCTCCCTATCTTCCTAATGCCCGCGCAGTGTGTTACATTAAAAGGGAAACAAGTAGTCCCTTTGTGCGCGCGTTAATTATAAAAAAAAAAAAAAAAAAGAGATATCTGGTATATGTATCGAGTAGATGGATACTATCCCTATCTGACAATGTCAAACATATATGTATACCTAGGACCTCTACATAACGAGATATGGGCGTCTAAGGGTACAAGCGAAAAACCACAAAAGTACCCTTTTGTGGGTACATTTTACCTCCCTCCCTTTAGCACGGCTCTGTCTATGGGGAAATCTTGGGATTTTCGTATTGGGCACTAACAAAGCCATTGCAACAATAAATTAATTTGTTGGAATTATTTCCGATTGTATGTGATTTTTGTGTCTAATGGTGTGTCCACACCAAATAAACATTTGTTTAAAAAACATTTTAGAAACAATTAAAAAAAACATTAAATAAAAAAGAAAAAAATCGGAAATGTTTTTTAAATGTTTCTGAAATGTTTAAAAAAAATATTTCTTTGGTGTGAACAAACCTTAACGCCACTGACTTGCCTACTATAGTGGTTTGTTTTGATTTTGTTGAAATTTGAAATTTTTATTTTGGATTTTGTTTGGCATTTATCATTTAAAGTAGGGATTTTCCAACTTGACAATTGTTACAGTTTTCCTTCGTACCGACCAAAAACATTCCACATTCGTGTTGTACGGCTGAAGAACGCATTCCTGTACTTACCGTTACGATCGAAAAAGAGCTCAAAGGTAAACTGGTAGACATTTCTGGAAGCGCGAATGCTACAGTAGAATTGTGTGAGAGGAGAATTGTAACTGGCTATTTCTCTAGAGCATTCGCCATAGAAATAACGTAGACAAAAGAGACACATGAAATATTTCGTCCATGTTAGAGTGACGGAAAGGTTCCAATGTTGTCATTATTTCCAATAATTTTTAACGTTTTTCTTTGTATACCACCCAAGAGACTCATGCGACTCAACTAACAATTGAACTTGTATATAAGTTTTTAACCAAGCTATTTTCAGACTGCTACATTAACTGTAAAAGGGGTGTTATAAGTGCACTTTACGCAAGCTATCTTACTGCCATAAGACTTTAGTTAATTGATGTTATAGCAGCAAATACCTTTTAATACACTGTAATTAGCCATTTTATGACAACAAAGCTAGAAGGACTATCTGTAGATACATGGAAGTCAAGCTGTATTCTTCGACGGATTAGAAAATAATAATATTTCCACAGTCGTTGATATATATGATCGATCCACAAGATTTGGACTAACAGATAGTTGCAAAGGCTTTCCACTTTATTGCCAAGGAATATATCATAGTGTTATCGAAGAAACATACGTTGCTGTTAAGGATCTACATCCGAAGAGCAGGAGTGTGAGTCCAAAAACATATATAATATGAAAGCTAATCTGCGCGTACAGTGGTGTGATAAAGCGATGCGATATGAGAAGCGATTACACCACACAACACAAGCACTAAAATAACAAAATGTAACTGTTTAATTTTTTTTTTTTAAACGTTAAAATAATAATGAGCCTTCTCCACAAATTCGCTTGAAAAGAGTTTGTGACCGAGATGCTTACGACACTCGCATCAAATATCGCTTCATTATGCGCACGTATATATGAATATGTTTCTCGCATCGCTTTGTCGCACCACTGTACGCGTAGCCTAAGTGTACTATCAACAAAGCACAGTTAGTGGATTTGAAGTTCCAGATAAGAGATAATTATTGAAGTTCGTCGCCAGGTCACAGGCGTTTTCTTAACGTCGAATAATGAAGTGTGAACAAAATTATTTTTGTTGTTCTTGAAAAAAATGCCTCGATGACAAATGCACTGTTCACCTCACCACCGCGATGTAGTGACTGAAAAATCTGCATGATCGGTGATTCTAATGACACCACGGTTTATTAAATTATTCTACACAAAAACACGACGTTGGCTCGTGAAGTGCTCAATCATGGCTTAAATTGCATAAAGCGACACGCTACTCCTGCGCCCTTCCCTCTAATGGTTTTTAAAATATCAAGTGTCGCTATTTGCAAAAACCCTGTACTCTGAGCCAAATCATCTATATCTGTAAATATTTTTTGTAGTTAACAGTTATCATTTCGTCTGACTCAATTGTCACATTTGTGCTTCTCCATTTAAACTATAAAAAAAACGGTTCGCATATCAACTCTTTTGTTGTCATATATTTATTTCGCGTTCTATTTATTTTTCAATTTTATTCATAATAAACTGCACTCAAAAGAATTTGGCTACCGTTATAGTGCTGATTAAACACAGCGAGACATTTGGAAAAGAAGAAAGGATGTGTTAAAGGAGGTACCGATGGACATTTGTTTAAAATTTCTGCATTTCAAAATGATAGGGAAAAACAAAATCAGACAAACCGTTCTATATTCACGTTGCACAGCTTAAGACTGTACATCCAAAGTATGACTGGAAGGTAAGCATCAGATGGGCATTATTTGCACTGCGAAAAGCCATACGGCTGACCATAAAGAAGCTTTCGATCTTCGAGATAGTTCTTAAGCTGAAAGTTTATCAGCGTTTCTATGACATTGAAAAAAAGACCCAAGTGATATTGGTCGATAATTAGCGGGTGAAGAAGATTTGTCTTTTGTCGCTAGAAATATGGTGTTTTCAATCCTCTAGTAAATAGCTAGAGGATTAGGACAATTGGAAAGCTTACTCATTGTTTTACTAGCGTTGAACAACCCCTATTCAGATGGAATCTATGGCTACAAAAAATTCGGTGCTTTCATTACACGTTGACGTACAAATTATCAACAAATTTTACTGTCTTTGGGACGTAGGCTATCACTATCTTTTGCGTGTTTAAACACATTATGGTTGGACTGGATTTCCAACACCATTCCTTACAAAGACGGGAAGGCCAAGCTGAGGTTTCACAACACTCAGTTTGTCTTAGTTGTTAAGTTTTTTCTTCCTCTAAATTAAAAAAAAAAGGTTCGTGCATCAACTCTTTCGTTTCTAAAAAAATTATTTCATATTAAAGGTATTTTTCAGTTCGAATAAAATATATTTAAAAAAAATGTATACGTATTTAAAGATTATCAAAAATAGTCAATTAAAGATTTATATTTCAAAATAAATATTTGTAATTAGAAAAATGATTATTATTTTGCAAGACAGTTAATTCAATCGAAATCTGTTCCATATTTTTCTTAGATTTTACCTACTGTATGAATAACTGTTCTTATCTTCTACACCCTTGAATTCTTGTATGCATGAAAAAGCAATAATCCTTGAATTAAGTCACAAAACCCGAAGAATTCATTTACATATTTATCGGGCTGCACAAGGCTTCAAAGCATCTGTCGGGAAAAGATTGAAATTGCGCTTTGATAAGAATCCTAGAATTTAAAAAAAGCGAATGTAGATACCTATTCTCAGTATTTCCACTTGCAGATGATGGTTAAGGTTAAAATAATCTGTTTTAGAATAACTTGCAGCATTTATTTCTATCGAAGACCTTAAGACTAACAACGTTCATATGCCAGAAGTTAAAATTGATCACAACTAACTAAACCAGTAAGACAAGAACTTATACAATACCTATGAATGATATCAATTCATTCGATGTAATAAAATTAAACGACCTTGCCGTCCAACTAAGGAGCAAGTTTTCTGTTCCCATAAAAAACCCCGTACATTCATTCGTTAAAGGAACATTATCATAATTCGATCATTTGTCCCCATCATCATCGGAATTCCGTACGAATTGCATTTCATCTGCCACTAACAACATATGGAACGGTTCAATCAAGTTATTTTGGTATCTGGGATTGGACTGCTTCTCAAACAACAACATAACAAAAAAACCACCTGACATAAGTTAAAACACAAGCTCTCTTCGCCACTGGCAGTCCACTTAATTAATTGTTATGCAACATCAAGAAGGACATACACTATCGCCACCTGGTGGTGAGCTATTTTAGTACTTTGTGTATCTTTCTCTCGAGCTGCATCACTTTTATCTCAAGACTAGCACCGGATTATCTAATTATTGTTATCTCTTCTCCCCTCGTTCACTGTGGGCCACAATTTTTTGTTGGTTTTTCTTTAAAACCAATTTTTGTCTTCTTTTCTTTGTTTTGTGTTCCATTTTCTTAATTTATAATTCTGCAGCTTCTTAACCGTTACAAATGGTACCTGTATGAGATGGTGAGAACGAACAAAAAAATTGAAACAAAATTGAGGAGAAACGAGGTAGAAGTAAAAAAAGATTATCTTTGGGGACGACGCGTTCAGTTGTTACCAACACAGTGGGAAAAATGTGCTTTGTTTTCTGGCAAAATATGGTTTGTTTTTTATATTTTTTGCCCTCAACAAAAAAGGTGGAAATAAAAGTATCCACTTTTGACCATCAATAAATTCTTAGGTGCTTAAGAGTCTCTATGCTGATTTTCCTTGCCTTTTACGACTGACGGAGAGGCGCTGCAGGAATATTCTACTCCGCCCCTGCAGAGGGACTTATCCAAGACTCCTCTTGTCTTTTATAATAAAAACATCATATTTCGTCTATCTTCATAATTTCTGTTCGATCCGTGATTAAACTGTCTTAGTCGTCCAACTTGCCTTTAGGCTTCTTAATTAATTAATTGTAGTGCCCCGTGGCTTAGTGGTTAGTGTGTCGGACTGCTAAGCGAAAGAACCTGGGTTCAAATCCAGCTCATAACCACCTTTTTTTTTGAGGTACTGCCTCTTGCGAGGAATTGACAAAACCTCCAAGAGTAAAATTTGTCTCGAAAAAGTGCATCTCATGTAGCCGTTCGGACTCGGCGGTAAACTGTTGGTCCCTTCCATTCTTGCAGATTAACAACACACAGGAATGGTTGAGAGTATAAGTCACTAGGCCTTGGTTCCTTAAGGAGCTGTCGCGCCAGTAAATTTATTTATTTTTTATAATTAATTAATCAAAATTTGTTAGACTTCTGAGATCCTTTAAAATAATAGTTCAACCCAGTTCCTATTCCTAAATACCTTCAGAAACATAACACAACTGATTCCGCACCAATTTTCTTATTATTTGCTCAACATTTTGTATTCATTTGTTCCACTGTCCCCCAAACCAAAACCCCAAAGAAGTGAATGTATATTTCCCTAGTGGATCTCTTCGAATGGAACCGCATGCGCCATCCACTCCATAGACTTTTTCTCAAAGAAGAAATGTTTTTGTTTTGATCTTGGTGAAAGAATCTTTCTAAGCCACCACATTTCACAGAAGAATCACATTCACACAAACTCGCGCTCCACTACACAACGAACCAACAACGGGGAAGACCTCTTAGAAGAAGATGCAGGTTCTGAGAGAATGGCAATTAAGGTTCATACGAGAAACTCCATAGAATTGGTCATTTCCGTACAAATGGACTATGAAGAAGCCGAAGATCTATCCAGTCGGTTGTGGAGTTTAGACGCATTGTTTCTCATCTCTCATCCTCGCATCTCGGAATTGGTTATTTCGCTGAAAATTGTTGAGTCGCTTCAAGAGTACCCAACCTGTATACATCGCGAGTGATTTTAGTCGAGTTGTTGTGTATTTTGCTCGATTTTATGGAATAATTTGTGAAAATATTTGCCATCTATTAGACGAATAGGTTTTTATCTAAAAAAAAAAAATTGTAAGAAAAAACTAGACCAATTTCGTGTGGTTCTATGGTGAAGTGAAGTGATGATCTGTTGAAGATAATAAGCACCTTAGAGGAAGCAGTTGAAATTAGCAAATTAAGTATTCTGTGGATAATAATACATTTTTGCAAAATCTTCATGAGTGATTTGGACAAAGCAATGGGCTATTTGCTGAAGCTGGAACAAATGGTATGAGATTAATTGTAATATGAAGAAGTTTAAGTGCTTAATTGGGAAGTTAAATGACGTGTCTTTAATCTTGCGATGTTACGTAATAGTTGAATAGATTCTTTGAAAATGTTTAAGTATTAAATAAACTAATGAGGAAGGGTTCTTTCTTTATTTCTTCTTAACTTTAATGCATTGAACTTAACATGAGCTATAACAATTATTTTAATCCGTAAATCATTATCGTCGTTAAAGAGACTTTCTTGTCATCCAGTAGAAGAAGTTGAAAAATGGTGAAATTTTAAATTTCACCAAAAAACATAATTGAATCTTAGATAACAATTCAGCATTATGATAATGAACGCGAAGAATGATGGTTCCGCAATGGTTTTCAATAAAGTATCTGCAAACCTGGTTAAAACATCTGTATTTTAAGCGATTGCCTTATTCTACAAAGAAATCTCTCTACGCTATCTGGTATGGATTCTGTTTTAATGACAAAAAAAAAAACATTTAGACAGTGTGGCAGAAGCAGTTTTTACTTACAGGTACTATAATGACACTATGCATTCGTGCAAAAAAAATGAGATAACAATCAAACATGACATTACGATGATAGAGAAACATATTTGAGTTACTGACAAAATTCTGTCAGTCTGTCTGTCTGTCTGTTTGTACGTTTGTATTTTGGACTGTAGCCTGAACGGTTGGGCCAATCGTCTTCAAATTAAGAACTTGAGGTAATTTTGACATTCTGCAGAGGAGTTTTTTCAGCTAAAAAAATAGGTATGACAGGTACCTAACCGTTATTTAAAAGCTTTTATGAAAAAAACAGTCTACCTGTATGTAAGCATTATATATTTTGGTGAAAAAAAATTGATATGGTGGGCTTAAAACGGTAGCTCCCATAGGACCGGTTTTTTTTCATCGACTTTCTCGAAAACTGGTGATCCGATTACTATCAAAATTGATATTCAAGAAGATATAGGTAGCCTAAGTAATTTCCCATAATTTTCTTTTCGAAAACTTTTTTTTTGTGTTTGTAAAAACTGTTTTTTTTTGAAATATTAATTTTTTAAAAAAAGATTATGTGATTTTTTTTTTAAATTTAATTTTTAAATGTATGTTTTTTGTGTTTAAGTTTGTATTCTTGAATTATTTTTTTATTTTTTTTAAAGTTAGAAAAAAACCGTTATATTTAAAACCCGTTCCTACGATTTTGAAAAAAATCACACTTTTTAACATTTCTTTAAAAAATAAAATGACGTTTAAATTATTTCACTCAATACAATTTAACGTACTTTATTCGAACAATCAAAAGTCACTAAAATGATGTTCACTTTAATTTTCCTAAATTTTAATCTACAATGTGACCGCACATATGAGCAAGTACGTGGGATCCAGTCGCGCAATTTATTTTCTAAGACTTTCTAGGAACAATTTCAATTTGAATAAAAATCGATATTGAAGAAAATGTAGGTAACTCGAGTACTGTTGCATTGCAATTTTTTTGACTGTCCATTTTTTTAGATTTTTAATAGTTAATACAAAAAATTGTTTTAATCAATATTTTGAAAATGGCTCTTTACCTTTTTTTTTATTTTGTTTCTAAGTGCAGGCCCCGTTGATGACTTTCAATCAACATTCGCAATTCTTTTATAATGTTTGAATAAGAAGTTTTAGAGAAACCGTGAAAACTATTGTTAGGAAAACGTTTACTTTATTAAGAAAACTAAGTATTTTATTTATTAATTTATTTCTTTTGCATGTGCTCACTTACACTGTATAACAAACAAACAAAGATAAGAATGAGAAACGCTTTTTCTTACTTTATAATGTCACATAATATTGATTAGTATTATAAATTAGCTGGCCCGGCAGACGTCGCGTCGTCCTGCCTTTCTATAAAATGTTTTGATATTAAGCTAGCCCATTCGATGGGGTTTTCGCGTTCTATATAATGTGTCGTTTCCAACAAAAACATTTTACAATCATTGAAGTTGTTGGATGTTATATAAAGTCATATTCAGTGCAGCGATTATGGCATTGTGGCAATGTTTTTCTATACCGATTGAACCAATAAAATATACACACAAAATGTCATCTAAATCGTTCCAGCCGTTTAAGAGGAGTTTGGTGACAAACACACACACAAAAGAATTAAATTATACACATTATATAGAGACAAAAAAATCGTTTAAGTTTAAATCTTCAATTCTAAGATAGTCTTCACTTTAATCTAGGAGTTTTGCGACTGCCTTTCTTCCTGATACCTAGTGTTAAAATAAGGCATGTCATTGCCTTTTGAACTGTCCTTTCAAGTTATCTTCTTTCTACATGGCAATACCAGCTCTGTTAATTATCCAAGATATTTTTAATTTTGATTTTCTAGATGATTATTTCAACACATTTAGTCAGTCCTACTGTCATGCAATATACATATCTTCATTTCAGCTTCCGTTAATTTACTCTGATAAGTCTTGTACATTAGCCGTGTTTTTTGGTAAATTTATCCGCAGCGCAGCTGGATTTTACACGCATTACAAAAACAACAACAACCTGCCGATAAGAAAATTAGCTGCCCATAAAAGTAGATGTTGAATTTGGCTGGAGATACAATATTTAACGTAAAAACATTTTATTCGGAATATATGATTTCTGTCATGATATAAAACTTGTATCATGCATTTTTGTGTATCTGAAAGGCTTCGTTCATAAAGTAGATTATGTGATTATAGGTACTCAATCAAACAAGATTATGGGAAGTAGGAGAAATTATGATTATGTTCATTTTGATTAAAAAGCATTTCGTTTGCACGACAGTTTGATTAGTTTGGGTGACTCGTTTTCTGAGTTTAGTCAATTCTGGTCATTTTACATAAAAAGACTAAAATCATTAATTGATTAAAAGAAACTATTATTGCATTTAAAGCACTTAAGTCCTTTAAGTGGATATGATGCATCTTCATCCAGTTCTGAGTTTTAACAAACCTCATAGTATTTTAACCTCTTTAAGTGAAATGGTTCATGTGTTGAAACGGCATCATAAGTGGTTGAATCCTTCTAAAAAAATTATTCACATTTCTTAATTTCTTTCGTAACGTAACCTGTACAGAATTATTTGAACAATGCTATAAATACCCTTTACGGCGTGAGATAGATTCATATTTCCCCCTTTCTTTTAGTAATTCATTAATTTTTAATTTTCTATTGCTCTTTCAAATTCTTAATACGCGCCATCTACTGGACGGTTATTTTACTATGCCTATAACCTTCCCATAAACTGACAAAGTTTCATTACAATTGAGTGAACAGTATGGCAGCGCATCACATACGAACAAACAAACAAACAAAACAACAAAGAAACAAACAAACAAATTTAAATTTTTATATATTAGATATTCAATATTGATTGAAAAAACTGAAAACCGAGTCAAGACTGAATCAAAAAATTGTGCAGATGAAATGTTATAAAGCAGATGCACATGGTTGTCTCTACTATAATCTGCAATATTCATGACTTGTATTTCCTATAATCTTGAAGATCATTCCCTCTCTATCGAACAAGTATGATTTTTGTATTTTGTATCCTTTGTATGTTGACATGCAGATCAATGATAAACTTTTAAGAAATGTAAAAGTTGAATATTTTAGACAGAGTAAAATAGTAAATAAAAGCAAAGTCGTATCTCTTTCAGAACCACGAAAAATGCCCAACCAAAACAACAGAACAAAATAGAACTGAAAATGTTAAGAGTCTAATAACAATAAAAAAAGTATAAAACTAAATTACATTTATATGTATACTGTCTGCACTTTTAAGTTCTTAAATATAAAAATTGAAGAATTGTGAATTAGGTATTTGTAATTTCCAAAAAAAAAAAATTCTGCTGAGAATGTCAATCTTGAAATTATTTAATTAATATGAGCAGTTTTAAAAGATATTTTAAATGTTATTTACTATTTACTATTGCAATTTTGCAGTTTTGAAAGTACATAGTTGCGTTATTAAAATGGATTTTCGTAACAAATCCCAACCACCAAACACAATTGTCATTTCATCATCCATAAACTTTTATGGAAATACCTGATTCTACGAACAAACCCCGTTGCCTTAAGTAGTCGAGATGTCAATTTTGACATTAGACAACAGACGTTTGTCTGCGTTTTTTTGGGAAATCCAACTTTACTGCCCATAGCTTTCCCAAAAAAACACGGCAATGTCTCACAATTTGAAAATTTAAACTGTTTGTTAGCGGTGAATAACAGCCGTGTATAGCTTTTTTGTTCAGCTTTGGATAATTTTTCGGTGACATTGGTGAAATTGGCCATTATGCCATAATGCGCAGGTATCAAGGCCAAATTGGTATCCATTGAACATTTGTTGATGTTTTTTTAAGGACTGATAAAGGGTTTTCCAGTAGGGCCAACAACAACAACTTTGAATTTAATTTTTGAACGCACCCTTTCAGTAATCATCGAACTGTCATTGTCATTTATTCAGTAAACTCAACATTTTCATCATGGTAAAGTACACGACCGAGCAACGTCTGCAAATTATAAAAAAAAATTTATACCGAAATTCGGAGTTGGTGACCGCAACTTTAAGAGCGTTTAATTGTTGAATTTCATCGCAAAATCATCTTCAGCAACGAAGCTTATTGGAAAACCCGATATATTGAACTCACTCTTCAGGCTTTTAAATATGCTTGTCTTAAAGTATACTTGTTCATTTTCAGGTAGACCTTTGATGAAAGAAAGGCTAGTTTTGCTGTTAGGTATAACTCCCAGAAAAGCATACATCTGGGAAAGTTTAACATTCCCTTATCGCTAAAAATGTAACCTTGAGGGATTTTTCATACAAAGACATTTTGTAGTAACGTCGTTGAAATAGACATCTATATATGTTAGTTAAGAAAATGTATTCAGTCGTATTCAGGTTCGGACTTAGTCTAGTCTCGAGGTCCAATTTTCGATGACTCTTTCCAACATTTGTGGCCGTATATCGGCGAATGTTGTCTTCCAAGTGGTAAATCGTTTCGGGCTTATCGGCGTAGACTAGCGACTTCACATATCCCCACAGAAAATAGTCAAGCGGAGTTAAATTGCACGATCTTGGAGGCGAATTCACGGGTCCGTAACGTGAAACTATGCGGTTACCAAACGTTTCCTTCAATAAATCAATTGTGTCACGAGCTGTGTGACATGTTGCGCTGTCTTGTTGAAACCACGGCTCCTACACATCATGGTTATTCAATTGGCCAGCATCGTTTTTGAAGAAGTACAGACCAATTACTCCACCATCCCATAAAGCACACCAAACAGTCATTTTTGTGGATGTAACGGTGTCTCAACATACACTTAGGATCAAAGTGACCTTCATCGCTAAACAAAATTCGCTTATGAAAATTGGGATCAACGGCAATCTTGTTTTGGGCCCATTCACCGAATCTATGCCTTGCTAGGGGTGATCATGTGCCTTTAATTCTTGCACGAGTTGGATTTTGTAAGCACGCAAGCGAAGATCTTTCCGCAAAATCTTCCATAAAGTGGATGGGCAATTCCTGTGCACGAAGGCGGATAGACTGTTTGGGGTCTTCCTCTACGCTACGCTCTACAGCAGCAATGCCAAACCAAACCAAAAATAAATCACTTGACAGCTAACAAAATGGCCGCCAGTTAAAATAGTGTTGCCAACTTAAAGTTCTAAACACCCTTTATATACGACTAGGTTAAACCATATTTTAAACCCACTGAAAACCACACTCGGTAAAAAAAAATATTTTTATGTGAAAGGAAAAAAACAATAACTGAAGAGGTAAGACTAATTATCAAGTATCACAAAGGAGAGGTTGAACAACACGAAAATATTTCCAACAAGTGCAATAACTTTTTGGGGACAGTTTATTTTTTCAAGTTTGCTGAACAAAAAAATTATTTAAAAATTATTTCCTGGGCTCATTCGGCACCTTCAAAATGACTGAGCAAAAAAAGAATCTCAAATATTTTGTACAGCTGATTCAGAGGCAGAAACCAAGAATGGAGGACCCATAATTTTCACCCAAATACAAATGACTTACATGAAATATGTCGCTCTGTCAAAAAAGAAATTGTCTTTGTCACTTTCCTTTTGGGTATAAAGACAGGATTCGAACCTACAAGCATAGAAAATAAAAAAAATCCCATGTTTCACAAAATCATAGAACTTTATTTAAAAAAAAGGATGATTCTCCAAGAAAACCACGAACAATGAATGTGTTGTGTGTATTTATTCTCCCATCAACCTGAGGGGTAATTTTCACTGTAATTATGCAGCAACTGCGATTGGCAACATATTTAGAGCTTTGCGCCTGATCATCCCAAATATGTTCCTGTCAAACATAAGATGTTTCTTCTCAAAGCACATGTTTTTGCCATTTTACTGTAGTGATGTGAAGTCTCTTGCAGTTTTTACTCATCAACAAAGCGAACATTTATTTTAATGCTCACCAAGCATAAAGTTCAGTATAAGACAGTTTGATCATATTTCAAGTATTTGAAATGAATTGTGGGTCTGATTGGTGTGCCCCAGGGCTCCGTTCTGTCTCCGACTCTCTTTCTCATTTTTATAAATGATCTCCTGTCTGAAACTTCTAATCCACTAAACTGCTTCGCTGATGACAGTACACACAGATTTTCATATTCATTTTTGGAGTCACAACCGCGGTCTTCGGATGTGGATTTTCAACGCCAACATATGATAAGCTCATTAAATTCTGATCTTGACAGCATCATCAAATGGGGAATAAGAAATCGTGTAGAATTCAATGCGTCCAAAACACAATGCTGTCTTCTGTCTTTAAAGCGGAATACACCTCCCTTGCCATTATCCATGAGTGGTACTTACATTATGGAAGCTGATCATCTTGAAATTCTCGGTATGAGCATTACCAGTCACTTCTTGTGGAATTATCATATTTATGATGTTGCCAAAAGTGCCGCAAGAAGTTTGGGCTTCTTCCGAAGATGTAAGAAATTCTTTTCCCCTTTTGATCTGGCTACTATCTACAAATCATACATTCGGCCAAGACTAAAATATAACTCCCATATCTGGGTGGGTGCTCCATTGAGTCTTTTGGATGGTATTCAAAGAAAAGCTGTCAAGTTGATTGGAGATGATATCATCATTAGAACACTCACGTCACTTGAACATCGACGGAATGTTTCTACCGGTATTTCTACGGTCAATGTTCTAGAGAAATAGCCAGTTGCATACCTCCCCTTAAACAGTTTCACCGTAATACTCGCGCTTCCAGGAATGCCCACCAATTTACCCTTGAGCCCAATTTTGGTCGTACAGTCAAGTACAGAGATTCGTTCTTCAGTCGTACAACTCGAATGTGGAATCTTTTGCCTAACTCTGTTTTCCCCTCCCATTATGATGTTCAGAAGTTTATCACCTGTGTGCATCGGCAACTCATATTAAACCCTCTCCTTTATTCCTAAGCTCGCGCTCTGTCCACTGACATCAAAAGAGTAGCCCGAATCCCTTTAGAGTGTGCAAATTATAAAAAAAAAAAACCGAACAAATCGAAAGTTGCGTCTTGACAAAGGTACTTAACTGTCAACTGAAGAGTCCAAGTGAGTACCGGAACGAAACGTCAATTTTTGGTCGACTTAACTAAGCTATTTTGAATCAATAATTCATCAAAGCTTAGCTCTTTTTAAATTTTATATTTCTTACAACGTAGTATAATAGAGTTTGTATTAAAACTTTCAATTCATTCAAAAAATAAAGCAATAACTGTAATACCTAAATTGGTTAGCTAAGGAATGCAAGGGCCTTTCATTTCACTTACATTTACCAGTAACACCTACCTTCAAAAACACAACTTAAACATAAAATATAAACAAAAACAAATTCCAAATTCTATTGACTGCCTACGCTTGTCCAACCAACTGACGGAGTATACACTATAAGCTCCCCTCACTCAAGTGTGTGCGGTCCATTATAAATAATTGCTTCTCCAAATCTTCGACCCAAAGACCCAGCTATTATTCGACAGTCTGAAGTGAACTCAATCATTTGCCTGATTAATTACATTTTTTTGTCTGGTTTCCGCTTAAACACTATTATTACGTTTCGGCCAAAGATCAACCAGAAATCAAAACAAAAAACTCTCGAGGTTACCTTAACGAGAAAAATAAATCAAATCCAACGATATAGCTCAAATCGGTAAAGGTACTTGAGGATTTTAAAATAGTTTGAGTCTTGTTGGACCATTTTTTTGTGTTGTTATTTGAAGGCTGCTGTTACTTTGGCTTCGAAATGATACCCTTCGAGCTGCGGTGCCAAAGAGATGATCACGAAGTGAAATGGCTTCTTAAATGATCCTCTTTTGCACTGTAAAATTGTAGGCATTCGCCTCCTCTAGCCATCCTCCTAATCGCAATCGTTCGACCAACATACAGATGGATTCCTGACCTAGAAACCGACTAACTTGTCTCAGCCATTCAAATTAGATTCGCAGTTGTTAATGGTGTGTAGAAGCAGTTGGTAACTGCACAGCTGCTGCATCATCATGTCGACATTCGTCCACGACTTTTTGGCCCACAGAATCCAAAGACTAAGAACCATCCAACAACTACAGTTAGGCGCACTATACACAAGATGTGGTGTGAACCTGAACCACAAGCTCGCTTGACAAGAAAACAAATTAGAAATCTCTTTAAACGCATAATATCTAGGCCAAATGTTGTTTTTGTTTTTTCTTCGTCTTATTCCATCTCAACAAAAGAGTCTCCACGGGTCCACAGTCTCCAGACCTGAAAGAGTATGTGGTACCCAAATGAGCTGCTTCGGCATCTTCTTCATCCATAAGCTACTAGTTTTAGATATTTTATTTTACCGCTGTTTAAGAAGAGACTATCTTGTTATGATGCCATTTGGCGCGGCGGCATTGTTAGTGCAGAGACAAGAATTCCATATTCCGGAATTCCACATGCGGAACGGAAGGGGCAACAAAACTAATGACAAAACGAGTTTTAATGTGACAGTAACACACTTATGGCGGGCAAATTCAAATTCAGGCAGGCGTATGTGCAACACACATTTTTGCACTCGAAAACCAATGGCTTGATAGCTAAATCGACTAACTGTGTGTTTGAGATTGATTTTGAAAAGCTGGTTTAATGGGGAGTCAGACTATTCAGAGATGCAATGGCCCAGAGAAGAAGGTGACGACGACTCATAATCAAGTATAAGAAGCGACTTAATGTATTCCGTGGGTCTTGCCTCGGGACTAATTAATTTATTGTTTTTAGTTTGATTTAACTTTCCGGTATCTAAAGATTAACACAACGAATTAATTAAAAGATAGGAATGGTGTTAACCAGTTGAAGTATTTTTTTTGGTTGATAAAAATCAAGTTGAAAAATCACTGTGGCTTACATAATTTGTTTTGTGAGTTTGTGACGTTTCTGGGTTCAAAATTGAAAGATCATGGATGATATAAAAATGTTTTATTAAACAATTTGATTTATGGAAAACGTAAGAATATATAGAAACGTTAGATTAACTGACATGTGTATCTACAGACGGTATCTTTGTTTGGAACTCATTAGGGTTTGATAACGTAAACTTCTGTAGGTATTGTCTAGGTTTTTGTTAATTCTTCGAGAATTGTGTCAAACAATACGAATTTTAATATCGGAATTAATAAATTTGATTGAGAGAATTTTTGGGTGTTGTGAGTTGTATTGAATTAAGAGAAACCGTTGAGGAATTAGGAAAAGCTGTGAATTGTGTTAGTCTAGATTTAGTAACATTCTTTGGGGAAACAAGTGGGACACAGCTTTTGTCTATGTATCTAATGTACATATTTACTAACAATAAAATGATTAGCATTAATTTATTTTTAATGTTGCCGTTGAAATTCAATGTCTTTGTTGGCTGAACGTTAGTTTTATTAAATCCAGAAGTATGTAGCTTCCAGCTTTGTTGAAGTTGTATTTTCTAAATCAAATGGATTTCTTTGTATGTATGTACCCTAGGACGGTTAAAAAACGGTAGAAAAATCGGATTCTAAATGTTTTTGTTAAAATAAATAATTTTGATACTCTACTACCAGAACTTTTTTTTAATTCCTCAGCTGGCTTCTTTGGTGAATCAATTTATTCGCATGAGTGTTATATTTTAAGAGGTTCTTTAACTTACGGTCGGCTTCTTCTTCATGAAACCTTGACTCCAGTCTTTTCCAGCCTCTTTTGGTGGGCGTCTGGTTGAGTGTTGCGCCACTTGAAACGTCTGGCACCCAAGCGTGATGATAATCCTCAAGTGTATGTTGAGACACCGTTGCATGCACAAAAACTGAATTTTTGGTGTGCTTTATGGGTTGGTGGAATAATTGGTCCGTACTTCTTTAAAAACGATGCTGGCCAGAACGTTACAGTCAATGGTGACCGCTATAGAGTCATGATTACTGACTTTTTCGTTCATCAATTAAACAACCATGATGTGCAGGAGCTGTGTGACGCCGCAAAATGTCACACAGCTCGTGCCACAATTGATTTATTGAAGGAAACGTGTGGTAACCGTATAGGCACATAGTTTCACGCTACGGACCCGTGAATTGGCCTCCTAGATCGTGCGATTTAACGCCGCTTGACTTTTTTCTGTGGGGATACATGTGAAGTCGCTAGTCTACGCCGATAAACCACTTGGAGGACAACATTCGCCGCGTTATTGCCGATATACAGCCCAAATGATGGAAAAAGTCATCGAAAATTGGACCTCCAGATTAAACTACGTCCGAGCCAGCCGTGGCGGTCATAATTTATGGCATATCATATTTAAATTGTAATGCCAGAAGATTATCTTTCCAATAAATTAAATTTAAATAAAAAAATTTTTTTTTTAAATTATTAAAAATCCAAAAAAAAGTTTTCAAAAAAAAAATTAATGCAAAATGACTTAGGCTACCTACATCTTCTTGAATATCAATTTTGATTGTAATCGGATCACCAGTTTTCGATAAAGTCGAAGAAAAAGAACCGGTCCTATGGGAGGTACCGTTTTTAACCTACCATATTAATTTTTTTTTTTAGTACATTGATTTATTTTATAAAAATTCTTGGAGCCGTTTTCGAGAAAAATAAGCATTTACATAACGGTTATATGACAGGTGCCGTTAATTTTTGAGCGAAAAAAAGAGGCTAGATTTCTTACGTACTTGAAAAGCATTGTTTCATTCAAATAAATGTCTGGAATAAATAGACCTATGTGGATCAGAAAATGAGCAGCATAGATATTCAGATTTTTCGCAGAAATGTGGATTTCATTTTCTTTCAGAATATTTACTCATATTTCAAATTCTCGTTTCAAAAATGTGGGATCTTCGAAAAATAATTGATTCACTTTAGGGTCCGTACCTTCAGATACTCGTAGTCGAAGACTGTTATAGAAAGCAAAAATCTCAAGAATCCTTTGTGCACACACTCTATTGCGGGGTATCTTATCTCTGTTTATCTGTCCTGAACTCTGCGTTACATAAGGACAAACCAAGTCAGATCTGGATGTTGTCACACTGGTCTTCCTCGTCGGAAAGCCTTTTTATATTTCACTAAGGGCCATCCAATACCGGTTCAATGCTCATTAATGGTGTTTGTCTGTTTGACATCAGCTTAATCGAACGGTAGCTATCGCAATTTCATGTATTATCCCCCTCCTTATAGGTTGGGATAATTAGAGCTTTAGTTGCCACCTAGACCCGATGTCTCCAAACTCCAATCATCTTCCAAAACTATGAGGGTATTTCGTCTGCAGCAATCGCTTTTTTCCTTTTTGGAGTTTTTTACCGCAGCACTGCTAACCTCTTAAACTGTGTGTTTCGGGGACTTTTTCGTTGTTATTTTCATTAACAGTTCCTCATAATAGTGTCGCCATGATTGATGATTTTTGTCATTATCCATAATAGAGGTTGGTTTTGACAATTGCTAGTCTACTACTTAAGGTTGTTTTCTTAGACGTGTGGTTTTCAAGAAGAAATAAAACGCTATAATTTAATGTTATGGCCAAGAATTTAGCTTTATTATAAAGATAAGGGTTCGCCATTACGTTTTAAAAATGATTTCAGGCATGTGGCCTGGATCGAATAAATTCCAGCCGAGAAGCCCAATTTTCCCAATTTTGTGAAAATCGGGATCGGTGGCCATCTCGATTTGGGCCCATTCACCGAACGTGCGACGCGTTTGGTGGTCGTTCGGATATAATTCTTGCACAAGTTGGATTTTGTAAGCCCGCAAACCAAGATCCTTCCGCAAAATCTTCCATAAAGTGGATGGGCACAGCTTCGATTGTTGTGCGCGATGGCGGATGGACTCATTCGGGTCTTCTTCGATACTCTGCTCCACCGAACCAAACATTTTTCAGAAATAAATTTATTTATTATGAAATGGCAAACCAAATTGAGCATAAATCAAGTAACAGAGGGCAACTCCGAAAAAAGTATTGCCAGATTGAAAACCACACGTCTAAAAAACACGCTTAACAACTGTGAACCATATCAAAGCTTGGTTTTCTTGTATATATTCAGAGGGGCATGATTACCAAGCTTTAAAGTATAATATTTTCCTATTTATCACTGGCTTGACAATAATTTTGACAAAAAATAAGATTTTACAATTTTCCTCTTACAATTAAGTGTGATAGTACAATTTTGGTTTTGTTTCCTGTTTTTAAAACGATTAAAATTAATGATGTTTGCTTATACTTTTTAAGTGCCTCATTATAGATGTAAGATTATAAAAACAAAATTATTAAAAATTATATAATTAAAACAATTATCTTCTTTTTCTTTCAGGTAAGCTTCTTTCAATATTATAAAGAAAGATACTATGGAGATCTTCTGAATACGTATGTATATCAGTATGAATGTTTAACTGAGTGATGCGTGAGATTTTTTTGATGTATGAGTCTTTGAGATATTCTTTTGAGTAGTAATTGTGAATATTTATTCAATATTAATATTTAATTTATAAAGCAATTATATTTTGAAATTAACATCGTGCATTAGAAAATTTCTACAACATTTTGTAAGTTTTGATCTAAGTCTTAGTTCGGATTTTTTTTTTAGATCGGAAATCGATCTTATATGTATACCTTAGCCATGATTTGCTAAAAATAACAAAAAGTAATCACAATTAGGTACAACGGAATAAAATTTATTTTTTCTTACAAGAAAATAGTCCCCTAATTCTATATTTACTGAGTCGAAAATACTTTCCTATCTTCCTAAAACCTTACCAATACATATATATAGTAAGCCAAAATAGTGAAGATATAAACAAAGCTTAAATAAATTTAAAAATTTAGGATAACCTAAAATTTATCAAGAATCCTTGGGCAGCTCAATGTCAACCACCCCCTTTCATTAGTCAAGTAATAAAACTTGTCACTTTGTCAACAAATTTATTGCTTTAGACAAAGGAAAGCCTTAGTTCAAAGTCGTCTACCTACCCCAACATATCGACATAAATTAGTCGTAATTGTATGTCTTATCTTAGAAAAAAATTACAAACAAAAACGATAGCTCAAGTAGCAATAAAAATAAAAGAAGGAATTTAACAAAAGGCAGCTATTATTCTATTTGTCACGTACCTTACATTAAGGCGGTTCTAGAACAGTCATATAGTCATCGTACCGCATAACTAAAATTTATTGTTATTGGTCGGGTGATGAGCCACATTCCATCATTTGATGTTAGCGACTGGAGCCTGGAACTAGCCTTAAGTCGTGCATTGAACCAAATGACTCAAAAATGTGGCTTTTTAAGCACTGATAGCAGGGAAAACCTTCTTTCAGTTTGACTTTGATGCAATGAATCTTCTATTAGTGATTTAATGTTTAAAGTCGATAAAATTTGGTAGCAAAAGTTGATAAGAATTTAATCAAAATCTTATGAGTCGTTTGTGATAGAATAAAGTCAAACCATTAAAACTATGAAATAATAACAATTTAAAAAGACTATAAAGCTTTTTTGATCAACAAAGGAAGACTAAACCAATCCAAATGGTAAAACTTTCAAGTTCGACAACTTGGAAATGAAGATATGTCTGGCTTCTCATGCTCCTCACGAAAGCTTGGCTCACATCTTGACCGTGGGTCTTAAAGCAAATTTATAATTTCATTACCAATTGTAATGAGTTTAATGGCGATTTAGAGTTAATGACCACACTGAGGTGGTATTTTCGTTTTGAACTCCTGCCTCCACTTACTTCACTTGTATACTGATGGATTTTTTTTTTGTATAATGTGCAATTTAATCGAGAATTATTTAATTGGATAGTGGATCAAACGCCAATATAGCTGTATGGCACGCAACGGGAATCACTTTCAGATGAACCGAGTGCCAAGAAAAACGTCGGCAGTGGCGATGAGATTGCGAGAGATTATGTTATGCTTTCAATTATTTATTATCAGATTCTCTGGAGCACGGTATTTGAATTAATTGATGCGAAAGATTGAATTAGATTGGGTGAATCACTGGGAGTGATGTACGTGCATTTTCGTCTGCGGAATATATACATAAGAGAACTATCGAAGTGTTTTGTGTGGGTTCTCTCTATTAAAACTGTCATGGTTGACACGATGATGGCGATGAAATTACCTTGAATCTTTTTTCCAGGAAATGCATTTTAGACTGCTTAAAGCATGGTTTGGGAAAAAGTGATTGTCACTTATTTTACCAGCTTTCTTAAAGGGTTGATGCTTTATCTTGTTGTGGTCAGACTTAGATGAATGTTGATCCATTGTGATGCCTTGATATAGGATATATGAATGGAGATTAAAATCTGCAATTAAAAAAAAAAACGGAAATAGAGCAATTTTATAGAATTTCAAGACATTCGTTCATCAATTTCAAGATTCTGTTTTCGGGAATGTAAGAAAACTTCTTAAATATATTATAAATTTATTGGCGCGACAGCTCCTGAAGGAGCCAAGGCCTAGTGACTTATACTCTCAACCATTCCTGTATGTGTGTTGATAATCTGCAAGAATGGAAGGGACCTACAGTTTACCGCCGAGTCTGAACGGCTACATGAGATGCACTTTACTCTTGGAGGTTTTATCAGTTCTTCGCAAGAGGCAGTACCCCGGAAAAAAGATGGATATGAGCTGGATTCGAACCCAGGCTCATTCGCTTAGTAGTCCGACACACTAACCACTAAGCCACAGGGCTTAAGATCCTCTTAAAATGTCTTTCTAGGATTTTGTGTTTAAGAAGATTTAGTGCTGGAAAGTGGGATAGAAAGCTTGGAGTGTTTTCGAAATGTAATTTATACGTCTTCGGGGAAGAAGAAGACAGTTTTACCATTTCGTGATCAATAATCAGGTAGTTACTGAGTTTATGAAAAAAGAACCGAAGATATCACAATTTCCTTGAGCCAAGATAGGACTTCTTTGATAGTCAGAATTTCCGCTTGGAACAGGCTGCCATGGCCCAGGAGACGTAAGGAGACACTGAGATCTGGTCTTTCGGTGTAAGTGACCAGTGAAAAATGAGTTGATTTATTTTTCATAACTTCATGACGTAATGTTGACCTGAAAGATTCGCACCGAAATTCAACTCAACTCTTTCTCCAAGGTTGCAAATTCACCTTTGCACTTTTCCAAATTTTGTCTACTTGTTGCTACATATTCCGAAATTGTATTACTGGCCGAGCTATTGGTTGTATAAAAATTAATAACATTGTTATTAATCAAATTCAATTATTCATTGATTTTTGTCAAACCCCGCTAATTTTGTACTGTTTCAATTTTACTATCCAGTACTCCATTGAGTGTATTATCTAGGTTCTTGAATGATTTGACAACCTTGGAGTGGTTTTTTCAAAGCTCATAGTGTTAAGTGAGACAGTTCTAGTATTAGAGTCAACAATTTTTTTCAATTTTATCAACATTGCCAACCAAATCTAGAAAACGGTCAAACAACAATGCAACCTTTTTTCCAGATTGATGAATCTTTCGGAATAATTATCAACTGTAGCCTCTACCTTGTCTACATTTCTTGTGAAATTATCCAGATTGGCATTTAAGCTTTGCAATTGCAAAGATATCTTCGAATTTTTGCAGACGTCACACAATAATGAAAACTTTTGCAGAGCAATTGTTTGCATTCTAGTGAATCTTTCTGAAATTTCAGCAATTGACGAATTATAAAAAAGACATTTAATTATTGAAGGTGCCTTCGAAATTGAGGAATGGAACTGGAGAAAACTCTTTGTGTTTTGTACAATATTCGATCCGTCCTACAATTTTCGAAATACTTTTTTTTCATAATTTTTTTATAATTTACACGCACGAAAGTGGTTTGTGTGTACCCTTAAAATGTTTAAACACCGCACGAGCATTGGGGAAATGAGGAGGGATAAAAGAGGATATACCGATGAACATTAGTTTTAAAGTTCTGCATATCAAAATGGGAGGGAAAAACAGAGCCTGGCAAAGCATTCCACATACGTGAGGTGCGACTATACAAAGAATCTCTATACTTAACAGTACGTCCGAAGTTAGACTCAAGGGTAAACTGATTGGCATTCCTAGGAGTGCAAGCATTACGGTTGAATAGTTTCAGGGGAGGAATGCAGCTGACTATTTCGCTAGAGCATTGATTGTAAAAATAACGATAAAATAACGAAAGGCACGAAACATTACGGCGGTGCTCAAGAGATGTTTGTAAATGTTTCTGTTATTGTTCGGTCGCCTTTCATTTTCAAAGCTCTTTTTTGAAAACTAAGTGGGTTATAAGAGCACCTGCCCAAATATGGGAATTATACTCGAGTTTCGGTCGAATATATGCTTTATATACTGTAGCCAGATCATACGAATTGAGCAGCAAGCAGATCTGCTTTTTTTGAGAACTGACAGCAGGAGTATCGTTGAAGATGAGGGTAGGAACCGACGATGACAAAAAATTCTTTACTTTTTTTTACAAATGACCAAAAACTTTTACTGCCTTTGGGACATTGCAGTATTTTTTTCAATGTTTTTTGGTTTTACGAATATGAACCTTTCTAGCTTGCTGAAGCTTTTGAAACCGTCCCAGTTGGCTTTCTTCTATTGGCAAACGGTTCTCCTGTATTTTTTTTTCTTTAACTGAATTGAGTTGGCACGAGAAATTTGCAGAGATGACACAATGGTCAAATGTGCCTAGAGGCGATAATACACGAATTGTGCATTTATCAGGATCGGAGGTAAGAAACAAGTCTAAAGTGTTGGCGGTTTGACCTGCAATGTCAGGAATTCGGGTTGGCTCATCAACGAGCTGAGTAAGATGATTTAACTCAGCAAAAATCTCAACATCGGGTGTTATCTGGCCAGAAAAGCGAACCCAACTGGAATTCTGTACATTGAAATCGCCCGTAATAATGATTTCGGTGTGAGGGTATCGGGCATAGAGTAAATATATTATATATACATACATATTATAGTATAGTTACTCTATGGTAATGGGAAACAATTCCTTGAATCGAGTCAGACAGGGCATCAAATTCTATAGAAGTTGAAACTGTCTAAATTTGGGCTTCTATAAAGAAAACATATATGAATGATGCGCTTATTTATCGTTAATTTTAACCACATGAAATTAAATTCCGTGTTTAAGCACAGACCGAATTGTGGTTGAAGTTGATATGCAACATCATTTCTTATGTAAACGGCGAGGCCATGTTTGGCAAAGAATAAAGGCACAAGTGAATACCCATGGAAGGAAAATTCCGAATGATCGGTATTTTCTCCAACTTATGTTTCACTAAGTGCCAATACAGCTGGTCTGTTCATCACAGAGTGAACATACGCAGCATAGAAATTTTTCCTAAGTCCACGAATGTTTACATAATCGACTATGAAATTACTCACCATTCTAAAACACATTCTAGAACAAAAAACAAAAAAAAAAACAAAGACGGTCAATTACAATTACCTATAATATAACTCAGAGTCTTACTAAAAAATTATTTTCTTTTATAGAAAAGAGTAGGACAACATAAAATCAGCCCTGCGGAAAACCGTTTACGGTATATATATATTTTGCATACTTTAGGTGAAGAAGTTTTTCGATTGTAATATTGATTTTCTTGATCCCCTTTCGTAAGCAGCACCACACGAATATGTATTTATCGAATTCAGTCGATTCTTCCCATTTAAATATTAAAAAGTTGAAAACTAATGTGCGTGTGCATTTGTAACTCCGTTAACGAACAAAATTAATGTTGGCATATAACAAAATGTCTGCGCCAAACTGTCTTGACATTTTGGCGAATGTTTTTTTTTTTTAATTCTGTTTCATTCTCAAAAAACGAAAAACAACAAAAAAACAGGTCTGCATTGAAAAAATGTAAACATATCTAGCAGTATAGCTAGGTAGATACACCATCTAATGTCACCTTTTGTAGGAGTGGCGGCAAATGCATGCAACACTGACTGAACCGCACTTGATGGCCGGAATACATGAATGCCTCAAACAGCAGCTATATACCAAGCCTTTTGCTGGTGATCAGCCCATCCAACAACAAACGTTTGCAATCTGATTGTCAGTTCGCAGTTCGTCCAATGCAGATACTATAGAGTTGTACACAATAACTTGTTCTCCTTGGAACAACATTCCGATTGATTGGAATTTAGACGTGCGACATCAGTCGCATTGCAAAGAGCCAACTCTACCATGTCGGTGTTGGTACTCTGGTTGTTGGTGGTGTGGTAAGTTTGATTGATGCCTTGATGTTTACAAACGGTCACAGGTATAATTTTAACAAGGATCTTACTTTTTTTTTCTTATGGCCAACTTGACAAGCGTCTGATAAATTGTGACATGGAGCTTGTCAATTGGTGTCCAATGCACATGGAACTGTGATGAACTTGTTGTTCACATGATAATTATTTCATTCGTCAATCAAGAATTTTGGTTTAGACGAACATTGGCAGGCTGGTGTGTAAACATAAATTTTGTTTGCTGTTGCTTTGCCAGTGAACTCAAGAACTAAACTCGTTGACATTTTTAACTTAAGTGGTAAATGACATAAGAAATGACAAGTCATTCAGGTAGAAAAAAATCGGACATTTGACATTTGGAGGAAATAAATTGATTTTTTAAAAATTGTGTTGACTTTGAAATTCATTTAAAGAATACGTATGTATGTTTACCCCAAAAAAATAGTTACATACATTATATAAGATTCGGTACCTAATCAGATTGTTTTTTCCTCTATGTTGTTCCTTTAAAAAAAATATATAAATCTAGGATAGATTAGAAGTTTGAAAAACTTGGCATGTCTGGATTTGCTGAAAGAATTTTCTTAAAGGTGTCTTCACACAATGAAAGGAAAGTGCTTTCAGAAAGCGTTTCGAAAATTCCTTTTTTAAAAATTTCTTGAAAGTATTTTCCATGACATAAACCATTTCCGGTGCGCAAAATGACCGTGCTATTTTCCATTGTTGCGGACGAAGCATTTGTTGAATTAAACTGCATTATGAAGTTAACAATTAATAGTTGACAGAAAAACTACGGATTCAATAACATCTCTCGAGTATTAATGTCTTTGTTTTGTTCGCTATTTTTACAAGTAGTGCTCCTGTGAAATAACCAATTACATTCCTCCCTTGAAAACATTCCGCAGTAATACTCGCACTGCTAGGAATGCCCATCAGTTAACCATTCAGCCCAACTTCGGACATACTGTTAAGTTCGGAGATTTTTTCTTTAGTTGGACCAATCGAATGTGGAAAGCTTTGCCAAACTCTGACAAACTGACATTCTAAAGAATTGGTACACCGGTTACTGGAAGTCATTTGTTACTTCATTGTTTGTTAAGGCGGGACAAAGAACACAATTTGCGTAAAAACGTACGTTTGCTTTCAAGAAAGCAAAAAAACTTTAACAAACAGTTACTGAAAGCGAACAGCGCTTTTAAAAAAAATGATTTAGTTTCTTGAAAACACTGAAAGCAAAACGCTTTCAGAAAACGCTTCCAAGAAAGCAATTTTCTTTCATAGAGTGACGGCACCTAGTCTCGATGCCTTAAAAGTATATTTTATTTTATCACAGAAATTCCTCCTTGATCTTGAAGATCTTTTACATTCCCTGAATTATTTTGTGTATGTCTTCGAGATTCTTTATACGAGACCCCGCCAGAAGATTTCTTTGTCCACTTCAATCTATTCTGAGCTTTTCTAGTTCTGAATTCCACCATTGTGGTTTTCTTGGATCTCTTAATTAAACTGTTTGAGAGCGAGTGCTAGGTCCTTGATTTTTTTGTCCAGATCACTGATACTGGAGGAAATTTTTGAAACTTCAGTTTTAGTAGACTCTATCCGGATTTCCTTATACATATGTATGTATAACTGGCAGTTAATTTCGGAATGACATCTGTTTGTTTGGTTCGTAATTTAGTCCGATTTGAATGTCTGTCTATCGTCTGAGAAAGAGTGTTTTCGGATACTTTCAACTAACATACTTGTGGTAATCTATCCCAAGATACTTGGATGATTGGAAGCATCGAAATCAATAATATTGGTCACTAAATAGCATTGTTCTTTTGGTTTCGAACGCCAGATTTGTTTCTTATTTACATCCTGCTTTTCACTCCCTTTTCATTCTCCTTACTGTAGGGTTTCCAACCGTCCTCCATTTAGGAGGACAGTCCTCTTTTTATCTATTTGCCCTCCCTTCCTCCCTTACTTGAAAATTTCCTCCTATTAAAAAATCTAAACTTAATTTTAGAATTCGCAATGGCACACACATGTAACACACTTTTTTTGTTACACACATTTACTCTTATTAATTTTACTGGACGCGTTCACTCCGCTGTAATATACAATACAAATTTTAGGTCTGTTCCAATTGGTATGCAAAACTGTGATATTCGACGAAAATCACCGAAAAACTGTCTAGTAATTTTTCACAGAAAAGATAGTTCAAGTAAAAAATTTCCCCACCCTGCGAATATCTGCTACAAAAATGTTTGTACACAGAAAATTAAAGATTGTCAAATTGAACAAAAAAACGGACATGTCACGGTTTTTTCTAATGATTTGTGCACAGCAAATCACAGCAAAATATTTTTTCAGGAGTGGGGGTAATAATCTCTTCGAGAAAGAAAATCTGTGACAGAAGATTAGGCAGAACCGAAATAGTGATGTCAAATCTTTTTTTTTTGTTCAGGTTAACAGTCTTCAAATTTCTAGCTTTGTTCGTCTACTCCCTAACACAGACTATTTTGAACAATTTGACACAAATGTAAACACATTTTTGAGAGTTTTCGTGAAAAGAGAGAGATTGTGAGAGAGCAAAACGTTTCCCCTTAATTCCCAATTTTAAACCAAAAAAATTCTTGCGGGAGAAATGTGAGTTCTGTCAAACACAAAATTAAATTTGAAATTTGACGTTTCGTGAAATCTTCGTATTTGAAGAATTTTAAATTTTTATTTAAATTAAATATTTTTAATTAAATTTTAAATTTTTTGATGCACAAAGCGTTTTTTTACTTTTGAGGGAATTTATTATTTTCTTAGTTTTCATCCCCACTCTTTAAAATTTGACAGCTTTCCTAAAACAACCCAAAAAGTAGACGAACGGACCTTCTGTCAACTGAAATTGTTGATGCAAAAATTTGCAGGGTGGAGAAAGTTTATACTCTCTCGTTTTCTCTCTCTTCTGGGAAAAATTACAAAAAATATACGAGATGGAACGGCTTTAAATAGTTTTTCGGTAGGTTTTGGAGAATTTCACAGTCCTGCACACCAATTTTTTTATTTGGCGAAATTGCGTTCTCCTCACCTTTCGAGTAAAGTTGGGATTGGGAACCCTACCTTACTCTCTTTGGCATTTAATTGTGGCTCATGACGTAGTTTAGTTCTTAGTAGGTATCCTCCGTTTCACTAGGACATACTGGAAGAAATAGTTGGAGAAATTTCGGATGAACATGATTTGAATCTTGAGATTTGTTAAAATAATCCCCAATCTTTTTTTTTTTTTTTTTTTATAATTAATGCGCGCACAAGGGATTATGTGTTTCCCTTTTAATGTAGAACACACTGCGCGGGCATTAAGAAGAGAAGGAGGAGAGAGATAGGAGGTGCCGATTAACATTGGTTTTGAATGTTTGTAGATCAAAATGTCAAGGGAAAATCCCGCCGGGTAAACTATTCCAATTTGAAATCTTTTAAAGCTCAGACATTGTAATGTGTATGTAGCCTCCGGATCGTGACTTTCAATTAAATAATGTTCAAAGGCTAAAACGGAAATGAATCTGAAGAACACACTGAACGTCACGATCACGAGTTCAATTCCAATAAGTCACCAACAATTACGATTGCAGGAGCATGAGTACCAAGTACACTTATGCGTAGACTTTAACGTTCTTTTCGAACAAAGCAAAACAATTAATTACGCATTCAGCTCTCTTACTTGATTAAAATTCAAGCTTATTCATTGTCGAACCGAACGAAGATCGTTGGACTCCAGGGCACTGTCTCGAAGTTGAAGGAATAGCAGTTCAATAAAATGTTATTGCCTAACCTGAGCCACCCACTCGGAAATGGTAATGATATTGGGTTTCAAAGCCAAATCAAAAAACAAAGCAAAATAGGTAATGTCCAGTCCAAAAATAAATTTAATTTGAACTCAAATTCAAAAGTGAACATCACGCACTAAGGCTTCACATGCACACTACCTTGCCGACATATACACATTTTCATTGTGGAATCAATGGAAATGCATGCCTGACGAAGACCCCTAGTCGTGACAAAGTTCTTATAGACGGTTGGCCATCATTTGGCCAGATTCCAGTATTATATACACAACTGCAAAGGTAAACCGGGCACGTTTTCTTATTGACTTTGTGTTACGTAACGCAGTAACTTAGATCTAAAATATTAACTCAGTTCTATAGACACAATAAAAAACAATTGCAATGCACTCATGGAGTTCTCTGTTTTCCTACGAACAACACTACTTAAGATCCTCAAGTGCCAAGAGGGAGGATTGTCCATTCCCGTGGGTGCATCCTATCCTGCAGCTCACATCTAGAGAGATAGCACGCGATTTTAATTACAAATTAATTTTTATTGCTGACAGCTATTCCAGAGTGGAACACCAAATGGAAGATCTCGAATTAGGAACAAGCCTCAAGTTGTTTTGATTGCAATTACTCGATAGCCCACATAAATTATTTATACGTGCGTCCTATCCTGCAGCATCATCGCAGGCATGGGGCCAGCCAAAAGAGGGACACCCTAGCCGGAGGATGTAATGCTGTAGAGTGTTTAATCAATGATAAAATATACACAAGCGGCTCGGACTACTTTGTTGTAATATGAAGTAGATTGGAATTTGTTTTATTTATTTAATGTACAAGAAGATGCACATTTTAAAACTCCTTGGAGATTGCATGTTTGTTAAAAAATTAACATTAAACAAATACAAATACAGTCTAGTTCTGTTTGTGAACGAGGGCATCCTTCAAGAGGAATTAATTCTTGTAAGTGATTCAGGAGCCTATTTAGAATTTGAAAGCAGTACAAATTATTTGAAGCAGGATCGATAAATAATGGCTGTTCTGGAAGGATTGTCGGTTAAGGATAATCTAAAATAAAAATAGCAGCAGAAAATATTTTGTTTATACGAGGCCATATGGATAAAGGTGTCGTCACACAATGAAAGGAAAGTACTTTCAGAAAGTAAAAAGTTTTCTGAAAGCATAACTTTAATAGTGTGACGACCTGAAAAGTACTTCCCTAAAAACGTTTTCTGAAAGTGATTTGCTTTCCGGAAAGCGCTTAAAATACTTTAAGTCCAAGAAAGCGTTTTCGGGCAAGCAAATCATTTTCTGAAAATGCTTTTCGCTCTCAGAAAATGTTTTTGAAAGTTTTTTGCTTTCTTAGCAAACGTATGTTTTTCAACCTAAATGGGTCCTCTGTTCCACAGAAGTCGAACGTAAACTGTTGGTGTGGTATAGAAGTGATTCCAAACAAACATGTCAAAAATGCGGCATTTAATGAGATTGGTTCGGCAATTGGGTTTTCGGCGAACGACGCTAGAGAAAAACTTAGATATTTACACATAATTGTTTGCAAAACTAAAGAAATACGAAAGCTAAGACTGGAAGTGGAGCATTGAACCAACCGAAATGGGAGTTTTTCAACGCGGTGCTTTTTATGGCCGACCCCGAGATAGTAACAACATCCGCCAATATTTCCTTTCTTTGGGCTACACATTAATAGTGAAGTAGGCATATGGCGGATAAGATTTTGTTGATGGTGTCAGGATTGTGTTCCATCGATTTTTGGAGACCCCGCCAGCTAGCGTAATGCGATACCAAAAGAGTTTTCAATCATGCGGCGGTGGCACGGCCATTTAACGCTCGGGCAACGGTCTATCTGGTGATAAATTCAATGAGTTTGTTTCCAGTGCTGTACTAAATTGGCAGCTCGTAAGAGTTTTGATCCAATGTTGACAGATAAATTTGTATTCGGCATCGACCAGAGCCATCACAACCACGCTTAATGTTCCTATTCTCTCATGAGTGTTCCATGGTACTGATTTTTCAGCACCAAGTTCCTAAAACGTTCGCACCCAAATTGACCTATCATTAGCCGCATTTTCTTCTATCACATACTGTGAAATCCGTAGGATTATTTCTATGACAGTTAACTGCAGAACTCCAATGACTTTTCCTTGCAAAAAATTTCCTCAGCGAACTCCATTTCGCAGCTACCATAGATAAGCAATAAACAGAACTAAGTTCAGAGTAACAAATTCATGGTCCGTACCCGTTTACGCACCTAACACTTTCAGTAAACATTTTCGCTTTAATAGTTTGACGACCCGAAAAGTAGTTTCAGAAATGAGGCCCAGGTTCGCCCCGAACTGTAAAGCCACCTAGGTAAGTAACTGTAGAAATCGCACAGTAAGAATAGAAAATTGGAATGCTAAGGTTTAAAGTTAAAGCTATAGTAAATGTATATCCTTCTCGAGTATCGACATATTTTACAATTAAATTCCAGGACTCTTATAATGCTTCGAAAAGATCCCAAAAGTCAAACTGTAAGCTGGAAACACAATCCAACAAACCATGCACATATCCTTCAGAACTTTTTGAAAGACATTATTTGCACAGACTATACAACGCCAAGTTTAGATTTCAGATTTTAAGTGACCATTTGACACCATTTTTTCCAGTAAAGAAGAATGGCAAGGAAACTTACAGTTAACCATTAAAACATCAATACATGTCTGACAGACAAAATAAATAAGAGTGTTGAAACGGGATTTTTTTCAGAAACAAAAGGTACAATTAGACTTCAAAGGGGAGATGCTGGAGTCCGAAGAGAAATGCGAAGTATATTGCTAGGTTAGCAACAACATTCACCTCTTGGGTGCCGGGACACAGAAGAGACCTTAGGAAATTGTAAAGTTAGGTACTGTTATTTTAGGCCCCTAATTTGAAATTTAAAAAAATCGCTCTGAAGATAGCTGAAAGACTCACACATTCTAAATTTTAATGAAATCGCTTCAGCCGTTTAGGTCACAGGCAGACAGAATTTGTCCCATAACTACATTATATATGTACTAGCTTTTACCCGCGACTTCGTCTGCGTGGATTTCAGATTAAATTATTTGTATTATTTAAATCAAAACTCGCAAAAGAAAATTACTCAGATTTCTCCCGTAGAAACGGTGCATTTTTTTCACAAATTCTTGCAGTCGTTAATGGCATGGAAGCATATTAAACAAACCCCCAGCATGAAGTATTTCATATTTAAGCCTCTCCCGTAGGAACCCTGTTTTTTTCCTTGATAAAATTGAGCATGTCTCCATATTTCAATATCTCTATGTCTCTACATATATCTCTATATCTCAATATCTCTATATCTCTGTATCTCCTTATATCTGTATCCTTACCTTATGTATACCTTAATCTCTATATCTCTATATCTTTATATCTCCTGTAACTCCCACAGGAAGAGCGCATTTTTTCTGGCTAAAAAGTAGACTATGTTTTAATCCAGCACATTATCCATCTACCTACCGAATTTCATCCAAATCCGTTAAGTCGTTGACACATGATTGGAGAACAAACATCCAAACATTCACATTTATAATATAAATAGGATATCTCCATCATTTTTATGCCATGTTTGATTGTTATCTTGATATTTTTAATGTTCACTAATGCAAAACTTGCCCATATAGTACCTACCTGTTATAAAGTTCTTGAAATCTTCTCAAAACTGAAGCAGGTAAAAAGCTAACATCAAAACTAATAGCAGCTCGAAAACTTCAAACATAATCTTCTATTCCCCCTCCCAGATGCTTGTTGTCAAATTCGCGATAGTTAAACCTACGCGCCAATTAAGAAATTCAATTTCGAGGTCCAGTATTTCCATACCTATATGAGAACACACGCGCTTTATCTACAACCTTATAGCCCATTAAACTGTAAATATACCTACCTCTTCAGGTTTTTTTTCTCTGCTCTAGCTCCTCTTCCTATGTCGGCTTGAAAAGGTGTTCCAGGTCTAACTTTAAGGCTAGAGATATGTATCTTTGATGTCCTCATCTCGGGGAACGTCGTTTACTTTGAAGTTGTTTCATCTCGTTTTTTTGTTCGTCGTAGTTCTCCAATCCCATCCCATCCGCAATCCTAGAGATGAACCTCATCGCAGCTTTAATAGCTCATCTGCAATCAGTGTTTATTACCCACTATGATCTCATTTTGAGTGAGATGTTTTACTTTGAAGAGTTTACTCACAAAAGTGGGGGGTATACCCTTTTTTTATGGACGTTAACGCCATTAATTGCGAGTTATAGAGGGCACCTTGTTCCCGGTTTCCTAAATCGGGTTTGTCCACTTGTCGGATGCGTTGTGTACACACTGCGACGACGACGCAACGTCCAGTTCATTTTTCATCATAAAATGTGGAGTCTTGTTGCCATCTTTAGATTGGACTCAATCTGCGATGTTGGTTTAAACGTTGCATAATCTAGCCATTAGATTGAAGATGGAGGTGCGCGTAAGACGACAAGTGTTTACATTTGAGAGTGCATCGAAGATTGTTGCACGATAGAAGATTGTAAGTGGAGTTTTTTTCTTTAGTGCAATCTTCTTTTTAAGTGATAAGAGGTACCTGGTACTTTGGTTCTGGTGGATCCATCTTTACTTCGATTAACAGAGTATTTATCTTTGCTGGAGAATATTGAGCGGGGAAGTTTGTATCTTGGTAAATGCGTAATTGAATTAAATTATCAGCAGAATATCGGACGGTGTAAACATTGGTTGCCCTCAACCTCAATCTTTATGTAAGTAGTATTTAAGATAAGAAAGTCAAGTATAGATACTTGAGGAACTTACTGATACACAAATAAATTTCAAGAACAAATAAAAGGTGGACCTTAATTAGGTTGTCTTATCACTTGTCTTATGTATCATCGCTTTTATTCGCCCTTTGATTATGAAAAAATTATCATTTATTGGCCTAAAAATAACTCTTGATTAATATCTATTAGAAAAAAAAATCATTCCATTAATAAATGTATTGAGATTGCAAAAGATATAAAAAGAATGATAAAAGAAATAAAAAATTGTAGAGCAAGGTTTTAGAATCGTTTTGGTAGAAAAATAATAGTTTTTCTCTAACATTATGAATTCTTAACATAAATAGGTTAAAGCTATAATATTGTCAATATTGTCAGATCTGACACTGAAAAACATGCTTACAATGTCATAAAACTGTGTAAATTTAAAATAAATTGTCAGAAAATTTGTCTTACAATTAATTGCAGGATCATTGTCTGATATGCTCGCGCAGTGCGTTTTAACACTATAAGGGTAAATCACAAATCCCTTTTGCGAGCGCATGTTTAAAAAAAAAAGTTAGTTGTAAGAAATTCTGCAATCGTGTGTACGCTGGCTGACAATCGTGTAATCTCACAATTAATTGTCAGAACAATTAAACGTATAACATAAAATTGTTAGGTATTTGATAATCTTAAACACACACACAATTTATAGTCAGGCCTCTCAATTGTTATCGTTGTCTGGCGTTTCTGACAACGAAAACATTGTATTTTTTTTACATCATAATTTTTTTTTTATTGTCAGACAATTTGCAGTAATTTTGGACAACCCAAGCAATCGATGCAACTTTTCGGTCTATTTTTTCTTCAATTCGCAGTCGACGTCTCATTCATCTACAAACATTTTTTTTTAAATCCTACAGAAAATAAATTGCACGACAGATATAGTCGTCGTGCGATCCGCACGTACTTGCTCATATGTGCGGTCACATCGTCGAATAAAATTTAATAAAATGCACGACTGGGTCGCACAAAATTCTTATTATGCTAAATAATTAATTAGAGTCTATGTATATATTAAAATAAAAAAATAATTTTTTTTCCAAAATTCTTTAATTTTTTTTAATTAGCTTAAGAGTTTTCTCGGAAAAGCTAAGTATGCAATAAAATTGGAAAATTAAATGTTTATCAAAAAAAATATTGAAAATCGTTTTTTTTCGAAAAAATATTTTGATTTTTTTAGTATGTCATTATAAGAAAATCTGTAGTTTTCATCTGGGAAAATTATTTTAAAAAAATCAATCAAGCCGTTTTCAAAACATTTCGAAAACCAATTTTTTTCTTAAATAATTTAAAAAACATCGAAAAAAATGTTTTTGAAAATTTTGAAATGCAATATTAATCTATACACATAAATAAAAATGAAGTGTCTGTTTTTAAAATCAAAATAACAGCTTTTTACTTGATGTATACGAAAGGATATACATTAATTTTAACAAAAACACCATTTAAATTTTTTTTGTCTGTCTGTCTTTCTGTCTGTTTGTTACGGGTAATCTTGGGAACGGATGTACCAATTTTGACGGGACTTTCACTGTCAGGTAGCTGATATCCTAAGGAGTAACTAAGACTATGTTAATTACTCACTATAAATAAATTGAAAGAGATTGGTAAATTTTCTACCAACGGTGTACACACACAATTAATTGTCAGATCATTGGTAGATAATTGTCAGACATTTTCAGGTCTGGCAATATTGTAAGTTCTACCAATCGTGTACACTAAGCTTAACATTTTAACCGATCTTCGGCCTAGGGTTTTAAACTTCTTCCCTAATCACCATCGATATTTGCCAAACATCCGAAGCTAATAGAATCGGTTTCCACCATCGGGTGGACACCAACACAAACTCTAACTATTTTTAATAATTTTATTATTATTATTTCTACTTCTTCTATATTAAATACATTTTACATATACATACACAACATGGAGATTGAACCAGAATTAAATGTAAAGTCCTTCTTTGCTGACCCTAAAGCCTGTTTTGTGGCCATGATTGAGTACTTGTATACCCATCGAGTCCTGCAATGCAAATATCCTTGGACAGCAACGCGATGGTAGAATGGATCCCTCTGCTATGATTGCAGGTTAAGAAACCTTTGTCCGATGGCATCAATGGCGATAGATATGATTAGATACTTTCATTAGCGGGGACTTGACGGTGTCCTCGAAATTGCATACTCTTAAGTGGTAGTTTTTTTCTTGGCTTAGACGTAGATATAACCAGTTATCCAAAAATTAACTTGTTTGGGCTTTTGACGTCATGTTTGAATCAGTAAAAACAATTGCCGTTCTCATCGATGACGAACAACCTCTGTCGCACAATTTCAAATTCAAGGCTCGATATGATAATGTTATTTGCTGACCACAAGTAGATGTAGAGTGTTGCAAAATTTCCAAAGACATGTGTTTTCGTTGATTTCGGTGACTAACATTTTGAAAACGGCAAATTCCAGTTAGAAATTGCCTAAGCTTAAATCTTTTTTGAGTCAAATCGGCACCACTGTTTCATAGGTCTTCAGTCGACGCGAAACCATGAAGGACCACAAAGTTTTCATACATTTTCTTGGTGGTTTCTGCTTGTTTTATTTTATGTTTTGAGTTAATACTTGAGTCGGGTTGAGTGTTCTCTATTCATCTCTATTTTTTTGGTTATGAAAACACGTTTGTTTTTGAAGACTGTCTCGATTCCCAACTTTTCTCTAACATACTTACGTTCAATATCCTAAAAAATTTTTCCTCATTTCTTGTCTGATCCTTACGAAGGGTCGGCATTAAGGTGGATTAGAACATTTTGCCGCCCTTTACTTTACCATTTTTTTACATATTTACGTAAGACTTAAACCAGAACAACGTTTACAAATTGTGGAAATTTATTTCCAAAATTAGCGCCCTGTTCGCCAAACTTATTAAGCACTTCGTCAAGTTCAGGGTGCATATAATCGTCCATCTTAGAACCTAATAAATAAAAAATAATATTTATCCAAATCGAGCCCGTAGCGTGCGTACAAAAGAAGCCATGGCCGCTGTAGACGTGAGTGTGACACAGGACCCGAAATTATCGAACCGAAGCCGTTGTCAGCAACTCGACCTCTGCCCGTCCACCACTTGAAAAAAATTCAGGAAAGATCTTGGCCTATATCCTTAATCCTTAGATGCGACTGGTGCAAGAATGAAAGCCAGCAGACCATCAATTGCGTCGTGTGTTCGGTTAATTGGCTGAGAACCAACTGGAAGTTGAACCGGATTTGTATCGTCAAAGCATCTTCAGTGATGAGGCTCATTTCCGGCTTAACGGGAAATGTTGATAAACCAGCAAGGATTGGTCATTTAGAAACCAACATTCGACGACATAAGACTGGGAAATGCTCGAAAAAGTTATGTAAAATTGGACCGACAGTCTTTATGCAATGTCAATATTTGGAAATATGGATAATCCAAGGCAGGCTGACATTAGTGCTATAGAACGCGTAGTGGTTATGCGCCATTTTTGGATTTCTATGTTGACTCTATTAAGTTCTCGTAGAATATTGGCCAAAATTGTTAAGTTGAGGATAAATTTAAAATCCATCGTGTATTAGTAAATGGTACCATGAAATAAAGTCCAATGCAACATAATATGTAGCCCAAAATGATTTTGACCTTTTTTGCACTTTACTTCATAGCACCTAGTAGATGAAGAGATTCGTATTTAAAATTCCACAGAAAGAGAGGATTCTTCAATTTCTTTTAGAGCTTTGACAACTCCCGGTAAAAAGAAACAATTAAGTTTTGTACAACTCTAAATAGACTAACTGCTTCTGTACATGCGACACAAGATTTAAGGAATGCGCCGAACATGGTTAAAACTCCGCCTATAACTCTAGCTTGAACTGCCTTATAAATCCTGCATAGAGGTGTTGACATTTGTGGTCTACAGTTCATGAAAATAATTCTTATCACCTAACACAAGATCAGTTTGCTTAGTCAGTTTGTTGATCCTAATTCACATGCGATCTACAACGTGTGAAAACCATTTTAAAAGACTCACTTTTAACTTAAGCTAATCCAATCACGTCAAATGCCAATCGTTATTCCAATATTATTACAAAACACATTACACTTCAAATGAAGACATCTTCTTGAGGCGATTCCAGCATTCAACATTAACATGGCAATCGCCACTATCCCTCGAACTAATCAGCATCACCATCACGGCCGATTGCCCAGAGTGATGTGCTCGTGCATGCACGTGAAGTTTCTTTTTCGTGTAAAAGTAAAAGTTACTTAAAAATCCATCATTGGTTGATCCACACGATGGCTATGAGGAACTTGACTATGCGCGACCAAGGCAGCACCTGATCGGAACACTTAAATAGCTGGAGAAAAAGAAGAATCATCATCATCATCATCATCATCATCCGTCCTTACCTACAGCAAGTCGACTATGCATAGCATATGCGGCTCCTCCATGCCGCCGCCGCCGGACGTGGACAAAATGTCTTATCGCTTTGATAAAATTTCACCAAAGGTATACCTACTAGTTGACATTGAATGGCGGCCCCGAGATGTGCGCGATGCCGCGATGGTCATTTTCCCTCGTTCGCTTCAATTTGTATATGAACTCCGTTTTGGCTGGATTTCAAAAGAAAGCAAACTGAGTTTCCCATGGCAATTGCAAAAGTTTCATCCGCCAAGGGGACAGACATGAAAAAGCGAAGCACGATGATTTACTGGGGAAAATGGAGAAGACACTCTTAGTTACATATATACCTCCTCCGAACGTGTTTAACCTTTGGGAGCTCTGGAGTCAGGTCAGAGTCATGTGCCGCTGACTGTTCTTTTTGTCTTGGAAGGCAATAACAAACTCCGAGATTTGCTGAATCATGAAAACGAGTACCTTACGACAATCTACTCCCTTGAGGGGGAAATTCGGCACCTAAGTCTATTGTTAAATCGCTGCCAGCTGTTGCAGCAAAGTTTGCTGATTATTTTATGTTTCCCTGCATTTGAATTCTGTGGCATGCTTTTCACACCACGTGTTAATTTTCCAAGAAATTTCTACTCATGTGAAACGAATGCACATTAGCTTAAACGAAGTCAGATGAATTACCTACTTTTGAATGGACTAGATGTCTGTGTATGATTCGAAGAGAAAGGGAAAATTGTAATAGAGTATGACTGGAATTCAGTTTTCTGCAAGGCATGTGAAAACGATAATTTATCGATTCAACCGGCAGCTGTTTTGCTAATGATTTCGTTTTCTATTTAATTAGGTAGACTCTTTGCATAGTTCATGGTTATTAATTTGTATGAATGTTTTTATAGTTTTATTACAATTTAAATTAAATTTAATTTTGTTTTACTTGAGGAGTTGATTAAAGTAAAATATTCATTATTGCAACGAAGTTCTGAATAACGTTATTACAAAACACAATAAATTGCACGACTGGATCGCACGTACTTGCTCATATGTGCGGTAGCATTGTAGAATAAAATTTAAGAAAATTAAAATGAACATCGAAGGATTTATTCGATTTTTGTGACTTTTGATTCGTCGAATAAAGTACGTTAGATTGTATTGAGTGAAACAATTTAAACGCCATTTTATTTCTTTAAGAAATGTAAAAAGGTGTGAATTATTTTTTTTTTCAAAATTTTAAGAACGGTTTTTTTAACAACAATTGAAAAAAAAAATAATTCAAGAATGCAAACTTAAGGACAAAAATAACATTCATTTATAAAACTAAATTTAAAAAAAATTCACCTACCTGTTTTCAAAATATTGATTTTTCAAAAAAAAAATATTTAAAATACAAAAAAAAATTCGAAAAAAAATAATCCGGAATTACTAAGGCTACCTACACATCTTCTTGAATATCAATTTTGATAGTAATCGGATCATAAGTTTTCGAGAAAGTCGAAGAAAAAAACCGGTCCTATGGGAGGTACCGTTTTTAGCCCACCATATTACATTTTTTGTCACCAAAATATAATGCTTTTCAGTAGTAAAGTGAAACCACAGCACTTAACGGTTCTTAGAAAAAATGGATTACGCCATCACAGGTCTTCTATAATAACGAATTTATGAAAAAAGTATTTCGAAAATTTAATTTAACTTGTCTAAGGTTCTAAACAAGCTATTTTCTACTGCTATAGTAACATTAAAAGGCCTTATACAAGTTATTTTGGCGCACATTACACAAGCTATTTAACTGCTATAAGACTTTTGTTGAATGGCCTTATAACAGAAAATAGCTTTTCATGAAATATTAGCTTGTCTAAGCAAGCAATTTTGTGACAGCTAAATGCTAATAGACTGCTCTGGATGTTATAAAAAGGCCTTACCCAAGCCATTTAATGACAGCTTTTGCTAATATCATGCCTGATGTTAATATAAAGGCTATTTTGTATTGCCACGAACAAAAAGTAAATACTTGCAAGCCTACAATATTTTGTTTTTGAGGGAAAAAAATATTTTTTTAACACAAAAAAGAATTTGTTCAAACAAAAATTGCATTATTTTTGTTTTGAAAGTATTGAGTTTTTATCGAATTATTCGTATTGCATTTTTTAGATATATTTCTCCTCAAGCAGTTCCTAAACTGACTTTTCTACTGCGTACTGTAACGATTGAAATTTGATTTTAATTATAAAAGAGAAAAGTTTTTATTTACCTGAGTTTTGAACTCGAGTCCTTCTCGTATCACAGTACTCTACCCCTATACCAATTCACGGTTGGAAAAATTAACATGAAACATCGACAAAACAAATATTATTTTAGTTTATATAAGGCCTTTTTAGGCAAGCCTTACACAAGTTTTTGCATTTTAATTTTTTAGAAAACATCTTTGGAAGGCCTTATACAGGCGATTTTTAAGCTTTATCTACAAGCCTTGTATAAAGCTTTCCAAACTAACTATGAAAGGTCTTATAGCAGCTATTTTTTTAATTGTCAAAGTTTTAATTGTGTGGCGTTCTGAGGTTTGAAGCATGTTAGCTCATTATACAATTTAATACTTTAAAAAACGAAACAATTGGGTTTTATAAATAAGGTCAAATTATCATTTGAGAAAAATAAACTCAAAGGTTAATTCTTTTAATTTCATATACTTCACGTTAGTATTTGATTTCATTTCTTTGAACTTAAGAAATAATTTCTGTTAGCACTTTTTTTCTGTTTTACAGTATTCAGTTTTCACTCTCTTATTTTATTTACAACTGATTTAATTTATAATCACTTATTTATAAGACTCTTAATATTAGCAAATTAACTCAATTTATATAAGGCCTTTATAGGCGAGCCTTACAAAAGCTGTTTGCATTGACTTGTCGTGGAAAGCCTTATAGCAGCAATTATTTGTTTAATTTCTTCGGAAGGTTTTATACAGGCCATTTTTAACCTTTATCTACAAGCCTTGTATAGAGCTCACCAAACTCACTTTTTTAAGGCCTTCTAACAGCTATATTTTTAATTTTCAAAGTTTGAAATGTGTGGCTTCCGAAAGTTTGCCTTATACAAGCTCTATGCAAGCAATTGATTGTCAAATTCAAAAAATTGAAGCTTATACAAGTTAAATTGTTAGTTGAGCGTGGCTTAGTGGTTAGTGTGTCGGATTGCTAAGCGAATGAACCTGGGTTCAAATCCCACTCATAGCCACCTTCTTTTCCGGGGTACTGCCTCTTGCGAGGAACTGACAAAACTTCCAAGAGTAAAATTTGTCTCGAAAAAGTGCATCTCATGTAGCCGTTCGGACTCGGCGGTAAACTGTACGTCCCTTCCATTCTTGTAGATTAACAACACACACACAGGAATGGTTGAGAGCATAAGTCACTAAGCCTTGGCTTAAGGACCTGTCGCGCCAATAAATTTATTTATTTACATGTGATTATAAAATGTTAAAAGATTTTTGTTGATCAGTTTAAAAAATATTTATTTAAATAAAAATATCCAAAAAATTAATTTTAATTAGAAAAATAAGTTATTCAAAATTTTGATATCCAGAATTAATTTGGCTAACTAGATCTTTTTCAAATATAACACTTGACAGAAATACAAAAACCCGTTACCGAGATTGCCAAAAATTTAAAAAAAAAACCGTTACATGAAAGGTACCGTTAATAGACTTTTCCTGTAAATTTGGTTCTTATCAAATAATAGCCAATACCAAGAAAAAAAATCTCAAAAATGTTCATCAAAATCGTTGGAGCCGTTTTCGAAAAAACTAAACTTTTCCTAAACGGTCATATTGCAGGTACCGTTAGTCTTAGGCCTAAAATAGAATTTCAATTTCACCCCTGGGGAATGCCAAAATAATCGCACACACCAAGTTTGAAGATAATCGCTTAAGCCCTTTAGGCTGCAGCTCGTTATACTACTGACAGACAGACAGACAGGCAGACAGACAGAGAGGCAGACGGGCAGACAGACAGACAGACATACATTTTTTGCCACCAACATTTTTAGACTTCTCTATGATCGTAATGTCATGTTTGATTGCTATCTCAAAATTTTTAATATGCACGATATATGTACATATATAGTACCTATAATCGCAAGTAAAAATCATACTACGACAACCCTGTTTAAGCTTTTATTAGAATAGTACTTTATGAAAGCTCAAAGGACGCAAATAAAATCAAAACAAAACAATCAACTTCAAAAACTAGACTAAACGATTTCCTTTAAACACGCCTAATCGGCAAACAAACCTTTGAAAGGACCCGATACAACAACGCATGGCGGTGAGATCAAACAAACAAACACGACATTATTTTGTGTCCAACATTCTTAATTTGTATCTATTTGAATATAGCAACTTTATGGTATCGTTTAATCTAATGCATTTATTATTTACATATTTTATAAAACTCTTATGGGAAAATTTGACATTAGTTCAGTTCACGTTTGTAATCTAAAAACCATTCAAACCAAAACAACAACTCACATCCGTTGTTCTACCGGAAAGCATACTCCTTCGTGTGTGGGTTGTATCTTATGGATAACCAAAAGTTCTGTTTCGTTGTTAATTGAAAATTTCAACAAAAGGGTTAACATCGAGTCAAGACTGTATAATACGTAACGTGCGTAGATAACCATATGGAAAACAAAAAAGGCGCCGATCCAATGAAGAAAATCTCTGAAGACTTTAAAAACCCGGCAAGATAAACGTCACCGCAGTAACATAAATCCACATGACGCATGTTCAACTCGTTTATGGGTTCCAAATGCTTTAACGCCCCATCTACATCGCGTCGCGTCGCCATGGTGTCACTTCTTTAAAGACACAAACAAAAACCTTTTTTTTTTCTAAAGAAAGACGAGAAGGAGGAGTAGGTGACGGAGGTTGATTCTTTTTTTTTATTCCGATACTGTCTTCACAGACTTTGTTTGTTGTTATGAAGAACTCTTAGAAGTTGAAGTGTCAACAACCTCATTCCTGTTTCGTGCGGTTGTTTTGTGGAGCTCGTTCCATAGTACAACACCCCACCCTCGCATAGCAAACTTTGCATTAGAAAACACTTCTCTCCTCTGAATGCCTCTGTGGTAAACGTTAAGGAGGTCCCGTCAAAATGTGTTGTCTTTGCCATTTGACTTAATGGCAATAGAAATACTTATTCATCGAGAAGGAGTATAAGAGTGACGACACGACGACGGCTGTTGCGTTTTTTTTTTGTGCATATAGATTTGACAGCTACTATGACATTCTTATTATGAGTCAAAACCAACCATGGCACTCAATGAGTTACTGCTTCATATTCTTTCCCGCGTCAATAGGGTGCTGACTTGAATTCTTAAAGCAATTATGTAAAAATGTTAGACTTTCAAACAAAATGTGTGAAAATAATATACCGTTAAGTTTTCCGATTTGGTAATAAATACAAAATATGAAGAAGTTATAGGAAAACATTTGTCACGTTGCTGAATATGTCAAAGTCAAAATCCATTAAATGCGCGAACAAAAATAAAAAGAATCAGGAAGGAATTTCTTCGCAAAAAGTTCGCTCTGAGGGTTTTATTTTGCTAAAACTAGTACAAGCTGTCTGGGAGACTGTCAACGGCCTTGGATCTTATAAAACATCCCTTCCTGATAGTTTCGCTGATCCAGGATAATTTCGCGGGGCTAGTAGTCGAATCGGGGAACGTCCGAAACGGAGTAGGTTGTTAATATGGTTTTTATGTTTGTTTGGGAGACGGAAACTTACCGAAGGAACTGGAAGCTGTAAAGCTGCAGCAAAAAGGGAACCTCAAAAACTGCAACAACTTGCGTGGTATAACCGTTCTCTCCGTTTTTCCGAAGTTAATGACCACCATTATTGTCAAAAATATAAAGTCCAGGATCGAATACATAATCAGCTACTCAGCAGGAATCATCGCTTTACCTCATGCTTGTACATATTTAGATTTTGAGAAGGCTTTCGATCGGGTTAATCGTTAATGCCTCTGGAGAAGGCTTATTGCGCGAGGTATCAACTTAAGGACCAGCGTTAACAAGATCAAATAATGACCACCGGCAAAGCATGCAACAAGTTATTTTAAGACAGCGAACTATAGAGGAGGTTACGTTGGATAGTTATAGCACTCGATAGCGAAACGGACATGGATGTTTATACAATAGAATAAACAAAGTCCGTGGTGCATTTGGAATTCTTTATCCTGTGTGGAAATCCAGTAAAATATTGCTATGCATCAAGTTGAAACTCTTTGAATCCAACGTTTAATCTGTGCTGTTAAAAGCTTCTAAAACAGACTGCAAACCTTCGAACATCACTTGGCAAAAATCAAATTAGATGCAGACATCATTGAAGGTAAATAGCGCTGGATAGGCCATACACTGAGAAAACCTGACGACAACGTAACGAAACAATCTTTCGAATAGAATCCTCAGCGTAATAGATGCGTTAGAAGATTAAAAACTACTTGGAGGTCATCTATTGTAATAGAAGCTCAGTCTCAAGAAATTCAATCATGGCCACACCTAAGGCCAGTTTGGGTCGAATCGTTACAACTCGTGGAAAAGCTTGACATGAGCACCTGCATCGTAATCTCACGGTGGGCTTACCCACTTTGAAGTCACTTTGAGGTGCAACAAAGCCCCTAAAGTAGTTGGTCAGTCCACCCTTTTTTGAGTGGTTGGTCAAGCCATCTCTAGTTGCAAATAATGTATTTATTATGGTAAATCCATCCTCCTTGCTGAGGAGCAGGGCCTATCTGCACCTCTAGTATCAAGGTTAAATAAGCCAATGTACACCACTTCTTTCGAAGCAGTGCCATCCTCCCAGAAACCAGATATACTTCTTCGCTTTCGCATTTGGAATAACCACAGCCACCATAATTTTAAATAGCATTTGATATCGAGCTCTACTCACGTAATCAACTGGGCCCTTGTTTACCCATAGTACATATTTAAAGCCTTGGTCCGGCCCTGCCCTTTCCGAATGGCAGGAAACAAACTTGTATGGATCGACCCCATAAGGTACGCTGGCCCACCAACCAGTAGAAAAGCAACAGATCCAAATCCTGCCAATCGCAATGAAAACCCGGATTATTCCTTGCCACCCCGCCAAGCCAGCTATGTGTTACTACACCGTCCACGTAGGATCATGTGTAGAGCGCTTGATGTTGCAAGACTTATACTCCCGGCCACCCGAGCCATAGAACTATTCTTAAACCTGATTCTATAGGGGGGGGGGGGGGGGTGATTAGAGGACTCCTACCTCAGGCACCCACAACCGTAGTACAATTCTTGACCCCGTACCTACAAGTGTATGATATAGTTTTAAGAGATTTCTACTCAGGCGCTTTCCATTCCATAGGCCTATATTCTTGACCCTGATCCTATAGGCGTTGGTGTTGTAGCAGACTTCTACTGCCGGTACACCCAAACCATAGGCCAATTCTGCCCCCGAACATATAGGGGAGGAGCTTTGAGCAGCCTCTTACTACTGGCGGTACCCTTATCGTAAGCAAATTCTGCACCTATATGGAAGGATATTTTAGCAGGCTCTTACTGCAGGTATAGCCATACCGTGAGCCTCTTCTTACCCCGAACCTACTGGGAGAAGTCGAATCGGGACAGATGAAAGGATCTTGTTGCTGCCCTATGCTCCAGGAGGAGTTGAAGTGCTGCAGTCTGCAGTACTTGCAGCCTCTTTTCATTAAGAGTTTTCCCAGTTTTGGAACTATATTTACTTCAGCTACTTTCCATTAACGTCGAATGTATGCTTACTCGGTAAGTCTTTGAAAATGTTGACCTATATCTGGCTGTAACCGAGACTTTTTTTTTGCTATTAAGTTGCGTGGAAAAGTTCTGGCGGGTTGACATTTTGAAGTTGGAAATTTTAAAAAGTCCATTGACCGGGGTCATTCAACAACTCCTCTTAGTCAGCGAAAAAATCTTCTTTGTTCTTATCAGTTTAAGCCCATCTTCCTAGAAATTGATTTTCTGTTGTTTTTCAAAGTGTTTTTTCTGAGCTGCGTCTGAATGACTTATAAATTTGTCGACTTTATCTTCTAATTGAAACGGAGTCTGCAAGGAGACTTCAAGAGTAGTAGTTTCTTCACAATCCGAACGAAATCTGCTAGGGTATGAGATCAGTAAAAAAAGCTTTCCTCGATCATGGTATAGTTTTTATATAATCCCTTTGCAGTAAATAAGTCGATAAAACCTCTGGCGTTTTTTCCAAGGCAGTAGTTTATTACCTGGTTTGCCGGTCTAGAAAAAGTCAACACAGGATTCCATGCAAGCTCTGAAAAGTTGTTCCTATGCATCTGGACTACCAAAAGCCACAAGTCGTTTTTCTATGAAAAGTTACCGGCTATAATGAATGAGCTGATCTTAAAATATTGAATTAGTCTTACAAGCTCTATCACAAACAATTTCAGCTGGGATAACACAGATACCTTCACAAATAACCAAACTTGATAACCAAATAGCAAAACAGCTATGCAAATCTCTACAGATGGCTCCAAGATATAAGTTGGTGCTGGTGCGTGTTTCTCTTCAGAAGCACTCGAACTAGTCAGATCAATCAGGCTCTCTCCCCGATAACCACAGCGTCTATCAGGCTAAGATCTTGGAAGTGACGTCACATGCTGATTGTTTTTTTTTTCTCACCTTCTTTATTGACAGTCAATCAGCCATAAAACCGAAGTTTGTAACTTGCTATTGCGAAGAGCTAAGGGCTCTTGCCGAGCAGCATAACATTGAACTCTGTTGGGTTCCTGGTCACAGCGGTGTGTGCTAGGAAACAAAAGAGCTGATAAGCCTGCAAGAAATATATCATTCACAAGACCCAGTCATGCAGACATAATGGTAAACTCAGCATATACAATTGTCCAGAGGGTGTGGCGTCAAAGATGTGCATGTGCAACACAATTCTGTCGCCACTCTGCACTCTTCCACATGAGAAAAAAAAATTCTAGAGAGTCACTTCTTCAAGAACTTAAAAGGTTTATCTCAAGTAATTGATACAAGCCTGCGTAGATTTATCAACTTTTGAAAATGGTTATGAAAATGTATAGGTTCTTACATACTTATGAGGTTCAAAACCCCGGGGCCTCACAATGTGATGGATACAATATCAACCATCATCCTAGATTTTCTTAACCTAACCTTAAAAAAATGCTATCCATTATTATTAAAATATTGTTGGTCCCGGAATATACAAGCTGCACTTTTTTTTGCCTTAAGAAGATTTAGCTTTAAAGGTTTGACAGTTAACAGCTGTGTAGATTGTCAATTAACCTCGATTCAGGTCTGGGATTATTGTAGATACAAGATTAATCTTAAAACCGACGACGAAAAAAACTAATTTAAAAAATTTAAGCTCATTTATTCCATTCAAAAGAACATCAACATTATTCTAATAAATTTAAATTTCCTTTCAGGGATCTGATCCTCGGGCAGCAACATGCCGTGGTAAACTACAAACACGTCGCTGTAAATTGAATCAGGAAATCAACAAAGAACTTCGATTGCGTGCTGGAGCCGAAAATCTATTTAAGGTAAGAAAAATGCAACCTAACCTGTCAAAGTACAGTAAAATATAAACCTTTGATTTCAATTCAATTCCTTTTAATTGACATTTTCCCACATTGACCATCTTCTCTCCTACAGGCTACCACAAATCGAAAACTACGCGACACAGTTGCCCTCGAACTTAGCTTTGTGAATTCCAACCTTCAACTTCTGAAGGAACAATTAGCCGAGCTAAATTCATCGGTGGAAATATACCAAAATGATAGGTGAGTATAAAGACTCTTGGTCTTTTAAGACACACACATGTATGGACTCCCAGTCCCACCCAACCAGCCAGACAATTTAAAATTGTCCAGACCACAAGCATCGCGAAGGTGGTGCCGATGCTTTGGGTACCCCTTTAGTTGCTCACGTGCGCCCAGCTATTATTATCTGCATAGGGAAATTTAAATAAATACCAATTGACCCTCTGCGCGATTGTCGTCGTTGATGTTGTAAATTTAATTTAAAATAAATACTTTTCGATCCGCACAATTATCCTCCTAAACAGCCAACAACAAGAGGAGCTACATATACATACACCCAGCCTAGAGTCCTAGTCCTGACGGAGAAAGAGACCTCCTTGAGCCAACAAAAACAATATCCAATTATTTTTCAACTTCTTCCGATAACCCTTGGTAAATGGAAGAAATGTTGTTCATCTACCAGGAGCGCATTGCAGACAAAAGGCGCCTGAAAATATGAATATTCATTTTGCGATGTAAACAAATAAGGTAGGTTATACAAAAATGATCTTCGGGACGGTTAAAAGGAGTTTCTGTTTCAAATTTTCATTTCACACCCAGGAAGGTCAAAAACGTTCTTAAGACTTTTTTAAGGAATGTCAAAATCATGCGTTTAACTGCGTTAGTTTGACATTTGTACCATTATGCTGGAGAATTTATGAGCAGTATCTGAATTTAGCTCCTCCTTGTAAACCTTGCTCCGGACAAATTTCAAGTTACGGACCTGTTCGTCTAAACGTACCACAACGTATAGTTTATAGAACGATATTGTAATATCACCGATAGACGTGTTATGTAAATTTCCTTTAATGATCCCAACGCCAAGGAGTCAGAGCGGAGAGCAGACGTACGATCACTTCCCTGGTAATAGTACCTAAACCAACCATCCCAACTGGCGAAGCCTGTCGAAAGCAAAATGTTATAGTCAAAGGAGACAACCACGAGGATCGCTTCGCCAGTCCTTTCATGGATTCATTTAAAATGCATGAAATGACATGGTCTACGTGTGATGGCATTAATTCAGTTGCAATGCATACGGAGTGATCTTCCTGCAGAGATATTCTCGCTGTCGTCGTCAACGCGCACCTCCTTGCTGTAAGTAAGTTCGTTTTTTTTGTTGGTCTTCAAAAACAAACTTACAATGAAGAGTATCAGAAGCAACCAACTATAACTGGGAAAGGCGAGTTTTGTTTACATTAAAGAGTTTGTGTGTTTGTATGTCTGATGTGATGCACTCTTTTGCTGCATGCATGTTCTTGGAACTCATTTGATAGCTTGACGTTTGCAAAGCAGAAAAAGCGCACAACCTTATCTGAAATGGTATAGGTACTTTATGGCTTTTTGTCGAATCGTTATTTCGTGCAGTTGGCTTTGACAGTTTGGGGACCTGGAATGTCAATTGGATGTTTGCACGTAAACAAAATACCTTAGGACGCAGTGCAGTATTTAGTTACATTGTAATACTTTGATTTGCGTGCTTTTCCAGAAACAAATAAGAATAGGACAATGTTTTTTCAAACTTGCACCAGTTTTAACAGGCGATTGTAAGGGTAGTATGATCTTAAAATATTCTAACACAAGAGGTTTGCATACTTTGCTCTCGACTTACAAGGTTTCGGTACTCGGATCAAAGTAACCCAAATGATCGGTACTTACTTGAATTCGTCAGGTGGCTTGAATGTCTTAATTTGTTTTCTTGAAGAACAATGATGACGAATTTTGAGTTAAGAATTTTGAAGAAGAGCAGTCTCTTGTTCTGAAAACAGCCTCCCTGTCTCACAGATAAAGTTGCTGCGGCATTTCCATATTGCAGTTAAAGAGAATCATTTCCGCTATTTTCAGCATGTTGATGGTCGTTAAGCGTTATGCTACTAAATGCAGAAATCTTAAACATTGGAAAACGATGTCTTGTGTTAGATCTGAACGAAAAATTATTATTAGCTTCGCGCTCATTCCTTTCTGTCGGAACTGAAAGAGGACAAGTGTAAGGACACTTAACTCTTTTTTCAATAGAGGGCTTTCAATGCGTCGACATTTGGTCAGTTGCGTCAAAGAGTAAGTTGACATTAAGTCAAAAAGTCATTAAAGATTGTTTCACTTGCTTTCAGCAGTTTTACCTCTGGGATGTGTTGTGAACAGCTTCTCATTTAATTATTTAACTTTCACTAAAAGTCAATGCGTTTGAACGCCCTCTTTGACTTTTAAGGTCAATTATCAGAACTGAATGCGTTGACCGATCTGGACCGCTCATGCAAATGTTTTTATTACTAAAATATGATCCACACCTTCAATAGTGCGCTGATTTTTTGCAAATAAGTTTTTACTTAACGGTTATATGGCAGGTACCGTTAATATTTGAGCTAAAACAAATATTCAAAAAACTCCTCTGTAGAATGTCAAAATAACCCCTAAGTTCTAAATTTGAAGACGATTGGCACAACCGTTTGGGCTACAGTCCAAAATACATCCGTTCAGACAGACAGACAGACAGACGGACAGAATTTCGTCAGTAACTCAAATATGTTTCTCTATCATCGTAATGTCAGGTTTGACTGTTATCTCAATTTTTTTGCACGAATGCATAACTTACATTATAGTACAGAGTACGAGCCCGATTTGTCGCCTCGTTAAGTCGCAAAAATCTTAAAAGATCTCAATATACACATATCCGCCCGGATAATATCCCGCTATTGTTTTGAAGCGATTTTCTTCAACGCTGGCAAACTACTGCTTACGTTTTTTCCATTTGTCCTATTACTCTGGTCCCTTTCGGAATGGATGTAAAACAACATTTGTTTGCAGTCTATCCTAAAAACAGTGAATCTTCCTCTCTTCCTTGGCTGCTCTGTTAGAAATGCCCATCAGTTTTTACTTGCGATTATAGGGACTATAAGGCAAGTTTAGGATTCGTGAATATAAAAAAAATTGAGATAACACTGAAACATGACATTACGATCATAGAGAAGTCTAAAAAACTGGTCGAGCAAAAATGTCTATCTGTCTGTCAGTCTGTCAATCTGTCAGTATGTATAACGAGCTGCAGCCTAAACGGCTCAAGCGATGATCTTCAAACTTGGTGTGTGTGATTATTTTGGCATTCCCCAGAGGGAAATTGAAATTTTATTCATAGGCCTAAAAATAACGGTACCTGCCATATGACCGTTTAGGAAAAGCTTATTTTTTCTCGAAAACGGCTCCAACGGTTTTGATGAAATTTTTTGAGAATTTTTTTGTTCATATTGGCTATCATTTGTATAGAAACAAATTTACGTGAAAAGTCTACTAAAGGTACCTTTCATATAACGGTGTTTTTATTTTTGGACTTTCTCGGTAACGGCTCTTTGGATTTCTGTCAAATTTTATTTTTGAGAAGATCTAGGCAGCCAAATTAATTCTGCATATCAAAATGTTTAATAACTTTTTTTTGTAATTAAAATTAATTTTTGAATTTTTTTTTTTGAAAACTAAATCAAAAAACATTATTTTAAATTTATTGCTTTCCTATGTAATTAGGCATACAAAAGCAAGTACGTGCGACCCAGTCGTGTCCATTTTTACTTGAACCCTGCGGACGTACTATTAAGTACATAGATTTTTACTTGCGATTATAGGTACTATAAGGCAAGTTATGGTTTCGTGCAAACAAATTCTAACAATCAAACATAACATTACGGTGATAGAGAAGTCGAAAAAAAGTGGGTCCAGAAATTCCGTCCGTCTGTCTGTCTGTCTGTTCGCACCTCTACAGCCTAAACGGATGGGCTGATTTGCTTCAAACTTGGTATTTAGTATTTATTTATTTGGTTGTACCTCGGGGGGTGTTTTAATTTTTGCTCTAGGTCGAAAATAACGGCAACTACCATACACTCTTTAACAAAAGCTTTGATTTTCTCGCAAACGGCTCTAAAGATTTTGATAAAACTTTTAGGGTGCAATCAAAAGTCGAATAAAAACTTTGAAATTCCTTTAATATTTTTCAAATTTTATTCGAAGCTGTGCCCGCAAGTATGTGCGATCCAGTCGTGAAATTTACTTCTTTTGTCGCACCATATGAATGTGTTTTGTCTAGCTCTGTTTTTCTTCCCATTTGGGCATGCAGAATTAATGTACACTGTTGTCTCCTCTTACATACTTCCTTATTTCACTTATGCTAATACGCGTGTTCAAATATTTGAAGGGTAGACAACAACCCTCTCGAACGCGCAAATTATAAAAAAAAATAAAAAAGAGAAAAATTAACTTTACGAAAAAACTTTGTAAATTCTATAATTTTTGTTAACAGTAAGGATATAACCTTACTGCAATATGAATGTTTATAAGAAGGCGCTGTTTTCTTATTTTTGTTTGTTAAATGCACAGACCAATGAGAGTTTAATTTTACTATCGCTATTTACCCGCATATTTTTTACCCTGTGATAATAAAACGGTCTGGGTTATAGAAAATATTTCCTTTGTATGTTTCGTAGCCATGATTTATTTTGACATTTATCTTTTGCACGTTTATCTTGTTTGGCCTCTTAAAACCAGGGCTGCCAATTTACTTCGTATGTAGTAGATCTACTTCATTTATTTATTTTTATGCATGTGCTACGTAGCAACTTATGTCTACTTCATTTAATTTGTTTTTATAAAACGATAAGAAATTCATTAAAATGTGTTGTATTGATTTAGTTTCGCAAATCGAAGAAGTCAATTTTTGCCTCTTGATGTTTGTTCCACCTTATCTCGGAAATGGCTAGACCTATTTAGCAGATATTTAGCTGACGTTGTTAGGAGTATCTTTAGGCTAATGTAATTACCCCTTAGGTGGCTCTGGGATCTTTTACGAAACTTCTTATTTTTAGAACGATTTGGCAAAATTTTGATCCGAAAGGTGGCGCTATGGTTGAGATATATCCACGAAAATCTAGTCTTCCCTGTATACCTTTATAATTTCCATTTCAACAATATTATATTTAAATGGCTTGGCTAAATTAACAAAAATGTGTGTGTGTTAAAATTTTTAGTTTGGTTGATTTAAGATATACTTGGATGTGATAGGTAGCACCATGGTACACCCTGAGCAACACCGGGTTGGTCAGCTAGTATGGAATAATATGAAAATAAATTACTTTTTGGTTATAATTTTTGTCTGCTACATATTTTGCATTTTTGGACGATCTGCTTCATTTTCTGGACATTTTCTGCATTCCCATCCCTGCTTAAGACCCCTTTAGACGGTCAGTGATCAGTTCAGTTGTTAGTTCAGCTTAAAAGAATCGAGTTTTCATTTAACTTAGGAGTAGTCCGAGTCAGATAAAAAGTAAAAACTTGCGTTATGGACAAAGAGAGCCTTATTGCAGTAGCTATAGACCTGTGGCATAAAAATGGGCACGACTGGGTGGCACGTACTTACTCTTACGTGCCTAATCACATGGTCTGAACCATAGTGTAACAATATTAGAAAGAGAGAAATCTTCTGCCTTCTTTTGACAATGCCTACTAGCTTGAAATGTCATCTCATTAACATTTCAGATAAGTATGAGTAAAACACAATGAATGATACACAAAAGAGACAACAAAAATTGAGGGTGCTGGGGAATGGAACGTACGAAAGATTTTCCTCTTTATAATTATTTTTATTCTATGGTCTGAACTTATAGTGTCAAAACAACAATATTTAACGGTTTTTAGTAAAAATTGGGAACTGATACGCATTATAAGCATAATAACGAATTTATGAATTTTTTTTTATTTTTTTTACGCAGTTTTTTATGAGTTTATTAATATACATCTGATCGTAAAATTTAAAATAAATTAAATATTGAATTTCAAAAAAAAAAAAAAAAAAAAAAAATCAAAATTTTATATGCAGTTGCTACCTAAATCTTTTCAAATATGAAAATGTATAAAAATGAAAGTCGAAAAATAAATCTTAATTTTTTTTTATGTGAATTTAGTGTGACCATTTTTTTTTTAATTTTTTGTCAATTTTCTTACAAATGCAAATAAAGCAAGTTTAGTCCATCTTATTCCAACGTTTCGTCGATTTTTCGCAACTTCTTCAGGGGTTTTTTTATGATGTGAAAATGTTAAATTTTACATTTAATGTTGAATTTAAGTTTTACTTTTATTTTAAATGAAACACAGTAAACAAAAAGAAATAAAAGGCACGACTGGGTCGCACGTACTTGCTCCCGTGTGCTAATCCTTTTTAGGTACAGGCGTCTTTTTGACAAAGATTTAATTTTAATGTTTTTTTGACGTGCAACTTCTTTAGAATCGTTGTGGTTTGAAGCTCGAACGAACATGCGTCACGATAAAGGGATAAACACATAATTATATAGGATTGTTATCTTTTGCAATTTTTAAGTGTATTATCTTTCCACTTTCTGCTTACTGTTTAAAATATAATTTGCTAATAGAAAGATATAAAGGACTTTTTTCAGTTTAATTTTCATTTTGGTATGGAAAAATTTGAACAACTGGCATAAAGATTCGTGGGAATCAGCAGTAGGGCAATACTGCTAGGTATAGATACCTATATAGGTCCCAATAAGAATAATTTACTTTTTGAAATCAAATTAATTAAAATAGCTTAATTATTAGATAAAGTTTTTTATTTTCGGAACTTACCGCGTTATAAGAAATATTTTCTTATTTATTTCTACCCGACGTTTCGAAGAAGTTTCATACTCACGGGTCACGGGATGAGTCTCTCTATCTAATATGAATATCGTCCGCGAAAATAAAAACCTAAAATCTCATAGCTTAATTATGTTTGATGGATCGATAAAACGTATGGTGTGGGTAGATATTAATGGAATTTACAAAGGATATTAGGTACCTCTACATATAATAAGGTTGGAAGGAAGGTGGGTACTAAAATTAAGATACACATTCCAACTACTGTTAAGCGAGTGGGTATAGAGACAATTTTAAAAGTTAACACAGTGGTTTTGTTTATTTATAAGCAGGTGTAAACTTTTGTTTTCTCGATTGAAATTTTTGCATTCAGTAGTAATCGAATAATTTTTTTTATTTGTTAGTTGTTTTTGAGTGTTTATCTTAGGCTCCTTATTTATTCTGTGTGCTTTTGTGATGATGAAATGCTTTAAAATACGTAGGTATGTATGTAGGTTGTCACTTTCTTTTATTTGACTAATGGCTAGGGCTTAGCCGAGCAATATGAAATAAAATTTGGGGGAAAAATTTTTATGAAATCAAAAAAACACTATTCATAACGGTTTTTGGAAAAAATGTTGTAAGCCATCTTATGTCTTTTGCTGTTTTCTATTTTATGAATTTTTCATTTCAAAATCGTTCGACCAGTTTTTTCAAAAAAATGTTTTTTTTTGAAAAACTTTTCCAAAACATATTTTAATTTTTTTTTGAGTATGTCAATTTTAAGAAATTTATAGTTTATACTAGGAGAAAAATTTAAAAAAAAATCTATAAAACCGTTTTCAAAATATTCAAAAAACAAAATATTTTTTTAAAAAAAAATATTAAAAATTAAACAAAAAATGTTTTTGAAAATTTTGATAAGCAATATTATTTAAATCATAAAACACTACATATTTTGAAAATTTCATCAAAATCGGTTAATTAATTAACGAGAAAGTCTGATTTTAAAAAACCGGTCATATGGGAGGTACCGTTATAAAACTTTTTCTGAGAAATCCATTAAAATTAAAAGATAGATTTTGCATAGAAAACATCATTTTGAAAGTTTTATCAAAATCGTAGGAGCCGTTTTCGAGAAAAATAAGTTTTTCATTAAAAGTTATATGGCAGGTACCGTTAGTTTTGGAGCTAGAATGCCAATTCCAAAAACCGTCGGGTAGAGCACTCTAAAAATACTATATACCAAGTTTGAATCAAATCGGACAGACAGACAGACAGACAGACGGACGAAATTTCCGGACCCCCTTTTTTTGACTTCTCTATCATCGTAATGTCATATTTGATTGTTAGAATTTTTTTTTACGAATGCATAACTTGCCTTATAGTCACAATAAATCGCAAGTAAAAACTCACAAAATACATAAATAAATTAACATAAATAATTAGACCAGAAAAAAACACACATTGATTATCACAGTAATCAATTATAATTTTAAAAAATTTAATCAAAATCGTTGGAGTCGTTTTTGAGAAAAATAAGCTTTTCCATAACGGTCCGTCTAAAAAGAATTTAAATTATTTTGTTTTTTGTTTGCCTACAGTTGTACCAACATTTCTGAAAGAAACTGTCCATCTAACCGTCCGTTAAAACTGATTTCTATGTTTCAAAAGCAAGTTGTTGTTATATTACATGTTGAAAGTAGTTAATAAAAGGCGGCTAATGATTCTTGTTCAAAAACAACACCTTACACGTGTAAGGTAAGGCTGACGACCTCTGTTTCTGTACCTTAAATTAAAAAAAACAATTTTTTTTTAATTTATAAATAAAAAGAAAACGAAATCTTTTTATATATAAATTAATACAATAAATTCTACACAATATGGAGACTTCCCCACACAATAATAAAAAAAAACAAATGAAGTCCATTAAAATTCAGAAATCTGTCTTCTTGCGATATTTATCAGAGCATAAAAGTTAAAAAAAATGATTCCAAATAAAAGTATCAACAAGGATCAAAAAAACCGTCATCAATAACTGGGGACAATATAAAGATGATCAAAGTTATAAGCACAGAGACATTTAATAAAAAAAACCACTCCTATTGTAAGACACTCCTTTGATACAAAAATAAGAATATAGAATCCACAAACAATAAAACTATCCCAAATCTATGATTTTGTTGAGTACCATATCCAAACCTAGTTATGTGCACACATATTTTTGTTTAATCTTATTACCAAGAAACTCATTTGAGAGTAAAATTGATTCCCGAATTCCATTTCAATCTCATATTCCCATCGAATGACAACGACAAGAGCTCTGTTAAGGGGATGATCTCACTCCATCTAAACCTTCATCTTCAACGCCTCTTCCATCTTCCTAAATGTTAGAACGTTAGAAGTTCAATTTAATGCTGCGCATTTCAATACCCAAGACCCAACCCGTTTGCCTCCGAATCTGAATAATCTTGACGAATATGTTTTTTTTTATGACGAGGGATGGCATTTTAGTTGCTCGCCAGAGACGATTGATTACTTAACTTAATTTGTAGCATGACAGCCATAATCAAATGCACAAATCAATCTAACTCCATTCTGCATTCTTTTTGAATAAAAATAAAAAAAATTAAAATTCCTTAGTGATATTAGGACTGTGTTAGGTGAGTGCGATGCGACATTTTTGCACGTCTTGTGGCAAAGTTATTTATAAACCATATCATTCAGTTTTATTTCATGAATACAAAATTGTTGAATTACCCCCTTTGTGTGGGTGATTTCGCGGTTTAAAGTTGCCCTGTGGTGTGTAGGGGAGAATAGAGTCAGAAGGGTAAAACGATATTAAAAGAAAATTAAAACCGTTTTAACAATCTTCTCGTTTTTTCCCATTTAAAATAAATTACTTTCTCTCCATCTGTCAATCTGTACTTTTTTCAGTAACTGAGTAACTACATAGATGGTATATTTTTCAACATTCTAGTTTTGTATTACATTTTTTTTATAGATATTTTTTTATAAAATTTAAGATCGTCGTCAAAAAAAGCATACAACTTTTAATTTAAAATACGATTCTTGTTGAATCATGACAATCCATACTAAAATCATTCTTTGTGGGATCAACAATTATATTCAATTCAATTTGTTTATGTTTTATTCAATTCGCTTAAGGATATTTAATATAATTTTCCTTAAATAACATTTATCCAAAGAAATGAAAAAAATTCGAATTCAAGTTTGCCCATCTTACTCCATTATCCCCTATTCAGTTTGGCGTTTGTTCGCAGAGATCTGATATGAATTGAAGAATTATTCGATAACGATATAAACATTAAACAGTCAATATATTTATGTAGTTAAATTAAATTGTTATAATAATCAAAAAACAAGGACAAAATTAAGCGCTAAAATGTTTTTTTTTTTCAAAACTTGACAGTAAGGGTACATTGATTTCAATGCCAATCGAATAAATTGAAATTGGAGCTTAAAACGATTTAACAACAACTGTATCCATTTGGCTTTGCATCATGGAAACACGTGCTAGGAAGTGATACCCTCCATCAGGTTTCTATGAAAAAGTTGGACTTTTCAATATCAACCTTCAGCTGAAATTTGGTGAGAAAAAACGACAATACAATCTCAAAAGATTTAAATTCCCTAAGTACAGCTTGAGTGACTTTCGATTCGAGTTACCAGCATTAAATATACAAAAAAAACAGCCAATTTACTTATGGCAAGTGATGGTGATTGCGTTCCAGTAGTTAGTCACACTGACGCTGGATTGGATACTTTTGCGCTCTTTTTCTGCTTCAACTTTGGTACAATGTCCCATGGCAGTATCTGAGAATAAAGGCTGGTTGGTGGTTGTACCCGCGAGTACACCCAACCCAACCTCAATTATTTAGTTGTTTTTTTTTTTGTTTGTTTTTGCTGCGAGATCAGAAATTTAATTTTTTTGTTCAGTATATTTTGTTTGTTCCACTTGGTTGCGAAATTTCGCGCTTGACCATGCGATTAAGCGCACAAATAGAAACCTCGTGAAAAATTTAGACTGGTACTGGATGACTGGACGGAGCGTTTGGTACTCTGATGTTGATCTGATATGAAATGCGAAGATAGATTTTTTTTGGGCATTAACAAATCCTTTGTATCTTACTTCTTTGCAGTCTACTTCGGACTTAGGATTAAAACCCGATCAAGCATATGGAGCCATGATTGATTTGAGACTTGTTTATGTGTTGTTTGGCAGCAAGATTGAATTTTCAAATAAAAAGTTGGTTGCACATTATACATTATGCGACTTTCTTGGAATGTGGTTGGCTTTTGAGGAAACTGAAGATTGGAAATTTCTTTAAAATCAACTACTCATGTCTAATGTTTTTTTTTTTTTTGTTTTTATCAATGGCTACAGTCAGACCAGTAATTGAAGCAAGGTTTTGATTAATTCTTTAACAGAATAACTGCCACTAATTCCTGCGGAGGGAGTTCTTGAAAATGTGTTACTTTTTTTAAAGAATTCCTACAAAGAGGGAGAAGAGATGGAACAACATTTGTGATAATACAAGCTCTTCCACGAAACATTCAAACTATTAGAGGCGACCCCTGTTTTAGATATCTTAGGCATGTCCCTTTTAGATCACGCTAGTTTCTTGACTTTTAGTCCGGGAGGTGTTCCTACGGCCGCCTTCCCTACTATTTAATTTAATTACTAACAAACACTTCTAAGTTGGAAGTAGGTGAAGGATAAGAAAATCTTCTCAGGAAAACCCACCAATAAGTAAATCAAAGCTTCATACTACCTTTTCTTTGGTAGTAAATAAGAGTTGTGATATTTTCATAGTTAGCCAAGCGGCTACCAAAGCCATATCCTCAATTGTCTCCAAGTCCAAAGTGTTTGGTCGTTGACGCAACAACCTATGGATGAATCAGCGAAACAAACCTAGTAACTTCTTAAATGGGTACCCGGACACTGTGACATACAAGCAGATAAACTGGCCAAAAACGGAACTGAGTCAAATCTTACCCTGATTGGTACTTGTGCTACGGGAAAAAGAGAAAAACAAAATTAACCAAAAATTCCTCATAGCCCTCAGAGAGTACTTCTTTGACGAACTGGGCGACGTTTTAAAAAAATCCACTTAAAAACATCTTGAAATTTATCAACATTTCAAGACGGTTTAAGGAAAATTCCTTACCTTACCACCAAACCTCGTTTCAGCGGCTTGCCGTATCATCAACCCATTTACCCTAACCTGACCTAACCCTAAAAAAAAATCACTCGCGTTGCTCACCTAAGGACACTCAGTTGGCTGCAAAAAACTAAATAGTATTTCCCTCTTCTACCAAAGTTTAAGAGGGCTTCGTCGTAAGACTGCAGAAATTTTTTCTCTCAATATTGTCCATAAGTCAGAACATTTTCAATGCAATGAAAAATGGGAATGAAGTGTATCACATAATTCATAGTTTTATTTTCTTAAAGCTTAGGACATAAATGGATCATATCCTACCTAAATGCATTGCACGACTGGATCGCACGTACTTGCTCTTATGTGCGGTCACAGCGTCGAATAAAAGTTGAAAAATATCAAGGAAACTTCAAAGTTTTTATTCGATTTTCTGGACTTTTGATTGTTCAAAACAAGTACGCAAAATAGTTTTCAGCAGAAAAATTTAAACGCCATTTTATTTCTTTAAAAAATGTGAAAAAGTGTGATTTTTTTAAAGTCGTAGGAACAGTTTTTATTTAACAACTTAAAAAAAAAATTGAAGAATGCAAAATTAAGCACAAAAATATCTTACTTTCATTTAAAAACTAAATTAAAAAAAAAAATCCACTTGCCCGTTTTTAAAATATTGATTTAAAAAAAAATAAATTAGTTATTAAAAATACGAACAAAAAATTATTTGTAAAGTTTTTTATGTTAAATTACTTTGGCTACAATCATCATTTGATTGTCATCGGATACCTTGGTTTTTCTCGAGAAAGTCGATGAAAAAAAAACGTTCCTATGGGGGAACCGTTTTTAGCCCACCAAATTAATTTTTTTTTCACCAAAATATAAACCACACCTACACTGATTTTTCATAAAAATTCTTCGAGCCGTTTTCGAGAAAGATAAGCTTTTACTTAGCGGTTATATGAAAGGTACCGTTAATTAATTGATAGCACTGCAGATGTGGACTTTAATGCAGTTCTTTAATCCAGCTAAATCATCTAAGCTCTAAGGCAGTGGTTCTTAACCGGTGGTGCACGCACCCCTTAGGGGTGCGAGCTAGAATATCTGGGGGTGCGAAACTATAATTATACAAATTCACGTGTAGCTAGTAAAATAAAAAAACTAAACTTAAAAATTCATTTTGATTAGTAAACTTTTTATACACTAAACATTTTTTAAATATAAGTGCCAAACAGAATCAAAGATACAAATACAAAATACATTGTCTCTCAAATTAGAATGCACACAAATCAATCATAGCAAACAGAACCAGAGCGTCGTCGTCGAGATACAATGAAGCTCTCTTCGATTTTAAATCTATTTTTAATTTTGAAGTTTAGCTGTAACTTCATTCTCTCTTATGCTCTCTTTATTCTCTATTGTGCTTACTTCGTTCAATTTTTTGAATATATTTATTGTCATATTTTCACACAAACATTTTTGAATTATGACAATTATAAATTTGGTCGCTGAAGTTTGAAGTTTTGATTCTGTTTGTTTCTGTTCGATTATTTTTAGAAATATAATTACTGTTGCGCACATTACATCGAATAAAGATTTTAAAATAATTGAATTTTAGTGTTGAATATTACAAGTGTGAATTTTTGTTAAACAATTAATACAAGTTAATTTGACAAGTTTAGTTGAATATTAATATTAAGTAAATTAGAATATTATTTGGTACATTAAAGCTAAATTCAAAAGGTAAGGTAAAATATAACAATAATAGATTTAAGTTTTATATTTTTTTAGTGTTTTATTATAATTTTTAATTAAGTTTACCCCATGTCAAAAAAACGATATTGGAATGACGATTATGTTCGTTATGGTTTTACTTTTATAACGGAGAAAGATGGAACGCAGCGACCACAATGTATTCTGTGCTGCAATAAATTTTCAAACTCCAATCTCAAGCCGTCGAAACTGAATGAACATTTTAACAAACAACATGGTGGTGGAGATGCTGGCCATGATTTTGAAAGTTTGAAATCTAAACGAGTTCGATTTGATAAAAGCGGAACTATCACGACTTTTGGATTTATATCAAATGAAAAGCCATTGTTGCATGCATCTTATCGAGTTGCATATATGTGTGCCAAGAAGAAGAAACCACATACAATAGCTGAAGAACTTGTAAAACCTTGTGCATTAGAAATGACTAAAATAGTGTTGGGTGCTGAAGCACAACAAAAGCTTCAACAAATTCCTTTGTCAAATGACGTAATCCGTACTAGAATTTCTGATATAAGTAAAGATATCTTACAACAAGTAATTGAAGATATCAAAGCTAGTAATGTCCCAGTGGGTATTCAATTGGATGAATCTACAGATGTTGAAAATTGTTCTCAGCTGATGGTGTTTGTACGATATGTAAAGGAAAAAGAAATTGTTGAAGAATTTTTGTTTTGTGAACCATTAGAATTGACTACACAAGAAATTGATATATTTAATAAACTCAAAGACTATTTACTACAATATGAGATACCGATGAACAAAATAGGATCAATTTGTACTGATGGAGCTCCTTCTATGTTAGGCAAACATTCTGGATTTGTAGCGTACGTAAAAAAGGAAGTGCCTCACGTTACAATTACCCATTGCATTTTGCACCGACATGCGCTAGCTGCAAAGACGTTGCCTGAAAAATTAAAGAAAACATTGATCTCTTCAGTCAAAGTTGTAAATTTTATCCGAGGTCGAGCTTTAAATCATCGTCTCTTCCGTGCTTTATGCGAAGAACTTGGTGCCGAGCATACTGTCCTTCTATTTCACACAGAAGTAAGGTGGCTATCGCGTGGACGTATGCTAAATCGTGTGTACGAATTGCGGAGCGAAATAATCCAGTTTCTTAATAATCAAGGCAGTAATTTAGCTGATGAATTCAGCAATAAAGAGGCTATAATTCAGCTAGCGTATTTGGCAGACATATTCACGCACCTAAATGAATTAAATATTTCAATGCAAGGATTTGGAGTGAACACTATAACAGCGAAAGAGAAGTTGACTGCGTTTAGTCGAAAACTTTCAATTTGGATTAACCGTGTTGCCAAGATAAATTTTGCAAACTTTCCTTTTCTTGAAGAAGTTCTTGTTTCGGATGCTGAAAGAAACACCATTGCCACCGAAATTAAAGCTCATTTGCAGAAGTTGAGCGAATCTTTTGATGGATATTTTGCTACTGGAGATATTGATATATCGGAAAAATGGATATTAGATCCATTTATTTATAATCTGGACTCAATGGATGACAGTAATTTATTAAAAGATGATCTTGTTGAATTACGGACAAATGGACGCAATCAAATGGAATATGAAACAGTGAGTTTGGAAAATTTCTGGTGTGCTCAAGTAATGTCATATCCACTATTAGCTAAAATAGCGCTTCAGCATCTTGTTCCATTTGCCACAACGTATTTGTGTGAGATGGGGTTCTCGTCACTTGTACATATAAAAACAAAAGCTAGAAATAGACTTAATGCTAGTAATGATATGCGTGTGGCTATTTCAAAAAAGATTCCCCGGTTTTCAAAAATAATTGAGGAAAAGCAACAACATAAAAGCCATTAATATAACTTTTGATCATTTATAATTGGTTATTTCAGCTAACAATTAAAATTTATAAAAAATTTGTTATGCACATAAAATTAATAAAAAATATGTTATGAATAATGTTTGTTTTTCAATTTTTATAATTCAATAATTTCGGGTAAGGGGTGCGAGAATATTGTTTGAAAATTTTAAGGGTGCCGGTAGCTAAAAAGGTTAAGAACCACTGCTCTAAGGGATTAAAATGAGATTATTCGAATTTAATATTAAATCTAACCTCCCTTACTCCTCGGTAACCTTGACTCACGATAATCTCGAATCAAAATGCAGCCATTTCTGAACTGCTGTTGGCTCTTTATCCTTAAGATTCGTTCACCACAAATCACATTGTTTTGTAGTAAGTATAGGAAGTGTTAAGAGTCAAGGCGGCAATATGCTGCAATACTAGTTTGATTGACAACGAAACTGATGTTTCAACTTATATACTAAAATAAAATGCCAACATTGCTATTCTTGTAACGAATCCAAAATATCATTCTAATTTTTCGATATCGCAAACAGATTTAAAACAACAGACATAAGAACGGCAACAATATAAGTCTTGCAAGATTGTGTTCTAATAAATCATTCAGATCAATCAATCACTATCGATAGAAATAAGATTTTTAAAGGAAAGGAGAAAATCAAGGTCTCAAAGAACAGGAACTTGCGAACTTGACTATTTTCGGCCCAAAACATATTGTTATGAATGTTATCAGTAATGGTGCTAAAGAAGAATCAAGTCTTTCGAGGAATCCTGAAGCAATAGTTCCTCCAAGATGGTTAACGACAACTACCCACTATTTAAGTCTTTTGGGGAACGCAAGGGAGGCATACAAATCGCCATCTTGAAATTTTATGACGTCACATTCCTCTTTTATTATTATTTTATTTATTAAGTGAATATTATTTTTTTAAATTGAAGGTTTAAACGTTTTTTTGTGATTATAAGAACAATAAACATAAAAAATAACAAAATCGGCAAACCAATACATTTATTTACACTCTCTAAAAACAAAAATCAGAAGAATGTGACATCACACGCAAAATCAGCCAAAGTGAGCATACCTTGTATTTCTGTGTATCATGATTTTAATTACTGTAAAATTACATGTTATGTTGAGTGAAAATTAATTGAGTGCAAATGAGATAACGAGAAAGTTGATAAGAAATGCTATGTTTATGAACAAAAAAGATTTCTGAACAAAGTCAGTGGTGTAATTTAAAATTAAATCCAAATCAACGGAAGCCATGCTGCTGGACGATCGCCAAAACATTCCAGAACTTGCTCCTTCGAACATTCTTAAAGCTACGGCAATAACGGTTGATTGTTGAAAATCTGAGATAGTTTAAATACCCAAATTTCAATTCTAAAGCCGCTGAATATTTCGAACTAATTGATTGGTGGCAAATGGACAGTGTTTTAAATCATACCCAGGTTTTATTTCTTACGTTGCCTTAAGAACCGAAACTTTTGGCACTCATGGATAGTCGCATTGGGGACAGCTTATTCTTTAACGGCAGAAGACTTCATCATCGTGCAGCATTAAACACGGTTAATAGATAATATAGATAAAAATCATATCAGCAAAAGGGCCTTAAACAAAAAAAATCATTAATAAAAATGAGGAAGAGTATCGGACACAGAACGGAGCCTTGGGGCACACCAGCATTGATTTTGTGACAATCAAACTGAAAACCATTGAAAACGACGCGTGGATACCACGCACGCTTTTTCGACAAAAGAGCTTTAAGAATTATCAAATCATAATCGGGAGCTTTTTGTTGTTTTGTTTCGTTATAGCCTCGGAAAATTCTGAAAATGTGACTTTGAAGTTATAAATTTTAAGAGGTCCATTGAATATCACCGGGGTTCTTTCAATAACTCCTGGACCCTCGAAAGGTTTGAAAGTTTCCTCAATTTGTTCAGCGAACAGATCGGCCTTTTCTTTCTGTTTTAGTTTTTAGCCCACCCTCCATCGTTTGTTCGAATTTGTGTCTTTTAACACCTTTAATAGCCTTCTTATATTTAATTTCGAGGATAGTTCTTCGAAATAAGTATAAATCTCACGATATTTTGAATCTCTGATTGCATTTTTGGGCTTACTGGGGAGGAGATTCAAAATAGTGAAAGACGCAGGATCGCTGCGATATCTTAATCTAAAAAAAAACACTAAAAACACTCCTTCAGGCTGTAAAAACTCCTTAGCCCAGATTAAAAATGAAACTACTGGAACGTGTGTATAATAAATTGTTACACAGTAAATCAACAAATTCCATTCAACTTTCCTCTCCAAGGCAGACGTGCAATTAGCCATTGCTTTTTATTGTCAATTTTCAACGATCTATCATAAAAACTATAGACACTTTAGCTATCGTATCTTTCAGATAGTTTATTTATTGAAAGCGTTTCAATTAGATGCTTTAACCGACACATCATAATTTCTCTAATTAATATTTAATTAAATTGTTTTTTTCTTTTATTATTATTATTCCAGTCAAGACAGCGTGATGCCAATGATACCACTTGGACTTAAGGAAACAAAGGAAATAAACTTCTTAGAGCCATTCTCGGATTTTATATTGGAACACTACAGTGAGGAGCCATCGATATACACAGATGCAATTGCTGACATCACAGACACCCGGCAGGTATATAATTAATTAATTTTATATCGAATTTATTATATCATAAAGAAATAACGATCTGCTGTTTGAAGGCTTCAAAGACACCATCCAGGGACTTGCAAGGTGTCGCTTTGCTCTTTCGCTACTACAATCTACTGTACTATGTCGAAAGGAGATTTTTTCCACCAGATCGGAATTTAGGTGTTTACTTTGAGTGGTACGATTCATTAACAGGTATTGGGTCAAATGAAGATTTTAGGACTTGAATGATATTTATAAATATGTGTTGTTGCAGGAGTCCCTTCATGTCAGCGTACCATAGCATTCGAAAAAGCCTGCACGCTCTTCAATCTAGGAGCAATCTACACACAAATCGGAGCGCGACACGATCGAACCACAGAAAAAGGACTCGATGCGGCTGTGGATAGTTTCCTGAGGGCCGCTGGAATATTCCGCCACATCTACGACACATTCACAAACGCCCCCTCCATGGATCTTAAACCACAGGTGCTAGACGTTTTGGTTTCACTGATGCTGGCACAAGCCCGTGAATGCCTCTTCGAAAAACTACAACTCCAAATCGAATCTCTATTGCTTACCGAATCAAGTCATGTAAGTTACATTTTCCAAAAAAAATAAAAACATGCAACATGACTTTATTAAATCAAATCACATCTACCCCAACAGCTTTTCAAAGATCTAGCTGGTGAAGCAGCACAGCTGACAATGGAATACAATGAAATGCACAAAAACATCCAACTCAACGATACCCACACATATCTGCCCGAATGTTGGGCTGGTTTGGTGCCCCTGAAAGCCGAATACTACAAAGGTGAGTTTGGTCTACCTTCTACCCATATGATGCCATCTTTTACAAGCCCATCTATTTGTAAATGACAGCATTGTCACATCACTATGAGTCGCGGAGCATCGACGCAAATGCAGACAGCACATCATCACATGGAACCAGTGGGAAGCGCAGCCAGACCACCGCAGAATCGTTCATTGGCAATGCGGAGGAGGATGCCACAAGTAGCAGCATCTATGAGGATAGTGGGTGTGCGAGTGCCTTGAAACGGGCACACCTCAAAGAATCATTAGCTAGTCATGAGGAGGCACAGAGGCTGCAGCGTATGTGCCGGTATTTAAAGGTAAGTTTAGTAGCAGTGAGGAAGACCATTTAAGGAGGTCCGTAGTAGATGGAAAATTGCTGGGTGAGGTGGTGTTGTTAGATTGGAAGACTTTGTTTGTTGTAGCGAATAAGGAGTTTGAATTGTGGCGATAAGTCATTTGGGCATTGAAAATAAATTCAATGAGGCATGATTGTGTCGCGTATATTTGCTCATATATATCGTAGAAAAAACACTAGGGCCTAGTTGATACTCCTGGGGTACCAGTATTCAGCTCTCTGGAACTAATCGCTTTCGTTATTATTTCAGAACAAAACATCACTAACCCAGGTGCTTAAGGAAGCTCACTACAAGACACAAGACGAATATGAGAAGTACACAGAAGAGAGAGTCGAAAAGGACATCGACGAAGACTTCGATTTGATTGATGTTGTGGTTGATGGTAAGACAAGAGATATTTTATCTAATCCAAGCTCAATTGATTCATCTTCCAAAAGCTTGTTCCAAATTTACACTCTCCCTCACCGGTCCGGACTTTACTTCGTACAAAGTGGATGATCCATTTAAGCGGCTCGGACCAATTGCAATATTTTCTGCGCGACGTCATTGGACTGCGCCAAGATGCGTGCGGCTTCAGAAAGGATCTGCAATGTACCGAAACGGCACAGTTTACCATTGTCATTGTCCGGCGACAGATCAGCATGAAGTTGGTTGTAGTTTATTCAAAGGGGAGGCGGATAGTTGTTATGGCTTCCACGTAAGGGGAGATGCACCAGTGATTGTTGCTCATGTTGAGATAAACTCACTAGCGGATGTAAGCTATTTCTTATATTTAATAAAAAACACATCACAGTTATCTGGATTTATGCTTACAGTTAGGTGGCATAAAGGAGGGTGACTTTATTGTTGAAGTATCTGGAGTCGATGTCAAATGGTATTCACATCAGCAAGTAGTCCATGCAATTCAGGGTTCGGGTTCAACTCTCGAATTGAAAATCATCACACCAATGGATAGGAATTATCTTAAGGTTGGTTGTTTTAATCAATTCAAGAAATTTTAATAATTTGTTTGAATTTAAGCCTCTTTCATCGAAAGGATCTATATCCACATTATCAGCTGCTAGTTCTTCAGGAGTTTCGTCTGGCTCATCGAGTCCCACAGGAACAACAAGTTCAAAGCCAAAACTTCGATGTAAAACACCGAAAAATCGACTTGGAAGCATCTCCTCGAGTTCTTGGAATCCTTTTAGGCGCACTCACAGTTTGGGTAAAATTTTTTAGCACAAAACTCACCGTTAAGTGGGTGTGAATTTTTACAGTGGCCATTCTTCTTTCAGTTGGATTATTTCTTATCAAACAGACAACATAATGTAACTTTCTTCTCTTCATAAGCCTCCTATCTGTATAGAAAATTATTCTTTTTGTAATTTAAGTTTTTTTCCATAAATATAAATATAAATTTATTTTTTTTTATATTTTTATTTTATTTGTTTGATTTTCATTTATTTTCCATTCGATGGAAAATCTAAAAATTGTAAAATATCAAGTAAACACAAATTAACCCGCGCTTCCGAGAAAATATATAAAAAAGTTGAAACTTATAACATAAGCAAAATCAAAATATAAATAAAATTTGAAAATATATATTTTTATTATTTTAAAATATGTGTATTTTAGTTATAATAATTTTGTTAATTTTATATACAAAAAATCAAAATTTTAAGTAATTGTAATGTTATTGTAATTAGTTCTTGACGAAAATTTGTAAATTCGTCGCCATTTTTGTATAAGAAATACTTAATCAATTACTTATATTGTATCTTATATGTGAATAAGTGAATAATATATTTAAAAATATTTTTTTATGAAACATAAAAATTAATTGAATAAATATGATTTAATATATTTGTCTCTGTTAATATTTTTTTTAAAGAATAATGATTGTTAAGATATGTGAGAAGTGAGGGGAGTGTGTCATTCTACAGTCGTTTCAACAATTATTTTGAAATCAGTTTTTAAAAACCTTGGTGTCTTTTTGACGAATTTTCTTCAAATTTATAACATAGGGTTATTTTGATTTAAAATATTTTCGAAAACTTTTTTTTGTATTTTTAATTATTTTTTTTATTTTTTTTTCAAAAATCGATATTTTGAAAACGCGTTAGTGATTTTTTTTCAATTTTGTATTTTAAATGTAAGTTATTGTTGTGCTTAAGTTTCCATTCTTGAAATATTTTTTTTTAATTTTAGAAAAAAAGTTGTTAAATAAAAACCGTTTTAAAACCCGTTCCTACACTTTTTTTCATTTTTTTTTAAGAAATAAAATGGCTTTTAAATTTTTTCGTTAAAAACTATCTTACGTAAACTTTTAAACAATCAAAAGTTAGAAAAATCGAAAAAAATGTGATTCCTTTAATATTTTTCAAATTTTATTCTAAGCTGTGACGGCACATAAGAGCAAGTACGTGAGATCCAGTCGTGCAATTTATTTTATTAAAGGCCAAGCATGTTCTACTTTGAAAATCGCATGTATGTAGGTATCAAAATCAATAGCTGTGTTTTATTTTCCACCAAGATTTATATGGATCTTTGTTGATAAATAAAACGATCCAGATTTCAGATCATGCATTATTTTGTGTTCAATTCCCATTACAATCATTATAACTATAAACACTGCCTATAGTACTATCATGAAGCATCATTTTTTAGTTCTGAATCAAGTCGCAATGAGGCGTGCTAAAATTGTAGTAAGTACAGACAACAAAAGTGTATTAAGTACTGGTAAAATATCGGTTAAGGTTCTCGTCTTCACTATTTAGAGTTAGTTTAGAATCAGCCAGGAAGATGGCCAGACGTAAAATGACCACCATGGGAGAACTATAGAAAAGGTATATACAATGTTACAATACCGCAAAAGGGCCACCTGTTTTTCAGAATTAGTACTAATTCTTGGATCTTGAAATAGATCCAGATAGAAAGCAGGATTTCAAATAGTTATTGTAATACGTGCTAAGACATAATCCAGTTCCAGATCCGAAGATAATAAAACACAGCTAATGACTTAAAACACACGTTCATATTGCTTTCGCTGGTGGACACATCCGTCGTTCGATAAGTTTCGTTAAACTAGGTATTTCATTCTGAATCGCTCTGACACATGTGAATTTTGCAGCTAATGCATTTAACAGTAGAAAAAATGATAAATAGTCATGAATGATCATTATACTTATTTGTCATGTTCTTAGAAACATAACGAAATAGTTTGTTATCACTTGTTATGTACCTACATGTTATTCAGTTAAGGAATCAATGGAGAAATGGTCCAGTCAATTTGGCTATTGGCCTTCAAGAATTTGTGATTTGACACCATTGGAATACTTTCTATGAGGATAGTACGATTGAAACTTTGGAAGCCATGGAATACCTGCCGAAAATTGGACCTGCAGAATGAACCATGCCAGATTTGGTTTTTGGTCATGGCTCATGGCATTTGAAGGAAATTATCTTTAAACGTTAAATTGCATGAATCAAACTAACACCTCAAATAAAGATTGTACTCAATGCATTGATTTTTATTTGTTTTAGATTAAAAAAAAATTCAAGAAGCTCTCATTGGATTACCCTTAATCAGAACGAAATCAGGCTTTCGATTATCAAGTTTTGTTCAATATTACAAACAAGAGTACTAGACCATCTGCATTTGTAGTAAATCGATTTACTTTCGAAATCACTATCTCTTTAATACATGTAAACAGATGTTATACCGACTTGTCAAAAATCAGAAAATTTAAAAGAAATAAGCTTTGTTCGATGAGCCCTGAAGTCACCCTGGGGTCGCCAAAACTCGTTTTTTGAAATTTCTCAACTCGCCCTCAAGAGGAAATTCTCTGTTTTTTTAAACCTGGGGTCGCCATCCTCCTCAAGGTGATAACGCCATCAATCGTCTGCCAGCCCATAGAGGCAGCATTACCGAGTAATGGTGGGTTAAAAGTACCATCTTTCTGGACATAGACCTAGTGAAGAAAACGACTTCAAATGCATCACACCCTAACGCCCTCGATTCATTGAATGCGAAAATGTTTGTGACATACGTCTTGCAGGCCGCCAGCTCCTGACAGACGCCGCCGAAAACGCATTTTTTGGTGTTTTTAGACTTTTGGGAAACCAGTCAAAATTAGTCGCGCCCAGAAGCTTACTTACGGTTCTTGTATACCATTCAAAGATGAGCCTTTAAATTTTAAAATGATTGGAGACAGGAACTTCATAGATACATTTTCTTCACTTTAACACCGACGTAATGTCTCTTGTCTGCGGTCAGTACTCAACCAAAATAGCCACCACTTAGGCCACTTTCGGTCGTACTGTAGTGTATAGAGATTCGTTATTTAGCCGTACTACACGAATGTAAAATGCTTTATCCAGCTCTTTCCCTCGGCTTTTCCTAATGCTCGCTCTGTGTCACTGGCACATGAGTGCGCGTTAATTATACAAAAGTTTTATATTGTAATATCTACTGCGGTATATTGCAATCTACTCCGCTTTTTTCTCATATATACTGCGCTTAGTCATCTATAAGGTGGCAGCACTGCCCTGGAGTCGATCTTGGTATTTTGCTAGGGCGAGTTGAGGTAACGATCAGCTGTTGTTTACTGACATTGGCTGTCAATTTGTGATTTGTGTTAATTTGCTGCAGGTAAGTTTGTTAATTCGTATTTGCAAATACAAAATTATAGCAAATGTAAATTTATTCATTGTTTTACATTTAATTTAATAAAAATTGAATTTTTATAGTTAAAAAGTGACAAAAATGGAGTCTTTTGAAGTTGTGGATTGTGCGACAAGAGTCAGTGGTTCTTGTGGTATGTCAGTAACTTAATTGACAGCCCTTTTGTGTTTTTTTTGAGGAGCGACCCTGGGTAAAGTTCAACGAACAAAGCTATAGAAGCTTTCATTTTCCAATAAAATACAAAAAGAAAAAAAACTGTAGATAACATAAAACTGGAAGTGGATAAGGAATACGCAGAAGTTAAAATTCAATTATTGGCCCGACAGCTCCTTAAGAAGCCAAGGCTTAGTGAGTTATACTCTCAACCATTCCTGTGTGTGTGTTGCAAGAATGGAAGGGACCTACAGTTTACCGCCGAGTCCGAAAGGCTACATGAGATGCACTTTTTCAAGACAAATTTTACTTTTGGAGGTTTTGTCAGTTCCTCGCAAGAGGCAGTACCCCGGAAAAAAAGGTGACTATGAGCGGGATTAGAACCCAGGCTCATTCGCTTAGCAGTCCGACAAACATTACTATACCTAAGGCGCCAGTTATAGCGATCAGGAAAACGTATCAGGAAAAAAATTCAAATGGTTATTTAACTATGCTTTCATATGATATGAAACACAATATGTGTTCCTTTACTTTTTCAAGCAACTTCAAGCTGCCGAAAGTTACCAAAAACTGCTTTAGCTTGTTCACTTACACAAAAATTTCGTAAAAAAATTTAGACAATGAGAGAGTAAAATATTTCCCCTCAAGTGAGAGTTACTGGCTCTGAACACAATGGCGAAGCTGAAGCTAAAGTATGAAGCGCTGTCAAAGTTAAATATACGCGAACCCTATAAGGCGAACACAATGAGAAGCTGAAGCTTGAAATTTAGCTGAAGCGCAAGTTCACTCAACTTCAACTTGCGCTTCCCGTTTCAGCTTCATCTTTACATTTCACAGGAACAAAATACGCTAGTTCAATGTTTATGAACTATCCGAGATCTCTTTTTTCTCAGATCCATTGAAAATGACTTAGAAAATTCCTTGATAACTCCGAAATCTCAAGAAACTTGAATTAGCTTAATCAAACGAAAACAAAATGTGTGAGGAAAACACGGAATTATTTATAATACTGGTTAGAGATATTTTACGGAATTTAACCAACCCCAACTAAAAAAAATATTGAAAGGAAGCGCAAGTGAGAAATAATATTTATAAAGAAACACACATAATATACTAATGGAAGGAAAAACACTCAAAGAATTTGTTTGCCAAAAAAGTTTTCAATTTAACGAACACTTTTTGTAAAAAATTGTATTTATTTATATTCCTGAAGGAATTTCATTTTTCGTGCCAGCTGAATGTTATTTCACAAAAAAATCAACAAATCGTTATAATTATTTGGTCCAATTTTGTACTGTTCCAATATCAGGAAAAAAATTCGGATCAACTTTGCAACAGGAAAAAAAGAAAGGTAGTGGTTTGGTGCTGTTTTTTTGTGAAGTGAACAGACGTTTTTTCACTGATTGCTAGAAACGCTCATCAGGAAAAAATTCTGTTTTCCATTTGTTTCAATTTTTCCTGGTGGTTTTTCCTTATCGCTATAACTGACGCCTAAATAATCACCTGCATTTCTCCCGTGAAACTATTTAACCTTAATAATCGAGCCTCAAGTAATGCCTATCAGTTCACCATTGAGCCCAACTTTTAAGCCGAATCACGCGTATGTGAAACGTACTGGGGCCCAACTATGTAATTCGGTTCTATAATGAAAATGTTCGAATTCGTAAAATCGGAACTACATATGTAATTCTTTAAGAACGTTTTATTATACGATAATCGAACAGATTGAGTGGTAACACGCTTTCATTAGAATTTTTTTAATATTCAGGGTATGTCAGAATCGTTCGAATTTGCTCTAACTCATTTGATATCAAATGTGTTTGGGAGGACGAGCTAAGAAAATTTGTCTGTATCAAAAATGTAGGTAAATATATATGCACATACAGGGTGGGCCAAAAGAAGTCATCCATCCGATGTTGTTTGGCTCTCTTTTTTCTAAATGAAAAACTTCGATTCTGTTTTTTGATTATGTTTATTTGAACTTTTAGAATTGTATTAGTCAAGTCGAGAAGATGATATCGGCCAAATGGGCGCCGTCACTATTGATTGCCATACGGGCTCGTTTTATGGCATTTTTCATCACTTCAGCGAGAACTTCGAGCGACAGATTCTCGCACTCGTGTCAAATGTTGTCCTTGAGAGCTTCCAGAGTCTCGGGCTTGTTCACGTAAAAACAAAAAACCCCACCAAAAAAGTCTGAAATAGTTAAATCAGGCGATCTTGCGGGCCAGTGCAAATCGCCAAAACGAGAGATGAGGCAACCCGGGAACAGCGCCTTCAGAATATCGGTTCATGTATCGCTCCATGGCTTGTTCATATGTATTCTGCATCTGTCTAGTACACAAATGTCAAAACAGATTTGACATTGGCGGCCATTTGCAAAAATGAGAGCATCTTCCAATAGGGTGATTTCTTTTTGCCCACCTTGTGCATTGATTGATTGCGCTTAAATTAATTACACAACCGTTAACTTTACTTTTTACAAATAGGCAATCAAGAAAATTAGTAAACACCAAGTCATCACAATTTGAAATGCTGGGGTGGAATCGCGTAAGGTGAAAGTTGATAGGTGACAATCAAAAGCGATTCTTTTGCTCCATGTAAGGTGATTATCAAAACGACTCGCTTTTACGCGATTCCACCCCGTCAATTACATGACAAATCATCGGGACTTATCAAATATTTTATTATCTACGTGAAAAGCTTTTATCGCTGAGCTCCATTACGTTAGAGGCGTCTCTAATTCTTCTTCGTTCAATTTGCTCATTTCGTTCCTGTTGATTTTCTTGTAAATCAAACCAAATTGCAACGCTTTTTGTATTTTTGTTCACTGTTTTGTTTCCGTAAATTTGAAGTTTTGTTTTTTTTTTTTTAAGAATAAGTTGTCAAACAGCTTGAGGCTCGTTCAAAAATCGAATAGAGTGGAAAATAGAATCGAATACCGTAGTAGGGCCCCTGGACCTTTGGCCTACTTCTACGCCAATGCTAAATGAAACACATTAGAGTATTTTTAAAGACGAGGTTTATTTCAATAATATTTTCACTTGTTTATAGTATTATGTTTGCTTTGTTTTCCATTTACATATATTTCATCAAGTGATTTGTGGTTTGTTAGGGTTTTCCTTCCGTTGTTTGTATTTTTTTTTATATTTCTCTAAAATGACGAAAGACATAAAATATTTTTTGTATTGTTTTACATTGTTTTTTTTTCTTTGAATAACACACACATACACATTGCAAGAAATTTGTTACGTTTTTTTTTCTTAAATATTTTTAAACTTATCGTTTTTTTATATAATATTTTTAGAACTTATTGTAAAATGTAATTAAATTTCATTATTTTTTTTTTATTTATTGAGTTAGTCGAAGTGTTTAAGTTCTCTTCTTTGATTTTCCAATCGATAAACGTTTTTTTTTTTTCATTTTCATTTTTTTTGTAAGATTAGTAATTTAATTATTATAAATCATTAGATTTGACGCTTAAACGTTAGTACATCCATTTAATTTGTATTAGTAAATTAATAGCTATTTAAATTTTTTTCTGTAGTTTTTTATCTCACATTTTTTCTGTTATACATCCATTTTGTTTGTTTAAAAACTTCTTTTTTTATAATACTGAAACACGACTAGAATTATTTATGTCATAATTATTTATTAAATGTTTTTTTTCTTTTTCATTTTTGAAGGAACTGTTGTTCCCACTCACGACCACACTCAATATTTTTTTTTTATTTCTTTATGATTTTTTTACTTAAAATTAAATACATTTAATATCGATAAAGATATATATATATATATATATAATAAGTAGATATTTAGGTAATGTAAATTTTTTTTTTTGTTAAATCAATTTATATAGTTATTGTTTATCTTTGGTTTTCTTTTGTTAATTCATTATTAATAAATAAATTGTTTTACATTTATATATTTCACTTTGTTCTCAATATAATATGTATGTATATATAAGATTTTTTATATTAAATTTTGTTGTTTTAGGTACGTTTAAAAAATTATTACTTATTTAATTTATTTCTTGTTTTATTTATTTGTTTTTTTTTTAGAAAAATGAAAAAGAACTTATATGTACGTATATAATATTTTTAATATTTTTTTTATTTTCACATTTATTGTGTTCTGTTTATTTGCTTTATATGTATGTATATAAATTTGTTGAAAATAAAATAAAAAAATAGTATAACAAATAAGGATTAAATGTAAAGATTGCGTCAGTAAAATTTGAGTGTTTTGTTAGTAGATACGTATAAGTATATAATATACAATAAAAATTACAATAATAAATAGATTCGAAAAAATAAAAATCACGATAAAGATAATTTTCTTCTTTGTTTGTGTTATTTTTGTTTTTTAGTATTTTGTATTTTATCAAAGAAAATGTACAATTTTTATTATTTATTTTGGAGGGTTTACATCCGCATGCAGCGGTTAACGTTTAGATAAATGGTATGACACATTGAGATAAAATGACATTTGCTATCTATGGAAACAAATATTTTGTTTATCCTTTTTTTTTTGCTAAAACACATAAATCTACGAAGCTTAAAGGAACACTACTTACATTACTAATAAGCTAAATTTCTATTATTATTTTTTTCTATTTACTTACAACTATTTATAGTTTTTTTTTAATTCATTTTAATTATTAAATATCTGTACGAAACAGATGAGAGTTGTGCGATGAGATAAGAAAAAAAGTTAAAACAAAATCATAACTCCACAGGCAGATATAACAGTAACAGGTGACGAGGACACAAATTATTATCTAAATTAAAAAAATAAAACAAAAATCTCAATTTTAGAGAACAATTTCATGGTCGTTGCTCATTTGGTTGACTTGTGTCTGTTTTTGAAAAAAAATTGTAGTTTTTTTTATTTTAATTTATCTATTGATGATCAAATGACACAGAGGTACACCAAAACGAATTGTTCTACATGAAACAATAAATACACAATTGGTATTCAACTTTTTAGGTTAAATTGTGTATGCATGCATCCGCCTGTGGCTAGTTATGAATCCAACAAATAACATTTTCCAACAACTTCAATTACACTAATCTAAATTAAGATCTTAATAATTCGAGATAACCTACTAATTTCACATATGAAGATAAATTAAAGTTAAACTTTTATCGATCTACGTTTACACCTTTTATGTGAATGAATCACATTTCTCTATGTCTATTCTAGATTTATTTAAAACTTAAACTTAAAAATATATATAAAAATAAAACAAATATACACTTCGAGTCGATTGCACGTGATTGTATGTGTGTTTGAAGGATTAAATGAAAACATTGAGTAGCTTATGAATTATAATTCATAATTTCAGACTAAATCAAGGAATCGATCGTTGATCGTAGAAATTCTTCACAATCCAGGGCATATGAACGACTGGGTCAGATACTTTGGATGTGGCAATATGTGGCCGGGAAATTGAACAAACAAGTTTGTACCTAATCGGGCGCCATTTTAAGTGCACCTAATTAGGTAAACACTGGTAAGTCAACATGGGTTTACTAATTGCTAAAAGAAGTCTATTCTAATTTTTAAGCTTAAAAACTAAGAAAACGTAAAGAAGACATTCTTCTTGAACAGATAAGTTTAGCTTTAATTTGTTCGGAGACAATTTGTTCGTCTAAAATAAATAAAATCACTTATTTGAATTGTGTATATAAGAGACAGAAGGAACTGGACATTTTACTTGTTTCATCAGTTCATTTAAGTTTCAAATTGCACTCATGAACTGTTCGTTCTTAGAGCTAAAGTTCAAAAGCTTTGATTCTGGTAAAAGGACGTTTGGATTAGAAACCTATTTTTAAAAAGGCAACACTGCATGATGTTCTAAAGGTACAGCATAAACAAAAAAAAACAGGAAGCGGCTAGTTTTGAGCCAAATTATGGTATTCGATCGTTTTTATTTTACAATGTTTACGATTTCACTGACACCTTTGATGTCAAAAAAGGATTCAGACAAGGGGATGTGCTGTCATGGGACTTATTCAACAAGGTGGGCCAAAAGAAACCACCCTATTGGAAGATGCTCTCATTTTTGCAAATGGCCGCCAATGTCAAATCTGTTTTGACATTTGTGGACTAGACAGATGTAGAATACAAGTGAAAAAGCCACGGAGCGAAGAGCGATACACTCCCCAAGAACGCGGAATAATCGTGTCTATTTTTTTTTTGGCGTAACAATTCGTCTGTAGTGTTGGCGCAGCGCGAAATCCGTCGCCGATTCCACGGCCGTCCGACACCGACTGCGCAAACACTGCGTCGTTTGGCCACCAACCTTGAAGAGTATGGGACCACACGAAGAGTGGCCGGCCCCGGGGCGCCCGTTGTGCCGAGAATATCGCCGCTGTTGACGAGGATGTCGAGCTGTCGCCGGAAACATCGACCAGACGCCCTGCCTCGCAATTAGCCATCAGCCGGTCGTCCCTAAGGCGAATTTCGGTCAAAGACTTGCGCATGTTCCCGTACAAAGTCCAGGGCGTGCAACGCGTGTAACCTACGCCCAAGCCATCCTCAATCTCGAGGACGAAGTGGACGATTTTCGACCAAAATCATAATGAGCGATGAGGCTCATTTCCACCTCAGCGGGTACGTGAACAAGAAAATCTATCGCTTCTGGGGCACCGAAAATCCACAAGTAATGCACGAGGAGCCATTACACCCGCTCAAAGTTACTGCATGGTGCGCTGTTCACGCTGGAGGAGTCATCAGGACATTTTTTTTCGAGAACGCCGCTGGTCAAACGACAATAGTGGGCGGTGCGCGCTTTAGGGCCATGTTAAACAAGTTTTTTTTGCCGCAATTAGACGAATTAGGACTGAAGGACATGTGGTTCCAACAGGACGGAGCTACGGCACACACTGCGCGAGCCACAATCGATATTCTGAAGGCGGCGTTCCCGGGTCCCCTCATCTCTCGGTTTGGCGATTTGCACTGGCCCGCAAGATCGCCCGATTTAATTTCTGCCTTTTTTTGTGGGTTTTTTTGAAGTCCCGTGTTTACTTGCTTGAACAAACCCGAGACACTGGAAGCCCTCAAGAACAACATTCGACACGAGTGCGAAAATCTGTCGCCCGAAGTTCTCGCTGAATTGATGAAAAATGCCATAAAACCAGCCCGTATGGCAATCAATTGTGACGGCGCCCATTTGGCCGATATTATCTTCTCGACTTGACCAATACAATTCTAAAGGTTCAAATAAACATAATCGAAGTTTATCATTTAGAAAAAAAAATGAGAGCCAAACAACATTGGATGACTTCTTTTGGCCCACCTTGTACATGAAAGAATAGTGCAGAACTCTCACACCAACACAACAGGGTACAATCTTTCAAAAGTCCATCCAATTACTCGCATACGCCGATTATATTAACATAATTGAAAGAACAGAGCGTAATGTCAGTAGCCCTCATCAAGATGGAAGCAGCAAAGATTGGTTAAAAACTCAATGATTATTATGCTGTTAAGGCCACCATCGACATCCTGGACATAACATTACAATAGACAGCTACAACTTTGAGAGAATTAGATACTTTATCTACCTGATCTACGCTATCAACTCAAAAAAACAAATACCAGCGCTGATGTCAAACGAAACATAACTCTTGCCAATCGCTACTTCTTTCGGCTAAAGAGGCAATTGAGTAGCAAGGCCCTCTCTCCACCAACCAAAGTGTTCCTTTATAAGACACTCATTATCCCAGTCCTGCTGTATGGTGCAGAGGCATGGAAATTGTCAAAAGTAGATGAGGAAGCTTTATGCTGTATGGAGAGAAAATGTCGCTGGTTGATTTTGGTCCAGTATGCACACACAGCGTGGGAAAAAGGAAATACAACGAGAAGCAACACAGACCCAGCCCAAAGGGTAATAGTCTAACGTCCAGATGGCTAGGTCATAGAGAGCGGATTAAAACGAAAATCTTCGAGTCCACCATGGAGCGATGGCCCATTAGAAGAGCGAGAATAAGGTTTAGCGGGCAAGGGAACAAATTCGTTTGAAAAACTGATGTCAGATAGCTACGAACTGAGCTTACTGAGCACGACACAATTCTACTTACCTAAGCTTAGGTAAGATAAGATTTCCAAGTATGAGAAAGAACATCCTACTCTTAAGATTAAATAAAATAAATAAATTTAAGGAGCTTAAGGAGCCAAGTCCTAGTGAGTTATACTCTTAACCATTCCTGTGTGTGTGTTCTCAATTTGAAAGAATGGAAGGGACCTACAATTTACCGCCGAGTCCGAACGGCTGCATGAGATGCACTTTTTCGAGACAAATGTTAACACTTGGAGATTTTGTCGGTTCCTCGCAAGAGGCAGAACCCCAGAAAAGAAGGTGGCTATGAGCGGAACTCGAACCTAGGCTATTCGCTTAGCAGTCCGACACACTAACCACTAAGCCACATGGCACTACACTCTTAAGATTATCCTTCACAAAATTGAGTTCCTCAAGAGAACCAATCTGGAGGAAGTTTTGTGAGATTAACAACCTCATGCAACACTATATGGATGTAGAATAGATCTCTATAGTCTGTCCACTAAAAATTGTCAGTACAGTGAAGATAGGACGTTCATCTCTCACTCTGACTACAGTTGGATCTCATGGAAGCTTGTTTTCAATACACACCATCAACAATTCGTGTGTTAATCGTGGGTTAGTCAATTTTTAGTGGACAGACTATAGGTCTTATTTCTTTCTTTTAAGAGTTAACACTAATGACAAAATAATCACCCACACACCTCGGGAAACATTGCTTTATTTTATATGAATTAAGGCTTCCTTCACTGCAGGGATTTAGGGCTAGAGATGCCAAACTCCATAAAGTTGTTTATTCACTAGAATAGGAAGATTTGTTGGTGATATATCGTGACATTATGGAAAACAAAAAAAACTATGGTGCCACATCTGAGACTCGTATAAATTCTCCGCAGCGTTCGTGATATTTATAAAAGGAGTTGCGATATAGCTTGTATTTGAATTTCCCGATTCACCAATTATGATGCAATGAACAAATTCACCTTTTTCAAACGTGATAAGTTGAAAATATGCTGGTCATGTGCGGAGCCCTATGATAAATGATATGCAACTTTAACTTTTTGGTATTTATGACATAAACTATTATCCATATAAATTAAAAACGAATAAAACCGTCAGCGAGCAACAATATCGTTAATTTTTTTAAATTCGCAGATTTAGATCAGACTACCCCTTGCTATTTCTAAATCATTACCACCTAGTGATTGAATGTGGATATGTGTACAATCAATTGAACCAATTGTCCTGGGAAATACGGCTTTACAGAAAGTCTGCCGCTGCATCCTTGATATGTTTTCGGCATTTGAATGAACCGCGGTGACAATTTTCTTACACTCATTTCAAAGTATGATGTACGTTTCAAATGCTTACTCCACTAAAGTCTACAATCGTCAAATGCATTGATCTGAGCGCACAAAACCGTAACGCTATCGGGAACACACGGAAACAACGAATCCCGTTAGAAGCATCACTAGATTGGGAAGCTTGTTATATCGGGTTTTAATGACCCGGTCTGTCAAAAGAAATAAAGACCGTACTTTGCATTTGGATTTTGAAGGCTTACGTTTACGAAAGAAAACTCGCCAATCATGAAATCCTCGCTGAATAGGCGAGCGACACGCGTAAAAGAAACTAAGCGCTATGCGGGAGTAACTATGACTCTCTTAAGATGAAAAGAATGCAAGAATGTCAAAACAGCGCCAAATCTCCACCTCCACGTGGTTCCCGCCGGAAGCATGCAGTGATAAAGGTAGACATGCTTGTGTACCCTTATATCGCTGTGATGACTAAGTGAGATTGGCCAAAAGGTTATCTGTAAGAATGAAGTGAATAAGCGAAAAACTTGTTCATCTAGTTCATGTTCCTGCTTCCACACCTAAGGGTGGCATTTAACCGTTAACTGGAAGAGGGTAGGCTCTCTAGCCTATAGGCATGTGAGGTTGCCAGCCTCACATGTCTAAATACTGTTGGCCCAAAGACTAAAGAGATAATAAAAAAGAATTTCTCTCGGTGCATGCCTCGGAGCACCGAGCCAACAGAGCATGTGGTGGAGCCAATTACTGAGTGCCCACCCAGTGAAGATGATCCATCCAATAATCCGGGCCCTAGTGGCGTTAATAGCAACAATGCATTCCAATGTAAATACTGCCCTAGGAAAGACTTCAAAAGTCTAAGAGGTCTAGGAGTTCACGTAAGGTCTGCTCACCCAGACCTGAGAAATGAAGAAGTTACAGTGGACCGTATCAAAAAGCAATGGTCAGATGAAGAGCTCAGGTTGATGGCCAGACTTGAGGCTAAAGGAGTGATACAGCGCGAGCGGTTTATCAACCTGTTCCTTTTTAAGAACATCCAAGGTCGCTCTCTTGAAGCAATCAAGGGAGTGAGAAGAAGGCCAGACTACAAGGCCTTTGTAGCAGCAGCTATTGAACAAAGTAACGCTGATGCGAACAGAGAGGAGGAATCTAACAACAATCCTCCACCAGTTACTAATGATACATATGTACAGCAAATTAAACGTGTCATTACAGAACTAATATATGAAAATGAAAATATCCAGAGTTTCAGGGTACAGGAACTGATAGATATAGCAAGGCAATGTCTACAAAATACTGATGTCTCCACGTGTTGTTCGCGGTGGTTAAAATCCGTCTTCCCAACAAGTACACAAAGACGGACCACGCAAAGGGCGCGAACAACACAAACAAATGCCAACACACCAAGGTGGAGACAAAGACGAAAAGACTATGCCAAAATGCAGACACTATTTAGAAAAGACATGTCAGCGGCCGCCAAGCTGGCTCTAGATGGTCCTGTACTTTCTGAAACACCACAGATAACAACTATGGTCGACTTCTGGAAGCCGATTATGGAAGAAGAGTCAGTTCCAGTACCTGATGAAGCAAGTACATCTCAAGCTTCACAAGAACTGGATGATATATGGAAGCCAGTTAATTGCGAAGAGATAGACTCGAGTGACGTCCCACTGTCTTCGGCGCCAGGGCTAGATGGAATAACGCCAAGACAATGGAGAGCGGTACCAGCGAAAATAAGAGCTTTATTCTTCAATATTATAATGGCGAATGGAGGTTTTCCTAATGACTTAATGATGAGTCGAACTGTTTTTGTTCCTAAGAAATCTGGCGCAGTAGAACCTGGGCATTTTAGACCTATAAGCATTTCATCGGTCGTAGTTAGACAAATGCACAAAATATTGGCGATACGACTTAGGTCTAAATGCTTAGTAGATGTAAAGCAGAGATGTCTGGATGATGGCTGCTTAGACAACATCGCAGTCTTGGCAACACTATTGGACGATTCGCGGCGCAACCTGAAAGAAATTCATCTAGCATTCGATAGTGTCAGCCACCATGCTATACAGATGACTCTAAAGCAGAAGGGCTTACCAACTCCCTTTTGTGATTATATCACAGAAACTTATAAGGCAGCAAGGACAGTTATAGAATCAGATGGACATCAATCAAGTGAAATTGAAGTGCGTAGAGGCGTTAAACAAGGAGATCCATTATCAACTATCATCTTTTGCATGGTGGTAGATGAGATCATTGCATCGATCCAGCAAGATGTTGGATATAGAATAGAAGACTCCCTAATAAATGCTTTTGCATATGCCGATGACATGATTGTAGTCACATCTACCCGAAACGGAATGAGAATCTCATTAAGTCAAATTGAGAAAAAGGCGAAGGAAAAGGGACTACGGATGAACTCCGATAAGTGCGTGGCGGTATCGGTAGTCCCAAGCGGAAAGCTAAAAACTTATAAAGTTCTGAGTGAAAAGCAATTCAGTCTCGAAGATGGCGAGATACCACAGCTAAAATCTTCAGTGGAGTGGAGATATCTTGGTGTGGATATCAGGCCGGTTGGTCCAAGGAAGGCTGGACATGAGTTAACTCCCTTTATGGAGAACCTGAGTAGGGCTCCTTTAAAACCCCAACAAAGGCTCAAAATATTGCGGAGTTACCTCTTACCGAGACTATATCACAAACTTGTCCTGTCCACAATAACAATGGACAAATTAAAGGCGATGGACAAACAAGTTAGAAATTTTACAAGAAAATGGCTTAGACTTCCTCCTGATATTCCTGTCAGCTATTTTCATACAGATATTAGTGACGGCGGACTGGGGATACCAGCATTGACTACTACTATACCTGGATTAATTCTTTCCAGATATAGTAAATTATCGCAATCAACATCTCAAGCGGTAAGAGCAGTTGCTACAAAGCACTGGATAAGTAGCAAAATGGATTGGAGTCGAAAGGTGCTTAGAACACAAGAAGGATCGCCAGAAATGGTGGGCGGAGCAATTATATAGATCAAATGATGGCGTTGAGATCCGGGAAGCAGCGAAAACAAACCTTTCTACCATATGGATGAATACAGGCGTATATGGTGTTCCGGGTCGAGACTTCATCCAAAATATACACGTTAGGATCAATTGTCTACCCACACGTGTTAGGACCACAAGAGGCGTAAGAAGGCAAACCAATCCAATCCAATGCAGAGCAGGTTGCAATGTGACAGAAACGGCTGCGCATGTTATACAAGGATGCCACAGAACGCATGGCGGGCGAATCATGCGTCACAATGCAGTCTGCAAGGTGCTTGTGACAGGTCTAAAAGACAAAGGATACAGAGTTCTGGAAGAACCAAAGATTAAAACTGACCTAGGTCTGAGGAAACCAGACATTGTTGCGATTAAAGATGGTAGAGTCAACGTCATCGACTCACAAGTGGTCAGTGGTGCTACTTCGTTGAACAGCACACATGAAAGAAATAAGAGCTACTATGCAGAAAACCGAAGCCTAGTTAATCAACTTGCTGCGACCAACAATGTAGAACCAACCAACGTAGTGTTCTCAACATGTACTGTCTCATGGAGAGGCATATGGGCGTCCAAGTCAGCTGACTTTCTAATTGGACTTGGACTGTCGAAGAAGTTGCTTGCTGGCATAACAACGAGAATCCTGCAAGGTAGTTCCACCAACTGGAATCGATGGAACAGAATCACTGGTGTGATCAGAACAGGGGTTGGTTAAACGAACATCCTCTGGGGAACTCGCCCCCACAACATCTACAAATCCGCTGCGAGAAATAAGAGAATGAGATGAATGCTGCCATTTGAATTCCAAATGGATTGCTCAGAAGTATTTCAAACGCAAAAGTTGAAAGCGGCCATATTGTTGAAGCAACATCTGTCAACGAACACAGCGTTCAATAACACGTGCAAATGATTAAATTGTTTTATCAAAACGGTTGTTCTGTTCGGGCAACGTTTCACTGCTTCAGTAAAGCTAATCCTAAACGGTGAACAAGTTCGTCGAATCGGTTCGTGTTCGCTTGTTTTTCTCGTAATTCCGAACGGTTCGTGGTTTGCGAAAAATTTCGATTTTTTCGTGTTTGCCGACTTCATGGTTCTCCATGTTCGCCAACAAAAAGATAATTTTTACTGTGAACATCGTGGAGTTTACATCGCGGAAGACACTTCAATACCTATAAGCGCAACAACTTGCGTTGTGTTTAAACGAACAAATTCATTGCACAATTTCGCCGTTTAGCGAACCTTAAACGATGAACAAATATGTGTCGAAAACATCGCCGCTTTATGTGAGTGTGCAGAAGAATCCAAGGCATACGATTTCGCGCCGCTCACAATAACTCGGCCTACAACTTGGTGAATTTTGCGTTGTGACTTGGACCTGCACTTGTAGAAAATTCAACGAACGATCCAGAAGATAGCTTCTAATCCAACGAACAAGAGTATCATCGATCCCAAAAGCACGCATTTTCGATAAGAGAGCTTCATGCCAAACTCTATCAAATGCCTTGGAGATATCAAGAGCAATAATCTTACTTTCACCAAAGCGATGTAATAATTTGTTTCACTGTTCGGTGAGATATGCCATCAGATCACCAGTGGAACGGTTGCTGCGGAAGCCATACTGACGGTCATGAAGAAGCTTACGATCTTCGAGATATTCCTTAAGCTGACGGTTAATCAGTGTTTCCATGACCTTAGAAAGAAGGGATGTCAGTGCTATGGGTCGGTAGGAGGAGGGGAAGGATGGGTCACCTTTCTTAGGGACGGGCTGGTCAAATGCTGTTTTCCATCTTCTAGGAAAGATTCCAGAAGAGTAGGAGCGATGGAAAAGCTTACGCAGTGGCTTTGCCAGTGTGGAAGAACACCTCTTCAGAAGAATCAGGGGTATACCATCCGGACCAGCAGATTTGTGTATATCGAGATCTTTGAGATCTTTTGCTACTGTACGAGTGCGGAAAAAAATCTTTCCCATGGACAAATTTACATTCTCAAGTACAGGAGGGGAAACGTTGCTATGCGGCAGCGTGGAGCTGGCGGCGAAATGGGCGGCGAGCAAGTTTGCCTTCTCTGAAGAGTAGACAATAGGTTTGTCGTTAGTGATGAGTGTTGGAACCGAAGATGTTTTGGAGTTTTTAATATTTTTTACAAATGACTGCCTTTGGGACACTGCAGAATTTTTTGCCGTAAATTTTGGTCATACAAAGTGACAGATCAGATTTTGACAACCTGCGCAATATATTTATTACCTTAGTTATGTGTACTGTGATATTCCATACCTAATGCCATCAATAGGCCTTTCAAACGAATAAAAAAATTCGATAACATATCACACACGTGGTCACCTTAGTTGCCCGAACATTTGTCCCGGTTTTTGAAATTCAAATAAAGCAGTCCTTTAAGAGCAGCACATATCTAGAAAGTCAAGTCGCAAGACGCAAAATTTCGATTTCGATTACTTTGCTAACACCAATAGCAGCTAGCAACTTTTACCATACTGAACCGATGTGTCTGTTTTGACGTGATAACGTCTTATAAATCGATGACACGCTACACATACGAAATAACATGACTCATGCTGACAAGAAAAGTAACGCGGCGTTACGCTAACCGCGATACTGTGGTTTTTCAACCAAAATCGATCGCAAACGTTTTCTTAGCACCAGGCGAACATCAGATGAATGTACATATATATGTGTGTATGTATGTCGAGTATGTACTAAACCGCCCAACGGATTTTAATGAAATGTACAGGGTAAATATAGTTTTGTCCAGGGATGTTTGGTCCTGCTAGCATTATTTTCGCATTTTACATTAAAACATTTTTTTTTCTAGGGCGTAGTCATGGGCGCCGGAAACCGCTAGTTAAATATAAAACTGGTGCCGATTGGTACTAGGTTGTTAGTACAATAGTATTTTTGGTACTAGATTGGTGGGGCTAGTACTAGAATTTAGTACTATTGAATATATTTGGTACTATATTTATTACTTAGTAGTAGATTTAGTACTAGATAAGTGGAATTGTATATGGTGTGAGTTAACGGGCTGTATGTTGGATGTTGTTGCCATCAATGTTTTCTTATGACGTTACCACGTAAAATTATCGTCCCTAAACCGTTGAATCAGAGCTTTTGTATGTTATCCTGTATCAGAAAAATCATTAACCAGTAGTTCTTAATCATGAACTAAGACATGGAAATGAGATAAATATCATCGCCTCCCGCCATTGCTATTTGTTTAGTCTATAACTTGAAATGGTCACACATGTTCGCCAATTTCTGGGGTTTGGTCTACAAACTAACTCAAATTAATTATGCCCAGCAAGATCAATTTTCAAATTAGACGCCCAATTTCAAAACATATTTTAAAAATTCAATCAAATATTACTTTCCAAAATGGCTTAAGAACGGCATTCACGCACAATCATCACTTTCAACGTGGCTAAGATCCGAAAACTAAAGCAAAACAACAATTAGAACCAATAAATGTTTAAATATTAATCTAAAGAATAATAATAAGGACATGCAGATCAAAAATAGAGCTATCTACATTTAAAGTAGTTTTCTGTCATGAAAAATTTCGTGTCTCATTTCAAGGAAGCTATTTTCAAAAATGTACACTGGAACTGGATCTTCCTTAATTTTTGTTTAATACAATTTGTTTTTTTTTTTTTTTGTCTAGAGACCTCATTCCATTTATCTTTAGTTACCTGCTGATGCGAGAAACAACTCCTCGTGTCACAGTACGTTTAGTTTTGGTGGAAAGATAGAGATTATGCATGCATTTTTGCGCGTAAAAATCGACAACAAAATGTGATGGAGGCGACGACGGCAGCTGCCAGTGTTAATAGTTAAGATGACAACAACGACACAACAGGATTAATTTACTTTTGTTAATTGTAAATAAAGTTGGCAGGATCACAGAGTGCATCGCTGTCATCGTCGAACTTGCCATTGATCGTGTAACCGGTGCCGGAACCATAGACCCACTCCTTCTTGATGAAATCCCCATCGGTGGTGGACGATTGCAGTCCCAGGGAGCTGTGGTCCAGCCGAAAATCATCTGGGTCGTCCGGGTAGAGGTCATCTGGAATGCTGTCTGGAATCGAGTTCGGTTCGAATAGATTCGAGTAAGGTAACGAATGCGTTAGATCATGTGCGTCGACCAGGTCGTCGCCATCGAAATTCGTGTGATATTTCGAGGTCGGTGGAGAGTTCTGTGACGGTGCAGAGCAATCGTCGAATATTTCTTTTTTGATGAACATGTCAACGGAATTATCACCTGAGGAGTAAAGGTTTGGTTCGCTTTTGATTAGTAGGGCCGTGGTGGCCAGGGACGGTGAGTTCTCGTTTGTGTGTCTCAAGGACGTGGATGACACTGATGATAGCGATGTGTGAGCGGCTCCGGCTCCAGATGTTGAAGCCGTTGCTGAAGCCGATTCATGAGAGCCTGGCGATGATGCCGACTGTGACGACGACGACGACGAAGATGATGGTGATGGCGATGGAGAAATGACCAAGGACGTTGGCGACTGCGACAACGACGACATGGATGCTGCGGTGGACTTAATTATTGCTGAGACCCGTTGGAACTGTTGGCTATGTTGATGCCGCAGATGATGCGGATGTTGGTGTGCGTATCTAACCTGAGTGGGTGGCCCGTTTTGTACATCGTTCTTTATCACAAGTTTCATATTGTTATCATGATGAGATTCGTTCGAGGATTCCTCGGTGGTGGTGGTGCTTGTTGTTGCGTTGGCTGTTGTTATATTATTATTGTGGTTGTGCGAGTACATTGGAACTTCATCGACTTCCAGATTATGTTTTGGTTGGATTAGCATCTCGTGCTGGTGCAGAAGCTGCTGATGATGATGCAGCTCTTGTTGTGAATCGATTGGTTCGACTTTTATAGAAACAAGCGGTTCGTATTTGATGGTGGTGGTCACTTGGCTTGTTTGATCTTTCTGATGGGTCTGCATGTGAGTTTGCAGACTAGATTGCGTGTGAAGTTTCTTCTTGCAGATTTTGCACTCGAATGGGAAGTCTCCAGTGTGAGTGCGAGCATGGATTTTCAGATTGTATCGTTGACCGAAGCCTTTGCCACAGACATCGCATCTGGAAGAAGAAAAAAGAGAATGGTTAAGACGTTTATAGCATACGAGGTTTTAACAAAGATGAATAATGAAAAACTAATTTTTTTATGGCGAGAGTACAACAGTTCACCGCTGATCATTTGGTTTCTCTTAAGCTAGTTATGCATGGAAAGTAGAATAGTCAGCGCTTATGCTCAATAAACTCAATTCAATTTGAAGGCGGAAATTTAAACGGTCATGTCAGAATATCTAACGAGAACTATGATGACTACCATGGTTAGTGTTACGGTATACGCAAATAGGAATCCTCCTTGTGAACCCATATTATATGGTCTTAGTGTCAAATGCTATGATCATCAAACAACAGCGGCACCTTATTACTTACAGCAGTGGGGGCAAATGAAACTCAGATCGACTACCATTTAGTAGCCAGTTTTATGAAGTCGCAAGAAGCAACCGCCCAGCTGTGATCGAAAAATGCCCCATAAACTGAAAACAGGGCCAGTAGTTCGGCCAATGCTTACATACTGTTCACAGTGTTGGATATTGTACAAGACATATGAGGGTAAATTAGCGGCAGCAAAAATGAAAATGCTTGCCATGACAGCAGGAGTAACAAAGCGTGATCGAATAAGCAGCAAAAAATTCCGATGAACCCCCACTTGCGAATACAATCTTAGACAAAATATAGCATGACAAACTTAGCTGTCACTGACATATAGAAAGCAGGTGCCCTATGATCTGAATTTAAAAGGCAATACCATGCCACGTTCCAACCAAGGCAGGCGCAAATACTATCTGCATATAGATATTTGACCTTAGACATGGAACACTCCAAAACCGGGAGGTCCGTACAAATTAGAATATAAGTAAAGCTTAGAGCTATCCAATCGCGAAATTCGTTTCGGAGAAAGAGGCACCCATGATCGACATGTCAAAGTGGAATGCCATGATGGGAACGACTCACAATAGAGGGCAGCGTTAGAATTCCTTAAATGAGCCAACGTTGATTAAACTAGATTATGAAAAATATCTTTGGTTTACAACAGGTTTCAATTTGAGGCTTAGAATTAGTGAGGAAATAAGAAGACCAAAAGCTTCGCTCGCAACAGACCGCCATACACTATTTGAATGCCAGTGAGATCATAAATCGAAGACCAATGGAACTGGAACACATGAACAACTGGTTTTCCCCAAGCCACCTTCCAAGAACTCCTGTTTGAATGACCAATGCCGGCAGGAATAAACGGCATAACAACAAACTTTCAAAGCGTCGCTGCAGAGCAATATTATAACATGGACAGATGTTCGAAAGTAGAGTTGTGGAAAGCCTCTATTTAGTTGATGCACACAAGTTGAAGTAATTCTCGACCACCGACTGGCTGAAGAGGCTTTTAGGTTGAGGTCCAATTTAAATTGGAACTATGTATAAAGCCATCCAAAAAAACTTGATATCTTTGACGTCAGCTGACCAATGTTAATTTATTAAAAATTAGTCGATGGATTAATTGAAATTGACTAGCTTTCATGCACACTTTCCTTACGCTGAATAGTAAAATAAATAAGTACTATGGGATAGTCGTAAGTGTTTTTCGACTCTACCCACAGTACTGTTTTTAAAGAGAAGTGGAAAATATCTAAGTTTGTTTTTGGAAAAATTCATCTCATGTAGCATCTAGGTAACATGTCTGTTCCCTCCATTCTCTGAGTAACAACTCACACATAAGTTGACAGAATAAGTCACTCCTTCAGCGAACTTCTAGCCGTTTACACAAATCTTTCCACTATTTTTTGAACAAGAAGAAGAGAGAGAACAAAAGTATTTAACAATCCGCCTCCAATCCATTTCCAAGGTCATACAATAACTGGATTAAGCACCCGATATTAAAATGATCGAAAAACACAACAAAACTAAAATGACAGTGTTACTTCTAAGGCACTACTCTTTGCATCCGCGCGGCAACGGTATAATTCTCTAGATGGAAACAACGGTGGCGTCTACACCTTATATGGGCTACTACCAAGTTTTCGGGGCTCAGGCCTATAAAAAGTGGTTTATCTGGCTCTGCGTACTTGAAGTTATATTAAGAACCTGGTTCTGCAGGTTGGGGGTCGTGCCGTCGTAATGTAAAGAACAGTTAGTTGCGAAGCAACCACAGGCCTCGCATACGCACTGAACCACTGATTTGAAATCCTGAAAACGAAATAAGGACAACTAATTTTGAATCTGTACGTGGAATGTTAAGTCCCTTAACAAAGAACGTGCAACCGAACACAAAACGGAGGCCAGTACTGCTGTACGGCATACATAACCGCGATCCAAGAAATGCGATTGGATGGGCCTGACAAAAGAAAGATGAAAAACTGTGCTATATTTACTAACTGCTATAAAGCAACGCTAATTTGGAAGTGAATTGGTCGTTGGAAGCAGACTCAGACAAAAAATCTTGAGTTTTAAATGTGTGAACGACCGCCTCATGACAATCCGCATTAACACTGAATTCGCCAACATAAGCCTTATATGTGCGCATGCCCGCACAAAGGAAAAAGATGATGAGACACCAATGATATGTTTTTGAGCTCCTGACCAAAACATATATGAGCAGTGCCCTAGCTATTACATTAAAATTGACCTAAACGCCAAGCTAACAAAATATATAGCTAATTAAGTAGCCGGCTTAAGAATATACCTGGCAAGACAATTGTAGTAAATAATTTTCATATAATTATTACAAAAGTGATTGATACTTGTAAAGTAAGGTAAGTGTAAGGCCAATGTCAAAGTGAACGCTTGCTCCAGGCGTACGTTCTATATTGTTTTTTTATTTTTTATATGTTAAATTAGTGACTAGAATCTAACACAAAAAACTAGACGAAACAAAAGATGGCTAACATGCCATTCAACTTAGACTTTGTACTTCATGTGTATGTTTTGTATAAGTTTACAATGCCTAGTATTAAGTTATTATATGGAGAAAGATAATAATTGTCATTTAAACTATCTGTTAGGTTTGAATCAAATAAGGATCTTAATAAATTGTTTGGATGGTGTTCAGTGCGTTTGAGTTTAATTTTCGAAAGGTTTGTTAAATAATGGAGGAGCGGCGTCGTTTTGCATTCTTCATATATTATCTTGTAAGGAAAATATTTTTTATTTGCTCTTCTAAATTTACCGCAGCAAAATCTTAGAATTTTTCTTTCAAATTTTTCAAGTTTTAGCTATCGTTGGCGAAATAGTAAACCAGTAGCAGAATCCGTATGCCAAGATCGGCCGAATCAAAGTCTTATACATGAGAACTTTTGTATCTTTAGGCATTCCTTTTGAATGCAATACTGGCTCTAGACTCGCGGTTACAAATTTTGCTTTAAATAATGTCTTGCGGGCGTGTTTATAACCATTCAACATGGATGATGACAGACAAAACTTCCGTCCACCTGACCAAAATGAAGTAAGGATAGCAATATCTAAACTCAAAAACAACAAAGCTGCTGGACCCGACGGACTACCCGCCGAACTTTTTAAAGCGGCCGGAGATGACCTGGTGGAGTGCATACACCAACACATCTGTAAAGTTTGGTCAGAAGAAAGTATGTCTGATGAATGGAACATCAGCATCGTTTGCCCGATTCACAAGAAAGGAGACCCTCTAAACTGCGCCAACTATAGAGGAATAAGTCTCCTGAATATCGCCTACAAGATCCTCTCTGCCGTACTAGGTGAACGCCTGAAACCTTTCGTCAGCAACCTGATTGGCCCCTATCAGTGTGGTTTCAGACCAGGAAAGTCCACAATCGATCAAATGTTCACTCTACGGCAGATCCTGGAAACGACCCAAGAATTCCAAATCGATACCCACCACCTCTTTATCGATTTTAAGGCCGCGTACGATAGCATTTATAGAGACGAGCTATACAGAGCCATGTCAGGTTTTGGCATCCCCACAAAACTCGTCCGACTGTGCAGGATGACGATGGAGAACTCTCGCTGCTCCGTCAAGGTTGGTACTGACCTCACAGAAGCTCTTGACGTCAAAAAAGGATTCCGACAAGGTGATGCGCTATCGTGCGATTTCTTCAACTTAATACTTGAAAAAATTATAAGAAACTCGCATGTCAATTGTAGTGGGACAATTTTTTTCAAGTCTGTGCAATTGCTAGCATACGCTGACGACATAGACATCATTGGCAGAACTCGGCGAGCTGTCAGTGGAACGTTTGCTAGCATTGAAGCTGAAGCGGCTAAGATGGGACTAGCAGTCAATGAGGCCAAAACGAAGTACCTGCTGTCCACAAAAAGGGACACACAACACCGGCGGATTGGACAAAACATCACAATAGACAGGTACAACTTTGAGGTAGTTAGGGACTTTGTGTACCTCGGATCCGCTATAACATCTGACAACAACATCTCGTCAGAAATAAAGCGAAGAATTACTCTTGCCAATCGCTGTTTCTATGGGCTAGGAAGGCAATTGAGTAGCAAAGCCCTCTCTCGAAAGACAAAGGAGACTCTGTATAAGACCCTAATCATCCCAGTCCTGCTCTATGGCGCCGAGGCATGGACTCTATCTAAAGCGGATGAAGATATCCTTAGTCGTTTCGAGCGTTAAGGGGCTTTGGAGGAGAACGTTCAACCAAGAACTATACGAGCTGTACAGCGACATTGACATGGTCAAAAAAATACGCATATCACGTTTAAGATGGCTAGGTCATGTAGAGCGAATGGACAGCAATGCTCCGGCCCGCAGGATCTTCGATTCCATCCCAGAGGGTAGACGCAGTCAAGGAAGACCTCGCCTTAGGTGGCGCGCTCAAGTGGAGGACGACCTGAACCAACTTGGAGTGCAAAACTGGTGACAGCTAGCCAAAGACCGAGTTGGCTGGAGAGGCATGTTGGTTGAGGCCCAGGTTCGATCCGAACTGTAGCGCCACCTAAGTAAGTAAGTAAGTAAGGGCGTGTTTATTAAACAGAATCTATTATGAAAAAGGATACCTAAGTACTTAATTTCAGATCTCAGTGGGATTATTATGTTATTAATTTTTAAGGACAGGTTTTTAATTTCTTTTACAGCCAATCGATGACCTTTTCCACTAGCGTTTCGGAAACACGTTAAACTACATTTTTCAATATTAATATTTAAACCCCACTTTTGGAAATACTTTTTCTAGAGATTTTTGGGGTTTCACATCACTGGCTATTATGGCGGTATCGTCTGCAAACAAGATTCCATTAGGTTCCTCATCAGCAAAGTTTCCAAATGGAAAGTCATTCAAATGTATATTAAACAAAATTGGGCCTAATATTGATCCCTGAGGGATTCCTTTCAATACTGGAAAAATATCAGATTGTTCAAATTTAATAATAATTGAAGATTCTCAAGAAAGTTTTCACATACCATTTACCGTTTAGAAGTTACATCCTTCAAAGTCTTATATGTTGACTACAAAGTTTCATCATTTCATTTCATACCGAGTACAGACACTTTTATTCTTACTGGACTACTAATTGACTTTGATGTGTGCGAAATATTGTTATAGCTAGTTCGTAGTTGCCACAACTCAACAACTCAACAGGACATGGTAAGGTCATTTTCCGATCGAGTCTCTAATAACCTCCAAAGGAGTATTTTAACGCGAGCATCAAGTACTGAGAACCAGTGGCAACATTGCCAAAATAGCATCAAGGAGGGTGCCTCAAAAGTACTGGTTTTACACCACAACAAATCCCCTGGGTTGAAAATGAGTGGCGACAAGCACATGCAGCTAAACAGGAAGCAAGAAGAAAGTAAGACAGAAGAAGCCTGGAAAATAAATGGCACAATGAATTTATGTTTCCCTTATAATGTTGAACATTCTGCGAGAGCATAGGAAGGTTAGCGAAGGAGGGACAGAAAGCGTCGATTAACATTGGTTTTGAATGCATTGAAATTGTAATGGCAAGGAAAAACCTCATCGGGTAAAATATTGGAAATTCGTGTTGTTCGAGAGGAGCAATTGTTTCCGAGAAGTTCTATTTTCTATCAATCTTAACGCTCTGTTATGTATTCTATCGAGCAGGTGAAGCGATGTTTGCAAAGCACCTGCCCAGAGGTGGGAGTTATACTCGAGTTTAGGGCGAATAAATGCTTTGTAAATTGTAGCCAGAACAGAAGGAGAAAAAACTTCATCCATCGATACAGAGGGCCAAACACTAAGCAGCATTTTTGGGTATCTCAAATATATCATTCCAACGGAGGTCGTCGTTGACACACATACCGAGTACTGAAACTTTTCGGTTTTTTCGTTGCAAGTGCCATTCATGGACAATTACATTGGGGGGTATGTTTTTTGCCGTAATTTTTGGTCATGCAAAAATTTGGTTCTTTTAATAACGGAGTAGTGCCCCGTGGCTTAGTGGTTAGTGTGTCGGACTGCTAAGCGAAAGAGCCTGGGTTCAAATCCCGCTCATAGCCAACTTTTTTTCTGGGGTACTGCCTCTTGCGAGGAATTGACAAAACCTCCAAGAGTAAAATTTGTCTCGAAAAAGTGCATCTCATGTAGCCGTTCGGACTCGGCGGTAAACTGTAGGTCCCTTCCATTCTTGCAGATTAACAGCACACACACAGGAGTGGTTGAGAGTATAAGTCACTAGGCCTTGGCTCCTTAAGGAGCTGTCGCGCCAATAAATTTATTTATTTAATTTAATAACGGAGTTGCATGAGTTCCTTGCTTGTTTGTGCTTTTTCCGATTTAACTGTGTAGGGTTGGCTTTGTAGGATCGGAAACTTACTTCTTTGAGCCTGATAGCATCTTTACACTCAGAGTTAAACCAGGACTTTTCTTTAGGCTTGATGCTTTTAACTCTGTTAGGAATAAAAGCACGCATCCCTAGAAGAATCACATTTGTGATAATTTTAGTCGCATGGTTTGTATACCGCTTTTACCGCTTGTACCGCAAACGATGACTGGTACATTGATTCCGGGGCCTCCGCGCACGATTAAGCGTGATTGCTTCAGTGAATTTTTTCAACCAGCTAAGAGCGAAATAATTTGTGCTAATAACTCGCGTCTTTCAGCAGCGAATGGGTGACTTGAGTCTGCGTGTTATAGTTCAGAATGATATCCAAGATGTTGCTGTTAACGACGTATTATACATCCCTGAATTGTGTGTCAATTTACTATCAGTAAGTCAGATAGTAAAGAAGGGGAATTCCGTGCATTTCGATCCAAAGGGTTGTCGAATATACAGTAGCGATAGACTGCCTCGCATGTTGGTAATATGTTCAAATTGGATCGTCCGAATAGAAGTGTGAGTCTAATGGCAAATGTTAATGTCAAGGAGGCGAAAGCGGAAGACAGCCAATTATGGCATCACCCATACGACGATGCCTCCCCAATTTCACAGTCTAGTGAAGTTAAAAGATTGTGTCAATTTAAGCAAAATTAACAAGGAGAATTGTGAGGTTTATGTAAAAGGCAAACAAACACGAAAACCTTTCAAGGAAAAAGGGACTCGAGCAACTGAAAGTTTGGAACTTATTTACTCTGACATTTGTGGTCCCATTTATTTTTTGAAAGCAAAGTCTGAGGCTTTTCAAAGATTTGTAGATTTCAAAAAATTTGCTGAGAGACAAACCAACAAGAAAATAAAATTTTTTCAAACCGATAACGACACGGAGTTTTGCAAAAGATCGTTTGATAAACTATTCACGGAATGTGGAATTCGACATCAGACAACGAACCAATCGAATTATCATTGAGAAGGCACGCTGCATGTTGTTCGATGCTGGACTTGAAGTAAGGCTTTGAGCTGAAGCAGTTTTAACTGCAGTCTCCTAGCAATTCATCGACTGGTGTCACTCCTAAGGAGACATTTTCTGGACGAATCCCACATCTATTCGAGTATTTGGATGTAAGGCAATGGTCCATGTCCCGAAGCAATGTCGTAAAAAGTTTGAAGCAAAGTCTGAAAGCTGCATATTTTTAGGGTACTGCGATGACACAAAAGGCTACCGTTTATACCAACCTAAAAAGAACAAAATTGTGATTAGTCGAGATGTGATATTTTTTTGAGAAATGCCGACTGGAACAGAGGAAGACCGATTTAAAAATAATGCTAAATTTTCGTACATATTCCCAGAGTCGAATTTAGTGGGGATGATGGTGAGAGCGAACCCGAAAGTACAAATAATAAGGACAGTACTAGCAATAGCCGAGAAGAACCTAACTGCAGATACAAACACAAACTCAACTTCAGAGTTGGACGATATCACGACTGAAACTTACTACACCGACGATGACGTAGTCGAATAAAACGTAGAAAGTGATCCGGATTATTCGCCATTCAGATCAATTGGTGAGTTGAGCTTAGATAATTAACCCCGACGCATTCACAGAACACGGAAACCTGTCCGAATGGATGATTATGTTTGCCAAGTAAAGTCTATTGAGCTTTACGATCCATTGACAGTTGAAGAAGCACTTATTTTGGAAAGCCGCAATGAAAGAAGAGTACGACTCTTTAATAGAAAACAAGACTTGGTTGTTAACCGATATTCCACCCAAGAAGCGACCGATCGATTGTAAATGGGTTTTTAAAACTAAAAAGGATTCCAACTATAAAATATATTGCTACAAGGCTCGTCTTGTAATTAAAGGATGTGCGCAAAGAAAGGGTATTGATTATGAGGAAACTTACTACCCTGTGGTGCGATATACCTCAATTCGATTTCTACTTGCAATTGCTGCCAAATACAACCTTGACATCTATCAGATGGATGCGGTGAGCGCTTTCTTACAAGGTGAAATTTTTATGTTGCAACTGTTAAAGTTATTTATTTAATATTACTTTAACAAAAAGGGACACACAACACCGGCGGATTGGACAAAACATCACAATAGACAGGTACAACTTTGAGGTAGTTAGGGACTTTGTGTACCTCGGATCCGCTATAACATCTGACAACAACATCTCGTCAGAAATAAAGCGAAGAATTACTCTTGCCAATCGCTGTTTCTATGGGCTAGGAAGGCAATTGAGTAGCAAAGCCCTCTCTCGAAAGACAAAGGAGACTCTGTATAAGACCCTAATCATCCCAGTCCTGCTCTATGGCGCCGAGGCATGGACTCTATCTAAAGCGGATGAAGATATCCTTAGTCGTTTCGAGCGTTAAGGGGCTTTGGAGGAGAACGTTCAACCAAGAACTATACGAGCTGTACAGCGACATTGACATGGTCAAAAAAATACGCATATCACGTTTAAGATGGCTAGGTCATGTAGAGCGAATGGACAGCAATGCTCCGGCCCGCAGGATCTTCGATTCCATCCCAGAGGGTAGACGCAGTCAAGGAAGACCTCGCCTTAGGTGGCGCGCTCAAGTGGAGGACGACCTGAACCAACTTGGAGTGCAAAACTGGTGACAGCTAGCCAAAGACCGAGTTGGCTGGAGAGGCATGTTGGTTGAGGCCCAGGTTCGATCCGAACTGTAGCGCCACCTAAGTAAGTAAGTAAGTAAGGGCGTGTTTATTAAACAGAATCTATTATGAAAAAGGATACCTAAGTACTTAATTTCAGATCTCAGTGGGATTATTATGTTATTAATTTTTAAGGACAGGTTTTTAATTTCTTTTACAGCCAATCGATGACCTTTTCCACTAGCGTTTCGGAAACACGTTAAACTACATTTTTCAATATTAATATTTAAACCCCACTTTTGGAAATACTTTTTCTAGAGATTTTTGGGGTTTCACATCACTGGCTATTATGGCGGTATCGTCTGCAAACAAGATTCCATTAGGTTCCTCATCAGCAAAGTTTCCAAATGGAAAGTCATTCAAATGTATATTAAACAAAATTGGGCCTAATATTGATCCCTGAGGGATTCCTTTCAATACTGGAAAAATATCAGATTGTTCAAATTTAATAATAATTGAAGATTCTCAAGAAAGTTTTCACATACCATTTACCGTTTAGAAGTTACATCCTTCAAAGTCTTATATGTTGACTACAAAGTTTCATCATTTCATTTCATACCGAGTACAGACACTTTTATTCTTACTGGACTACTAATTGACTTTGATGTGTGCGAAATATTGTTATAGCTAGTTCGTAGTTGCCACAACTCAACAACTCAACAGGACATGGTAAGGTCATTTTCCGATCGAGTCTCTAATAACCTCCAAAGGAGTATTTTAACGCGAGCATCAAGTACTGAGAACCAGTGGCAACATTGCCAAAATAGCATCAAGGAGGGTGCCTCAAAAGTACTGGTTTTACACCACAACAAATCCCCTGGGTTGAAAATGAGTGGCGACAAGCACATGCAGCTAAACAGGAAGCAAGAAGAAAGTAAGACAGAAGAAGCCTGGAAAATAAATGGCACAATGAATTTATGTTTCCCTTATAATGTTGAACATTCTGCGAGAGCATAGGAAGGTTAGCGAAGGAGGGACAGAAAGCGTCGATTAACATTGGTTTTGAATGCATTGAAATTGTAATGGCAAGGAAAAACCTCATCGGGTAAAATATTGGAAATTCGTGTTGTTCGAGAGGAGCAATTGTTTCCGAGAAGTTCTATTTTCTATCAATCTTAACGCTCTGTTATGTATTCTATCGAGCAGGTGAAGCGATGTTTGCAAAGCACCTGCCCAGAGGTGGGAGTTATACTCGAGTTTAGGGCGAATAAATGCTTTGTAAATTGTAGCCAGAACAGAAGGAGAAAAAACTTCATCCATCGATACAGAGGGCCAAACACTAAGCAGCATTTTTGGGTATCTCAAATATATCATTCCAACGGAGGTCGTCGTTGACACACATACCGAGTACTGAAACTTTTCGGTTTTTTCGTTGCAAGTGCCATTCATGGACAATTACATTGGGGGGTATGTTTTTTGCCGTAATTTTTGGTCATGCAAAAATTTGGTTCTTTTAATAACGGAGTAGTGCCCCGTGGCTTAGTGGTTAGTGTGTCGGACTGCTAAGCGAAAGAGCCTGGGTTCAAATCCCGCTCATAGCCAACTTTTTTTCTGGGGTACTGCCTCTTGCGAGGAATTGACAAAACCTCCAAGAGTAAAATTTGTCTCGAAAAAGTGCATCTCATGTAGCCGTTCGGACTCGGCGGTAAACTGTAGGTCCCTTCCATTCTTGCAGATTAACAGCACACACACAGGAGTGGTTGAGAGTATAAGTCACTAGGCCTTGGCTCCTTAAGGAGCTGTCGCGCCAATAAATTTATTTATTTAATTTAATAACGGAGTTGCATGAGTTCCTTGCTTGTTTGTGCTTTTTCCGATTTAACTGTGTAGGGTTGGCTTTGTAGGATCGGAAACTTACTTCTTTGAGCCTGATAGCATCTTTACACTCAGAGTTAAACCAGGACTTTTCTTTAGGCTTGATGCTTTTAACTCTGTTAGGAATAAAAGCACGCATCCCTAGAAGAATCACATTTGTGATAATTTTAGTCGCATGGTTTGTATACCGCTTTTACCGCTTGTACCGCAAACGATGACTGGTACATTGATTCCGGGGCCTCCGCGCACGATTAAGCGTGATTGCTTCAGTGAATTTTTTCAACCAGCTAAGAGCGAAATAATTTGTGCTAATAACTCGCGTCTTTCAGCAGCGAATGGGTGACTTGAGTCTGCGTGTTATAGTTCAGAATGATATCCAAGATGTTGCTGTTAACGACGTATTATACATCCCTGAATTGTGTGTCAATTTACTATCAGTAAGTCAGATAGTAAAGAAGGGGAATTCCGTGCATTTCGATCCAAAGGGTTGTCGAATATACAGTAGCGATAGACTGCCTCGCATGTTGGTAATATGTTCAAATTGGATCGTCCGAATAGAAGTGTGAGTCTAATGGCAAATGTTAATGTCAAGGAGGCGAAAGCGGAAGACAGCCAATTATGGCATCACCCATACGACGATGCCTCCCCAATTTCACAGTCTAGTGAAGTTAAAAGATTGTGTCAATTTAAGCAAAATTAACAAGGAGAATTGTGAGGTTTATGTAAAAGGCAAACAAACACGAAAACCTTTCAAGGAAAAAGGGACTCGAGCAACTGAAAGTTTGGAACTTATTTACTCTGACATTTGTGGTCCCATTTATTTTTTGAAAGCAAAGTCTGAGGCTTTTCAAAGATTTGTAGATTTCAAAAAATTTGCTGAGAGACAAACCAACAAGAAAATAAAATTTTTTCAAACCGATAACGACACGGAGTTTTGCAAAAGATCGTTTGATAAACTATTCACGGAATGTGGAATTCGACATCAGACAACGAACCAATCGAATTATCATTGAGAAGGCACGCTGCATGTTGTTCGATGCTGGACTTGAAGTAAGGCTTTGAGCTGAAGCAGTTTTAACTGCAGTCTCCTAGCAATTCATCGACTGGTGTCACTCCTAAGGAGACATTTTCTGGACGAATCCCACATCTATTCGAGTATTTGGATGTAAGGCAATGGTCCATGTCCCGAAGCAATGTCGTAAAAAGTTTGAAGCAAAGTCTGAAAGCTGCATATTTTTAGGGTACTGCGATGACACAAAAGGCTACCGTTTATACCAACCTAAAAAGAACAAAATTGTGATTAGTCGAGATGTGATATTTTTTTGAGAAATGCCGACTGGAACAGAGGAAGACCGATTTAAAAATAATGCTAAATTTTCGTACATATTCCCAGAGTCGAATTTAGTGGGGATGATGGTGAGAGCGAACCCGAAAGTACAAATAATAAGGACAGTACTAGCAATAGCCGAGAAGAACCTAACTGCAGATACAAACACAAACTCAACTTCAGAGTTGGACGATATCACGACTGAAACTTACTACACCGACGATGACGTAGTCGAATAAAACGTAGAAAGTGATCCGGATTATTCGCCATTCAGATCAATTGGTGAGTTGAGCTTAGATAATTAACCCCGACGCATTCACAGAACACGGAAACCTGTCCGAATGGATGATTATGTTTGCCAAGTAAAGTCTATTGAGCTTTACGATCCATTGACAGTTGAAGAAGCACTTATTTTGGAAAGCCGCAATGAAAGAAGAGTACGACTCTTTAATAGAAAACAAGACTTGGTTGTTAACCGATATTCCACCCAAGAAGCGACCGATCGATTGTAAATGGGTTTTTAAAACTAAAAAGGATTCCAACTATAAAATATATTGCTACAAGGCTCGTCTTGTAATTAAAGGATGTGCGCAAAGAAAGGGTATTGATTATGAGGAAACTTACTACCCTGTGGTGCGATATACCTCAATTCGATTTCTACTTGCAATTGCTGCCAAATACAACCTTGACATCTATCAGATGGATGCGGTGAGCGCTTTCTTACAAGGTGAAATTTTTATGTTGCAACTGTTAAAGTTATTTATTTAATATTACTTTAACAAAAATTAACTTGAGTTTTTCAATCAAGTGTGTTGATAAAAAAGAATTATATCTAAAATACTTATTTTTTCTGTTCGATAATTTTTCCTAATTAAACTATTGTCCATATAAGTTGTCTAAGTATTTCTTACCTAAGGACTTCCAGTTAATTATAACTCAATTTAAAATTATTTTTCTTCTAAGAAGATTCTAGAGAAGAGGAATTGAAACTTTTCGAAGGAATTACCGAAAAATAATAATTTGCAGCAGCAGCTTTAAATCACTTGAGAAGGAAGTGCGGGTCATATACGTACTACTAAAACTTTTCGCGAATTATGGACGGAGATTTGAATAGGAATAACAAACTTCAAGGAGGAGAAGGCTGGGCAATCTGGAAATTCCAGGTAAAGGTGCTTCTAAATGCATCTGATATTTTCGATGTGGTAACCGGAGAAATAGAAAAACCAGCTTTATGGATGCAAGAATCTGAGACTGTTGCACAATCCGAAGCAAGACACAAGAAGGAACATGCAGCTTGGAAAAAGTTGGATAGTCAACAATTTTGCAGTCTGTCTCTTGACTCATCTAAGGATTTGGCATGTCATATATCGAAGATCGAAGAAATGGCTCAACAACTAAAATAAGCTGATGAAATGGTATCAGAATCAATGATTGTTACCAAAATCTTGATGACCCTTCCGGAACGATTTAACCATTTTTTTAGTGCATGGGAGTCAACTAGCGATGAACGAAGACTTTGTCAAATTTAACGGCTAATTGGTTTTTGGACTCGGGAGCAAGTGATCATATGGCGATACATAAAAATGGTTTCCAAACTATAACGAACTTCAAAATCCGATAGCAGTTCGAATTGGTGATGGGAACATTGTGTATGCACAAGGCAAAGGTGAAATAAATATTTTGGCACACATGGAGTGTGCTAAAGAATGTGTTATTTGTTCCAAGTCTTCGTTTGAATCTTTTTTTTACAAGGGACAGCACTGGACAAAGGACTGACTTTAAAATCTAATAAAACTTTATGTCAGTTTTACTTGGAAAACACTATCGTTGCAGTGATAGAAAGGCGTGGAAAAATGTTTGAAATGAAATTTAAATTTAAAAATATATGCTCATAGACAGAGACTCCGCAAAAAGCTTCAACGGATATACCACAGGTTGTTCAACAGAGAGAACAACGAGTATAGACGCATATACTCTGAACTTCAATGCACCAACACCATGTTCAACCAGGCAGTGAAACATCACCAGGAGGAAAAGACTTGCCAAAATCAAACCGAGACCCGATGCCTTCAAGAAAATTAACCAGCTCGTTGGGAAAAAGAGCACGATGCCAGCCACAATAATGCACGGGCAATATACTGCAACAACACCAACCGAAAAAGCAGAAGCCCTCGCTAAGCATTTTGAAGAGACCTTCAAGGATCGCCCGCCCAATCACCTTCCTGAATTCATCGAAGAAGTTGAAAACAAGTTTGAAGAAGTTGCAGCCTCTAATACTTCAGTCACCAACTTTAATGAGGACAGTCCTGCACTCGGACCAACTGGAGATGCTTTTACTTCCATCGAGGAAGTAACTGACATAATCCACGGAGGAAATTCTAAGAAGTCAGCAGGAAATGATGGGATTTCTAACTTTGTGCTTAAAAAGCTACCAAATCTCGCCATCCTACTGCTGACGATCATCTTCAATAACTGCCTTAATAACAGCTACACAAAAGTGGTGCCCGTTCCGAAGAAAACCAACAGAACTAGTGTCGATGGATATCGGCCGATTTCGCTTTTATGCTGTGACAGCAAAATCCTGGAGGGACTTATCCTGAGCAAGCTTCATCATTTCTTCAGGAATAGGGAATTCATACCGGAATGTCAGTATGGTTTCCGAGCACGACACTCAACCATCCATCCGCTTCTTGGACTGCACTCCGACGTGACAAACGGACTCAACAAGAAAAAGACGACAGTCGCTTGTTTACTGGACATGGAAAAGGCCTTCGACACAGTTTGGATAAAAGGGCTTATATTCAAACTGTGAAGTCTAGGACCCCAACACTTGGTAAGATTAATCAAAAATTTTCTAACCCATAGATTCTTTTATGTATAGGTAAACAAAGAATATTCACAAAGAAAGACGATCTGCGCTGGAGTTCCACAAGGTTCCAAGTTGGGCTCCATACTTTTCAACCTTTATACAGCTGACCAGCCTACTAACATCCCAGGGACGAAAACGAAGCTATATGCCGATGACACCTTCACATATGCAACATCCATTTCACCAGAAATTGTAGCCAGGAGAGTTGAAGGTCAAATAAGAAACTTGTGGGACTACTACCTTAAATGGGGACTAAAGATAAATAGCGATAAGAGCGAGCTTATCTGCTTCAGAACCCCAACAACAGCAACAAGAGGTCGAAGAGGTTTCGCATCACGCTGTGATAATATCAGTATCAAGCTACCAGACAACACAGTGAGTGATAAGGACAAAGACAACAGCAAAATACCTTGGAGTGAATTTCACTAACCGCTTCCAATTCAATAAGCACGCTTCATTTATGCTTAAGAGAGCCAACTTCTCCCTACATCTGGTCCACCCGCTTCTTAGAAGAAGAAACGGACTAAACACTAATACCAAACTCCTCATCTATAAGCAGCTGATCCGTCCAGTTCTGACGTACGCTTGTCCTATTTGGTTCACCATATCACCAAAATATATGAAGATTATCGAAGTTTTGAAAGGAAGATACTCCGTAGCTGTACAGGCCTACACCGAAACCCCATTACAAGGAGCTATATGAAGACAGCAAAGTGATCCCAATAAATCAGTTCATGACACAGCTCTCCACAAATATTTTGAGGAACTTGGAGGACCACCCCAACTTGGAAATCCAGCAACTACTCCAGCAACAACTAGAGCCCAGTCATCGCTACCTCAACATTCGAGCCATCACAGACGATCGATTCGAGGATATAATGAACAATGACGGAGCCCCGTTCTACGAGAGAACCAGCAGCGGACACAACAGAGGATAAGCAACACTGCATCCTAACCCCAATTTTTTAAAACCAAAGACAGTAAATTATAATTAAGAATTTCAATTAAAACATTATGCAAACAACAATATGATATAAGTAAAAATATAGCATTGTATACGTATAGAGTCAGCTGAAGTAAGTCGGGCCCCTGTTGTTAAGCCGACATGATTTATTTTAGTTATAAGTTAGTTTAAGACCAATTGTACATAAATTCTAACGAATATAATAAAAATAATCTAATCTAAAAAAAAAAATCTGAAATTTAAAGTCAAAAGTGATTTCATGCCTCTAGAAAATTCGGAGGTGAATTTAGCAACAAAAAGTGGCTCTTTAAAACTTTGGCATGAAAGAATGGGACACCAAAATATTCATCAAGTTATCAAAAAATTGAGGAAAATGGATATTCAATTTTCAGATACGAAAAAAAAATTTTATGTGATGCTTGTGTTTTTGGAAAACAACATCGACTTCCTTTCGAACACAGTGAAACAAAGATGGAACATCCAGGTGAATTGATTCATTTAGACTTGTGCGGTCCAATGGAAACATTAAGCATTGGAGGGAACAAGTACTTTGTTTTGTTCAAGGAACACTTCTCACAATACAAGAAAGTTTATTTTCTTAAGCTAAAGTCTGAATTTAAAGAAGTGCTTTCTCGTTTCATCAAGAATGTCGAAATCGAAACTGGATTTTGTGTTAAAACAATTAGAACTGACAATGGCGGTGAATATGTCAATAATGATGTAGCTGAAATTTTGAAAAAGAAGAACATTCAACATCAAAGAAATATACCATATACTCCTCAGCAAAATGGATGTGCGAAACGAGAAATACGGACAATTGTAGAGGCAGCGAGAACAATGCTCCATGCAAACAACTTGGATGTGAAGTTATGGGCAGAAGCTGTTAACACTGCAGTCTATATTTTGAATCGAACTGGAAAGAGCACTGATTCAAACAAATCTCCTTTTGAATTATGGTATGGCAAAGAACCAAAGATCATTTAAAGGTTTTTGGATCAAAAGCTTTTCTTCACATAGCCAAACAAAAACGAAGAAAATGGGACAAGAAATCTGAGCAAGGAATTTTCGTCGGTTATTGCATCAATACAAAAGGATATCGAATCTGGATTGAGGAAACAAATACAATCGAATTGAGCCGAGATGTTGTTTTCAGAGAAGAAGATGTCCTTGATAAAGTAGTAAAAACAGTAAGTGACAAGAATCAGGATATTTTCCTTTATGAAAACATAAACTCTGAAACTGTGGAACACATTCAAGAACCCAGGGCAACTGTTTCTGAGACTTTTTTTTTTATATAATTAACGCGCGCACAAGGCACTACTTGTTTCCCTTTTAATGTTACAAACTGCGCGGGCATTAGGAAGATAGAGAGGGGAGAGATAGGAGGTGTCGATTAACATTGGTTTTGAATGTTTGCAGATCAAAATGGCAAGGGAAGATCTCGCCGGATAAACTATTACTGGAACTGGTGGAAGAATCGATGAACCAAGTGCAATAGAAAGTGTTGACCAACTTCAAGATCACGAAGTAATAGAAGGCGAATCAATTACCGATGTGGATCAACATAATTTGACAGCAGCTGAGAACGTTGTAGAAACAATGGGAGAAACTGAACTGAGGCGTGTTTTGCGGGATAGGAGCTCTCTTCTCCGTCCTATTAGATTCGACGACTATGAACTATGACTGCTACAGTTTGTGAACCGACATCATATCTCGAAGCAATCAGAAGTCAAGATTCAAATGCGTGGCGTATGGCGATGGATGATGAAATTCAATCATTTGATTCAAATCAAACTTGGGTTTTAACTGATCTTCCAGAAGGCAAAACACCAATAAATAATCGCTGGGTTTTCAAAATCAAGTATGGGAGGGAAAGGTTCAAAGCAAGATTGGTTGCCAAAGGATATTCTCAAAAATATGGCATCGATTACGAGACATTTACCCCGACAGTAAGATTTGACTCAATAAGAACAATATTATGTATAGCAGCCTTGGAAAAACTTATATTGAAACAATTTGATGTAAAAACAGCATTTTTGTATGGTGATTTGGATTCAGAAATATATGTACATGAAACAGCCTGAAGGATATCAAGATGGAACAAACAAGGTGTGCAAATTGCGAAAGAGTTTGTATGGTTTAAAGCAAACTTCTCACTTTTTCTTAAATTATATGGACTTAAAACAAACAAAGCAGATCCATGCGTTTTTACAATCAATCAAGGTAAACATAAACTAATTTTAGCAATTTATATAGACGATGGATTGATAGCTCCAACAGATGAGTTATATGTTAATGAACCTCTGGAGATGCTAAATGTTATATAGGATTGCAAATATATAGAAATATATATAAAGAGAAACATATATAAAGAAAATTTTGAAAAAAGTTTAAAATGGATAATGCGAATCCAGTGTCTACTCCATGTGATATTAATGCATCAGTGAACATAGCAGATCATCCAGGAAAAGCTGACGCTGTAATTGAAAATGTTCCTTATTGAGAAGTTGTTGGAAGCCTAATAAACTTGGCCATATGCACAAGGCCAGACATATCTTTTGCTGTTGGGTATGTAAGTCGATATCTGGAAAATCATACAAGAATCTATTGGAACGCCGTCAAGAGAATTTAAAAGGAACAGAAGATTATGGTCTTATTTTTAAAATTGAAAATTGTCTGAAGGATATCAAAGCGTATAGCGATGCAGACTATGCGGTGATGTTTCAACTCGAAAATCAACTTCTGGCTATATTTTTCAAATTGGGTCTGGGCCTCTTGCCTGGTGTTCACAGCGACAACAAATTGTGGCGCTTTCCACCACTGAACCGGAATATGTTGCGGCTTGTCATGCAGTAAAACAGTTAATTTGGATGAAACAGCTAATATCTGGTTTCACATGTATACCTAAACTCTTGGTTGATAATCAGGGTGCAATGAAACTTATAAGAAATCCGGAGTTTCCTAAGCGCAGTAAGCACATAGATGTAAGGCATCACTTTATTAGAGATGAATTTGAACTCGAATACGTTCGCAGCAGTGAACAACTGGCTGATTTATTCACCAAAAATTTGACTCGTGAACGTTTTCAACTTTTAAGAAGATTAATTGGAATGGCAGTAACCAGCGTGAATAATGATTGAAATTTGTATACCTACCACATTAAATAAAAGTGGGAGTGTTAAAGTTTTTTATTTAATATTACTTTAACAAAAATTAACTTGAGTTTTTCAATCAAGTGTGTCGATAAAAAAAAATATATAAAATATTTATTTTTTCTGTTCGATAATTAAACTATTGTCCATGTAAGTTATTTATAACACAAAATTTAACAGCAGCCAGAAGAATTTAGTGATAATACTTTGAGTCTGCAAATTAAAAAAATCTTTATATGGTTTAAAGCAAGCCAGCCGTATTTGAAATGCAAAGTTGGAATGCAGCATTGGAGAGTTTTGGAAAGTTGATCCTTCAGGATATCAGCGGGAAAGATGCTTTATGTAGCAGTCTACGTAGATGATCTACAAATGCATAGTTGCCACTATTTTTCAAAATAAAATTCCCTGACTTTTCCCTGACTTTCCCTGACCAATTTTTGAATTTTCTCTAACCAAATGAGAAAAATAATTAACTCTGTATTTAATTTTTGTATGCTTAAAATAAATTACATGACATTGAGGTACATTAAGGAAAGGTTTCCATACAAAAAATAGTTTAGAGCTTCGCGTTGAGTTATTTAACTTCCAAATTTTCGGAATATTTCAATGAAATAAAAAGTTTTCGATTGTAAATTAGCTAAACAAAATAAAAATAAAAAAAATGGACCTGAAATTCTCAAGAGAAAATTAAAAAATGCAAAATTTTACGCAAGGGTTTGCAAACTCACTGGGATTTAATTCAAATAACATAACATAATAACACAATATGTATTAAAAATCGTTACAATCTTTTTTTTTGTATTTAATTCTGTAAAGTAGTCTAAAAAAATCAAACCACCTTTATTACATAATAGGTTTGTTCGATGTTCCCCGCCCCAGTGCGCACTGGGGAATGTCAGTGCATCAAGTCAAACTGCCAAAAAACTGCATAGCTGTTCCGGTGTTGATTTAACATCGAACAGCTCAGTGCAACATCTCTATTTTTAGACATTTCTTTCATTTAAATTTGTTTTCTTTAAACGGTGGCAAATAAATAGAAGTTAATAAAATGACCCACGAAAGCAATATTTTGTCTATACACACATTAATAACTAATAAAACCTTCAAAATAATCTACGAAATATTTCATATCATAAAATAGCACACCAAATTTGCAAATAAATTCCTCCATTCTTTGAAAACGAACTTCTGCCAACAGCTGATTTGAATTTAAATTTTGAATTTTGACAGCTCCGATATCTTACACCAAGAAAATACCTGGGGCGCATGAGGGTGCACTCAGTGCGTGCCCGGTGTTCACATCGAACACAGTGCAAAAACACTGGGGCGAAAAAAGTGTCACATAAAACACTTCAGTGCGATTTCAGGTTACACCAGTGCGCCCCAGTGCTGACATCGAACAAAGCTAATATAAGGCGAATTCACTAGATGATATTGTTGCGCCGTTTGACAAAAGTTTTAAATTTTGAATAATAACGATCCAAAATTAGGTTTATTTCGGTCTTTAATAAAGCCTAAATAAAAAAAATTGTATAATCACTTCTTAGAGAGATGGGGTCCTAGCCCAAAAACCATTCATTGGATGTACACTGCCATGGTCAGACCAATTCTGACATACGCATGTTTGGTTTGGTGGCCTGGCCTTCACAAGGCAACCAATTTCAAATCTATGACAAAAATCAATGACTAGAGTGCATTTGCATTGGTACTACAAGTGCTTTAAGAACTACTCCAACCGCAGCCCTAGAAACTTTCTTTCTCATTGGAACAAAAGCCAGTATGTTCATAAAATTATAGAAAATTATATAAGCACTTAGATTTTAACACGGTGGCACTAACAGACTTTCCTACAAAAGAATGCTGGAGGGAAAAGCGGGTCATAAATAAATCAGTGAAACAAACCTGGTTACCCTCCGATGGGTTCGGATGGAACGAAAAGGCTGACGAACTGGCAAAAAAACGGTTCATCAATGGAACCAAGCCAAACTGTTCTCTGGATACTTCATTAGAATATAGCAAAAAAAAATTCACGAATAATTGCCTCACAGCCGAAAACGAGAGATGGTCAAAACTTGATAACTGTCAGGTCTCAAAAAGTCTTTGGCCAAACATCTGAAAGAAAAATATAGAATACAATCAAAAGCTAGGTAGACCTCAACTGTCCCTTTTGGTTGGTGTCCTGATGGGATACAACTCAATGGGTAGAATGGGCCTTGGCACATCAAACTTATGCAGAGGGTATCAAGACGTTGAGGCAGAAGAGGGCTCATATCACTTCCCTTGTGAATGCCCCAGCATTTTTTTTTAAGATTTGGGCGACGATGTTTCAAAAAAGCCACTAAAAACATACTGAAATTCATCAAAATTTCAGGATGGTTTAAGGAGGCATTCCACAACCAACTCTCCCCAAATTGCTCACCTATTCCTCCTATTCCTGGGGACCGGAATGGATCCTTCAGATCCGAGTGAGATGATTTGACTATCGAATTATTACCCCGCTTTGGGAGATATTTTAATCCTGATCATGGGACGGACAATGCTTTATTTTGTTTTAATTAATTTTTATAAAAAATATGTTAAGGAATTGTACTCCGATAATTTTTTGTTTTTTTTTTTTTTTGTTCAAAGCATATCTAAAAATGTAATTTAATATGAAGTTGTAGGTAGAATTTTTGTGAGGCAAATAAACCCAATACAATTCTTCCTTTTTTTTTTGGTATTCTGTTTAACAAATTTAAAAAGCAAAGTAGTTTTTTTCACTCTGGGTTTTTTAAATTTAAATTTTGGAAAAGTTATCAATTTTGCATTTTTTAGCAATAAATTTCCTTGTAAGCGCACATAAAGAAGCTTGCAGTTCCCATGAGTTTTCGCTCCTCCCTCACGCCTTCATACGCCTCTATCTCGTTATTAAGAAGTTCTAGCTCAGTGGTTCTTGCACTGTCAAGTATGAATGGAATTCATCTACCGGGTCCATTAACCAAAAATTTTATAGGCAAGCTAGGCAATGAGCTTATCCTATCAGTTTGCGGTTGGAGCATTACGAGGAATAATATCATTTCCCACAAAAAAAAATGCTGCGCCGGATGACATCCACCAGATTGTTGGGTCTAGGAAGGTGGGGGTAGGGTTGGATTTTGAGGGTGCCAAAAGTTGGCGATTTTAACCAAAGTTCTTAATTAAAACAACATTTCATTATATTTCAGGTATAACAGAAGAAATAAGGTGAAATTCTGCTTTTTTGGCTTTTTTTGCGTTTCTTGCGAAATTTAAGAAAAAAATATATGTTTTTTCGGGAATAACCAATTGACATACAAACATCAATGAATAGTCAAAATGTAGGAAATTTGACGCTCTACATACATAAATAAATAAATGGATACTTTTGCCGTAGGACGTGAGAAGGAAAAGTTATTGATGAAAAACCTAAGAACTCTCAAAAATTTTGCAATTTTCCCCCACTCTTCCCTTTTTGCACAAGGTCCTCCAGTTCCTAAACTAGATACCGTTTTTAAGTTTTATTAAGTTCCGATTGTTTTCCATCCAAAACTACCAGTCGACTATAAAGGCACTTTCATTGAATTTAAATTTTGTTAAATGTATTTTTTTTTTTCAATAAACCTTCATTCCCCTGTCACGGTCACATAAATAAAATAAAAAGTGGAGTTTGAAATATGTAGGTAATTAAATTTCCAACATGATTGATTATGAAAATTTGTACGCCTAATTCTTTGGGTACGACGTTATCACGCTATAAAAATAATCGAAACTGAAAACTTGAAAAAAAATGTGGGAATTTTTGGCTGCTTAATACCTCCGTCGCTAAACTGGTTATACGAAAATGTTTTACAAAGCAAAATTATAGGACTTTTTTTTGCTACAAGTCGGCATATTTAGTCATTTTGCGTTAAAATACACCAGGAAGGAGTCATAAGAATATGCCAAAAACGCAAAAGTATGGACAGAGTATAACGAAGGATTAAACTATTTTAATATGAAAAAGATAAATTTTGAAAATATTTTCCCTGACCGGTTTTGAAATTGCCTGACTTTCCCTGACCAAATTTTTGTTCCCTGCCGTTCTCTGACTTTCCAGTCGAGTGGCAACTATGAAATGATGCGGAAAAAAAGTTAGAATTAAAAAATAACTTACAAAACACATTCAAAATGAAAGACATTGGAGAAGCCCGTTACTTTTTAGGAATACAAATTAACAGAAATCGCAATAAGGGTTCCATTTCATTGGATCAGGAGCTTTATATTAATGAGATTCTCAATCGATTAATTTTTTTTTTTTTTTATATAATTTACACGCGCGAAAGGGGTTTGTGTGTACCCTTAAAAAGTTTAAACACCGCACGAGCATTAGGGAAATGAGGAGGGATAGAAGAGGAGATACCGATGCACATTAGTTTTATAGTTCTGCATATCAAAATGGGAGGGAAAAACAGAGCCTGGCAAAGCATTCCACATTCGTGTGGTACGACTAAAGCAAGAATCTCTATACTTAACAGTACGTCCGAAGTTAGGCTCATGGGTAAACTGATGGGCATTCCAAGCAGTTCGAGTATTACGGTTGAATCGTTTTCTATTTTGCTAGAGCATTGTTTGTAAAAATAACGATAAAATAACGAAAGGCACGAAACATTTCGGCGGTGCTCAAGAGATGTAAACGTTTCTGTTATTGTTCGGTCGCCTATCATTTTCAAAGCTCTTTTTTGAATTCTATCTAGAAAACTCAAGTGGGTTATAGGAGCACCTGCCCAAATATGGGAATTATACTCGAGTTTCGGTCGAATATATGCTTTATATACTATAGCCAAATCAGACGGGGTGGAGAACTTCTTGCATCTTCGAAGGAAACCTAAACACCTCGCAGCATTCTTTGCGATGTCAAATATGTGGTCATTCCACAGAAGGTGGTCTGTAATGCACATACCGAGAACTGAGAGGTGTTCTGTGTCTTCAATGCAAGTGCCGCTCATGGATAGTGGCATTGGAGGTATGTTTTGCTTTAACGACAAAAGACAACATTGAGTTTTAGAAGCATTAAATTCTACGCGATTTCTTATTCCCCATGTGAAGATCAGAATTTAATGAACTTATCATACGCTGCCGTTGCAGTTCAACATCCGAAGAACATGGATGTGAATCTGGAAACGAATATGAAAAGCTGAGAGTACTGTCGTCAGCAAAACAATTGATTGGATTAGAAGTAACTGACAGAAGATCATTTTTTTTTTATTTTTTTTATTTTTTCTTATTCCTTGAGTCCGTCCAATACAACTTGTATTGAACGGTCCAGAAGATAGCTTCTAATACAATGAACAAGAGTATCATCGATCCCAAAAGCACGCATTTTCGATAAGAGAGCTTCATGTCAAACTCTATCAAATGCCTTGGAGATATCAAGAGCAATAATTTTACTTTCGCCAAAGCGGTGTAGATATTTGTTCGACTGTTCGGTGAGATATGCCATCAGATCACCAGTGGAAAGGATGCTGCGGAAGCCATACTGACGGTCATGGAGAAGCTTTCGATCTTCGAGATATTCCTTAAGCTGACGGTTAATCAGCGTTTCCATGACCTTAGAAAGAAGGGACGTTAGTGCAATTGGTTGGTAGTTTGAGGGTGCAGAAGATTCGCCTTTTTTGGGGATAGGCTGGACAAATGCTACGCCTTTGGATGCTAATCAAAAGTTAACAAAAGAGATGTGTCCATAGACTGAAGAAGAACGAACTGATATGAATGATGTTCCCTATCAACAAGCTGTTGGAAGCTTAATGTTTGCAGCTCAAGTTTCACGTCCGGATATAAGCTTTGCTTTAAGTACAGTAACTGGCTGAACACAATGCAAAAACGGAACTGCATTACGGAGACGGAGTACGGAACAGCTGTCAAATTTGTCGTACGTACCAATTTCAATCGGAACACAATGCACGTACAGTAACTTTGACATTTAAATTCAAAAATGGGTGGAATACCAAAAACAAATGATAAAAAAGAGAAGAAACTCTTATACAACGACTTGAAATATCATTAAGAAGAATGGAATCATCTGGTGTTATTTCAAGTATACTAAATAAAAGGGTTTGGGAGGGACAGACGTACGAAAGATTGTTCTCTCCTTCATAATTTCTCTCTGCATCAGACAAAATGTCAAATTTACTGTACGTAAAAGTTAAAAGTTAACCAACAGTTAAGTTCCGTATGCAGTAACGTACGATTGTGTTCGCAAAACACAGTTCACGTGTATTCAATGTTTGCAGTTCCGTATGCGTATTCCAGTTCCGTCGTCATTGTGTTCAGCCAGTAAGTCGTTATAACCAAAACCCTGGAAAAGCACACTGGGCTGCAGTCAAGCGAATTTTCCGATATCTTAAGGGAACTGCCGTTATGAAACTAGTTTACACTGCTGGAGAAGAATATGTTTCCGGTTTTTGCGATGCCGCCTGGGCCAGTGATACGAATGAAAGGCGATCAGTAACTGGTTACAGTTTCATGCTACATAAAGGTGCTATCTCATGGAATTCAAAAATACAGCCAACAGTTGCCATGGCATTAACTGCCGCCACACAAGAAGCAACTTGGTTGAATAACTTACAGAAAGAGCTTATCCCAAACTCACCAAATTCAACAACTATACGATGCGACAATAAAAGTTGGCTCTTACCAGTACATAATCATGGAAGGACCAAACACATTGATGTCAAACATCATTTTATCAGAGACAAAATCAACCAAGTCAAAATATTATTAAAACAGAAACCATGACTGCTTCCGTCTTCGAAACACATCACTTGTGCTGCACTCGGACTCAACTATGGTAAAATCCAATTCAGTGGGGTTGTTGTTTTACTACCTTGGAATTCGATTTTTTGATTTGATATAGTTGTTTGTAGTCTCATCGTTTTTATAATTTTCTATAATAAAATTTCATTCTTTTTAAAACAATTCAGGCTTAAACACGTTTGTGTTGTAATTTAAAGACGATTTTTATCAAAAAGTCCAACGTTTCAGTTTGCTGGTTCATATTGAGCGGATGGTCATCAAATCTTTGATTCCACTCCGGAAGGACTGCAGGTGGCGCACCCAAGTGGAAGAGTACCTCAACCAACTTCACGTGGAAAATTGGATGCGGCTAGCTAAGGGCCGAGTTGGCTGGAGAAGTTTATTGGTTGAGGTCCAGGTCCACTCGGACTGTAGGGCCACCTAAGGTAAGGTAATCTGAACTGCAGCCGTATTCATATAAAACGAAGTCCTGAAGACCAATCAAAAGATCACAATGAACACCAAATGATCCAAATTAAACAATAATTAAGTTACAAACGCGACCGGCATAAGCCTACATGATCATTAGAATTGTTTTAAAAATCGATTTTAAATGAGTTTTTTTTTTAAATCGTTAAAAATCATTTAAAAAAAATTACAAATCGTTTAACTTTCGAGAGTGACTAATGCGAACAAAGATTGGAGACAAATCAGTGTTTAGCTACTCCAGAAAACCTGTTATTTCAACTTATGTCTGGCCTTCACCTTTATCACTAAAAGTTTAATCAAGAATTGACAAGATTTTTATTAACAAAAAAAAAAAAAAAACAATTTTACAGCCATTTTGAAAACAGCTGAAAAAGTTCCACTTACTTGTGCAATTTAACTCCTGAATGAAGCTTTGAATGGCCTCGCAACGATGCCAGTGCGCTGAACACCTTGCCGCAAATCTCGCAAGTCAAATTCACATTATCGTTGTGGATCTTCTTGTGCACCTTGAAGTACTCGAAGCTCATGAACTCCTTCAAGCACACGTCGCACTTGTACTTGTGCCGCTCCGACTGCTGTCCAGTGTGGACACGCATATGCTTGATGAAGTTCGGCCGAAAGCGCACCACTCGTCCGCAAATTTGGCATTCGTAGGGCTTGCAGCGCAAGCAGTGTTTCTCGTAGTTCTTTAGGCTCTTCAGCACCATGTTGCAGATGGCGCACTTCATGTTGTTGGCATGCCCCGTCTTGTGGATCTCGAAGAGCTCCTTGTTGTCGAACTTCTCGACACACTCAAAGCACTGGTACTCGGTCGGCGGAGTCGGTGGCGGTGGTGGAGCTTGTGATGAAGTGGGAGCAGCAATTACAGTGCTGCTGCTGGTGCTACTGCAGCTGCTGCTGCTGCTGCCGCTTGTGGTGGGCGCTTGTTCGATCGATGACATTCGACGGTTTTGATGGTGATTGTAGTTGGAAGTAGTGATGGTAGCGCTGCGGGTGGTACCCAAATAGTAGGGATGGGGGTTTTCCATCTTAATCGGCATAGACGAACTGGAAACTGATGATGACGATGGCGAGATTCCATCTTCATCGTCTTCATCTTCCGAAATGGCAGCAGCGTCCATCAATGAAACAGAGCCTACGTCCTCGGAGTTGTGGTTCAGACCGGTGGTGTTAAGAGTGGTGATTTCCTCCTCGCGACCAAGATCGTCGTCCTCGTCCATTCGTTCGACTTTTATGACGGAAGAGTCCATCATTTGGTATTCGCCACCCCCTGCGTCGGTGTCGCCAATGCCACTGGCCAACTGCGACGAAGCACTCACCAGATAGCCATTAGAATCCAGATTCAGCTTGGGAGTTGCTGGTGGCGTTCGATCTGGCATCGGATCCTGCAGAATAAATTCGATTTGTTGCGACAGGGAATTGTCATTGAGCGTCATCAAACTATCCACATCGTTCTTCAGTTCGAGGAAAAGAGGAATCGATGAAACTCCAGACAAAGTCGATTCCATGGCTCGAGATTCAGGAGATTCTTTGCTGGCTGTAGTTTTTGTGTTTCTCACTCAAGTTTTGTTGGGAATAAGCTGTTCGCTAGGTGTGTGGGGCAATGGAGAGGTGCAAGATGAAGCAGCAGCAAAAATTCACAACTTTTCTTTTCCTTCGTCTTTTTCTCTTGGTTGTTGGTTCGTTTCGTTTTCTTCTTCTTCTACTTCTTCTGCTTTTTTCCACTAATAAATGCAAGTGCGTTAGTATGGTGTATGTGCGTGCTTGTTTTGTGAGTGTGTGTGTGTGAATTTTTCATCAAAATTCACGTTCACGAACTTTTTTTTTTTATTTATAAATGCTCAACTCTCTTTTGGGAAAAATTTTACACAAAAAACAAAAAGAAAATAACAAACAAAGTTTATTAATTATATTATCTCACATGTAACATTTTTCGGAATTTTCTTGTATGCATTTTAGAAAAAAATTCACTTTTTGTGGAAGGAAAAAAAATTTTCTTTCACTTTGAATTAGTCGGACACGATGGAGAAAAAAATTGGTTCTTCTTTTCTGCTAGGCTGTGGGGAGATTTTTCCTTTTTTTTTGTGTCGTCGCTTTTCTTCCTGTTAGAAGTGGAAAAATTGACATTCCATTTTTGATTGACATTTGGTAGTTGAACGGATAAGTGACGCGGATAAAATTAGCTCCAACTGGAAGTTTCTCGTTGTCCAGATGCTGTGTGATGTGTGCGATGAGATGCGTCAGGTTGGAATATGGATGTTGGTATTGTGGTTCAGCTATTTTGTGGTAGGTGGCGAGTGAAAGGATTGAAAGAATTCCACATGTTTATCCGAATTAAGTGAAGAACTAGATGAGCGGATATTACGTGCGCGTATATTATGGTGCGATTTGACATACAAAATATACAAAGGGTTGAAACAGATTTTCTTAACAATTAAAGCCTTGTACTCAGATCGGTGCAAAAGGTGCACTTAATTTTGAAGTTGGAGAGAAAACAGCTGTCTTACAATTCTTTCTTATTAACAATTCTTATTAACAAGAACACGAATGTTTTTTTTCGCGTTGGAAATATGTTTTTTTTGCGTTTTGTTTTGAATTTTTCTAATTGAATTTTCCAAATGCAAATAGTCATCAAGAAATTCCATTTTGTTTTCAATTATTCACATCCAAAATGACAACTGTCAGAATTTATTTTATGAAAGAATAGCGCAAAATTTTACACATTTGATACCGACTCTAAAGCGGGGTTCACATGGGACAATGCAGAGGCCAAAACAATGGGACAAGACAATCATTGTTCCATATGAACAATTGTTTCCAGGACAAGACAATTGTCATTATATTGTCGATTAGTGTCCCATTGTCTTGTTTGCGTGTGAACGCTGCTTAAATCATTTTTAATATCAGAGTCGACTCTCAATAATGATTTTAATACTGAAGTCGACTTTTTAATAATTTAATTTGACTTAATGTATACTTTATCCTTAATTGACTCTTCTTACTCTATTAGCAGTAAAAATCTATATTATGTTTAATGTATACTTTATCATGAAAGCGATTGATATTTCGAATTGAATAAATCGAAATTTAAATTTTGAAAATGTATTTAGGGAACGAAGAATTCGACATTTGGAAAGATTTTGAATTTTTCGAAAGCCAATGCTTACCAAATCGTCGCTGTTTTGACTGCAAAAATAATAATCGCTGTACCAAAAAAAAAACTAATGTTCAGAAAAAAAATATTTTAAGTTACGTACTTTAAAAAACCTTCTTTTATTGAAACAACAATAAATTATAAATAATTTATGGCACTTTTTTAGTTGGTTTTCACTTTCCTTCTAATTATTTTACTTTTTTTCGCCATCAACTTGTGTTTTCTCAGCAGACTCCTCAACAGAATAAGCGTTTGGTTCCTTGGCTTTGAACGTACATATTTTGAAGGAAGTAACAGCTTTTTTGTCCATACGCACTAACTTACCACCCACGGCACCTTTTTAATATTTCTTGTTGAATTGAGCGAGTCTTTAAACATCGTTGCTAGCTCTCCTGAACCCACTTCTGTAAAAAAAACTTCTTAAAATGTACTTAAAATGTACTTAACTACATAAAGTGGCTTAATGCTAAAAAACACAAAACTTGTGAAATAAAATGGTTTTAAAGAAGTCTATTGTTTTCTTTTGATCGAGATAATGACTTTTTTTTAGTATTTGTTCAATTGCAACTTCAGTACTGCAAAATTGCCATCTGGTTTTCAGAATTTAAAATAATTCTTGGACCTTGGAAAGATCCACATAGAAAGCAGGATCGTAAATTGATTTTGTATTAAAAGTTTAAAAATTAATCCAGATCCGCATCCGTAGATAATTAGCCAATTCAGGTTTCCTAAGATTTCAGAGTTCTCAAGAAACTTCCTCAGGCCATTTATTTATCTGAACAAAGTTTGCCAGGAAACCCTTAACAAAAATTATACTGAGTTCTTTTTGACAAATTTAAATAATTAGAATTTAATTTTTGACAACAAAGTTGAAAGTTTTCTGAGAAATTGTGTTGATGTGAGAAAACGGAAATCTCAGGGCTCAGAAACTTCAACTGGCTAAATAAAACACTGCAATTTATAACAATTAAAGTAAGGTCGCATCGGGTGGAACTGTTTACCAGTAGAAATATACATATTTGCTGAATGGAATTGTTTGTGATAAACAACACTAAACCCCCAATGAATACGGAGCAACTGAAAAAAAATCAAATCGGTTGGCAGCTCAGGTTACAGGCCAGTTACGTATTCAGCGGTGGCTTGATTCCACACATGAAAAAACTCGTTCGTTCATTGTTTCAGTGTTTTAGGATGTTTTTCAACCTCCCTTATCAGTAACAGGTTGGTCTGTTGTTCGCTCATCTTCGACAAACTAGAAACTGAAATCAATAGGCAATCCGACATGCTAATCAATTGACGACTGGTTACAAACCAATGGAGCGAAACTCCATTACCGCGAAACTAAATGGTAACTTTCGTAATCTATTAAATCTTGGCGCCATTAGGCCCACGCATATTGTGTCTTAGCAAAAGCGTGTTGGTACTCAAGTTGCTATTTTTTGCTGGTTGCTTTGTGATGTTTTTGTAGCATGCGAAACATCTGCCGTTTTTTATCTAAACTCACTGCACAAAATATGCTAAGGATATTCATGAAACGTTGTAAACTTTCAGACGTCGTAAAATCGGAAAGCTTACCATGCTCGTTTCATGAACGCCCCTTTTCGCAAATGTTGTAAACTTTGTCGCAACTCAATCAGCTATTTATTAAACGTCATGTCTAAAATAAGTAATAAGAGGAAATTTGTAGAATTGTTTTAGAAAATTATTCTTTAAATGATATTTTGATTTCTTAGTTACTGAGAGCAAATAATTGTACATTTTGTAAATTTAAATTCCTAACCTAAATTTAGAATTTTGGTAAAATTAATAAATGTAAAAAAAAAAAAAAACCGAAATTGGCAACGAGATTTGAAAATTTCTCTCAAAATGTGTTCTGATGTGTGTGGTTAGTGTGTCGGACTGCTAAGCGGAGAGCCTGGGTTCGAGTCCCGCTCATAGCGACCTTCTTTTTCGGGGTACTGCCGCTTGCGAGGAACTGATAAAATCAGTCAGCTGTGTGATAAAATCCACAGAACAATGGAAAAAGGTAAAACTTTAAAAATAAGACCGGCGGTGGGGGTATAGCCGATTCACCAAAGTATCGAGAATGGTCTTCAGAAGTGCACTGGAGGAGGCCAAGGGATTGCAGCGGACAATGGAGGAAAAGATGGACAGAATCCTCCAACATCCAATCGTAAATTTTAGAGATATTAAGAAATCTTCTATCACTTTTCATATGGCTGAAAATGTTACTGTAAACTCAATCATGATGCCTTCTCAGCAAACGTCAAAAAACTTTGTATCTCTTTCCTTCTAACAGAATTCTCTTTGACAAATAAAAATTAAACAACAGAAATTGAAATGAATTCAGATTTTAACCACAAAGTTGAGATTTTTTCTGAAAAAATGGAGATTTTGAAACTTGAACCGGCTATTTCCCGGATTTTTGGTTCGACACCCTAGCATTTTGTTAAGTTCAGCGAACGAAAATATTGATTACTGATCACTAGTCAAAATTTGTTTAATATTACCAAAAACCGATTCCCACTGAGATTTAGACGAAACCCATTTCGAAATCTAATTCTATATAATCTGAAATAACCTGAAGATTCCCCGTGAGTTGGTTCCATCTCCTTACTTCGTTTCGTTTTTTTTAGAAACTATGTTAAAATCTATAAATGGTGTTTTTCAGACAACGAAACAAAACAGTAGCAGATAAATTATACAACTTTTAAATTTGAGTGATTATTTAAGAGACATTTTGTAATTATACATATAATAGCACCATTTTAATATATAATATTCATTTATCGTTGAATGTTATTTAACGCAACAGCAACGCATGGATCTGCAAATTTTAAGAAAAATAATGATGGATTTTATTGTTCTGGAACGGGGGAGATATACGTCATTTTACAAAAGAGTGAAGGAATACACATCATACGTATTCGTACACAGAGTCGACAGAAGTCAAAATCAAACCATCATCTCCGTCCACTAGGGATTCTTCCACCTCGCAGGGAAGTTTATCTTATTAATTAAAAAAAATATGAATAATAGTTAATTAAAATAATTTATTATTACTTACTTTTAAATTTTTTCGTATTTTCCATTTCTTTCCTTGAAATTTGGCAATTATTGAAAAAAAATTGGCTTTGTTGCGTTCAGGTTAATAACATTCAGAGGCAAAAATTTCAATCCTGAACATGAAAACTTGAAAATTGTTGTGAAAAACGAGAAAAACTGCTCACCTGAACTATGGAAATTATGGAGACCTCCAAATTCAGAAGAACCTGCTATAATCAAGATGAATATGTTCGTCTTCACAATAATCATGATCTTGATTTCTCCTATTTCCTATAATCTTGATTTATCAAGATGTTTTTGATTTTTATCTTTACTCTCTATCAAACGAGTATGATTTTTATATGTTATATCCTACTTTTTTGCAGAAGTCAAGTTGCAGAATAGTGAAAATCCACCATAAAGTTGAACAATATTTATGTAAATCTCATATGTGAATAATAGGGCCTACACTTATAACTTTCTATAAAATAACACAAACATTTTGACAAATTCTTCAGCCCATTCGAGTGCAATTGCAATTTGCAATAGCCAATTTAATAAAGCTAAAATATGATTTTCATTCTGAATGGAAACAAATTCTACAGTTATGTAGTATCGGGAAACCGATTTTGTACATAATTTGTCAAAATAGAAGTGTATTTTGGTGTGCGATGTACATATGAAAAAGAACACAAACATAAAATAAAACTAAAAATATGTGCTATTTTAGTGTTTTATAGGACACTTGAACGAATCAAACTATTGCTGACGAAATTGTATAATCAATTCATATTCAATTGTATGTTCATCTTCATCATAATATTAGTCTTGATTTCTGCTACTTCCTATAATTTTAATTTATCAAAATGTTACGCATTTTTATTTCCTCTCTTTATCGAACGCGTACGGTTTTTATATGTTATATCCTTTAATCCACCATAATACATTCTTCTTAGTAGCCAAGACGTTCCAACAAATTTCCTGTTTTCCAATTTATATGTGTTATTTTTAATTAGAATTCATGCCCAAAAATAAAAATTTGAACATTATTTTGTTTGCTTTCGTCAAGTGCAACTAACCCTTTAACAGAATTCACCTGCATATCAGGTTCATTTTCACATACCTGGCAAGGCTAGAGGCTTTTTTATTCACCTCAACATTAAAAATGGCCGTTCCTTATTCCATGGTTGTGTAATGAGGAAAACAGAGACAGCTTACAAACACTGTGTATCTTTTTATCTCATTTTATCAATCCCAACAAAATAAACCACCAGCAAAATACACAAGTAAAAGCAGCCAAGTTATACAATACAATTAAACCAAAGTATAGTGTATCTGTTCTTTCTTTGTTGCACTGCATAACATACATTTGTTTAACTTCTCCATTGATGTGCACTGTGTGTGCACTGCACTCACGACTCACCACGCAAAAAACCAGTCCAGCAGTAATTCAGTTTAGAGAAAAAAGTTGACAATTGTGTGGCGTAGAGTGGTGAGTGACGGACGTTCCGACTCTGCACGACGACGACGAAGACAAACACGTCCGATTTTCTTTTAACCAAAATAAATAGAAAAAACAAAGCAATGACGCGAGTTAAATAGTGAAAATGATAAATACATGGCCATTTTTCAAATAAGCTGAGTGAAGAAAAAAACCCTTCTTCAAGAAGCTGATATCTAATAGAAAAAAAAAATAATCAATGGCAGAGTAGAAAAGAGAAAAAAAATCCCAAGGAAAATCAACCTTCCACCATCACCATCGGTATCGGTATATCTCGGTCTTTCGCAGCGCGTACGCGAGTGACGTCAACTAGTGTTGTTTCTTTTATTCTGCCTTGAAAATTTCTCTTCTCAAAATACCTATAACATAGTTTTTTTTTTTGGCTTAGATTTCCGATAAATTCATCCTCTTCTTCCCGACTGACGAAGAAACACAAACAAGATACAACCTGTCCAACAACAAAAAGTGGTAGTGAGAGAAGCTGTTAGAAAAAAAAGGATTATCCCGAAGTGCAAGAAAAATACATATAAAACAAATCACTGACAAAATCGTTACCGACATGCAATTGGAAAATTAAGGAAAAAGAACAATTTCCCAACTCGGTTGTCTCCGCTGAGATTTTCACCTTTCTTGTTCCCCCCGCAACGCGTATTGTATTTGTATTTGGCTTTTGTCTTGCAGTCGCATGGTCTACTAGTGTGCGCGAAGCACCTACACCTTTTTTCCCTCTTGCTCCTTGCTTCACCTTGTAAAGGTGTTTTTGTGTGTGTGTTTGTCTGTTTTGTTCTTGTTCCGCCGTTTATTATATTTTTTTGTGATGTTTACATGAAAATCAATGAAAAATCGTTAAAAAAAAGGAAACGGGCGCCGTTCCTTTCGGTGTGTTTTTATCTTTTCCTCTTCTCTAATTGATATCCAGATCCAACGTAAGGGTTACACAATATAAAATTAATTAGGCTGGGTTGCTAGAAAAATGTGCAATAAAATTGATTGACGAACGCAGTGTGTTTTCGTGTCCCCAGGAAAAGTGTTTCTATTTTTGTTGTGTTGAAATTAATTTTCCAAGGAATTTGTTTATTTGCAAATCAATATTTATAGTGGAAGCTGAAACGAAAAGGGGGCGAAAAATCCTCGACTAGGTGGTTTTCTTTCTTTTGCTTGTTCGCCCCCGAGCAAAATGTGCAAAAGTAGCTGAGGAAGCAGCAAAGAAAAAGGATTAAAAAGCAACTCAAAGAGTATATTTTTGTCTATACCTTCCTGCTGCTGACGACAAACTTAGAAATTCCGTCATAGTTTTTATTTTCTTTTGTTTTTATGTTGTAAAACGGAAGAAATTGCAACGAAATTTATTTATATTTTTGAAATTAAATCATAAATCGCAAAAAAAAAATATGTCTTCAACATCGGTTGAGACGCCTTCGCCAACTACCCCGCCACCCTTGCATCCGACAACGGTGATTGCTGCAACTTCTATTATATCAACTGGGGGTTGTGGAGGTGTGACAACAACAACAACCACTTCCTCCTCAACCGCCCATCTGACACCCAACAGCATTAAGAAGACAACAGCCACACCGAAGATGTCTCGGACTATTCCAGCTGATAAGGTAAGTTGGTGTTTCCTTTATAACTCTAGATGGGAAGGTAGTACCAGGATTGCAGGTACTTACTCCTACTTCTTCTTTTGGGCCACTTAGGGAATTAGGATTGTCATATTTTGTTTAAAGTTTGAAGGGCTTGATGGTTTTGATTGTGTTTTGTACGGTTTGTAAGCTTCCCAGACACGAAATGAGAATCACAGTTCTCGTTGCACTTGCAGTTGTATCAACTTGACCTGAATTCCTCTGTGTTGCATTTTTTGGCACTCGAAAATGGTTAGTGAAAAGAAAAACTTTTTTTTGTTAGAAAACCAAACAGTTGTTGACGGTACTACCATGAGTAGACGGGGCAGTACATGAAAGAGGTTGGAATGTAAGAATATACATAGTTTGGGTGGCAGGAGTTCATCATTCCTTTCTGGCGACTACATTGCATTGTGTAGCTAGCTACCAACTAGATGTACCTTCATACCTTTAGGTAGGTCCTTTACTGAATAGTAAGCCAAACGAGCAAATTTACTTAACCTCGACTCGCTTCTTAGTCGAATGTAAATGAATTTATTACAATATTTACCTATTTACTTACCGAACTTAAGACAAGGATAAGACTACACAAACGTTTCAATTTAGTTGCTCTGCAATTTTTGAAAAATCTTTAAAAGTACATTGAAACCGAAATCTCCTTCAGAGGAGACACCAAGCGTGTCAAATTAAAGTGTTTTTGGTTGATGTCAGGAGTCGCCATAATTTGCAATCCGAATTTCGCACATGACATGATAAAGAATTCCATAACTGACACCCCACATCAGTTACCAATGGATTCTCAAATTGATGTGTCATTCAACACTAACTTCCTAGTTAAAGAATGAACACTATTATTCATTATTATATATTTTTTTAAGTTTAAATGAATGAATACAAAAACGATACAAAGGGAGGAGTAATGAACTGATTAGATGGTCTAGAATGGGAGAATTGAAGTCCATCCCACAGTTATGAAGGCTGATGCGATTTAACCGCCTAAAGCATTACTAAAATTCTCAGTCTTAAAATGTTGTTGCAAGTGAAGTCATACCTCATGCCTCATACTCTTGTTACCTTCAACATTAATTTTTTTAATAATGCTACTAATAAGACTTGATTTGGCTACCCCGTGGATAGAGACTAAGATTAAACCATTATAGTCGTAAATGCTACAATGTTTGCTGTTTACCGTAAATTCTTCAAATTTTCTAAGTCAATATCAACATTTTTTTTTAATAAATTAATATTGAAAAAAGCGGTCGGACGCAAGTTTGGCCCATGTTAAGTTTGTCCGACTAGCAGATTCTTAATGTAGACGGTCTAAGCTTTGATACCCCATTAATTTGTGCATTGACTCGATCCCAATGAAGTAGACCAGCACAAAAACTCAACAGGAAGTGGCCATTTTACCGCCAAACGGACAAGAAAAATTCTGCCCGAAAAGCGGTTTTGTACATTTTACTTGCGATTATAGGCAAGTTTAGGATTCGTGAATATTAAAAAAATTGAGATAACAATGAAATATGACATTACGATCATAGAGAAGTCTAAAAAAGTGATCGAGAAAAAATTTCAGTCTGTGTATCTGTCAGTATGTAGCTGCAGCCTAAACGGCTTGAGAGATTATCTTCAAACTTGGTGTGTGTGTTTCTTTTGCCATTCCCCAGAGGTGAAATTGAAATTTTATTTTTAGGTCTAAAAATAACGGTACATGCCATATGACCGTTTAGGTAGTTTATTTTTCTCGAAAACGGCTCCAACGATTTTAATTAAAATGTTTGAGAATTTTTTTTGTTTATATTGGCTATCATTTGATTATAACCAAATTTACTTGAAAAGTCTATTAACGGTACCTTTCCTGTAACGGTTTTTTTAATTTTGGGCTTTCTCGGTAACGGCTCTTTGGATTTCTGTCAAATTTTATATTTGAGAAGATCTAGGTAGTTTAATTAATTCTGCATATCAAAATTTTCAATAACTTTTTCTAATTAAAATTAATTTTTGAATTTTTTTTTTGAAAAATTAATATTTTTAAAACTAATCAAAAAAAATATTTTAAATTTTATAATCACATGTATATTAATAAACTCTAAAAAACTGCATTTCAAAATTTTAAAAACAATTTTTTTTTTTAAAACTAAAAATAAAAAACAGGATTTTGTCAAAACCGATCCTACAATTTTCGAAATACATTTTTCATAAATTTTTTGTTATTTTTAAGACGTGTGATGGCGTACCTCATTTTTACTAAAAAACCGTTTAGTACCTATTGTGGTTTTGATACTTTTTATAAGTTTCAACGTAAATGTTACTTGTTTCTGCCAAAGATCTTGCTTTCCAATCTAATTAGGCGCACAAGAGCAAGTACGTGCGACCCAGTCGTGCCCATTACATATACCTATGCCACACCTACAAAAGTGCACTGATTGTTTTCATAAAATTTCTTGGAGCCGTTTTGGAGAAAAATAAGCTTTTACTTAATAGTTATATGACAGGTACCGTTAATATTTGAGCTAAAAAAAAATTTGAAAAATCACAAAACAACCTTCTGTTCCAAATTTGAAGACGTTGGCCTAACCGTTCAAAATACTTATGTACAGACAGACAGACAGAAATTTGCCAGTAACTCAAATATGTTTCTTAATCATGGTAATGTCATGTTTGATTGTTATCTTAAAATTTGTAATCTGCACGAATGCATAAATTGCATTATTGTATCTATTGCATTTGACATTGCACTATTTAATTATGTTAATAACATTTAAGATAGTTCAACTTATTGCAGGATAGTATTGTCCTCCCCCGGCCGATGTGAACAGAGGTACAAAATCAGCATCATTTGGTCAACAAATCAAAGTGTTTTCGAAACATTTTTTGGTTTACAAGTTGGCAAAGTTTCTTTTTTGCATAGTAGTAGTTTTAGTGTATTAGTTTAGGAATAAATATTTGAAATATGACAACATTAGAATACATCCTACTAACATTCTTCTAAAGGTACTGTTGCGTGAATTTTGTTTGTAAACAGCGGTACAGCCGCGTTGCTTAGAATCAATCAGTTTAATGTTTTATGCCCAAAAGTAGGAGTAATTTGTTGGCTCAGTACGGTAAACCGAGTTTTTAACATCACGCCACAAATTCTCAGTAGGATTAGGATCGGGTGACTGCCGATCTTTTGCAATTTTGCTAGTGTGGTTGGGTTCATTGTTCTGTTGGCAGATTCAATGGGGTTTCTTCATTGACAATGAAAGCATAATTTCCTGCTTAATTTTTTTACGTAAAGATGTTTATCCATGATCTTTTCTAATCGACCCTATTAAGTAAAACAAAAAATTAAGTCCAGATATGTATGAATCGTTTGCCCGATCCACAAGAAAGGAGACCCTCGAAACTGCGCCAACTATAGAGGAATAAGTCTCCTGAATATCGCCTACATGATCCTCTCTGCCGCACTATGTGAACGCCTGAAACCTTTCGTCAGCAACCTGATTGGCCCATATCAGTGTGGTCTCAGACCAGGAAAGTCCACAATCGATCAAATGTTCACGCTACGGCAGATCCTGGAAACTACCCAAGAATTCCAAATCGATACCCACCACCTCTCTTTTGATTTTAAGGCCGCGTACATAGCATACAGAGCCATGTCAGGTTTTGGCATCCCCACAAAACACGCCCGACTGTGCAGAATGACGATGGAGAACTCTCGCTGCTCCGTCAAGGTTGGTTCTGACCTCACAGAAGCTTTTGACGTCAAAAAAGGATTCCGACAAGGTGATGCGCTATCGTGCGATTTCTTCAACTTAATACTTGAAAAAATTATAAGAAACTCGCAAGTCAATTGTAGTGGGACAATTTTTTTCAAGTCTGTGCAATTGCTAGCATACGCTGATGACATAGACATCATTGGCAGAACTCGGCGAGCTGTCACTGGAACGTTTGCTAGCATTGAAGCAACACCGGCGGATTGGACAAAACATCACAATAGACAGGTACAACTTTTAGGTAGTTAGGGACTTTGTGTACCTCGGATCCGCTATAACATCTGACAACATCTCGTCAGAAATAAAGCGAAGAATTACTCTTGCCAATCGCTGTTTCTATGGGCTAGAAAGGCAATTGAGTAGCAAAGCCCTCTCTCGAAAGACAAAGGAGACTCTGTATAAGACCCTAATCATCCCAGTCCTGCTTTATGGCACCGAGGCATGGACTCTATCAAAAGCGGATGATATCCTTAGTCGTTTCGAGCGTAAGATTCATCAGAAGATTTTTGGCCCTATCTGCGTTAACGAGCTTTGGAGGAGAAGGTTCAACCAAGATCTATACGAGCTGTACAGCGACATTGACCTGGTCAAAAAAATACGCATGTCACGTTTAAGATGGCTAGGTCATGTAGAGCGAATGGACAACAATGCTCCAGCTCGCAGGATCTTCGAATCCATCCCAGAGGGTAGATGCAGTCAAGGAAGACCTCGCCTTAGGTGGCGCGCTCAAGTGGGGGACGACCTCAACCAACTTGGAGTGCGAAACTGGAGGCAGCTAGCCAAAGACCGAGCTGGCTGGAGAGGCATGTTGGCTGAGGCCCAGTTTCGTCCCGAACTGTAGCGCCCCCTAAGTAAGTAAGTAAGTAATGTATGAACTTAAAACTGCAGCTTCGGGGTCTAATATTTTTCCTGGTGTATTGTGGTTTGAAAGCAAAGTTTTGGACCATCGGTCAAGTAATCTTGATTCGCCCCACCATAAAATATTTCTCCATTTCTTTATAGGACATTTCAAAAAGTGTTTTTTAATTCATTTGACTAATTTTTTTTTGATAAAAACAGTTCTTTTTTGGACTGCGAGGTGGCTGGTGAATTTCAATTTCAATTAAACGCTTAAAGGTCAACCCCAGACACAATTTATTATTTGAAATGTCAGAGTAAGAATTGAAGTAAAATACCTCTTAGACATATTAGTTGCAACGACCGCTCTTAAGACCGGTACCAATGATGTGAATTATTTCGGTCATCAGTAGCCGTTTTTCAATAAAAAAGCCAAGATACTTAGGTAACAAGTTTGTTTAGTTACAAAACGTTCTATTATTTTTTTTATATGATTTTAACACATTAACTTGAAGAAACTCTTCACATTCACACCGGAAGTAAAATTCTAATTTTGTTATGTATTTCAGTCTAGTTTAAATCTAAATTTAAATTTCTGAAATTAATTGAAACTAATTAAGCATTGTCAGGTGCGTCAACACCTGAGTAGGAGCTGGGTATTTTAATAAATGTTTCTAGAAATATCACAATTCTGCATTATATTGGAAATGGCTAGTAAAGGGTTTAGTATTTTGACTATTCATGTGAATAGTTAATAACCGAACCAGCAAAGCCAACAAACTATTTAAAAAACCCTTGGCTTGTGTCCCCTGTCCAGAACCCATACTTATATGTTAGCACATGGAAAACATAGAAAAATGGAATCGTAGGATACATTTGATGTTTTATCTTGATTATACATAAGTAAAGTATATATCAAACAAAATGAAACTTTGAATGGCCTATAATAAAAAATACATTCAGGCAATTAAATCTCCTCGTATACTAGCTTATCAGTTTTAAAAAAGAATACCTAGAAAACACATTAAACTGTGACTCATTCCAAACAAACGCGCCAAACAATTTTTTTCCTAACATAAATGGGTGGTTCCATTTTTTTTTAGTTTTTCAACTCTTTTTTTTCCAATCTTTAAAAAAAATTAAAAAAATCTAAGCAAATACCTTTCCTGTTTGCATAGTGTGTATCTCTTCCATGATATCCGATTGCGTTCATTCCTCTAAGCACAAGAATCAACCACCTATCACATTGGACGCTGCCCGCCAGTTTCCTTTTTCGCTCGATTTTATTCGTTTGTTTTCTGTATCCATCCTGAGGGCTCCGCCATAGACCATTGACGTGTGGAATCTTTTTTTGTTTTTGTATCTACCCCAGCGTTGGCTTGACCAATTCACATTTTTCTCTTTTCTGTTTTATTTTTGTTTTGTGTTTCTTATTCTTTTTCTATTTCCAATGATTCCTTCTTTTGATATTTTCCTTCTTTGGTGATGCGGCTAAATCGCTCCGTGTCCCGTACCGTTCTAGCTTTACTGCGAAGCGAACAAGCACCCTCTGCCGGTCGGTCGCATCCCTTTTTAATTATAAGCATTCAAGAGATAAGATTTCTGCCTGCATGATTGGAGTCTGAGATCATCATCATTGAGGTTGGCCAAATACCAGCGTCTCTTACCTGGCTGATGGAAGTCATCTTAGTCGTAGTTTGTGACGATGTAGTAGCGGCAGCGTCCGCAGGTATCCAAAGCTCGGCGGTGGAGCGGCGTTGTGCTTGAAGAAGGAATTCACTTCTGTTTTGTTTGATTTCAATTCTAATGATAACCTAATGCAGCATCAGAACTCAGAAGAGAATCACAAAATGATGACGATGATGATGAATTGGAGTTTCTTTGGTGAAACGAACGACTTTGTCTGTTGATGATGATAGTGTTGGTTAGGACAATTAAATTTGCCCTTCGGATGAAATGCGAAAATCGACCAGAGATAGGAAAAAGAGTTACCGAGCAGCAAATGAATGGATGTTTGTTCTCAAAGGATTATCGGAGACATCCTGTTCTCGTTTTTGTCCGTTAACACTTTTTGTCGAATTTGTAGTTTTTTTTTTCTTTAAGTGATAGTGAAGAACTTGATGACTTTTCAGTTGACATATTTCGATGCTCGTTCAAGAGCATATTATTCCCCAAAATCCATTTAACGAATGGTGAAGTGGTGGGTTTCAATTTATTTTAGTTCTTGTTAACCAGGATAAAGAAGTTGGTTTATTTAGGAGAAAAAAAACTATTGACTTACATCAACAACCTAAATTTACTTCAAGTTGGTATTTTTTGTATAATATCTAATCAAATTGGATCAGTGATGATGATGATATACATAAATGTATGTTTATAGCGAGACGTATCCCGCTACGGGCAAAGATCAATTTCTGAAAAGTGAAGATGGTCCTTGATGAGAGAGAGAGAATTCATGCCGTACAAGATTGGGATCGAGCGAATCCAAGTCACCAACATATAACACTGTGCTGCTCTACTCCGGTAACGTTCCAGGAAGTGCTCGGGAAACAATCAAAGCTCGCATCTGACGAAGAGAAAGAATGCTTTTACAGTCGGCTAGGTGCCGCCTAAAACAACAAACCGCGCGGAGATATTATTATGGTTATGGGTTATGCCTTATGTGAGACTTGAATGCGAAGTTTGGTAATAAGAATGATGGGTTTAGGCATGTGATGGGTAACCATGTAGACAATGACGAGAATTTCATGGACTTCTGTAGCGCTTGGTATTAACGGCACCATTTAATGGTTGCTACTGTAAGACTTCCTACAGCTGCAGTTCCTAAAGAATTCCGCAACACGGCAACAATTCATGGACCACCCTCCTGTACTTTAGAATGTAAATTTTTGCATGGCACATATTTTTTGCGCACTCGTACAGTAGCAAGAGTTCTCAAAGATCTCGATATATACAAATCCGCTGGCCCGGATGGTATACCCCGATTCTTCTGAAGAGGTGTTCTTCCACACTGGCAAAGCCACTGCTTAAGCCATCGCTTAATTCCATCGCTCCTACTCTTTTGGAATCTTTCCTAGAAGATGGAAAACAGCATTTGTCCAGCCTGTCCCTAAGAAAGGTGACACATCCTCCCCCTCCTCCTACCGACCCATAGCACTGACATCCCTTATTTCTAAGGTCATGGAAACACTGATTAACCGTCAGCTTAAGGAATATCTCGAAGATCGAAAGCTTCTCCATGACCGTCAGTATCTGATGGCATATCTCACCGAACAGTAGAATAAATATTTGCATCGCTTTGGTGGAAGTAAGATTATTGCTCTTGATATCTCCAAGGCTTTTGATAGAGTTTGGCATTAAGGTCTCTTATCGAAAATGCGTGCTTTTGGGATCGATGATACTCTTGTTCGTCGGATTAGAAGCTATCTTCTGGAGCGTTTAATACAAGTTGTATTAGAGGGATTCAAGTCTAATTCCCACAAAATAAATGCTGGTAAGCTCCAGGGCTCTGTTCTGTCTCCGATTTTGTTTCCTCATTTTTATAAATGATCTTCTGTCTGTTACTTCTAGTCCCCTTAACTGTTTTGCTGACGACTCTGCCCTCAGCTTTTCATATTCGTTCGATAATTCGAGTCCTTCGCGTTCGGACGTACAATTGCAACGGTACTGTATGTCAAGCTCATTAAACTCCGATTTATACAAATGGTGTAATGGGAATCGGGTGGAGATTAATGCTTCGAAAACTCAATGCTGTCTTCTGTCGTTAAAGCTGAACATACCCCCAGCCATTTTCCATGAAAGGCACTTACATCGAAGAAACCGAAAAGCTCTCAGTACTCGGTATGTGTGTCAACGGTGACCTCCGTTGGAACGACCATATATTTGAGATCGCTTAGAATGCTGCTAAGTGCTTAGGTTTTCTGTATCACGGACGTACCGTGAAATATAGAAATTCTTTTTTTAGCCGTACAACACGACTTTGGAATGGTTTACCCGGCGAGGTTTTCCCTTGCCATTTCGATTTGCAAGCATTCAAAACCAATGTTAGTCGCATGTTATAAAAAAAAAACCTTTCCCACGGAAATAGAACAATCAGCAGTACTGAACCCGACTCCATTGAAAACCACTGGAGTTTTGTGAAAAATGTTTTCATATCAGGTGCAGGAACACCTAGCTTTCTGAGGAAACTTGCGTACGGATCAATGAACGTACAAAACTAATGGCTTGCATAGCAGCTGCAAAACGTCAGGAAAGATAAGAGCTGGAATCTTCTTACCGCATGAAAAAGAAGGAGATTGTTTTGGAACGCATAAGAGAACCTCTAGAAGTTACACTCGATACCGAACAAGCCGGTTTCCGCGTTGGATCCTCATGCATTGATTTTATCAATACCTTGAGGATTGTAATTGAGCAGTGCTTTGAATATCGAATATAACAGCTAAACCAGCTGTTGATCAATTTTGACAATTTTGAGAAGACTTTCGATAGCGTCGACATGGAAATTATTTGGGTTTACGCAGGAGGGGCATCCCGGATTAATTGATTGCTATAATTAAAGCAACATATTGAAAGTATCAAATGTCGAGTTCTAGTGCGACATTACTTCATATTGTCGCCAATACTGGCAAAACACAGATAATCATTATAACTATTCCTCAACAGCCGATAGAGAAAGTACATATCTTTCAATACTTTGAGAGTATCATAGTATCATCTCTACCGAAGGCGCTTACAAGAAAAAGAAATTAAATCTCATTAGACGTCTCACTAGTTTTTCTGCATATACTTTATGGTGTTGACGTTGTAATTCTACACCACATGCAAGGAAAATAACAAAGCCATTGTTCATTTCTAAGATTAAAACCAAAAATAAACAAACACTTCTTACGTCAGCGCATTTTCTTCAACGCATTTAAAATATTTTATCGAAAATTTATCATTAGAAAAAAAATGTTGCAAAATACAATGCATTGTGTAAACAATCTCGAACTCGTAAAGGCTTTGTAAAACGGCACGTTTCATTGCAAATTTTCCAAACGTTCTTGTGATATTACAAATCAACGACTAAGCTTTGACATAACCTCACTGGCCAGGCTGAAATTATGATCTCATAAATTGACCAAATCGTGTTTGACAAATAAACACAACTCACACTTACACAATCATAATAAGTGTTTGCATAAAGAAGAACAATAAACATTCCAAATTGCATACACACATCGCCTTAACCAACCCTTGGCCAGACAAATTAGACACAAAACTAACAGAACCAAGTACTTGTAGGTCATTTGTCAATTATCAATGCGATAATTTAATTTCGAGTGAACAGAACAACATGTAAACCCAGCCAGTCCGATGAAATGTCAAAAAACATTTTTACCATCAGATTTGATCAAAAATAATTATGGTCGATTCTTAGTGTTCATACAAGTGATGTTAACAATATGCTGCAAGCCCTATCCTTGTCTCTTTTGTGCTTTAGCCTAAGGAGCGATGCAATCATTGGTGTGTGTTTTAAAATTCAATTTGGTAGCTTTCGAAATGTATTGCTGTTTTGTTGCTCGTTATCGCCGAACGTGACTGACAGTAGCGCAACTCCCGCTCGTTTTTGGAAAATAATTCAAATTTCATTTATTCCGCACAAAACAAACTGGGTGGGGCTGGAGAGGTTTGCATACTCTGTGGCAAACTTGCAAATACACAAACGTCGAGAATGCTTTTGCATTTTTCCACGAAATTAAATATCTGTTTAGATATTCGCGGTGGTCACAGTGGCAGCCATAGTCACAGAGCTCCTAGAACTGCATAAACAAAATGGTGCAAAAGAACAGACACACCAGCTATGAGAAAGTGGTCTTGTTGCTGGATTGTTTGTTGGTGGTGTGGCAGTGCCAGTGGTGCCGGTGATGGTTGGAAACTAGGACAGACAGTATTATAAATTTCGTTTGGGAAAACAAAGCATTTATCTTTGTCTGTATGTAGATTTTCAAGGGTACTCCTTCTCGAATCGACACAGACATAATGTATGAACATGATTATGATCCCAAGGTAATTTTACTTAAAATTAAAATGTTTTTTTTCTTCGACCTGTTAATATCTCGAATCAGTTTTTCCAATTAGAAAGACAAACAAGAAAATATTCAACCGGCCATGTTTTCAATGTCAAAGAAATTTTCCATTATCCTTAAGGTCAGCACAAAATTATTATTTTTGCTCTTCTTTTATATGTGTGTTCCGTTCCTACATAATACGTATAGTACTGACTGCACTGGGTTTGTTGCAACTTAAATTCACTTCTTGAACACCCCACCACCATGATACTTGAACTCTTCGGATGTAAAAGATTGTGTAGATTGTTTGATGGTGCATGGTTGCATAATACTTGACATGGTGCCTCAAGTAAAAACCACTGCATTAGATAGTTAATAAGAACCTTACCTCAGTTTTGTGTTCTGCACTGAAGGTCTAAATTTGTGGTTAGATGATTTTCTGATAGGTGTTGGTTTTTAAGCCTTTAGCTGGTAAGACTATGTGTTAGGACATTCAATAATTTGTTTATTCCATCTGATTTATATTGCACTGGAGAAGTTTCCCCACATAGTTGTAGTTGTAATTTTATTTAGAAATATTTATGACGATCAGTCATAGAGACAGCTTATAGGGTAGAGTCGCTAGTGGCCGGCCCCCTAAGGATTTTTACCCATAAAATATAGCACTGTGACCACAAATACTAACATCTTCGAATAATTCTTGAAATAAATTATTGTTTATTTATTTGTTCATCAGTGAAAAAAAAAGTCAATTTTTTACCAAACAAATATTTATTTGGATTTTTATAAAAAAATAGTCAATTTTTCCAGTGGCCGGCCCTTTGTTTCCTATTTGCGGCCAGCTGGTGTCCCATCTTCGGCCACCCAGTAAATAAAGGCATTCATTGTGTAATAATTTTTATTCAAAGGTTTTATTATTGAAAAGTTTAGAAAAAATAAAATTAAAAAAAATAAATACAAAAAAATATTCAATTATTTTTTCCAATTTTCTAACTCAAACAGTAAAACACAAAAACAAAAAATTATATAGATACATAAAAAAAACTAAAAAATAAAAAAAAAATTGCCTCCATTTTTCTGTCTTAAAAAATAAAAAAACAATAACGAAAAAATCCTTTAATTTAATTCAGTTCAGAACATTTTTTAAAAATAGTATCATAGAAAATTGTAGGCACTTTTTAATACAATAAAGTTTTTTTTTAAACTTTGAAGTTTCTTAACACATTTTAGACGTTTCAATATCACAATTTGAACATATAAAATCTTTGACCTCAGCATCTTCAAAAGGCATGGTTGACAAATTGGTACATTTAAGATGAAACCAGTTTTCGCATTTGTCACACCCTAAATTCTTTAGCCCTTCTTCTTCTACATCCGTAAGGACATCTTTATTGCACGAAGGACATTTTGGCACAACTTTTTTTCGTTTTGTTGAGTTCTTTTTCACTTCACTTCTTTTTTTGTCTTTCAAGCTTTCTTTTTTGAACTTCGGCAGTTTTAATAGACTTTTCTTCTTTGGTTTTTTGTCGAGCAAGCTTTCGTTTCTCCACTTCGGCAGCGATAAGTTCTTTTTCTACTTTTTATTTTGATGGAAAGTTTTCCAGGCCGGTGTCATCATCGACATAGGTGGTTTCGGACGCTTACGCTTGAAAAATCTTCGTAAAGAGTCTCGTATGGGTTTCGGATATTTCAGATACTTCTCAAAAATTAATGGGCTTTTGGAAGAGTGCGGTTCTGAAAAGTAGAAATCCATGCGTTCAGACCATCCTTAAGATAGTGAAAAAAAGTTTCTCCCCGCATCCATCCACTGTCCGTTTTGCCAAAAACCCAGTCAGGCTTCTTATTTTGGACTGATTTCAGCCAACTAGGCGATCTCTTGTAAGACAAAACAACCATAGGAGGCAGCGTTCTTCCATCTGCTGAGAAAGTCATCAGCACAGTCAAATTTTCTTTTTCATTTGCTGCCTTGATTTCATATAAATTTTTGATTCCTTTTGGGCCAATGACATTTCCAGTTTTTGGAGGCATACTGAATCCCGTTTCATCTGCGTTAAAAATTCTTGAGGAATCCTCAAGAATGTCTAAAGCATCTTCTTGGGCTAGGAATTCCTTAAGCTCTTCAAACCATTTCCTTATCCCTTTCTCTGTTATTTGGGCGCGCGCTTTGGACACAGTTTCAGGGGTTCGCAGGCTTAGATCGGGATGGCGTCGCATGAAGCTGTAGTACCATTTCTTCCCGGGTTTGTTGTCTTTGAAAGGAGTTTTGCGCCCTTCTTCTTGGAGAATAGCTTGCACCGTTCTCAAAAGGTTTTCAGAGGTTTGCCACATTTAGCTAGATTTACAAGCCAGTTTTTTACAGGACAGGGACCAAATTTCCCAAGGTTATCCGGGGTTCTGTTGTGCACTCGGACCTGAAGGGTCGTCCTTGGGATCTTGAACCTTCTTGCGGCTGCTCTGATTGGCAGTTTGTTTTGCCAGATTTCAAATAAAGCTTGCTCTAAATCCGTGTCTTTATAGCCTGCGCCTTCTCATTTTAAGTCGATCAAAAACTGGTAACATTTGTTAGTTAGTTAGGACGCGTGTGTCCTATATCCGGCCACCAAGAATTCATTTTAAAAACAGGGCGCCGGACACTGGAAAAATTTAAATTTTAACGTTTTTTTTTTTGCTGCACGATGATCAGACTAAGTTTATTTATGATTTTCCATTAGGTACTCTTTACAAAAAAAAAAAAATCGAGTTGCTAATCTCCGGCCGGGGCCGGCCGACAATAGGCAACCACTTGTATTTGTGTGCCCTATTTCCGGCCCCCTTAAAATCAAGAATAAATAAAACAAATTTTGACCTTAAAAAGCTGTTTTTAATGAAAAATATTATATTTTTTAAGAAAAACAACACTCGAAAACACTTACACTCTAATTTCGACAGCAATTTCACTAACGATTTTGACACTTATTCACAAAAAAACCTTCCCGAACTACAACGCGACGCAAATGTGCTATTTTCTCGAAAGCGACTGAGCAGACGGAACCATAATTTTGACAGAATGAGAGAGAAGTTTAAGAGAACAATTTAAAAACAAACACTCAGAAGAGAATACATGAATTCACTAGTTACAATGAATTTTCTGATAGTTGGCCGGCCATTGGAGGGGCCGCAATTAGGCTACTCTACCCTATGCGTTTTCAAATGTTCAGATCCCTGAAGGTTTGAAGTTTTTTTCATATTATTGGCGCGACAGCTCCTTAAAGATTCATGGCCTAGTGACTTATACTCCCTCTCAACCATTCCTGTGTGTGTGTTGTTAATCTGCAAGAATGAAAGTGACCTACAATTTACCGCCGAGTCCGAACGGCTACATGAGTGCACTATTTCGAGAGAAATTTTTGCTTTTGGAGATTTTGTCAGTTTCTCGCAAGAAGCAGTACCCGGAAGAGAAGGTGGTTATGAGCGGGACTTAAAGAAAGGCTTTTCGCTTAGCAGTCCGACGCACTAACCAATAATAATTAATTACATTCCTCCCCTTAAAAGTTTCTCCCGTAATACTCGTCTCGCAAGGAATGCTCATCAGTTCACCCTTGAGCCCAATTTCGGACGTACCGTGAAATATAGGGATTCTTTTTTTAGCCGAACAACACGAATTTGGAATAGTTTACCCGGCGAGATTTGCCCTTGCCATTTTGATCTGCAAACATTCAAAACCAATGTTAATCGACTCTTCCTATCTCTCCCCTCCCTATCTTCCTAATGCCCGCGCAGTGTGTTGTACATTAAAAGGATAACAAATAGTCCCTTGTGCGCGCGTTAATTATAAAAAAAAATAATCCACGGGGCAAGGTCTGAAAGTTACTTGATACTTAGCTTTAAGTAAAAGAAATTACTGATTTAAACTTTCTTAAAGAGCAAACAATGTTTATTGATCGACGATTCAATACAGTATACATTTTTAAAACTTTAACCTAATTAATAAGAATGCTTACCTGCTTGATGCCTTACCTTTGAAAATTTTCAAAAAGTTTCCGAAAAGGTGTCCCAAACGTAAAAAAGTATCCCATACAAAAAATATGCTATAAAATATAAATAATGTAATAAATTATTTACATATACCTATCGGATTTTCCAATTGGGACTTGACAACTTTGAATTTAATTTTTGAACGCACTCTTTCACTAATCATCGAACTGTCATTGTCAATTTATTAAGTAAACTCAACATTTTCATCATAGTAAAGTACACGAGCGAACAACGTCTGCAAATTATAAAAAAATTCTACTATAATACAAGTTATGCGTTCGTGCAGAATAAAAATTTTGAGATAACAATCAAACATGACATTACGATGATAGAGAAACATATTTAAGTTACTGGCAAAATTCTGTCCGTCTGTCTGTTCGGGTGTATTTTGGACTGAAGCCTAAACGGTTGCCCCAATCGTCTTCAAATTTTGAACTTAAGGTTGTTTTGACATTCTACAGAGGACTTTTTTCAATTTTTTTTTTAGCTCAAAAATTAACGGTACCTGTCATAACCGTTATGTAAAAGCTTATTTTTCTCGAAAACGGCTCCAAGAATTTTTATAAAAAAAAAATCAGTGTGCTAATGTAGATATGCATTATATTTTGGTGAAAAAATAATTTAATACGGTGGGCTAAAAACGGTACCTCCCATAGGACCGGTTTTTTTTTCTTCCAATTTTTCGAGAACTGGTGATCCGATTATAATCAAAATTAATTTTCAACAAGATGTAGGTAGCCTGAGTAATTTTGCATTAATTTTTTTTCTAAAACTTTTTTTTGTATTTTTAATAATTTTTTTTATTTTTTTTTTTTTGAAAAGTCAATATTTTGAAAACGGGTAAGTGATTTTTTTTTAAATTTTGTTTTTAAATGTACGTTATTTTTGTGCATAAGTTTGTATTCTTGAATTATTTTTTTTAATTTTTTAAAAAAAGTTGTTAAAAAAAACCGTTTTATTTAAAAACGGCTCCTACAATTTTGAAAAAAAATTCACACTTTTCCTAAAGAAATAAAATGGCGTTTAAATTATTTCACCCAATACATTTTAACGTACGTTATTCGAACAATCAAAAGTCACAAAAATCGAATAAATGCTTTGAGGTTCACTTTAATTTTTTTAATTTTATTCTACAATGTGACCGCACATATGAGCAAGTACGTGCGATCCAGTCGTGCAATTTATTTCGTCGACGATAACGATCATCACGTTACTGTTAATGGCCAGCGTTATCGCGCCATGATTACCGATTATTTTTAACCCGAATTGGAAGATATGGACTTGGACGACATTTAGTGAAAAGTTAGTTTGATGAGCGTGTTATCTCAAGAAATGGGCCAGCCGATTGGCCGCCTCGTTCGTGCGATTTAACGCCTGTAGACTATTTTCTTTGGAGCTACATACGTTAAGTCATTGGTTTATGCAAACAAACCGACGACGTTGGAGGAGCTCAGAGCCAACATTGAACGCGAAATAGCGGCCACACATTTTGGCCGAGTTATCGAAAATTGGGTCCAACGAATCGACCGCTGCAAACGTCCCCGGAGTGGCCATATCAACGAAGTCGAGTTCCATTCATAAATGTTTTGATTGTACTTCCAGCAGATAATAAAGTTCTTGAAATATCTCAAATGGTTTGCGTTTTATTTAAAAAAAAGTTGTCAATTCCTTATTCCAAAACCCTTTATAAATAATAAACCTAAATCCTTAGGGAAAATGCTGCCAGGCTCCCTGCTGTTCAACTTCCATCTTTTGACAGCTTTAAAAAGATTGCGTGTAGAGCGTGTAGAACTTAACTGAAGTTTTGGTATTTAAAACATATTTGGCAGCTCTTTAAATCTTTAGTCTCTTTGCACTTTAAATAGCTGAAAGTATCCATGAAAAATCATTCAACATTGCTTTAGGATAGCTTTGGAAGCAGCATTATTTATAAGGTCTACCGAATGACTACAAATGACCCAACTTAAATAATATGCCTTTACATTCATGTTTACTTAATTTTTTGACCTATCATAACTGCTGCATTGTGTGATGCGAATCCAGAAAATTTGACAAGGAAATCTCGTTTTCTTCCGAAGTCGACAAGAGTATAGTTATTTTACATTTACATTTTCTGGCTCAACTGAACCAACAAATCTGTCCAAACTCTTACGGACATAAGTCTAGTAACAATTAAAAGGCATTTTCTGTTGAAACGTTTGTAGTTTCATCTCAATAACTACAGAAAAAGTAATGTGGAATTCAGATTTGAACTTTTATGGAGAAAAAAAACACTTGCTATCAAAACATAAAATTTAACGCAGTATCTTTTTCTTTGAAAATTTGTTGAGGTTTTTATTATTTCTAACCAAATAAAAATGGAATTTAACGACAACTGCGCTATTTGCCGCGCTTCAATGCGAACTAAAAATGTAGGACGGATTATCCCGTGCAGGCATATGTTCCACGAGAACTGCTTAACACCTCCAATTTTTCGAGAGCATATAAATGGTAAGAACGAATTTACTTTGTTTTAAGTGAATAAAAGGTTTTTTTTTGTTCAGCCGTAGAGCCATGTCTGCGCAAACGCTATGCGACTCATAGTCGCCAAGACCGCGAACGAGTTGCCTCTGCAGCCAATAGAGGAGACGACTGGATATCATTGGCGCTATCCCTGGGTGTTCAGTACAAAACAGTTTGGACATGGGTGAGTCTTGGCCGTCCAGAAGCATTTGCCAGAGGTGCTTACCGAGGAACAAGTCGACATCGCCATTTCATGGGTTGAGGCAGATTGCAGCATGACACTGCAGAGAATCCAGCTAAGAACTCGAAGCGAATTTGATATTGAATTGTCAAGAACCACTGTGGCAAACTTTCTGCAAGTGCTGGCCCATTGGGGCGATCAGTGCGTCCGGCTTAATTACAATGGATCGCCAACGTGGATCATTCAACTTTAGTGCCTGCAGCGTATGGATCAACACGCTGCTCCAGAAATGGCAAGAGCAAGGCAACAACCTGGACGATTTGGTTATTATATGCGATAATGCCCCTTGCCATTCGAATATCGAGGCTGCCGTCGCTACACATTCAGTTGGAAGAGCTAAAGTGCTGCGCCTTGCACCATATTCTCCGATGCTGAATCCCAGACGAGACGAGACGGTATGGTCCAAAGTTAAACAGTACGCAAAGACACACATAGGCATCCCGAACGTCCAAGGCCCTGGAGTAACGGAGCAGAGACTCCAGTATCTGGAGCGAATCATCGACGAAGCAAAAGCCACGATTACGGGTGGTGATTGTGCGAGAGCCATAAAACATAGTGCAACTTTCCATACTGATGCTATTGGTTTAATCGATATGCCTGTAGGATTATAGGGTCCTTAAAATTTTCGTATGAATTCTGATTTTTATTTTATTCTTTCTGATATCTATTTGTATGTTTCTGCATTAAATTTGTCCTTTTCTGAAATCTATTTACCTGTTCTGAATTTTATTAAACATTTTCTGAATTCAATGTGGTTGTTCTGAATTCTATTTACGTTATTCTGAATAAGGTTTTAAATTTCTTAATTTAATTTTGCTCTTCTGAATTCTTTTTTGAATCTTCTGAATTTCATTTAACTGTTCCTAATTCCATTTAGCCAAATTTGCCAAGTAAGTAAATTTGGTAAGTAAGTAAGTAAGTATTTGACTGTTCTAAATTTCATTTTATTTCTTTCGAATTTTAATTTTCTAATCGGAATTTAAATTGATGCTTTCTGAATTTAATTTGACTGGTCGGAATTCAATGTGGTATTTTCTGAACTCAATATTGAAATGGTGTAGACTGAAAACATTTTTATATCCCCTAACCAATGTAGTTTTGCCCTGATCTCCCAAAAATTGTGCGATACGTTTCCAATTGATTCTGGCACATGTTACCCAAACAGGATTCAGTTCTTTTAGGAAACACGCCTTTGGTTTAAAGTATAGAACAAGAATTACTAACCATTTTCAGATTTTCGTATTGTTTGCGGCGTGAGGGTAGGCGAATCCAAATAAATTAATACAAGGGCACAAATCGTTTCAACAATACTATGGTAAAATTATTTTCTTCAGATCTCTTCAGATACTCTTTCGAACAAATTGTTTGTTTATTTCAAATAGTGTTAAAATTATAGCTAAATATCTAAAAAGTATCCAAAAACAATAAATTTTTAAAAAGAGGTGTCCTGGTGTCAAAAAGTGTCAAATTGACACTAAGGTGTCCCGAAGGTAACCTGCTTGATGCTACTATATGATGTATTTTACCGTTAGAAATTTACTCAGAGAAAACGAAAGTATAATTGCAAAAACGACGAATTAACTGCATTAAACTCTTGTATAAGATTACTTCGCTCAGTGACAGTGACTCAAAATTATATTTATACAAACATACATTTAGCAAAATGTAATAATGTAATAGATTTTATTTAAAATAATAAATAAATGCTAATTAATATATATTAGTACTTAAATATTTTCAATTTTTTAAATTTTTATTCTATAGCTGACTTATTAGCATTTTGGTAAGATTTTTTAGTTTTGCATATTTCGCGGTTGCTCATCACTCTCATGGTGTACCTATTATTTTTTATTTTAATAAAAAATAAATTTAATGAGCTCGACTCGGTAGAAATTTAATTTCGTAGACTGTTGGGTGTGGGAGAGTTAATTGAACAAAAATGTTATGCTAAATGTTTTTTCGCAACAATTATTATGGTCCTTCTGTTTCTCATATAACTGCAGAAAGCTTGCGTAAGAACTTTGATGAATTGGAAAAAATCATTTTAAGAAAGTATTTTAATTTGTGTTTTGTGTGTGTTTCAGAATCATGGTGACTGCCGATATAAACAACAATATGCAACATGTGTTTTTCGCGGCAACCGTTCAGGGTTTGAAGGGGGTGTTGCCGTTTTCGTTGAGAAAAAAATTCTATTTGCAGGGAGTTTAATATCCATTGATTGACTTGATATTCGTAATAGAAATATTAAGATTTTTAGCTACAAATTGATATGACTTTATCAGTTTTATTCAAAATTATTGCCGCTAGTGAAATTTACAGAAAATAATTCTACCCTTCTAGACTTGATTCTATAGAATTAGTCTACTAAATCCACCTAATAAACTAAATTATTATGTCCAAATTTTTCTAAACATGATCTTATAATTGTATAAGTATAAGTCAATCAACGTCTACAGAAATTATACAGTTACGATATTTCAAGACTATTGATATGGGTGAATGTTAAGTGCAGTGGCACTCTTTCATGGTCGAATATATGTCTCTTTTCTTTGCTTGATGGACATAGACAGGTTCAATTTTTCACGAATAATGTCAACTTTTTATTCAATATATCGATATTCCGAAATTGTGCAAATAGATTGTACAACTATGAAATCGAAAAGCTAAATCGTGAAAGAAATCTGGCTTACAAATGTTTGAAACGATATAGATTGGCACCTTTTTGTGAGAAGTTCAAGCATCTAGACAATCTTGTAAATAAAGAAATAAAACAATTTAAAAGAAGGTTTCATACGTCAAAATTCAAGAACTTGTCTTTTGATAAAATGTGGAAAAACATTAAGAACTTAGACATATCTAAAAAAATAAAAACAATACACTAGAGCAGCGATACTGAACCTACGGCCCACGGGCCGCATTTGGCCCGTTGAGTTTTTATGTGGCCCACTTGGCATAGTTACATAAAATCCTATCCAAAAACGAAAGAAACAACCAAGACTTTTAAAATACTGAATTGGGAAGAACTACCAATAATTGACACCAAACATCGATGAATATCACACGACCAAAAATATCATCAACCTTTTTACCCCGTTCCATTTCCAATTCGACTCAACCCTAAATGGAGCATAGGGCTTGACAGAAAACTTGACTCCCTGAATACAATAGAGGCGAGTTGATAATAGAGCAGCAACCGTGGATCTTAGGTATTGGTTCGTTCATTTTTTACTTTTGCCGGTCGTTTTTTGACAAATGAAAAGAAACACCAGAATTTGTTGTTACAGACAAAATCATCGTGAAAAAAATTTATCAACATTTATTTCTATATATATATAAAATTCAAAATGTGTGTGTGTGTACGCTATAGTCTCGAAAACTATGCACACAACCCTCTTGAGTGCTAAAAGCAATTTATTCTATAAGTCATAAGTTAGGTTTATAGAGCGGTCCGACCCGCTGCCAATAGATGGCGCTGGCATTTTATCATCGCGTGGAATTTAACGTTCATATAAGAAACAGCAACGTTACTCGATGGAGGGCGAACGGCACATTCAGGCCTAAATCTACCGTTGAATGTGAATCATACCGAAAAACCTACTTGCAACATTCGTAGAGGATGAGGTATGGCCACGGTATTGAAAACATGTAAACTTATCGTTTGGGATAAATGCACAATGGCCCATAAGAAATCACTCGAGGCACAATGGGAGGAGTACCTCTCTCCTATTAGCTGGTGGTTTTCGTCAAACTCTACCTGGGATTCCAAGATCAACACCCGCTGATGAGCTCAATGCTTGCCTGAATGATCACCATCAGATCACCACTTTGGAGAAATGTGAAAAAAATCTCTTTATCGTTCAATATGCGTGTACATTTACTCCAAGATGTTTCTGCTCAAACATTCTCCAAGCAATTATTTGATATTGGTGACGGCAAATTTCCGATCGATTATTCTAAAAGTGAAATATCTTTACCATCAAGCTTTTGCCAAAAGCAGTCGTCAATTCAAGACATTGAAAAGATGGTTTTCCCGAACATTTCGACAAACTTCAAAATTCGTGACTGGCTTCGCGAACAAGCGATTTTAGCTCCCAAAAATGATGATGTTAACAAAATCAAAATCAAAATGAGGAAAGACAATGAAATATAAATCAATTGACACAGTTACAGATGAGGATCAAACAGTCCGTTATCCGGTAGAATTTTTGCATTCCCTGGAGCCGTCTGGAATGCCACCACATTTAATATCTTTCAAAGTAGGCTCACCAATCATGCTTCTTCGAAATTTGGATCCACCAAAGCTATGAAACGGAACCAGACTTTTCTTTAAGAAATTAATACCAAATGTTATTGAAGCAACAATTATTAGCGGTAAAAGCAAAGGAGAAGATGTGCTTATTCCAAAAATTCCGATGATACCCACTGATCTACCGTTCAATTTCAAGCGATTGCAATTATCAATCAATAAATCTCAAGGACAATCGCCCGCTGTTGGGGGATTGAATCTTGAGAATCCATGTTTTTTTCCATGGCCAGCTATATGTTGCTTGCTCCAGAGCTGGAACGCCGAAAAAATTGTTCATTTTCGCACCAAATGGAAAAGCCAAGAATATTGTTTATCCACTCGCAGTACAGTAATTATTTACAATAAACATTTTCATTGTCATTGATAAAATAAACTCAGTTTTTTTCAATCTCGAAATAAAATACTTCATTTATTCTGTCTTGGGCGTAACAACGCCGGGTAAGGCTAGTGTTTTAATAAAAATATTAAAAACATCGCCGATTTCGCGGTTTGACTCGCGTTTTTCGTTTTGTGTTTTCGCAAATCCGAAACCTTATTCAACTCGAACTTTAAACCATAATATATATATAAACTTAGTAATTTTACTAACCTAGAAGTTCTGTTCAAAGGAAAAAAGGAAAAGGGAGAATACTTAAAATTTTGGAGCATTGTCCCCCAAAAATTAAAACAGCCCAAAAATTTACACAAATTCTTGGTTGGATCTACTTATGTTTGCGAATCGTCATTTTCGCAAATGAAATACCTACGCAAATAGTGTGTACAGAAATAAAATTACGGATTCTCATTTTGGACGATAAAATAAGGTTAGCATGCCGCATTCAGCCAGATCTTGACAAAGTTTTAAAAATCTGTTCAATATTCCAGAAATCTTATCAACAATTTGTCATTTTTTGTATTAAAATAACTAATTTATTTATTTATTAAAAAAAAATTATTTTAATTTTCCTTTCAAAAATTGAAATTAAATTAAATAAATAAACCAAATTTATAATATCGTTTTTTAACACTTAAGTTCAACCAATATTTATTTTTAATAAAGAAATAAAAAATCAATTAATTTTAGATTAAAATTATTAGAATTTGTTTTAATTAAAAATCATTTAAAAATACAAAATTTAATAATAAAAATAGCAACGCGTTTCGGAATAAATTCCATCATCAGGCGAAGTCTTGGGATGTACTGAGTACATCGGTTAAGAACCGCACAGTTGCAGAAAAAACACATAATAAATGACTGAAGTCAACTAATTTATATTGTGGCCCAAAGCACCATCTAAAACATCTTTGTGGCCCCAATGAAAAAAAGGTTGAGTATCGCAAATGAATTGAACGCACATTTTGTCTGCGCTTTTTTTAGTCTGTCTTCATAAGCTAATTCTGAACCGTCCTTCAAAATATCTAGCACCCTGGAAGTAATTGGTTTGTTTAGCTTCCGTAGAGTCGAGGAGTCTGATGTTTTATTAGCCGTCCATGAAATAAGATCAGAAGCAGTTGGATTATATCGACTAAATTCAAAGTTCTTCAAGATGATATACCCATTATTCCGCCGTCCCTTTACAGACATTTTAAATTATATCCTCAACAGAATAGCTCCTATTATACCGCAATATCTGGAAAGTTTCAAAAATAATAAGTTCCTTAGAACTTTAAAGCTAATTAACGAATTCAGTTTTTACTTTGATAGATCGGCTGTAAACTTGTTGCGCAGTATCTTATAGGTAGAACACAGGCTGTATCCATTAACTCTCAACTATGGGTTTTTCTCCCATCAAGAGCAAGAGTTCCTCAAGGTTCTATATTGGGCCCACTACTTTTTTCTGCTTTCATTAACGACCTACCATCCACCCTTAATTACTGTAATTTTTGTATGTACGCTGTTGATATCTATGAGTTATCCTCTGCGGTATATGATATTTCGTCTGAATATGGGTCTGCTTGAAATTAATTGATAACTAACTTGGTACTTCGTGCTTCCCTCAAGCCCTTTAAGGGAGTTCGACTGTAGAAAATTTTAAGAATCCATAAAATCTGGGGTTGATATTTAATCAAATCTTATATTGGATGACCATATTCCATTTGCGCAAGGATGGAGTTCTCCGGGCGATTTATGTTTCGGGTGACGGTTTGAACATCAAAATAATTATTTTAGTAAAAACTCAAATTTTGTCGGTATTGTTTGGTGGCAGTTTTTTCGCCTACACCACTATATAGTCTGTGGAATTCTGTTTCTGTCAATATGGGAAGGATGCTTAATTAATTTTTGTTTTTTTTTATAGAAATTGTAAATATTTGATTTATTTGAACAGTTTTAATTTTTTTCATTCATTGTTTCAAAACATTCTTTTAACCTCAATTGTACTTATTATTATTAAAAAAACAACAACAATTGTTTTAATGTGCTAATGTTTAATTAATATATAAATAATATATCAGCATATTAAATATTTGCTTGGTTAGTGTAGCCTGGTTCAATAAACAACTAATAAACTTAAAACGTGCCAGATTAAATTCATTATTTCTGTTGAATCTAAAATCAAGCAAAATTGTAAGGTTTTCTGGCCTTTCATAAACACAGAGAAAAAGTCTGTTGGTATACCTTCTGAGATGGAGTTGGATGGTTTTGTAGGTGATAATTTGACGGTAATTTGTGATTTGTTTGCAACTTTTTTCCAGTCTAATATTGTAAATCGTAATATTGATTATTCAAATTTATCTTTTTGTAATAGTATCACTCATATGGGACATCTTATAACTGAAGTTGATATTTTAAATGAACTGTCTTCCCTCGAATTAAGTGCTAATAATATTCCATCTGTTGTTTTAAACATGTGTAAATTTGGTTTTCTGAAGGCCACTTCATATTTTGTTTAATAAATCCTTGCGTTATGGTGAGTTTCTTGACAGTTGGAAATGGTCTTATATTACTCCTATACACAAGTCCGGTTCGAAAAGAGATATTAAAAAATTACTGGCCTATAGCAAAACTTCAAATAATTCCAAAAATCTTTGAAGCTATAATCAAAAAAGTTGTATGCCTCGGTTTGCAACTATATATCGGACTTTCAACATGGATTTGTCAGTGGTAGGTCTACTAATACGAACTTGACAATCTGTACAAATTTCTGTTTAAATGCATTGGAAAATAGATGTCAAGTCGACTCAATATTTACAGATTTTTCCAAAGCTTTTGATATCGTTCAACATAACATCCTTATTAAAAAGTTAGAATTTTTAGGTTTACACTCAAATTTGCTACAGTGGCTTAGTAGTAAAAATTGGACCTGAAATTTCTAAAGAAATTTCTAATTTTTCGGGTGTTCGACAGGGAAGCCATCTTGGTCCACTTTTGTTTCTTTTGTTTATTAATGACCTTCCAATGCATGTTAATCATTCCAACTGTTTATTGTATGCAGATGACCTGAAAATATACAAAAATACATAAATATACTACAAATTAATAAAATATCTGTTTGGTGTGATCGCAATGGTCTGTGTTTTAATGTCAGCAAGTGTTCTGGGTTGTGATGTTTTGTCCAATCCGCCGGTATTGTGTGTCCCTTTTTGTGGACAGCAGGTAATTCGTTTTGGCCTCATTGATTGCTAGTCCCTTCTTAGCCGCTTCAGCTTCAATGGTAGCAAACGTTCCAGTGACAGCCCGCCGAGTTCTGCCAATGATTTCTATGTCGTCAGCGTATGCTAGCAATTGCACAGACTTGAAAAAAATTGTCCCACTACAATTGACTTGCGAGTTTCTTATAATTTTTTCAAGTATTAAGTTGAAGAAATCGCACGACAGCGCATCACCTTGTCGGAATCCTTTTTTTTTTGACGTCAAAAGCTTCTGTGAAATCAGTACCAACCTTGACGGAGCAGCGAGAGTTCTCCGTCGTCATTCTGCACAGTCGGACGAGTTTTGTGGGGATGCCAAATCCTGACATGGCTCTGTATAGCTCGTCTCTATAAATGCTATCGTGCGCGGCCTTAAAATTGATAAAGAGGTGGTGGGTATCGATTTGGAATTCTTGGGTAGTTTCCAGGATCTGCCGTAGCGTGAACATTTGATCGATTGTGGACTTTCCTGGTCTGAAACCACACTGATAGGGGCCAATCAGGTTGCTGACGAAAGGTTTCAGGCGTTCACCTAGTACGGCAGAGAGGATCTTGTAGGCGATATTCAGGAGACTTATTCCTCTATAGTTGGCGCAGTTTCGAGGGTCTACTTTCTTCTGGATCGGGCAAACGATGCTGAGGTTCTATTCATCAGGCATACTTTCTTCTGACCAAACTTTAGAGATGAGTTGGTGTATGCACTCCACCATGTCATCTCCGGCCGCTTTAAAAAGTTCGACGGGTAGTCCGTCGGGTCCAGCAGCTGTGTTGTTTTTTAGTTCAGATATTGCTATCCTCACTTCATTTTGGTCAGGTGGACGGAAGTTTTGTCTGCCATCGTCCATGTTGAATGGTTCATTCTGCCTGACAGCGGGACTTTGGTCTTCATCGCCGTTTAACAGTCTGCAGAAATGGTCCTTCATTGTACTCAGCTACAACTTTGAGGTAGTTAGGGACTTTGGGTACCTCGGATCCGCTATAACTGACAACATCTCGGCAGAAATAAAGCGAAAAATTACTCTTGCCAATCGCTGTTTCTATGGGCTAGAAAGGCAATTGAGTAGCAAAGCCCTCTCTCGAAAGACAAAGGAGACTCTGTATAAGACCCTTATCATCCCAGTCTTGCTCTATGGCACCGAGGCATGGACTCTATCAAAAGCGGATGAAGATATCCTTAGTCGTTTCGAGCGTAAGATTCTTCGGAGGATTTTTGTCCCTATCTGCGTTAACGGGCTTTGGAGGAGAAGGTTCAACCAAGAACTATACGAGCTGTGCAGCGACATTGACCTGGTCAAAAAAAAACGCATATCACGTTTAAGATGGCTAGGTCATGTAGAGCGAATGGACAACAATGCTCCGGCTCGCAGGATCTTCGATTCCATCCCAGAGGGTAGATGCAGTCAAGGAAGACCTCGCCTTAGGTGGCGCGCTCAAGTGGGGGACGACCTCAACCAACTTGGAGTGCGAAACTGGAGGCAGCTAGCCAAAGACCGAGCTGGCTGGAGAGGCATGTAGGTTGAGGCCCAGGTTCGTCCCGAACTATAGCGCCCCCTAAGTAAGTAAGTAAGTAAGTGTTCTGGTTTGACTATATCCAGAATTCTCAGTCTCATGCTATTTGAGTATGATATTTGTAACATGAATCTAAAAGAGTGTCCAGACAAAAAGTCCTAGGAGTTATGAACAATTATTACGATTTTATAATATCTAAGTCAAACTCCTTATTAGGTTTCCTATTTCGGAATGCTAATGGTTTTAAGGACCCGTACACTCTTAAGTCCTTTTATGTTTCTCTAATTCGTTCATCCCTTGAGTATTGTTGTGTTGTTTGGAGTCCTTTCTATGCTAATGCATGTTTACGTATAGAAAGAGTTCAAAAGCGTTTTTTAATTTAATTCGCATTTGCTTTCGTCGTAATCGATTTTAACATGTGTCGTGATATTTGTAAGAATATGATTTTGAATAGTTTGTAATATATCGTCTCTTAATTTATTATTAGCTTATTTAATGTTATAGTAACTTAATTAAATTAAACTGTTTATCTAAGAAAGTTAATGTACTTCAAAGATGTTTAATAAATAAATAAATAAATTCAGTCTGTTACAATACGGTATTTTACTATTTATGCATTTGTCGGTAAGGTAGTCCCACCCGAAAGCCTGTGATGTTGCATTTGTATTTCAATTATGTATGTATTAGTCAAAAGTACTGAAAAACGTTCGAAATATGTTCTTGATTATATATTGAATAATTCACTTACATGTATATAAATTATAAAACATAACAAACCCCATTCCACATGACAATATGCTGTGTCACCTACTTCATATCCCATTGTGGTCGGCAATCGTACACCAAGAAACCTCTTTCGTGCTTTGGTAAACGTCTATAATCTCAATCTAAGTGCAAAGAGCACACTTGTAAATTACATTCGTATTGATCCAATTATTATGAGGACGACTTTATTATAACCATCCCTATTTCACCCTCTCTGTTTGTTAATTCAAATCAATAAACATTATGCATCAATTCGAAAAACCCATTAAAATACCTTCTATTTTGAAAATCAATTAAACCATGAAAAAAAGACATAAAGCCGTCTGCCATATCGTCCGTCGCGTCAGTCAAAGTTTGTTTAGAAAATATTTATAGAAAGTGCAATTCTCTCAACGCCCGATTGATGGCGGCCAGATGTTTGACGCCTGGTGTTGGTTGATAGCTTAGTCTGTGGTTCTTTATCTCTCTCTAAAAAAAAATATGGCCACTTGTTTGTTATGATAGAAAAGGTAAAACTGTGTGGTTTTCAGAAGCCGCTAAAAAAAAATATTCCACAGTTTTGCAAAATGATGTAATCATTATCCTTCTAACGTCAATTTATTTTGAGTTCAGTCTGGTACCCCGACAATTTTTGTGGTTATGTTTAGCTTTTTGATTCGGTCATTTCTATTTTCATGCGAGTGGCGTTAAATAGAAATTTTTTGTTTATATTGGTTTAAAATCTTAATTAAAAAATAAAAAAAAATTCTTGGGCATTGCTGACAGTTTTGACGACTTTTGATTGCTATTTTGAAGTTATTTTGAGAAGTTAACCACCGAAATCAAACATCATCATTATTGTTGGTTGACGGCATCTTGTTTCGCACTAAAATTTTCCGGACGTCCTGGTCTACGTCTTCCTTCTATAATGGTAGCAAGTGTGCCAGTATATGTCTTTTAGCATAAAACCGAACTGGTTCCTTTTTGCTCATACGAGATAGGTGCCCAGCTTACCGAGGTCTACCGGGCTTTATTTTGTCGACCTCATCTGCTTCTAGGCAGATATTTTATAATTTATGGTTGTATCTTCTCCGAAATCGTCAACATTTCTCCGTAAGACTTTTCAAACGCGGTTAAAAGATCGGACTGCCTTTAAGTAAGCACCCAAGTCTTGGATCTGTATGTGAGTACATACTGGTAAGACCAAAGTCTAATGCAGCAGAAGCTTAGTTTTTATGGTAAGATTCCCGCATTTGAGGAGCCTGAGCAGACTATAGAAGATTTTTTGAGTTTTAGCAGCTGTCTGCGTATTTCTTACCCCATATTATTATCGGCTGCTACTTTTGAGTTTTGACCCAAGGTAGTCAAAGTATTGCACTACTTCAAAATCACCAATACTTCTCGCAGACGAAGCTACTATCCATTTGGTTTTTTCTTCATTAATGTGCAGATGTGCACGCTCACCATAGTGACGTTGACAGCTACAAGTACTAGAATACCCTAGAATATTCACTAACCTCAGTGCCTCAAGTACTTTTTCATTTCTATTCTGCCATCCTTATTTTAAATTATAACCAACCAATAATAAATTCTTGTCATCATAGTTAATAGTTTTTATTTTCTTCTCGTTGCAGGTAAATAAAAAAAAAACTGAAGTCGATGTAAGTATTTTATGACTTTATCCTATCAACCGCTATGTTTTACATAACGGAAACAATTCCGATGACCATTCAAAACGGAAGAATACCTTCTCTGTACCGTTTTGTCAAAGAAAACTATTCATCAAACAAAAACGCACCACTGTACTGTGTTTCAAAGTCATCAATGAGTTTCACTGAGGAAACTACTTTAACGGTATTTTATTTCTTAATGGATCCATAGCCACACAGACCTCGCATTAATAAGTGCCGGAAAGAAAATGCATGGCTCTGTAGAGACGAAACTACTTAATAACCATAACCATAGAGAGAATCGTGCGTCTGCCTTCAACGTAAACAGCACAAAAAAGCTCTTTTCTACTCGCACACAGTTTAATCTTTCAAACAGAAAAAAAGTAGAAAACAAAATCTACTTTGAACCCTCTCCTCACATTATGCTTCCGAATGAAGAAAAATAACTGTTTTGTTAATCACTTCCAAGACAAAGTAAGAAAAGTAGTAGCATAATTATATTATGCAGTCTCTCTCTATATCTCCATCTCGGTCTATTTATGTTTGCCAACTGTCAGATCGTTTACAACGCCGCGTCGCCATTACAACTTATCTTTTCAAATCTTGAAGTTGGAAATAGAATGTCATATTATAAGGTCATTGGAGCAAAGTGAAATTAACCAGATCTCAAGACCTCAAGCTCATCCGTGTCGATGTCGAGTTTGAATGACAAAGCTTAATGCTTCAAAATGGGCCAGACATATTGTATTCTCCTTCTTTTTGTCATCTTCTATTCTTGATTCTCGAATGGAGTAGATCTCATTGGTATTTTACATGACGTCTTCAACATGTATAATTTAATCTTCTATTCATGGTAGACTGTGTTTTCACAGTTACACCATGCGTGCCTAGTTATATGGAAAGAGAGATACAGAGGTGAAACTTCTTTTAATCACAGCTTTCAATTTTGTGTCACTTTATTAAATGCGGCGTTTCTGTCATTTTTATATCTTAACTTAACGCTCTACTAGTTGTAAAAAACGTACTAGGTGTGTGTATATGACATACGTTTTGTCGTCATGGCAAACGAGTCTGTTGTAGATGACATGCATCTTTGACGTTTTCTGGCAAGTTGGTTTGAGCGGAGGTGGACAGTTGATAGTTTTACGTGAGTGACAGACTGTTTCATTAAGATGACACTTTTAAAATGACTTGTGTAAAAGATTTTGCCGCTGTCGCGTAGTTGTGTGGGATTTGATATTGTAATTCTTTTTTTTACCATTTGACAATGAATATGTCATGATTAATTGAGATGATTAGTCTGGGTTTTTGTTAGTCTTGTTGATTGTACAAGATTTAGGGTTAATAAAGTGTGATTTATAATTATGAGTTTTGATGGGGTAGTCTTGTTTTTTTTCTGTCTAGCTTATGGTAAAGTTCGACTGCAACTATATATTTTTATTTATCAACCAAAACTAGTAGATCTGATTAAAATATTCACTCCGATCACCGGAGACACTGTGCCTCGCTCTAAGCGACAAATGTCTTGGTTGTAAAGGAGCCGTATATGCAATGTTTTGCGTCCGGTGTATAAGACCTTTATAGGCAAACCTTTCATAAGTTATTTGCATTTACTTGTCGTCGAGAGCCTTATAGCAGCTAATATTTTTTTAAATTTTGTGTAAACAACTTGGGAAGGGGTTGTATATGCCATCTTGAACCTTTATATACAAGTCTATCTTGTATAGAACTTGCCAAACTCACTTTTAAAGGCTTTATAGCAGCTACTAAGTTTGAAATGTGTGTTTCTGTTTCTTAATAACATTCATTATATCAAAAAGAAAAATTGAAAGTGAGATGAGTAGCGTTGTATACATATATTTTGAGTTAAGTATTCCGCAATAACCGACAACATGTCCTTTCTTTAAGAACCAAAACCACACGAACACGGATGCAGCCTAAATTAAATTGAAGTTCATTAACTTAGCTACGTACATAAGAGAAGTTATCTGGTCATTTATCTATCTATAGTGCTGCTTCTTGCTGGCCATCCACAAATGGCAGCACAATTAGAGCTTGGCTCCGTCAATTGAAGAAGGATTTCCTTTTGTGGCCAAATGCCCCCTTCCTAAATGCCATCAGCCGAATTAGAAACTGTGGGACATTGCCACAAACGGTCGACACAATTAGCTTGCTCTATGCTCTGTTCTGTTATGGAATTGTACAAATTAATTATTTTATGTAAATTAAAGTATACGGTGTCGTGTGTATGGCGTCGACGGGCGGCGACGGCAATAGCCAGAGCCACAGCCCCAGCAACAACCGACGACGTCGTCATATGGTGACTGATCTAGAAGTGTGTTTGTTTATAGCTAGCTGTGACCTAGTAAAATGGAGCTACATATATGCATGTGGATTGTGGGTGGATGAATAGAATGAAATGTTGGCATATGTGACTCATTCTCAAAGAACGATATGTGTGATGATGTCAAAATGACGGCGACACGGGTGACGGACGGAAAGACGGTTAATTGAAGAAATTCAAACATTTAATGGGGCGTATAAGGTGGTTTCCCAAATAGTTTATGCCCAATGTCTAAGCAGTTGGATTGTGTGTGGTTTGCAGGCTGTGGGAGTTAAAACACACATTTTTAATATCTTTTGGTTTTTGCACTTGTGGCCGAGAAAATATTTGAGATTAGGATGTTCATATGTCTCTTGGGTAAGTTTCTTGATAAGTCTTGTCTAAGTTATATTTGTATAGGTTTGTTACCTTGTGTTTTATATAAAGGGTCTTTCAATAGGGACTTCTGAATTTTGACAGTTGATATGCGGCCATCTTGTTTAAGCTACATCTGTCAAATTGGCTATCATTTCTTTAGTCTGTTTTGCCAAATCATAAAGCGTTCAAAAACACGTGCAAATGATAACATTTTTTTTTATCAAAATGGGTGTTCTGTTCGGGCAACGGGTCCGCGCGCTACCGAGAGAATTATTCGCAGTGTGGTGAATAAATTTAAGGCCATTGGTTCAGTAAACAATCAACCAACACCTGTTCGTCGACGAAACGCAACATTAAGCGTGTTCGGAGAGGAATAAAATACTTTTGTCTACTGCCATCGTTAGATTGTTTCTAGATTACTGTTGATGGTATTAGCGCAATCTTCAATTTAGTCGAAAAGGACAGCTTTCAAACAATTGAACATCATCATCATACATTTGAATATTAGAGGATGAAATAATTGAGGGACCAAGTATAGATCTTCGCGGGACTCTTCTTACTAATGGTAGATGCCTTGAAATATGGGACCCGCCACAACGGCCTGTTCTATTCTATTTAGAAGATAAGACCATAATAAGTTGAAAGCAGATATTGAAAAGTTTAGCTCAAAGCTTTGTTAAAATTATTAGATCCAAGAAGTCGAAAGCTTTGGAAAAAATCGGGAAGAGCAAGAAAAATGACTTGATCATCGTCTAAGACCTGTCACTATTAACAATATGAATAATAATCATAAGCTATATTGTTTCTTTTTTTTTAATATTTTCACTCCAGAAAAATAACTTATCATTCTTACTCACAAAAAAGGACAAAAACAGACGTTTCCCACTATTCTCCTATCGCTAAGCTCTCATGCATTGCAATACTCTTTGAAGGCATTGGTTACGAGACCAGCTTTTCATTTCATTTTAAACCGATTATTTCTCCAAACCTACATGGTTGTCACGGGAAGGTCTTCAACAACTGCCCTAACTGAATTCGTCCCTAAAACCTTTTGTCTTTTTAAATTGAATGGTCTTGGCTTGCAACAGTATTTTATATCAATGCAGTTATTTTTGTAGAATCTATATTAAATTTCTGATCTTCGTGCATCATTCGGAGTCCCTCAGAAGAGGTTTCGATTTGCTGAGGCTTGTCCATGTTGACCAACTGAATCAGCAAAACGAAAGAGGCCGTTAATCATTAAAAACCCTGGGGGCGGAAATTCCGCATCAGTTATCGAGCAATAAGTGATGATAAATGATTTATATGTGTTTGGCATTACCGCTTACGTTATCGAGCATTCTAGTACCATTTTTTGACATTTTCACTTCAATCATCGAGCGCAGATTTTCATTTGATAGATAAAGTGCTCACTAATGTTTACCACCTTAACGAAAATATATGAACTTTTAGTATGTTGTCGTTGTTTTTTAGACATTTTTTCTCTCAAAATTTCATAAGTATTACCTTCGTTTCATAAATATAAATCATTTTTCATATTGAATTAGTTGCAAAATGTTCACTTTCTTGTGAATAGCAAAAATGACATAATAACGACATCTGTTAGCCAATAGAGAAATCAGTAAATACTCCATGAAGTTGAATATAACTAGTACAATTTATAATAGTTAAACGATACGTCCGACTACGAATGAAAGCATCCCAAAGTGGTTACTCGTGCATTCGATCACCGATGGCACTCACTCAATCGCTCACTGAAGCCGTAATTCGGCTCCTGTTAGCATTAAGAAAATAAAGTCGAAGTATTGAATATTGATTGGACGACCAGATCTTAAGGCATTAGCACCGTCTCTGCGATACAAAACAGCTACCTTTGGTTCTTTCATCCGCTTTCGACCACTCAGAGCTAGGTAAAACTCTTCAGTTGATGATTCTTCCTCAATTGGATCACCATTACCAATTTAATCGGGTTCCTCAAAATTTTCTAGTCGACTAACTAGTTACTTCAACCGCAGCTTTATCGATAGCTTCAAAAATCAGGTTCTTCTTATTCGTTTTCTATTATATAGTCTGGATCATCACAGCCAGCATGGAATGGATCAGCTTCATCACCATTGTCAAAATCCATGCCAAGCATGGCTCCCAAAGCTATTTCTCTTTCTTCTTCTTTACTATGGTGAAACATTATACAGAAAATTATCAAAACCTGGAACTCGTTTGAGTTCTTAATTTGTTCACTTTGTTTTTACTATTTCCAAAATGTGTTCTAAATGCCCAACAGGGCTTAAGAGTGATAATGATTCCTTAATAAATCGTAATTAATTAGATATGAAGAAAATTAAAAAAAAAATAAAAAAAAGAAATGGTACTATGTGACTTCCTTAGGTTACGCTTTTGGAACAACTGCAAAAAGCAGTCTTAAAAAACTTTCTTAAAGTCCTTGAATTTAAAAAGTCCTCTCGGTTAGATAAATCAATTTTCAGCTTGAAACTTCCTCAAGTTTCCCACAATTTGCAATCTAAACTATTAGGTAAATTTAAATATACTTTCCATTACATTTCAACAAAACAGAGTGTGACAATACTGCGTTGTTTTGTTTTGCAAACCCTCCAGCATTAAGCAATAAAAAATCATCAAAAAAAAAACAACACAAAAACCAAGAACACAATAAGTTTTCCTTTAAAAGAACGTATAAAACAATTTATTCTCTTTCTATTATCAAAACTTTCAAAAAGTCAATATAAAAGCTCAAAATTAAAAACCCACAGACTTTTAAAAAGTCATGTTTTCGCACATGTATCTACAAATAAAACTCAACTCCATGTTTATTTACAAAACTTTCGGCAGTAGTTATCAAAACTTTCTCGAAAGTTAAGATTTTTCGGTTTTTTTTTGCATCTGATTTGTATTTTTGTTTCGAAGGCCGCTAGCGTTATTTTATCTGTCAGATTCGATGTCATGTGGGATTTTAGTTTGTTTTGAAATGGGAAATTTGGGTAAAAGAGAAGGCGGTAGTGTGTGAAGGAATAGATTGTGTAAAATAATTTCCTTTATGAGACACCCAGACCCAGCACATAATAGCAGGGGAGTTCTCCAAAACCGCACTGATTTCTCACCGATGCCGATGCGATGTTAACCGCATAAAACAATAGCTAGGTAGACACGTTCATTGTGTGTTCCTCATTGCTAAGTAACACGATCTCTACTTTAGCAGACGCAGTCGTGCCGGGTGTTTGTGCAGTAATAACTTGAGAATTTGTATTATGTAGTTGGAGTAATCAGTGTTGGCAATGTAGAGTAATGTGGTCAACCCCACTTTACTAATTTCTATCTCTCTCCCTCTCTATAATATATTAAGCAAATAACATTGCAATTCATTGTTGCCAACTTTTTTTTCAAATAAACTTATTTCACTAAATTAGAAAAATGTAATTTACTTAAAAAAGTAAATGAACACATCTCTATGTTGGAATAGGCGTTATTGATTAGAAGTGAACATTCTTGACGTTGGGTGATAAAGTTACGTTTGACGCCAATGCTCCGGTCCACAAAAAAAAACTTCAATTCCTTCCCAGGAGGACTATTTTTACTAAGAGCAACATTCAGATATCGCACGTTAGAAAGAGGATTTCAAACAACTTTGCGTCCGAAATTAAAGACAGATCAATACATTTCTGGCTGACTGCAGTGCCACAGGTAATGTAACTAACTTCTGATTGATCAATGTTGTCAAATCTGAATTAAATGAGCTTCATTTGAATTTATAATTCAGTATACAAAACAAATCCCTACTCCGTGGTTATTAAAAGTAAGAAAGAGTGTCGGGCTTACGACGGAACCTTGAGGCACATAGATACTTGCGATTATAGGTACTATAATGCAAGTTATGCATTAGTGTAGATTAAAAAATTTCAGATAACAATCAAACATGGCATTAGGATGATAGAAACATATTTGAGTTACTAGCAAAATTCTGTCTGTCTGTACGTATGTATTTTAGACTACAGCCTGAACGGTTAGGCCAATCGTCTTCAAATTTGGAACTTAAGGTTGTTTTGACATTCTATTTTCAATTTTTTTAGCTCAAATATTAACGGTGCCGTTATAGATATTTTAGTGAAAAAAAAATTTAAATGGTGGTCTAAAAACGGTACCTTCCGTAGGACCGTAAGGACGATGTAAGTAGCTTAAGTAATTTCAATAAAAAAATATTGCGAAAACTTTTATGTATTTTTAATAATTTTATTTAAATTTTTTTTTTTAAATCGATATTTTGTAAATGCGTAAGTGAATTTTTTTTTTAATTTTGTTTTTAAATGAAAGTTATTTTTGTTCTAAAGTATGCATTCTTAAGTTATTTTTTTTTAAATTTTAACAAAAGTTGTTAAATAAAAACAGTTTTATTTAAAAACCGAACTTGAATTTTTTTATTTTTTTAGTCCGCCCGGTGGGATTTTGACAAACCTGATAATGTTAAATAAACACAAAGTGTGCTTTAAACAGAATGGGAAGATGCTGAAGGAAGGTCCAATCCACATTCGTTTTAAAGCTTTCATTTCAAAATAAGAGGGGAAAACAGATCCCGGCAAAGCGATCCACATTCGCGTAGTACGGCTAAAGAAAAAATTCCTTTATTTGTTTGCTCCGTGAGTAAACTGATGGTGATGGGCATTAGTTAGCTAGTTTTTCTTCTGGAGCATTGTCTCTAAAACCAGTTGTCAAAGAACGAAAGGCATGAAAAATTAGACTGTTGGTCTAGAGATGTATATAAATCTTTCTGATATTATTTGATCGCCTATCATTTTTAAAGTAGTGCCCGTGGCTTAGTGGTTGGTGTGTTGGACTGCTAAGCTAATGAGCGTGGGTTTTCCCGCCCACCTTCTTTTCCCGAGTACTACCACTTGCGAGGAACTGACTAAACCTCCAAGAGTAAAATTTGTCTTGAAAAAGTGCATCTCATCTATAGCCGTTTGGACTACCGCTTAACTGTAGGTTCCTTCCATTCCATTCTTGCAGATTAACAACACACACAGGAATGGTTGGGAGTATGAGTCACTAGGCCTTGGCTCCTTAAAGAGCTGTCGCGCCAATAAATTTATTTTATCTAATATTTTTAATCATTTTTAAAAGCTTTCTAAGAAACTCAGTGAGTTCTGGGAGCACCTGCCCTAATATGTGAATTATACTCAAAGTGTCGGACACCAGAAACTAAAAAAAAATACTACTTAACAAGGAACGAAAAAACAGCGGTTTAGTTTGCAAGATCGATTATGGCTTCGAACACTATTTGAAGTTTCTCTTAGACTGAAGAACTCAGTTCTACCTTTCAATCTAATATACAATTCCATATGATCATATCGAAAAGGTACAAAAAACAGTTAATTTAAAAATAAATTATGTGTGAGGCTAGTCAAATGTTAGGGTTTTTATACACTTTCGCAGTCAAATGTAAAAATTTAAAACGAACGATTTTCATGATTTCTCTTAAATGATCGTGTTTACGGTGGATTTTCGATAAGAAATGTTTAAATTATCCCCATGTCAGATTTCAGATAGTTTTTTTTAGCTTTTAATGCTGAAAAAATCAATTTTTATGAATTATCCTTCATATCTTTGTTTACCTCACCTTATTGAATTCATGAATTTTGTATCGTAACCTACGCAAAAAAAAACGAACGCAGAAAAAACCAAAAGTTAATTTTTCAACTTTTCCAGCTTAAAATAAAATCAGTGCTAACATCGAATAAGTATTTATGATTTTTTTTTAAATTAAATTTTCAATTTTTACTTGCGATTATAGGTACTATAATACAAGTTATGCATTCGTGCAGATTAAAAATTTTGAGATAACAATCAAACATGACATTACGATGATAGAGAAACATATTCGAGTTACTGGCGAAATTCTGTCCGTCTGTCTGTCTGTCTGTTCGGATGTATTTTGGACTGCAGCCTAAACGGTTGCCCCAATCGTTTTCAAATTTTGAACTTAAGGTTATTTTGACATTCTACAGAGGACTTTTTTCAATTTTTTTTTAGCTCAAAAAATAACGGTACCTGTCATATAACCGTTATGTAAAAGCTTATTTTTCTCAAAAACGGCTCCAAGAATTTTTATAAAAAAAATCAGTGTGTAGATGTAGATATGCATTATATTTTGGTGAAACAAAAATGTAATACGGGGGGCTAAAAACGGTACCTCCCATAGGACCGGTTTTTTTTTCTTCCAATTTTTCGAGAACTGGTGATCCGATTACAATCAAAATTGATATTCAAGAAGATGTAGGTAGCCTGAGTAATTTTGCATTAATTTTTTTCGAAAACTTTTTTTTTGTATTTTAAATTTTTTTTTTGAAAACGGGTAGGTGAATTTTTTTTTAAATTTTGTTTTTAAATGTACGTTATTTTTGTGCTTAAGTTTGTATTCTTGAATTATTTTATTTTATTTTTTATTTAAAAACGGGTCTAACGATTTTGAAAAAAAAATCTCACTTTTTCACATTTTTTAAAGAAATAAAATGGCGTTTAATTTTTTCCGCTGAAAACTATTTTACGTACTTTTTTCAAACAATCAAAAGTCAGAAAAATCGAACATAATCTTTGAAGTTCCCTTAATATTTTTGAAATTTTATTCCAAGCTGTGACCGCACATAAGAGCAAGTACGTGCGATCCAGTCGTGCAATTTATTTTTTTTTAAATAAATCCAGCGTCAAAGTGAACATTTAAATTTTTTTTAGGAAAATCGGCCCAGTTTGAATTTTATGCAGTCAAAAACCAGATGACCTTCGCGGTGCCTTTTAAATATCAAGTTGAATAATAATCTTATTTTCACTAAAAGGATGGATTGATTCCAATTTTCTGTGAGATATATGTATGTAGGTACCATCATACTTCCATATGACAAACAAATTTGTCTTTGGGACGTTGCAGAATTTTTGGTTAATGCAAAATTTCGTTTCTAAAATTTTTAGCAATACCGATGTTTCTAGCTTCTTCCAAAGAACAAATTTTTACTGAAAGTTTTGTTCTCCTCTTTAATATGTATAACATTTCTAAATATACACCAAAAAAGAGGCCAAATTATTTTCTACCAGATCACCCCAGTTGGCAATATTACTTTCAATTTGCAAACCACAAACATCCAATAGCAATAACACAGTCGAAGGAATCACCTTTAAAATTACACCAAACACTTCCTTTACTTATAAACATCGGCATTTTCGTATATATATGCACATGTGTGTATGGATATCACTGCGCAAATATTACACAGAACGGCTGAAGTTTCTTCTTGCCACAAGTATGTCTGTATGTGCGGCTTCAAATCCTGCCACACCAACATCGATTATGATGGTTACAGTATTATGAAGTTGGCTCTTTCTCTTCATGGTACCAACAACAACACAACTTGAATGACGACGACGACGACGATGATGATGACTACAACGTTGAAGGTATTCAAAATGCACTTATGCAATTTTCCATCTGCCTATCCGTCCAAGTCGGTTAGAGTTTGTTTCACTTTTTTAATCCACTCTGCCGATATCCGATTCACCGCTTCCGATACTCAACTCACTGAAATTCAATAACATTGACTTTCCGCTGCAGACTGAGCTGTGTGTAGTGAGTGTGGCGGATGTACAAAAGTTACAACAAAAAAATAAAAACTACCACCTCACTTTCAAATCTTTCCATCCAATACCCCGATATTGCATGTTCATTTCCTGTGGTGGTACAGCTATCGCTCAAATCAACGAACCATCCTAAAACCTCAAATATTCATTTCTTAGATACAGAATTTTGAATATTCGCAGACAGGGTGACTCGAAATGGAAGTGGTTAAAATGTATGGAGTGTTGGTTTTGGAATTAAAACTAATGCAGATGGCGCTGCATTTTGACATCTGAATTAAAGTAACCTTTAAACTTGTGTGTTTTTTACTTTTATGCTTAATCGAAAAACAGGGGGCGCTGTAGTAGCCGTTTGACATTCTACTAAAAACATCATTTTCCGATCCACGGAAAAAATAAATGCTTTTTCCGGATAACTTTTACTTACATATAGGACAAATAATAGAGTTCGCAGTGTCCTTGCAACTCTGGGCACACTTTCATTTTTATTCTCATGTAAACATAACCTCAATTAGGGCGAATGTCAATCTCAAATCAAACAGAAATATTACAAATGTCAAAAGTGAAAATACATTTTCAGAGTTTTCTTTTGGTAGATTTGTTAGTCTTAGGTTAAGAAAATAATTCAAGAGATGAAGAAGAGCTAAAGCGCTACATTTTGGGGAAATTTAAACCTAGTAATTATTTACGAATCACCCTGTATCTTCTGATATTGTGGGCTCAGTTGGTATACAAAAGAGACTATTTAAATGCAAATGTTTACGTATATACCTACATTCATTTTAACTTGAATAGCTAAAGAATATTTACGGAATGATTAAAAAAGTGAAGACTGACCATTAATGGAAAAAACCAGACACGTTAAAGAGGGGTTGGGCAATCGTGATTGATAATATAAAGTCAAATATAATATAAGAATAACAAATCTAATCTCAAAAATTGTATGCGAAGGTGAAGTTAAAATTAAGTAGGTATTGGTGAAGTGGCATCGCAACATAGTTTTTATATTAGCTCAGGTAGTAACGTAGTAGTAATATAAAGATTAAGCAACGGTTTCAAAGTCAACTTGATGCGAAGCGATATTTTGCTCGAGTTGAACATTAGAGTGACACAAAAACAATCCAAATAGTTGAACTTGATGACATCCTCGATGGCTTAATGCCCGAAAGGATAAAATACTGGTGTGTCCTGTTATCCTTTTTCTGATGTTTATCTTTAAGCCAGCCACCTATCCATTATCCTGTTCATACATGTGGTTAGGAGCACCAGTGTTGTTTGGCACGAAACAGATGTCACCAGCATATAACAAATGACTTAGCTCATCGAACGGTCACCATTAGATACCAAGTGTTTCGTTTGTACCGAATTGGCAGTCAACAACAAAACAAAATTGGGACAACACATCACAATTCCTCACACCTTGATCTTAGCCGTTGTGCAAAACGTAGCATTGTTGTACGATTCTCTTACTGGGGCAATAATTTTGTCAGAGATATGTACCTCGGAACCCGGAATATGGATAGTTTTTTTCATTACGATTCGATAATTTATTCGATAATTAACGCGCGCATAAGGGACTATTTGTTTCCCTTTTAATTTAGAACACACTGCGCGGGCATTGGGAAGATAGGGAGGGGAGAGATAGGAGGTGTCGATTAACATTGGTTTTGAATGTTTGCAGATCAAAATGGCAAGGGAAATCTCGCCGGGTAATCTATTCCAAATTCGTGTTGTTCGGCTAAAAAAAGAATCACTATATTTCACGGTACGTCCGAAATCGGGCTCAAGGGTGAACTGATGAGCAGTCCTTGCGAGACGAGTATTACGGGAGAAACTTTTAAGGGGAGGAATGCAGCTGGCTACTTCGAGTGAACATTTTTTATAAAAGAAACTATAAAATAAGGAAAGACATGAAACATTGCGTCGTTGTTCGAGAGGGGCAATTGTTTCAGCGGCAGTTCTATCTCTGATCAATCTTAACGCTCGATTTTGTGCTCTATCAAGCAGGTGAAGCGATGTTTGTGAAGCACCTGCCCAGAGGTGTGAGTTATACTCAAGTTTTGGGCGTATAAACGCTTTATAAATTATAGCCAGATCAGAAGGGGAAAAAAACTTCTTACACCGATAAACCTAAGCACCTAGCCGCATTCTAAGCGATCTCAAATATATGGTCGTTCCAACGGAGGTCGTCGTTAAGACACATACCGAGTACCGAGAGCTTTTCGGTTTCTTCGATGTAAGTGCCATTCATGGACAATGGCATTGGGGGTTTAGATTTAACGACAGAAGACAGCATTGAGTTTTCCAAGCATCCAACTCCACACAATTCCTATTACCCCATTTGACAATGCTGTATAAATCAAAGTTAAATGAGCTTGACATACGGTACCGTTGCAATTGTACGTCCGAAGGCGAGGGACGTGAATTATCGAACGAATATGAAAAGCTGAGGATAGAGTCGTCAGCAAAACAGTTAAGTGGATTAGAAGTAACAGACAGAAGATCATTTATAAAAATGAGGAAAAGAGTCGGAGACAGAACAGAGCCCTGGGGCACACCAGCATTTATTTTGTAGAAATTAGACTTGAATCCGTCCAATACAACTTGTATTGAACGGTCCAGAAGATAGCTTCTAATCCAACGAAGGAGGATGGGTCTCCTTTTTTAGGGACAGGCTGGACAAATGCTGTTTTCCATCTTCTTCGAAAGATTCCAGAAGATTTGGTTCTTTCAATAACGGAGTTGCGTGAGTTCCTTGATTGTTTGGGCTTTTTCCGATTTTCCTCTGTAGGGTTGGCTTTGTAAGATCGGAAACTTACTTCTTTGATGACTTTTCTTTAGGCTTGATGCTTTTTATTCTGTTAGGAATAAAAGCACGCATCCATAGAAGAATCACATTTGTGATAATTTCAGCACTGGCATCAATGTCACTATCGATGAAGCATAGTGACCAGTTAAAGTTACGGAAGAAATTATTCAGGCCGTCCCAGTTGACTTTCTCGTATTGCCAAACGGTCCTGGTGGGAAGTTTTTCTTTTCTGGATGGGTGGAGGATGAGAAATTAGCTGAAATGTGACAATGGTCCGAAGTGCCAAATGGAGAAGTTACACTAATGGTATATTTATCAGGGTGAGGAGTAAGAAACAAGTCAAGAGTATGGGCGGCTTGCCCATAGCAACATCCGGTATACGCGTTGGCACATTGCGAATGTCGAAGGAGTTCTGGGAAAATGTTGGTTTTGGTTGCGATACAACAACCAAAAAATGTTCTTCACTGTTAAGGTTCAACCATTCGACTACTGCTTTTCCTTCGATGCTGATGCAGGTGTTGAGCCATTGAAAATGCCATGCGTTGAAATGGCCGCCGATGAGTCCGTAGGTTGAAAGTTTCACAATCCTGTTTAAGGTATGAAGGTCCCTGTGTATAGTTCCGTGGTTGGAAGTGCAGCTAAAGTATATGCTGACGATTGTTAGTGACTCTCCATTTCTTAAGTTGATTCTAATAGCAGTTGCTTCACTAGTAAGAAGTCTAGAAATGACTATTGCAATGGTGCTTGGTAAGATCCTGTTCTTCTGTTCTCGGTCTTATCCTAACGGAAAATCTTATATCCGACAACATCAATTTTATTTTTAATTGTCACGTTAGTTTCGCTTATTAGGGCAATGTCCGGGTTGTTAATTATAAGAAAAAAAAAGAAGTTAAATGACGTCCTCTTCTCCAGGCTGTATAATGAATTTACATTATACGTCAGTATGCGAAGCTTCTTCAAAAGCATATTTCGAACAAGATGGCAGTTATTAATGATGATTTCTCCGATTCTGTAAATTGGGCGTAGTTCGATGGAGCTACACTCCTAGCTTTTTCCATAACAGTGATCAAGTCCGAACCGAAGAACCTCTGGACTTCATTATTGAGGTTTACTGATCCAAGTGTAGTTTTGGTTGGTCTTGATTTCATGGGTGCGACCCTTGGTGCGACGGTTCTGGGAGCGTTAATTTTAGCTGGAGTCTTCGCCTTTTGAGACCTTAGTGGAACTGTTTCTGCCTTTGTTCCTCTCTTCACCATTGATGCGAAGCTGACTTGTAGCTGTGTGGCCGAACAGGCTGATTTCGTAACGAAAACTTGATGTGCCTTCTTCTCAGTAAGCAACTCGTTTCGGTCTTTTTGGCTTTCAATGTAGGGCATCCTTTGAAGCTAGCAGTTAGCGCACCAGACATCAAGTCTAGTATTTTCTGTTAGTTGAACGGATCGCCTGGTTTGCAATGTAATTTAAGTCAGGAAGGAACAGTATGCTTTGTTGTTGAATTATGCGGGATTTTGTGTATGTGAGTTGGATTATATGTCATAACATAACACGATGTTTAACTGCATTGAAATTATAGGCCTGCGGGGATTGTCTCCGTACAGCGGTTAGGGGAATGATGACGCATCGTTACAACAGACAGACAACCAGAAAAGTCAGCAGCCTAGTTTCTTAATCCCAACTAGACATATCTAATCGTTTATGATGGAATTACCAAGATAAAATAAGTAGATATCTTTATCGCCAGTCAACAGAACTGAGGCAAATCTCACAAATCTTTCAACTTTACAACCTAGATGGTGCAATAAACATATACGCATGTCAGAAGGTAATCTGGCTCTTAACTTCATCATCGAATTAGGTTTACTTCACTAATTAAATGGATGCATAATAAAAACCGCTCTCAAAGTTAAGTGAAATTTCAGATAAAAGACAAAGAAAAAGGCAATTTCTTTGAGTTATCTGGCAAGTCCAACATCAAATCACCTGTGAGTCGTATCTATCTTATTGAAAACTTTTTTGATGACAATCAAACCCAAAGAATACCAATTTCATGGTCGGGAACCCTGACCATAAACCTAACAAATTAGAGATACAAAGCAATGCAGAAATATTAAAACAAAAAAAATATTGATTTTCTGTTAAAACTCCGTTTTAGTTAGCTGAAGCTCATTATTATATAATTTTTTTTTTTGCCTAAATTAGTTGTTGAAGAATTACCACTGACCATATATTCGAGTTGATTAATGAAGCTTCCCAACGGCGCGTTAACTCACATGCACCATTTGGTTTTTCTTTCATCTTTGAAATACATTTTTTTTATTTGTGTATCTTTTCGGGTCGAAAGATTCAATGGTTCTATGGCTTTCCCTGGGTTTCACATTCTGCAACACATTAGGCTGCAAACACAATTCTTTAAAATAACCTTTGCTCGCTCTATTCACCAACATCATGAATAAAGAAGAGAAAGTGCTTACCTAAAATAACTTTCGTGATTAAATTTTAATCTTTTCTATATGAGTATGAGTTCAACGGCCCTGAGTAAAATTTCCCACAAATTGTCCTTTTATCCCTTAATGCAGCAATTAGGTTTCCAAACAAAAAAATGTGTTATGGAAACCTCCCCCGACTCCAATGGGTGCATTTTATATAGTTTTATGGGGCATTAGCATCATCGAGTGGATAGGTTTAGTGTGTTTTTATTGGTTTCGCAATTATAAACTGAAAATCCATAAATGGATGGAAAATTGTATTTTATCGAGAGGAGAGAGATTTCGAAAGATATACTGGTTTTCAATTAAATGAATCCATAGGATGGCGCGATAGAATTATAACTGAGCGATTAATTAATTACAGTAAGTGCTTGCGAAAGCGATTTTATTTGTTGCCAGGGAAATGGAGAAACATATACATATATTTCTAAATAATTTCGAGTTGCGTATTGGATTTGATTTTAAATTGTAGGGCAATTAATCGGTGAAAAATTACATATTTCAATTTATTACTGCAGCGGTAATGGGGGGGGGGGGAGATAAAATGGTTAGAAATGATTCATTAAATTGAAACGGTGAGCCAACAGATGGTGTGCATGGCGTTTTTTGTTAAATGATATTACAATGACAGCTATGTATGACATATTACAAAAGATTATAAATAATATTGTTAACTAAAACAATTCAATTAATCAGAATAGTGTGTTTATTCTTAAAAGTATACGAATAGAATATATACTGAATCTGGTTAGTACAAGATAATGTATATGAAAATTATTAGACAAAAGTCTAATGTTAAAAAGATATGAAAGAAGAAAATATAGATTAGTCCGACCGCGGTGACTGCTCAGTTTCAACTGGCTTCATTTTAATCGACAGCTACTTCGATTGAGTTCGGAGTCGGCAGAGTTGCCGTGATGCTTGTTTACGATTACAATATGTTATTTTGTTTTGTCCAAATTTGCTTAGATTTCGGTAAAGTAGTGTACCGTTCTTCACTTTATATCTTCGAACATCGTATAAACCTTCAACTTTTATTCAAAAAGTCCAGAATTGTTGACTAACTTTCAACTGACAGTTTGTCTCAGTAGTTTAATGTTGATGTATGTAGAATGAATGATTTTTGGATAATTGTGCGCTTACTCTGCGACCTTACAGGATCAATTGAGCACGCATCTAGAGCTGGATGAAGTTACTCATTCTACTGCAGTTTGTCTTCCAAATTACTTTCTTTTAAAAGCTTGAGTATTTGGTGTATATTTACAGAGGTAGTTTGCTCCCCATACTCTGTCCAACAAAGATTGTCAGTACAGGCCAGCATTCAGATACGATAATAGTTACCGTAGCTAATTTTACCCACATCAACTACTACTCTTTGTATAGTTTTCTGCAAGGAGCTTTCAAAATAAATTTTTTTTAAAGCTTACAGTTTGAAAAAAAAAATATTAAAAGCGATCGTGGTTTTGATTTATTTTTTTGTGGTTTTTCGAAAAAAAAAAACAGTTTTTACTTTTAAATTATGTAGTGCAATTAATTTTCGCGAAAAAAAACGTTATTCGTACTGAGCTGTCAGAGTATGAAGCGAAACAATTATGATTGTTACATGTGAAATAATGTGTTTTACGTGCAAATAAAAATGGTTTAAATTTTAAATAAAATTAAATTTTAGTGCAGAGAAAAAAAATAAAATGACAACGTTGGTACAGTGTATCAACTAAACATGAAACGATTTACTATGCATTCTATGGTATCGCCGTAACAGCTTTTTTATTAGATAGACATTCTGCAAAACGCTGCAACCAAACAAAATTGGAAGTTCCATTATTATTCTAAATTTATTTCTATTTAAGCTAATGCAAAATTGGAAACGTTCTTGTAGCCCCCAAGTAGAACTTTGGCGTGCCTCAGCTTAGGAAGCTTATTTCAGATTTTTGACCTTCACATTATTCTGTAATCCGCAATAAGGTTCTGTTGCCATTGTTTCTATTTTCGCTAAAGAGTCTGCCTCTTCATTACCCTGTAGGCCGACGGGACCAGGTTTGCCCAGTTCGTTGAGCTTGTGTACACACTCTTCCATATCATTTTAGAGCTAATGCTTAGTTCCCTGAATGCGACCTGGATTTCTGACATGATGGACATATTTTGATTTCTATATTTTATTTCGAGATTACTTTCTGCACATTTAGAATGTCAAGAAGGCGCAGGTTTGGTATTTACAGGTAAATACGGAGGAACTTTCTTTCAAAGATTGATAGTTCCTTCATTGCTGTTTTTGAGAGGCTGTATCACACTGGAAAATTGAAGCCAATTATAGGTCTTATCAGCTTGTAAATTAGGACCTTGGTCTTATGGTGTGGTCCTTTGCCTCAACAATTGATGAAGTCGGTGGAAGGCGAGGCTGGCATTAGAAGTTCATTAAAATATATCCCAAAGAACTTCGCACTTAGGTGCTGCTAACGGTGATCCTGAGAGTCTAAGCCCCAATGCACACGGAGCAACTCGAAAAAAACTGATTACCGATGCGAGTTGGCAACTAGTTTGCTTTGAGTCATAACCTGTGTAATCAAATGGGACGACGCACACGACGCTAGTGGTTGAAAACTCGTTGGCGATTTACAAAAAAGTCTGTAACCAGTCGTCTATTGATTTTCATGTCGGGTTGCCTAGCAACCTGTTGCTGATGCGGAAGGTGACAAAACATCTTGTTTAAATAATTATTGCCTTCCCGGCTATTCAAATAAAAATGAAATAGAAAAGGCGTGAATAGAAATTGAAAATGTCGTAAAATTGTGTTTAGTTCCAATTTACTGTGTCATATATTTCCACTGCTAGTGCATAGAAGCTTGTGGGGTTAGAAAATAGTTGACTTATTAGCCTCTGAGATCACCTGCTCGAGAGTTGTTGTTTTTGGTTAGGGGCTGCGGGAGGAAGGAAAGCCTCTGTATCTACGTATACCTACTGCAGTCATTCTCGTTTTTTTCCACAAAATTGTAACTTCTCGCACGCAATCGACAAAAGTTTCCAATGAGTTTTGTATTCAAGATTTGGGTGAACCCAAATCCTTCTTACTATTCTTGTCCGTAACTGGTCTGTAACCCGAGTTGCCTACCGGTTTAGTTTTATTCAGGTGCTCAGTGTTCATTGGGCCTAAGAGTCTCAGCAATGTTCTTCTCCATTTACCAGGTCTACGACTGGGTCTTCCGGAACGAGGTCTCCTGAACAAACTAGTTCTGATTTATTTGAATTAATCTGAATGTCTTTTTGTTTGTAGTACTCCAATAACTTCCTAAGGTGGCCCTCAACCTTCTTTAATACTTTGAATGGGAAAATTGATATTAGTTCTCCCGTTTTGTTAGAGTGGGTTGATCAGATTATAAGATGTTGTACAAAAATGGTCCAAATTTTGATCCTAGAGTGACTCCAGCTCCGATGCTCTTCCTTGATGACTTGGAATTCTCTATTTGGATGAAGAATTATCTGAAGAAAATGAAAACAAAATTAAGTTCAGAAAAGTTAATACTTCAGCAGTCCAAATTTCATGTTGAAATTTAAGAATTGGATGCACTGTTGAGGATTCTCTTCAAAGTCAAGCTGAATGTCTGGAATTACTTCTAGTTTTCCATGCAAAAATCCTAGAGATTCTTCAGAGTAAGTTCTTGCAGGATCGTGCTGAGAAGAGAATTTGGCCTGCAGTTAATGTTGGTTATTAAGTTGCTTTTATTCTTAAGAATTGCAATGATTTTCCCAGTTTTCCAATTTTGTGGAAATAGTCTTGTAAATATTATGATGAATGCCAAGAAGATGATGAATGCCAAGAAGAGCATGATGGTGTTTAGGAGCTTCTTCAAACAAAATAAGATATTCCATCCATGTCAGCTGACTTTTTGGGCTTCGAGTTATAAATAAAAATGCACCTAAAGATTTTACAAAGAATATTAGATTCAGATTCTAGAACTAGCATAGTTTTGCAGGGCCATTAAAACCTCGTCTTAAAGTGTGTCCACACCAAAGAAAAAATTTTTTTGTTAACATTTCAGAAACATTTCAGAAAGAAAGAAACATTTCTGAAATGTTTTTTAAACGTTTTCTGAAATGTTTATTTAGGTCTGGATGCTTCGCGAAACATTTCTGAAATTTATATGAAATTTCAGAAATGTTTTTTAAACAAATGTTTATTTGGTGTGGACATACCTTTAGATAACTTCGATTGTAAAGTTAAAAAAAAGGAAATCGAAAACTACTCCTCTGAACATTATAAAATACTTCCCAACATCTTCCAATAAGTCAATATTTCCCGAAAGATTTTTGAAAATTTACTCCCCGAATTCCCTTGAATCCTCCGACACAATGAAATACTCCTACCTGATCCTCCCACGTCTTCCCAAAACTTTTTCTATTTTTCTACTTCACCCTTGAACGGTCTTCAACTTAAAAAAAAAAACTAAGAATAATAATAATAAAACAGTTTTATATTAAAAAATAACTCTTCATTCCGAATCGGGAATGTGTCGCCAGTATTCTGCAACCACTGTCGCCTCTGAGTTATCTCCTGCAGACATGTTAAATTTGTGGACGTGAATTACTTGAAAAAATTCCCAATCTGTCGTCATCACACATAACAATATGTATCTACTCAGAGTCAGAGTAAAAAAAAAGAATGTAACCTTAAGGACTCTGTGGAGGATGCCACAAAAGAAAAATACTTATTTGGTCGTTTGTCCTTTCAGCAGCCAAAAAAAAAAAAAAACAAAAAAAAGGATATTTGGCTGCCAAAACAAATACATAAAAAACATATACAAACTTGAATACATTCTTACGTAAACGTAAAGCAGCAAAAAATTTAGAAGGAGAGAAAATGATGGAGAATGTGGATGGAAGTGCAAAGTAATTTTATGGGCAGCTCCTGGAGAAGGAGGATATGGTGGTTGTTATGTTGGGTGGTGTCTCCTTCGGGTAGGTTTCCTTATTTTTTTTTTTTGCATTTCCTTTGTTCGTGTCAATCGATTTTTCTCAATTTCACTCAATTTATACACGAAGAACATTACTTGTTATTAAAACATGCTAAGGCCAACCGAACAAGAAGGACAAAAAAGGATGAACCGTCCGGATACCGGAGGAGAAAAAAAAACGAAATGTTATCGTTGTGACAAACTGTATTTTTTCTGGGATGGTGACAGTAGTGGTGGGCGCACTGTACATTATTACGTACACTGACTCAGGCTTATATTGCCTGTCTAAGACCTTTACCCGGGAGCAATCTGTTTCGCGCCGTTTCAACCAAAACCGCACAGTAACTATTCCATCGAAGTCTAACCAGAAAACCATACCATCTGTAGTTTCACTATGGTGTCCTTATACTCCATGCCAGCATAAACTATTCGAAGGCGAGCAACTGCAGAATCTATATGTTCCAAACAATGGTATAGCTCCGGCTCTCCGGCAGGACAGAGTGGATTTATGTGTATGAAAGCAAGAAAGTAACCAGGCGTGAAGAAATTTCTTTTTGCAAGAGCGGTGAAGAAGCAGAAGGATTGCTCTAATATTTTCTAGAATGCAGTAAATTCACCCTTGAACGACGACGATGTCGAACAATCGGACAACCGATGTCGATGGTTTGTGAACAGGATTGCCAACTGAGATATCGATGTGTCTTATTAGAGATAATTTGTAGTTATGAATCGTTTTTTAAACTTTTATAAAAGGTTGTAAAATCTTTTTCTTTTCAAGAGGAATTAAATGCCTTTTTAAGTTATACAAAGGCAATACTTCTGGCAACAAATATTTGACACGGATATCTTCGCTCTCTTTAACACAGTAAATGTAAGGGGGAAAGATTTCCATGATGTGATGATCGGAAAAGGACTTTCTTGAAAGCGTTTTCTGAAAGACATTTGCTTTTTTTGAAAACGCTTTCCCAGGTACACTTTTAATGGGTGACTCATTAATGAAAGCGTTTTTAGAAGAAGCAAATCCATTCAAAGCAACTTTTGAAAGGTACTTCCCTTTTTTAGAAACTACTCTTGAAAGTTTTTCGCTTTAGCGTCAACGGTCTTGGCTCTGATAATGATAAAGCATCGCTTCTCAAAAGATCAGCTAAATCAAGGATCATTGCGCGTGTAGTTGGATGGGGGACCTTCCGAAAACCAACTGCGTGCTGTTGACATGTGTTAAGTGTTGTTTGCTCTCTCCTTTTCTTCTATTGTGTCCTCCAAAACATGGCCTTCATAATTACGGAAGAACTTAAATCGCGCAAATCTGTCCGAAAACGACCGCATCCTATTTGACCTTCAATTCATTTCAGTCACATGTTGCGAAATTCTTAAAAGAGTTTATTGCCTCCTCCTCCCAAAAAACTTCTTCAACCAACAATTTGCAGTTTCGCTAGATAAAACAGATACCACATCCGTTTACATACAAAACACTTTCGCTTTCTTGAAAGTAAAAAGTCGCTTTCAGAAAACACTTTCCTTTAAGGGTGGGACGATAGACGAAGAGAATAAAACCGTTGATCTTAATTTTTGTTTAACTATCTGTATTACAGCAGAAACAAAGCGGAAAGTGTTGTCCGTAACTTAGCGGGAACTAGAAATTTATTTCTTGTACCTATAATAACGTTCAAGTTTCGTTAACTGTTCGGTAAGTTTTGTTACGGATGATAACTTCGCTATCGTCTGCATTTTACGTACGAAAGTTTGACAGCTAAACAATGAATTCATATCTTGTGCTTATAATAACGGATTGCTCTCTTTCGTAAAATGTTCGGTAACTTTAGTTGCGGACGAAAACTGCGCTCTCATCCGTTAAATTTGACAGCGGACTTATAATGGTGTTTGTAATGAAGAGAATTTGACAGATATTAATGTGCCCATCCGTTCTTTATTGGTAACATGTTCATTTGGCAGTTCAGATGGGAACGTTTCGTTAGGTTCTGACATTTGCTTCCATTTGTTTCTTTCTATTAAAATTAACCCTTTAGCTTTACACTCATCAATAAGCAAAGCATAAAAAGTAAATATTTTAAAATTACTCACATGAGAGCGATTGACGTCCGACGAATGAACGAATATTCGTTCATTTTGACATTCCATTCACATGGCATTTTTTGTTCTTCGGGACCAACCACCAAGCAAACAAAGATGATTTTGAGATTATTCGCGCCCGAACAATGTGTTCGCTAAAGTGTGGATCGTATGTGGAACACGAATATTATTTGACAGTTCGTATAGGAATATTCAAATTAGAGGAACCAACGACCGACGAATGAATCAATATTCGTCCATATTGACATTTCAAGAAAACAAAAACAGAGATTTTGAGGTTTTTCGCGCCCGAACAATTTCAAGTATGGATCTTATGTAGCATGCGAACAGAATTTGACAGTTCACAATACTATAAATCTTATTTATTCGTCAGCCGCTTGTGAATAGTCCTTTAGTTGGTCCTAGCATACACTATTTTCCCAAAGACTGAAACCTCGTTGTTGACGAACAAAAAGTTTAAAAATTGCTATATTTCTGGGGCTTTAGATACTAAAGTCATCTATTAAATCGATGTCTACAAAACTTTCCACTTCATTAATACTATAAACAACTAAATTGGCAACACTGTTTTTGTTTACCAAAATGCGCCTTACTTAGAGAAACACATTCCAAATGGAACGTGCATTGAATATGCCTTCTATCTTTCTTTCCGATTCAACCATCAAACCCCTCGACTCCTTCCGCATTATTATTGCTCATATAGAGACCCTTACTCTAAACTTGCGCTTGGCTCTTTCAATTTTGTGTTTCACGTACTTGGTTCTTTTTGTTTTTGTTATTCTCTAGCATTGTGCTGTCTCATTGTTGTTGTTGTTGTTTTCCTGTTCCACGATATATGGACAATGACGATTCTGTCGTAGTTGACCTTATTTTTCTGTTCTACGAAGGCCAAAGTTGTACACCATAGCTGGATATGGAGACTGGAGAGTTCTCATTTCCACTAAAATATACCGTTCAACCATATATGTATAGAAATAGAGAGAAAGAACAAAGTCGTTTTTGGTACATCATATGTGTGTGTCCTCTTCCCACATTTAACATCCAAATGTTCTGTTGTTTTTTTTTTTGGTGATTTTTTTTTTTTGCTGCAAACGAGATTGTGCTTAATCTGTTTTTGTTTATGATCTTCCACTAGAGATGTGCTCATCGGTTATACGTTACGTGTATGTACCATGCATCTGGTTTGGTCTCTGTGACTTTATGTTTGCGAATGTGCTTGTGTGCTTACGTCCGTTAGGGGCGATGCAATTAGATGAAAGTTGCTACAAAGTTTAAAAAATATGTGTCAGATGGCGCATAGGTACCGCTTGGTTGTCTCTTTCATCAGAAGCTATCAGCTGGAGAGCTGTTTTCTGCATTTATGCTTGATTATTTCAAAAACTTAAACTTAAAATAGTCGACCATTTGGAAAATCCATTAGGAGTTTGCGACTATAAAATAAATCCTGAAAGTTTGTTTTTTGTTTCTTGCAAACGGAACCATTTCAAAAGAAATCTTGAAGTTATTGGCTAAACTTTCATTGGGCTTTTATAATTGAAATCATGGAATTTTAACTAACGAACGTTTTTCATCCATACCGAAGACCGGACCATTCCAAGTATGTTAAGCCAAACAATACACAAAGAGCAATATCATTTGTAATACAAATGGAGTACCACAGGGCACCATACCGGAACCCGATCTGTTTAGTATTTAATTTTTTTTAAAGTTCAGGAAGAGGATAGTTGTTAATCTGATTCCTTCGAAGAAAAAACCATAACATTACTTGTTTGTGATGAGGGTATTGTCAGATTGACAGTAATTGCCACGCAATTTACGTAACCGAAAGAAAACATTGCTTAAAAAATGTACTAGTTTCCTTTTTGTTCTGTTCCTATGAATGTATATTTTTGCCGGAAATGGTTGTTGCATCTATTTCCGTTTACGTCAATTTTTATGAATTATATGATTTAATTCCCTCCAGCAATTCCTCGTTCATAAACATCAACTCTACTCAAACCAGGTCACCATTTCCAAACTCATTAATGATTTTTGAAGTCTCAAACAATATCCATTTAATCTTCTTTCAAATTTCTATACAAAAAAGCTGCTGGCAAATTGAAAATGTCGGAATTTCCTTTTCACCAAAACACAGTTGCAATTTATCGTTTACATTCGTTTCAATATTTTTTTTTTTTTTTTTTTTGAAAAGCTTTATTTTTTCAGTTTGAATAAGAGACACAAAAGTCAGTCTGTACACTCTACTCCCGTTTAAGCTTTTGTGTTTTTTTGTCGTCCATTTTTTTTTGTGTAATTGGTTTTTCATGTACAAAGTTGTTGTGCCAAACAAATAAGGATGCTCCTTTCAGGTTGATATTTAGGTATTCATTTGCTTGAGTTGGGAACAAAAAATTGTTTCATATCCAGAAATGTAGGTTAATCAATAATAATAAGCTAAAAAGGAATTGGGAACAAGATGGCCATGAAATGAAAAGAATAATGTACAAAAACGGTACACAATGGGGTGGTGGTGGGCGGTGATGGGTTTGTAAAGAAGGGGACTTAAATTAATATTCTTGTGTCTCTTGAGTAAAGTTAAATTTTATAAAATACAAAAAAAACTGTTTTAATGAGTTTAAGTAGGTAGGTTAGGAAAATGCTTCAATAAATAAAGAAGACTTTGAAATTAAGAGCCTTGTGATGGCAATATACCGACAATCAGAATGAGGTTAAAGCTTTTGTTGTATTCAGTCTGAAGACTAATTAGGGAGCTGCATTTCTATTAGATGTATTGGTTCCTGGCCGACTTGTACTTTTCCCTATGATGACTGGAAACATGATAAGGCTTTTATCTTATTTAGTTCATATTATTTTTGTGGGTTGAGGTTAAATGTGAAGGGTTGTAAGACCCAGAATACAAAGTAAGAGAAAAAGATAGATTGCATTACTTTGTATTGACTTATCCTATGTTCCCACCAAAACGAAATCTAGAAACCAGCCATGATCTGAGCTTTAAAACGAAATCTCTGCTTTTTCCCATACGTTTCTGGAATTTCGAAATGTGAGGTTTCGCTGAAACATAATATTTGCGTATGAAAGTCCTGTAAAGGCATTTTGAAATAATACTACTGGTGTTCCACAGGTTTTAATACTTGGTCCACTATTGTTTTCAATTTACGTCAACGAACTTCCATCTATATTTGGTAACTGGTCTTCTCATATGTATGCAGGTAACGTCCAACTGTACTTAAGCTGCCCCAATGGGCTCATTGAGAATGGAGCTTTTTGTGTCAACGAAGTTCTTGAAAAAACTGCAAAGTGGTCCAATTTAAATGGGCTCATTTTAATATCTAGGAAAATACTTGATCTTAGTTACTTTCCTTCCATTTTTTTAAACAATGCTTCCATCGAATATGTTGAAGCTGCACAAAAACTCGACGATAAACTTTAGTCATTATTGTTAATCCCTATTGAAAAACTATAAGGGTTTTCAATTGGCGCGGGTTTATTTTGGCGGACATATTATTTTAGTAACATCTGCCAAATCTGCTTTTTGTTGATATCAAATTACCATGACAAGTTACTCAATGGAACAGAACATCCAAATGTTAACACTATTATTAAAATGAGTTCGTTAGTGCAAAATATTGCAAACGTTACGCCCATTTTACGGTAGACGTGGTGGCCTTTCATAGTCGACTTATCAACACTTGGTGCTCAAATTTAAGACGATCGGTTCGATAATCAATCAAACAAATTTGCGTTGAGGCTTTGGCCTACACTCAAAAAAGGATCCAACTCACCCAGGAGATCAAAGTTCTAGTCAGCAGTTTATTTGCCGACTGGGCTTAGAAGTGTTTGGAAGAGGGTCCCAATTTTTGCCGAAAATTTATATTTACGAAAAGGGCGAATTTTTGGCTGCGTTAACGAGAAAAACTACCGTGTCAGGGATGAAACCAACCCACACGAGGTTCACAAGGTAACAATGCATCCTCACAGCTTGATGTGGATTCTGGGCCGATACGGTGGTGTAATTAGTCGGTACATTTTCGAAAACTACGTTAGTGAGGCGTCCACCGTCTATGGCAAGCCCTACAGAACGATGATAACCAATTTCTTATATCTTAAATTCAACCAAAGAGACCTAGACCTAGGGTTGGTTACCTCTTTTAAAGGAAGACTTCGCTTGACTTTGTAGGGTGTCCTAAAGTTACAGGTCTATGCGAGTAAATCACAATTGATGAATACCCTTAAGATTAATATAACAATCGGATCCGATTCCTAACGCTCGTCTTCAACGTTACTCATGGTGGCAGCTCTCAAGAAGAAGCCGATTTGCGATAAACTCAATCCACACAATCCACACTCCATATTGCCAAATCTTCTTTACACTCTAACTATCGACGAATTGCACGTATAACCAATATCCCTTCTTTTCTTAGTCTTGGAAAAGCTGATTAACTTCCAGCTTAAGTAATATCTTGATAATCAAAAGCTTCTAATTCCTTCAACACGGTTTTCGTAGCGTTTGGTACACTAGTAATCTGATGGCATACCTCACGGTTCACGGAAAAGTGGAAGCAATTCAACAAAGTCGCTAAGAATGTTAGGTTTCCTCCGAAAATGCCTATTGGTACAGTCTATAAAACGTTTATTCTTTTTTTCTTTCTTCTTTTAACTATGGGTCTGTAAGGCACAATGCCTTTTAGAATGCAACCGAGTGTTGCACGAATTAGAGAAAAAGAAAAGAATTAGGTAACTATTTTCTGATTTAAATCCCACGGACGGCTCTAGCTTGCACTAGGAGTTGGAAAAATTGCTTCCCAAACTGAGAGCCGAACTTAGGATCTCTCGCTTGACAAGCAAACAACTTATCTACTGCACCACTGCCGCCTGCAAAACTTTAGTATAATTCCCATAATATTTAGGTAGGTGCTCCCATAACTCACTAGAGGGTCTTGGACAGAAATCAAAAACGAATTATCATAGGGACCCAACAACTACAAAAACATTTACATCTCTTCAGCACCATCACGTCGTAATGTTTCTTTCTATTTCTATAAGAAATACTGGAACAGCCAGCTGCATTCCTTCCGTCAAACAATAGAAGAGTTATCCTGCTGGAATAAGAAGTCAGAACCGCATAACCCTTCATCTCTTTCAACCATAACTTCCTTCAAAAGCTCAGTATAATTTTCTGAGTTCATTCTTCCAGGAATAAATGCAATGCTCGTTTTTCCATTTGCCCATCATGCTTCCCAAACAATAACGCTGCCCTCACCGAAGTTGTGACTTATTCTTATCTCTGTTTCAAGACGTTTTTAATGTTAGTATGATTGAAAAACATATAAACCATCACAAAAGAAAGTTTTCTTCCACTTCTCGATCCAGCTATGATTTTCGGACAAATCAGTATAGCTGTCTTATGGCCTGCATCCAAAAGTGGCTTCTTGGATCCTTTTTTTAAACAATGTTTGGGTTGGCTTTTAAAATTTGTCAAACGCGTCTGCTAGAAACAGGCAATCCAAGTTTGGCCCTAATCTGAGAAGCAAACAGAGCTCGTTTTTGTGTGCTTCACATTAAATCAACGGACTTGATGTGTTGTTAGCTTTTTATATTGAGCCTGGTTAGCAATTTTTTCAATAACTTTCGCCTAACCTTACAAAGTTATGAATAACTGTATTTGACTTACAAAATGATTTCGAATTATTTCCAATGCAAAATTCAAGTTACAGCTCCTAATTACTCTGTTTTTATACGAATTTCCACCTTTGAATAGACTTTATTTAACAAAATAAATAGGTATAATGTCCCAAGGTGATTGAAAAAGATTGAAAACATAACGGTTGCCTTCATATTGATAGGTATCACAGATAATTCAAAATCTAATAATAAAAAGTGCTGCAAAATTTGCAGTCCGTGCAACAAATTTTGTATATACTAGCTTCTACCCGCGTCTTCGTCTGCGTGGACATTAGGATTAAGCATTTTGAATTCAAATTAAAAGTTGAGTTGTCCTTAACTCCAAAATATGCGTTGAGCGGTGGGCTCATCTTCTAGACCGTTCAGCTTTTCTAAGACGCATAATAGGTCGATGATTACCGACTATTTTATAAAATCCATTGCACAAAGCAATGGTGAATTATATATTTAGGAAACTTTGTTTAAAGTTATGCACCTAAATTGGAGTGTTTTTGCTCCTTGTTTAAATATATTTTAATTAAGCAAAAGCAGAAACCCGGCGCTTTGCTGCCGCTCCAAATACGTCTTTTAATTTTTTTTTTTTTATTTTTTTTGTAGTCTTACCTATACGGCGTTATTCGAATTATTCAAGAACCTTCCTTTCGGTATTATTTAGATTCATATTTCTCTCATTCTTATAGTAATTCATTAATTCGTAATTTTCTATTGCTCTTTCAAACACATTACCTGGACGTGCGCGCCACCTGCTGGAAACAAATGTTACTATGCCTATATCCTTCCCGTAAGTGCATTCAATAAACTGACAAAGTTTCACTGTAATTGGGTGAGCGGTATTGCAGCGTTGTTCATATTTAAAACAAACAAACAAATTTTAATTTTTATATAATAGATTTTGCTTAAATTATGTTTTTCGTTAAATTATAATTTACTTTTATTAAGAATTAATACCGCTTTTCTAATCGAACTGATATTCCGCTATAACTGTATATTTCTATATTTCTGTATCTCTATGTCTATATATATGTCTATATTTTTATATCTCTATATATCTACATCTCAATATCTCCATATCAACGTTCTTTATACATACATATATCTCTATATCTCTGTTTCTTTGTCTCTGTCTCTATATCTCAATGTCTCTATATCTCTATATCTTTATATCTCTATATCCCTATATTCCTATATTTCTATATATCTATATCTCCATATCTATATCTATATCTCTATGTCTCTATATCTCCATATCTCTGTATCTTTATTTCTCTCTATCTCTATCCTTACAACTCTATTTCCCTATATCTCTTAATAGTATATTGAATCCTGTAACTCTTTCGTCTACCAAACTTCAAAAATTCGTGTTGTCGTTAAGACACAGAAGTATATCAAACAAATCTCCAGAAATGCAGCATTTCACATTCAAGCCTTTACCAACAGGAAGCGTGCATTTTTCCTGGATAAAAAGAAGCCTATGTTTCAATCCAACACATTATCCATCTACCTACTAAATTTCTTCTAAATCCGTTGAGTCGTTATTGCGTGATCGGGGAACAAACATCCAAACATAAAAACATTCACATTTATAATACAAGTAGAATAACATATTGTAGTGTTTTTATGGGAATTTCCACCACTGTATGTGCGATACATGACCAAAAGTATTAAGAAGAAGAGAAGAATCTGTCTTGATACATTTCCATAGTGTTTGTTGTTTCTTTATGCAGTAATGTCTTGTGCTCAGTTGACAAAATCTCTTCTGGAACAAACAAACAGGTTAATTTGATTTGATAAACACACATTCTGCATTGAAATTTCACTTAAATCGCATATCTTGGTGTTAAAATAAAATTTTTAAATTTAGTTGAAAACTCAGATTCGGGCTGAAATTCGTAACATGGTTTGATGGAACCATTTCAGTCTTCCACGGAACTTGCATAAAAACTCCCGAAGTGTTTTCTGGGAATAGACCGTAATTTAGAATCTCCTTCCTTTTTCGTTTTTTATCTAAATCGAAAAATAGGAAAGTGAAAAAATAAAATTTCCCGGAAATTTTGAATTAAGGAGTTTTTTCCCCAAAAACATTTCCCGGAGTTTTCATTCAGGCTAAGACTGTTTTTAAACAAAGCTTTGTTCTGTTGCTTATTTCAATTGAAATCCTTTGTGAGGTTTTTGATGTAAATAAATAATAGTACACAAACTTTCACATAAAAGTTTTTTTCCTAGTATCAGAGGGTCATTTTAACGAACCATTAAAAGGATTTAAATTTTTTCCAAAAAAAATTCCTTTGAAAATAAAAATAAAATTTATTAAATATGTACATACATACATCATACGCAAACGAGCAATTTTTTCTCTTAATTTCCCCTCCATTTCTAAAATATTAATATACTTCAAGGAGCATGACAACAAAATAGAATAAAAAAAATATCAAGAGGAGATCATTTTCTTATGTAACTTCCGTCGTTGTGAAATTCTTTGTAAACTTTCTGCAGCTTCCTTATAGTTTTTATATAGCTAGTACATGTAGTTGAAAAAAAGCTGTTTCCTGGGACAGACACAGAAACCTAATGGTGTGTAGAACGACAACAAGGACCGCCATTGCCGCCGGCAACCTATTTGCTCTTGCCGCTCGCTGGATGGCATCTTCAAATGGGCGGCGCGGCACGGGTAATAGCCAGCAACCATAGCAGTAGTGGCATTCCAAACGACTGCTTTGATGTCATATGGCCGAAAGTACTTAAAAAATGAGAGGATAGTGTCCTTCTGCGAGGGAATAACATTCTCAATATATACCCAGTCCGGCAGGGCTCTCGGAAGCCAGATGGTTGAAATGCCCACGTGAAACAAGAGGTTGCACTTTATGCATACACATTGTCGTTCCGGAAAAGGACTTCATTAGGGATAAAAGTAACGTTTGCTTAAATGTGTTTTTTTTCTTCTTTTTTTTTTGTTGTAATACTTGAGGGAGTTATAGGGAGCCACCGAAGTACTTATGGTCCTAAAAGAGATTTAAAGGATCCCGGGGGAGTTCCTGCAACCTTTGCAGTTGAAATTTATATGAATGTTAGTAATTTCAGATGAAATATGCGAATATGTGGGACTGGGAATAATCACGTCGGAGTGACCCAATTTCGGGAGTTTTTTTTTTGCATCATTTCCTGCCATTCCCGGTTTACATTGCATGTAAAAATATACATATGAATGCATATATATCTGTGGTTGGTAGCTGGGATAGCCATAATAATATCCTGATTCCAGAAGTTTTATACTTGTTCTGAGGTTTTATTTGAGAAAAAAAAAAAAAAGAATGTTGGCGGTGCAGAGGACAGACGGACTAACTGGTTACGGTCTATTCCAGAGAAAGGATGCAAAAATGTTGCAGTAGTTGGTAGATACTTTTGTTTGCACTTGGAATTCCCGCAAATTAGGTCGATAGAGGCGGAATTTTATATGTGGTGAGAGGGTATAGACGTAGATTGGCACGGTTGGAGGAATCTTTATTTCTATATGGAGGTAATCAAAGTAGAACGGAAGGGTAAAGTTTTATGCACCGCACCGCCATGAAAATTCTTCAATTTGACACAGAGGAAAATAAAGTAGTTTTTACTTGGGTGCTTTGTTTTAAATAGGAAAAGATGAGTAATTTTTTTGTATTAGAATTGTCATAAAAGAGTTTGAGTTAAGTGTGCTAAGATAAAAATGAAACATACTTTGCTTGATTACCGCAGAGATATCTTATGGATACGATCCGGCGGGTTAACCGATAATACAATGTGGGCAAAAAGAAATCACCCTATTGGAAGATGCTCTCATTTTTGCAAATGGCCGCCAATGTCAAATCTGTTTTGACATTTGTGGACTAGACAAATGCAGAATACAAGTGAAAAAGCCATGGAGCGATACATGAACCGACATGAACCGATATTCTGAAGGTGTCGTTCCCGGGTCGCCCCATCTCTCGTTTTAGCGATTTGTACTGGCCTTCAAGATCGCCCGTTTCAGACTTTTTTTGAAGTCCCGTGTTTACGTGAACAAACCCGAGACTCTGGAAGCCCTCTAGGACAACATTCGACACGGTTTAAAATGCCATAAAACGAGCCCGTATGGCAATCAATTGTGACGGCGCCCATTTGGCCGATATCATCTTCTCGACTTGACCAATACAATTTAAAATCACACTATTACAGCAGATAAACTACCGGTAAATATTTCGGTAGATTGTAAATTGACTTTGACAGCTACAAGTACTAGAATATCCCTTGACTTTATTGCCCAAATTACTTTTGCATTTCTAATCTAACATCTTCTTTATTTTAAATAATAATAAACCAATAATAAATTATTGTTATCTTACTTAATCGTTTTTATTTTCTTCTCGTTGTAGGTAAATAAAAAAAACTGAAGATGATGTAAGTAATTAAAAAGAACAGATGACCATTCAAACCGGAAGAGCACCTTCTCAATACCGTTGTCAAAGAAAACTACTTATCAAACAAAAATATAAATCGCGTCAACGAGGCTCAAAATCTAATCAAAATATCGTGTATTCCAGAGGAACAAATGATAAGATCATAGTGAAACAAATAACTGACTGAGTGATATCTGATTTTTTGCCGTATTGTATTGTATGTTTGAATTAATTTTTTTTATGCAAACTGTCTTATGGGCATGACACCTATAATCTAAGAGCTGGGGAACGTTTTTGAAACATCATTAGTGCAAAGAAAAGTTGAGTTGAGTTAAGAATCAATAAAAAGAGCATCTGGCAGTTATCAGCTGGGGTGTTTTGACGTGGCTAAGCTTTAAAGACGTCAAAAAAATGACATTCCGAAAGCATATATTTCATCATTGTTTTATTTACGGGAGTCAAAATCGCACTGTAACAGCCCGATTCTCCCCATCATCACTAAAACCTCATAAGACGAGGTGAAATTGATTTTGTGACTTTTTCGAATACTCGAGTCACAACAGTCCTCACAAGGAATAGTCACAAGAGCTTTTGACTTGTGTTTGACTAACAAGGCGAAGAATCGGCCTATACATCGATTTTTAATGAGTTTGATGCTCTGTCCGATTCCATTTCGAAAATTGTTTTCACCTTATCCTTGCACTGGAATCTATTGCGGGTGATATACAGTTTCAGCTTGCTCCACTATTCTGGTCAGAAAACACCCGAAGGAAGGTATGTCATAATCTTTGCTGTGCTACACCACCTTATTCAGCTGATCAATGAGCCAACTCGAAGACCCGGGACGAATAAGCGCTGTTTATCAAAAGAAAGGCAGCTGGGACCGCCTGAATAATGGTTTCCTTACTTTTAACTGATTACTAAACTTCCTCGATAGTGACATTGATGCCAGTGCTCAAATGATCACAAATGTGATCAAACCCAAAAAAATGTCTTGGTTTAATTCGGAGTGTAAAGATGCTATCAGACTCTAAGTAGTAGTTTTCCTATCCTACAAAGCCAATCCTACATATGAAAATCGTAAAAAAACACAAACAAGTTAGGAACTCATGCAACTACGTCATTTATCATCGGCGAAACAACCGGCATCCGGTCAGGGCCTCCTTCAACAAGTTTTTCCTTACATCCCGATTGCTGGCTGACGCCATTATTGATAGAACCAAATTTTTACATTACGAAAAATTACGGAACAAAATCTGCAATGTCCCAATGCCAGTAAGAATGTTTGGTCAATTGTAAAAAAATGTTTAAAACTTGATATTTCCAAGGCATTTGGTAAAATTTCGCTTTAAGCTTTCTTATAAAAAACGCGTGCTTTTGGGATCGCTGATACTATTGTTTGTTGGATCGTTGAATATGCATTTTCATATGGGTAATAAGAATCGTGTGGAGTTTAATGCTTCGAAAACTCAATGACATTGTCTATAAATGGCACTTGCATAGAAGATGACGATCTCCGTTGGATTCTTCCCCTTAAAAATTTCACATGTAATACTCGTCTAACAAGGAACGCTCATCAGTTCAAGCCTGAGTCTAATTTTGGATATACGGTGAAATATAGAGCTTCTGTTTTTAAGCCGAACAACACTAATCTAGAATAGATTAGCCGACGAGGTTTTACCGTGTTATTTGAATTTGAAAGCATTAAAATCCAATGTCAATCGACAACTTATGACCCACTCTTCCTAATTTCCTAACCGTTGTGCTATGTGTTTTGACATTAAAACAACAACATAAAATTTACTGCACGCAGTCGGGAAATATGCGATGAAATGCAAACTGCGCCACTACCGCAGACGAATTATTGCGCAAAAAATGGAAACAATTATCCCGGATTCAGATTACTTGACAAACTTCAAAATAGAATTGACATTTCTGCCGTTTTCAAAAGTTTTAGCGTCTTCCAATAGGGTGATTACTTTAACACCACTTTTGGTTTTTCTTGCTTCCCATTGAGTGTGAATTCTGTTTGGTGAAGAATTTCGCTTCATGAATAAAACTCCTATCCGAAAACTTACATTTTGTACCCTTAATAACAGTGCTCCCTTCCTGTCAAGTCGAATATAAAAAAAAAAAATGCTTCTGAATGCTGAGGAAGCTATCCAGTTCCACTGTCTATATAAATATTACTCCTTTATAGGCAAATCGATTCCTTGCTTAGTTTCCTTCATGATACTCAAGCAACTGACGCGTTTTATTCTTTCGGACGAAAGTATACAATATTCCATGACATCACATAGTCCCACAGTATATCTCACAGCAAGAAACTTCAATATCCTCCATTGAATGTCTTTTAATATCCGTTGACCCTCTGATCAATTTTTATCTTACATATCTCCGTAGGGAATAGTCTCCTGGTTTGTTTGTGTTTCCCTCGAATTTTTTTATGTCGACACAAGGACTAGAGAAAAAAAAACTTGATATCAGCAAAAAAAAAATAAATAAATAAAAGAAAAAAATAATGATTTCCACAAAGTCGGTCCGGGAATAACTTTCTCGCAATGACACTCGCCCCATTTGCTAAACACCTTAATTTGTCATGAGGACATTTTCTGAACTATGTTTCCAGTTCTTTAAAAAAAATAAGTTTCAGTCAGGGATATTAAATTCCTCCAACTTATACACACCTTCTCCGACACTGGAATCAACAAGGATACTTCTTTTTATGTTGCCTGCTCGTGTGATACATTATCACCTTAATGACTCCTCTTTTGCCACAAAATTAACACAATCAATTCCTTTTTGCCTGCTGGCATACAATTCCTGATAATCCCCAACGAGTTCCCAATTTATTTAATCGTATCGGCTCCGCAAAACAATGCGAATCCGCACATCCCACCACTTATGCTTTTTATGTGGATCCTGGCATTTAAATTTGGTGTGTGGTTGCGTGTTTTGAGCAATCGCATAGTATGCCACAAATAAGGGGGCGCAAAAGTTAAGGATGTGTACATTAACCCTTAGAATGTATAAAAATATTCTACCCATCGCGTCCGTGGAGGGAAGTGTATGATAATATATGTAAAGATACGTACATATACTCATAAGTATTTGTTTGATGTCGTAAAACCAACCGCTCCCCACCCCCCCCCCCCCCCACCTCTTTTCTTGTCCTTTTTATCGGAGTGTATCATGTGGTGGAGCCGTTTTTTATAATAGCCCGGGTTCGATTGCCACACGAACTTTTAAAATTGGGGGTTAATTTTATTTTCATGGTAAAGTACTCTTGTGTGCAGTACAATAGCACCGGTATAGGTGGCGCTGTGGTGGTCTAAGGGAAGGAGTAATTTTTAACATGAGCGCGAGAAAAAGGGGTGGAAAAATGCGGTGTTCACACAAAACTTTGTCGTCGGTTTAGTAACTCTTTGTGTACTTGCTTTGGTGCGACCATTAACCTCAGTTGATGTTGGGTCCGTCTATTTAAGGGATGTCTCTCTAGACTTGCTTATAATTTATTTTCGGAAAATATGAAACAAAAGTTTTAAAATAACCTTAAATTTTGTTAAGGGTGCTTTTTATTAATGACTCTCCCTAGAGATGAGAAATAAATAATATATCGATATTCAAGAAGTCGCATCACTATTAACAAGCAATGTTTTTTTTTTCGTAAAACTGGAATTGAATTTAGTCAAATGGGGGTTCGAAGTTGAGTCACATGAGTGATGATGGAAATTGTATATGTATGTGTAGCACATCGCACATCGGCTGTAGTGCTGATCAAAATATTTCTCAGGCTGATAACTAGATCAGCATTAATGGGATCGCCTTTTTTAGAATTTGGCTAGATGAATGGTGTTTCCCGACTACTCGGAGCAAGCCTTGAAAAAAATAAGAAAGATAAAAAAGCTTGAACAACACCTCTTCAGAATATTAGCGGGGATACCATGAGAACCAGTGGATTCTCTTGATTCACGAATGCGAAAGAAGATTTATCCCAAATTGTCTAAAAGAAAAAAAGTAAATTTTTTTCCTTGATAACCTTTTTAAAACTCGATTTTTCGAGACTGTGATTTCTTATTTGTTTAAAAATCTTTTATTTTTCTTTCACACTTGAATTGATTTTTTGGAGAACTTTTGCTAAGCTACTTTCTTGCAGTCAAGTTTTTCTTTATTTTTAGCAGAAACATTTTACCTAAGGTGGTTTTCTTGCCAGACCGACTGAAACTTAATCTTTGCTCTGCTTTTGTTCGCTTAATTAATAATAGCATACGCCATTCTCTATTACCTACATATGTATCTGATTTGAAGAAAAAATTCTAGTGGGTTTATAAATATTAACAACAAGGCAGTAAACGTGCACTGTCAAATGTCAATATTGTATTGGTTTGCCAGAAAATCTCTCCTGCAGGAACCATCTATTTTTTACGAAATAAATAGTAGGTTATATGTTAATCCAGTGTCTCATTCATCTTCCTACCAAATTTTGTTCAAACCCGTTCAACCAACTTCCAATAATTAAATTTCCACATATAAATCTCCGCCGCATGAATTGTACATTGTTCGGGGTTAAAAAGTAGCCTATTTTTTAATCCAAGTCCCCGTCTATCTGCCTACCAAAATTCATCGAAATCCTCTAAATTGTTGAGACATAATTGCGGAACAAACATGCATAGAAGCATTCACATTTATAATGGTATTATGAGGTATTATCAGGCCGCTGTACGGTTTGTTTTTAAGTTTCTGTCACATTTGTCCGCCAGACGTTTTCAAATGATTTTAATTATTTTAATTCAAAATATGTTTAAGACAAATTATAATTAAAATCTCTCCCACAGGCAACTGTGACTTAAAAGTTGTCAATGTAATTCTAGTAAGTACTGTCTGTTGATTTTTACAAATCCATGCAGTCATTGAGGGGTGAAAGAAAAACAAACATCTTTATATCCAAACATACAATTTTCACATTTGAACTGTGGGAGAAATAGCCGTTCTTTTTTCCGGAATAAAAAGTAACCTATTTTTCAATCCAGCACCACATCCATCTATGTACCTAATTTCATCGATATCCATAAAGCTGTTGAAGCGTGATTGCGGAACAAACATCGAAACATATTAACCATTATAATGTTAGTAGGATAAGGAGTAGTTGAAAAACTTTTTTTTTTATTGAAAATAATTCAATTGAAATCTGCTTTCAAAATAACCATTGTGACCTAATATTATTTAGTATGAAAGAGAGAGACATTCTCAAAATGATATTTAACTGTCTTTGTTACATCTCCAGCGATAAAAAAATTGATTGCTGAATACTAAAAAGATTTTTTCGATTTGACAGTCTTGAATATCCAATTAAATTTTAAAGAGAGAATTTCGCATTACAACATCCCAAAAACGTATGGTGAAATGAGCAACGTTCACTTGAAATTTCAGATTTCGGCTGAAATCCAAGATTTCGTTTCAGTGTGAACACAGCATAATGCCACTTCAAGAAAATATATACCCTATAAACACTGAAGTATAGTTATCAAAAAGAATAAAGAAGAAGAGAGCAATCTGCCGATGGCATTTCACTCTTTCCGGAAGCCTCAACATAAAACATGCGGAAGTTAAGAATTTCATAAAATGTCGGCAAAGACGTTAGTCAAATAAATAAAGATTTGTAGTTTTTTTCTATCAAATCTAATTATAAAGGATCTTATTACATTGTACTTCGATTTCATTCATTATTGGTTTAATTGAAATTAATCGGCTTATTGCTGATTGCTTTGTTGAACTTATAAAATGGTTGTGTAAACGTAGTTACTATGGGAGGAGAGGCTTCTCGGAATTGCGTGTTTTGAAGCAATTAAACTTTTAAATGTTTACAAAATACCCGACAGACCCTCCAAGTTGACGGTGACAACTTTGTCTTAACTAAATAAACAACAACTTTTTTTTGATTGGATTGTTCATGAAATTCTTTCGAATCTTTTGAAGGAACCATAGAAAAACATCAATAAATTGAGGCTTTTTTTGTTTCTTAAAACAAAAATAACACAATGCAATAATTTGCTGATAAAAAACATTGCAATCTCAGACTTAAGAAAACACAATTTATATCTTGCAACTTATCGGCTAATAATAATATTTTTTTATCTCTAAAAAACCCAACACGGGGTGTTCTTATTTTAATCGCTCGATAAGCTTAACAATGCATAGCCTTGATGTTTTTGCATTAAGTGAACAGCATTTGTCACGGAAGTTAATGTTTTTATTGCTTTGAAAAAAGTTTGTATTGGGAAACAAATTATTGTATTTTGCATTTCACTTGTTTTTAAATTTATCCAACAAATGTTAATGAAGTATTTACGACGTTATATTTTTTGTCCGTTGTTTCGGATAATCGTAAACCATGCAAGAGTCGCCACTGATGACGATAAATGATAACAAACGATTTGACTTTAATCTACTATCTGACAAAAAATAAGATAATCCACGAAAAAGTGCTGATTAAGTATCTAACTTGAGAGAATATTTAGAGTTTCGAGCTACCATTTGATATTGAAGAACTTTTCTTATCGAATCTTCAAGTCTTATATTTTGGTCTTATTGTTAGTTTTGAAGAAGTCTCAGAACTCATTTCTGGAGATAATGCATTCTTTAAACTTTAAACCTGCTTCTTTTCAGTGCTTTTTCCTAAAAGAAATTTAACTGTTCTTCAATAAAAGAAATGATTTGGATTTTTTTTAATAAATTGGACTTTACTTAATCGAAAACTGAACAATATTTTATTTTCTATTTTTTGTATTATTTAAATAAATTAAAGGAATTATTAGCATTGGTTTTTTAATGTAATTAAATACATCTTATATCTCTGAACATCTAACATTGACTGATCGATTGTTCTTCTCGCAACACATCATTCTCTTTACCTAACTAGAAGTATTCTCTTCTCATTCCGCAGTTCAGCCGTCAGCGCAGCGGCATAGAGTAACAATAACAATATTATGAAGAGAGAAATCTACTGCCTTCTTTTGACAATGCCTAGCCTACCTACAAGCTGAACTGTTGTCTCATTTACCTTTTCGGATAAGTATAAGTAAAACACAATGCTTGAAAAAAAACACAAAATGAATTATATACAAAAGAGACAACAAAAATTGAGGGTGTTTTGGGGATGGAACGGACGAAAAATTTTCCTCTTTACTCTATGGCAGCGGTCTGTTTTGTACTTGTATTTTTGTTTCTTTCTTTTACATTTCTGTTTGGATGTGATATATCATCTTAAATTCTTAAGCTACGTTTACACCATTGCCAGGTCTGCAAATATTGCCGGATATGTCTGAAAAAACTGTCTCGAATGACTGACAATCGTGTACACAGCAAATTAATTTGCAGAACAATTGTTTGGCTTCTAATTTGTAGACAAATATGTGCCAATTAATTTGTAGATATCTGGCAATTGTGTACACGTTAGCCGAGAACCGTGTACACACCAAATTAATTTGCAGAAAACTGTTCATCAATCATTTTCAAGACAAATTAATTTGCAGATGTGGCAATCGTGTGTACACAAAATTCATCGGGAGATCACCAATTTATTTTCATTTTCTGACGTTTCTGCAAATGTCTGCCAATGAATAAATTTGCAGATGCAGTTTAAAGAACATTTGCAAATTATTTCATCGGCAGACAAGCTTGGCAAAGATTCCAAGGTAAATTTTAGAGTGCTTTTTGTGTTTTAAAGAAAATGTAAATATGTGAAAATTAAATTTAAGATTTTTGGATATGGATGAATACATTGAAGATGCAAATACTGAAACATTTCAGCCCATTGTAGTTGAGCCAGTTACCCGGTCAACGGGTCAATGAAAGACGCTCAGCTGCAGAAAAGCTCGTACGCATATTCGTATCTTTTTTTTTTTTAATATGTGGAATCACCAAAGCTAAGGTGCTTACAAACCATTCGCAAAAAAATTGCCATACAGTTTTGCTTCCTCTGTTCACAATTCGACCATCAATTTTTTGGGGCTGTTTGGCTGTTGCATCATCGCTGCTTTCTAATATATAATCAGTCAAAATAGTTGCAATTGCTACGTTTTTGTCCATTTATCTTATTTTTATATTTTATTCAATGCAGCTTTAAACTGTTCTGATAGTTGCAATGTCACAATGAGCTGAAAATGAATTTGCAGATCCAAAATTTAATTTGATGTGTACGCGGTTGGCAGACAATCTACAAATGTTTGCAAATCTATTGCCTGCTATTTGGCCAAACTAGAATGTCGACATTGTCAGCCAAATATTTGGCAACAGATTTGCAGACATTTGTAGATTTTGTGCAAACCTGTGTGTACACGGTTTTAATTTAATTTTCAGCTCATTCTCAGACATTGTCAGACGTTTGATGATCTGATAATGATGGTCAGATCTGGGAATCGTGTACACGTAGTTTAGAGAAGCCCTGAAAACTTCGGATCATTCTCGCAGAAATCAATTTTTTCTTCATTTGACATGAGGAAGTATTTTATCTATATTGGTCATAACTTGCTGCAAATGCCGTCCATAAATAGTGGCAAAGCAACAACAGCATTGAGTTTCTTGAAAGAAAGTTTGTGCGAAAAATTAATCAGAAGTGAAGAACATTTACACGTATTTCCTTAATCTGTTAAAGTCAGTGTTATCAATTTAACTATTCCCATTATCCACAACCTGCCATTACGTAAGCAAAGTGTCAAGTTTTGACACTTCTCCTATAAATAAAACATGAATACAAATTGCACAAAATACCCAAATATACTTTACTTCTTTTGTCCACACATAATTCTCAATGACACAGCAACATCATTAACCTCCTCCGAAAGGATATAAACATTGTGTGTACATTGGGACGCACAAAAGCGATTTGCTCTTTTCCCGCATTCAGCTTCAGTTCAGCCTTCAATTCAAACACACTCAAAGTCACTTTCTCCGTCTGGGACACACGTTTCAAACGAACCATTTATAAAAGCCAAGGTAAACTATATGTACCCGTACAACCACATCATGTCTGACATGTGTGACCATTTAAAATGCCACTCCTTTTCAGTGAAAGAAAAGAGAAAACCAAAAACGAAAGAAAAAATATAATATAGAACACAATTATCATCTTTCCAGTTGCCTCTTTGATTAAACGTCCCAGCCAGAATCATTAAGTGTATGGAAACCCCCCTGGAGCTAGAGCGTCTAGAGCAGTCTACTTAAACCTAAAATGGGCACGCAATATCTGCGTAAATCTCCCCCATTCCATTAACCTAACCGACTCCAAGGCATGACATAGATATATACAGATGTGGGGGCAACCTTCATCTGGTCTGGTTTCCCATTTCTTCCGCAATCATGCGTAAGAGAGAAGAACATTTCTTTTCAATATTTTTTTCTGCTTCTCTATAATTCCTGGATTTTTTTATTCTCGTTCAATAAATCGTCATTAAATCCAGGAGGACGGGGAGGGATGGTAAATTTATATCGGGAAGAGAATATCACAATCACTATCCTATTAGCCATTCCGAGAAGGAGTTCGCGCACCCCTTTAATGCTGCAGGGATAAAGATAACATTTATCGGCAGTGTACGCGCACCACTGATCATCCTCAGGAGTAAGGCTGATGTTGCTGCTGCTTGACTGGGCTGCCGGCTCCGACCCGAACAATGCTTAAGCGTTTGTGCGTATATGAACGTTCAGATGTCGCTGGAATTGAATTAATTTTCATTTTCAAAATGAAAAATGGAAATTTAAATGAAAAAAAAAAAACGTTTTTTTTTTCTTCCAAACCAACTGAACCCATAAACCAATTAAGGAAGAGAAGACCCCACGTGTGTCTTGACGCTGGAGTGTTCCACCACCACCTCCTCGACTAATGCTTACCATATGCGTTGGACCCTTGACAGTTCTAATTTTACATAAATTATTTCCCCGAAAATCTGTCTAATAGACGCGACTTTCTTTTCAGGATGGAACAATAAACCAATGCAGACAAAAGATTACACCCAAACGATGGAAACAAAAAACACTTAAAATCAATTAAGGAGGGTCTTCTGGTCTGAGATTTGCCTACGCTACCGCCACCACGCCGTCGACATCGACAACAACGACAACACAATGACTTAAAATTCAAGATTCATAATTGATGGTTGTTGTTGGTGCGCGTCGTCAGTGGCAGTGGCGGTGAACTTTGAGGGGTGCAAACCTAATGAATGAATCACTGCAGGGGTTGCCAAATATGGCGGAGACATCATTCGCCTCCAACAAGAATTATAACGTCGACTACCATGCGACATGCTATAACAACGATGATGATGATGATGTCAAACCATTAATGAGTGTTTAACTTGAAATTTTATTTTAATGAATCGGGTCACTAATAAGGAAAGTCATTGGTTTTTTCTTTTTATTCTTGGTTGTCTTTATTCCGTGATTAAAAATTTTAGCAAATCCAATTAATTACGGATTACATGGAGGGCCGGCCATATGTCTAATAATGAATATATGTATGGTTGAAACATTCTTATTAATTCAAATTTTACGATTATTTCATGAGGGGCCCGTAAAAGAGAACAGCAGTTCTGGAAAGATCTTAGGTGACATCTGACAGGTGCAAACTGACGTTAATAGTTGTGTTCGCCTACTCCCTAAAACAGACTATTTTGCACAATTTTACACAAATGTTGTTCGTTTACTTACATTTTGGAGAGTTTTCGGGAGAAGAGACATGTTTCGAGAGAGAAAAACATTTCCCCTTAATTCCCTATTTTAAACCAACAAATTTCTTGGAGGAGAAAATGTGAATTCTGTCAAACTCAAAAGTACATTTGAAATTTGACTTTTTGTAAAGGATTCGTATTTGAAGAATTTTAAATAAAAAAATTGTAAAGTAAATAATAAAATGGTTTCCATCAAAACTTTTATTTCATCTGCACTTATTTGATCCATTTCGTTTAGTTAAATTTAAATTTTTTTGACGTTTAAAAAGTTTCCCTATTTTCCTCCACAAAGCGTTCTCTTACTTTTGAGCGAATTTATTATTTTTTGAGAGATTTCATCCCCACTCTTCAAAGTTTGACAGTTTTCCTAAAACAACCGAAAAAGTAGACGAACACAATAAATGTTAATTTGTTTTTGTTATAACTGTAATAGAGCTTAAGAGGGGGACACATTTATTGAAGAGAGTTTGTCGGACTTAAAAGAATTTATTAGGTAAGAGTTTTGTCGGCAAGTGAATTAATTTTAATCCGTAAAATAGAAAGTAAATCTTAGTGTGAATAACAGGTCAAGGAAGTGACTCATTAGATTTTGCAATACTGATCTGGCCAAAAGAAGACCCCCCCCCCCCAAACGCTTATTGCGCCATCAGGAGCCGAAAAACCAATAGCGTTTCAAAAATCAATGCTCTAACTCCACGCTTATAGCTCGTAACTTGAAGTCCAACGATTGACATGGGCTTTTTTGTGGTAGATAATGACCTCTTGGATTCCATGCGCTTAAAAAAGAATACCAAAACTTAGATGACGCACCAATCTTGTCAGTTGAGAAACCTTATTGCTTAAAGCATTTCTAGTTTAATAGTTTTTTGTAACCCCTTGTTCAAGAGGGGGAATGGGCCAAATGGTATTTTTTACTGGTTTTTCCCTGGGACCTGGACTGGGGTCTAGTTCCTCAAGCGTGAGTTTCTTACCTGTGCGCACAGTCAACGCTCACTATAAGTGAAAAATTTTTTAATTCACTCGATTTAGTAACTATACTCCGTTCAATTTTTATTTTTAGTACAGGGAAGATAGGATATTTGCCTTTCGCTTTTACTGTTATGGATTTCAATAAGCTATCTCCATTTTAAAGCTCTCAAATGGTTGCCATACTGGATATTATAAATTGATATAATTCTCACAAAAATGTAGGTATGGTTACCAACTGTTTATTCAAATTTTATGAAAACAGAAACATGTAGACCGTAAACTTAATCTAAAAAAATTATTTCCTTAAAAAATTGAAGGAGCAGGATTTTTTTTTTTCAAAATATTAGGAACGGTTTTTAAATGTAGCGGTTTTTGAAAATATTTTGAAGTAAAATTACAAAAGTACACAGATTGTATTTAATACAAATCCTTGGAGCCGTTTTCGAGAAAAATAAGCTTTAACTTACGGTTATATGACAGGTACCGTTAATATTTGAGCTTAAAAAAGAATTAAAATAAGGCCTCTGTAGAATGTCAAAATAATCTTATGTTATAAATTTGATGACGATCGACCAAGTCGTTCAGGCTGTAGTCCAAAATACATCCGTACAGACAGACAAACATAATTTTACAGTAACTCAAATACGTTTCTCAATCGTAATGTCATTTTTGATTATTATCTCAATTTATTTTTGTGTACGAATGCATAACTTGCGTTAAAGTACCTATAATTGCAAGTAAAAAAATGCCAACAAATATTGCATTATGTATCTTTATTTTAACCGTTTTTTTAAAGAAAAATAAAAACGAAAAGATGTAAGCAAAACAAACATAGCAACAACACCTTCTTCTTTAAACTTAAAATAAGCTCCCATTCGCTCTGAGAAAGCTTCAATTCTGGAACTTTCATAACAAAAACCAAAGAAAAAAGTTTTATAATTTCCATTAATGGCGAATGGTAACTCTGCAGTAGTGCTTTTTTTAAAAATAAACACAATAAGTGAGAGGCAAATTGATAATCATCAGTCGCCTCGCAGCCGGGGAGCAGACAGGTCTTGGTGGAATGTACGTGGGTTAAATGAAATATTACAACAACAATTTCAATGTATTTCAGTGTTCTCTTTTATATTTAAGTGGCAATTTCTTAAGCTGAGTGCGATGCAAACACTCTGCCAGACACAAACAGAGCCCAATCACTTCATAAATCTGTAACGTTTTTCAAAACACAAATTCTTGGAGCTTTTCCATAAAATGAAAAATAAATTTTACAAAATGTTTTGGAACAGTCTTCGATTCCAGTAATGATGATATATTTCTTTGGTGTTTGCGGTATTTTGGAATTGAGAAGTACCAGCGTGCCTATCGGGCAAGATTTTCATTCTTGCGTGTCCCAATCATTAGCTCATCATCATCATAATCATCGGTGCAACAACAGGGATCCGGTTCGGGCCTCCTTCAACAAGTTCTTCCATACATATAGATTGCTGGTCGACACCATCCAATTACGCACCCCAAGTCTTCGGGCGTCCTGGTCTACGCCATCCTTCTAACGCAAGCAAGGTCTGGCACGTTGTCTTCTACCATAAAAAGGACTGCAAAAGACTTCCGGGCTGGTTCCTCTTCGCTCATGCCAGCTAGGTGCCCAGCCCACCGGAGACTACCGAGCTTTATTTTTTCCACAACATCTGCTTCGAGGTAGATTTCATATACAATTCAGTATTTTATCTTCTCCGGAATCGTCCTCCCTCGCACATGGGGCCAACATTTCTCCATAAGACTTTCCTCTCGAACGCGGTTAAGAGATCAGAGTGCCTTTTGTAAGCACCCAAGTCTCGGATCCATATGTAAGTACTGGTAAGACCATAGTCTTGTCCATCAGAAGTTTGGTTTTTATTGTAATGTTTCTGGAAGCGCCTTTGCAAACTATCATATCTGTGGAGGATCAACAATAACACGATTAGGTTGGTGGCGTTTAGTTAATGTCACTGTTACTGTATCGCTGTTGTCGGGATCCAGAAAATGTATGGTATGGTAAGCTCGAACAACGCCGGGTGGATCATGCAATATTCATTTTAAGAGAAATATAATGTTCCAATTCCAAGTCGTTATGGTTGAGAAATTCTATTTCGAGAGTCTTTTCTTTACAACCAGGATCTTCTACGACCGTCTTGCTATAAATTAAATATATAAGAATCTTGAAGAATATTTTTATTTTAATCATACAAACTACCTGTAGAGATTGGGTTCCAAGAATGTCCAAAACATTTTCCGAACCACTTGTAGTGGGTGGTCATATAAGAGTAGGGTTCCAAACCTTCCATTTAGAAGGACAGTCCTCCTTTAACTATTTGTCCTCATGTCCTCCACTTCTTGAAAATGTCCTCCTATGCAAAAATCTAAAGTTAATCTTAGAATTCGCAATGGCATACACATTTAACACACTTTTTTGTTACACGCATTAATTCTCATTAATGTTTTCTGGACGCGTTCACTCGACTGTCGCAGAACTGTAAAATTCGCCGACAATCACCGCCAAACTGTCAAAAGCTGTTTCATTTCGTAATTATTCACAGAAGAGATAGCTCATGATATTAAAAATTTCCCCACCCTATGAATATCTGCTACAAAAATGTTTGTACACAGCAATTGAAGATTGTCCAAATGACTTGGGCACAGAAAATTCCAGCAAACTATTTTTTCACCAGGGGGGGGGTGGGGTGATAATGTCTAAAAGTAAAAAAAATGTGACCGAAAATTAGACAGAACTGATATAGTGAAATATTCAGTTTGACAGTCTTCAACTTTCTGTCTTCTGAAATTTGAAGGGTGGTGAAAGTTTTTACTCTCTCGTGAGCTCTCTCTTCAAATAAATTACGAGATGGATATTAAAACAACTTTTTTGAGAGTTTTTCGGTGATTTTTTGAGAATTTTACAGTTTTGCACACCAATTGGAACAGACCTTTTGATTTCTTTTGATTCTTTTCACGTTAAAAAGTCAAAAACGTACAAATTTTATGAAGATACATTTATTTTTGTTTAAAAAAAAAACATTTTTTATTGCAATGCTATCTAAAAAAAGAGATTTAGTTTATTTTTAATATTAAGATCCTTGTATTTCTTTTTATAAAATACAAAACACAATAGTTTCTTTTTTTATTTGACGAAATTGCGTTTTCCTTTAAGAGCCAAGACAGGAATCTCAAACGCAGACAAGGTTCCCGTTATTTTGTTCCGATAAGTCCATTTTATTAACATTTAACAAAGTGCTCACCTAGCCCAATTCAATTATAGTCTGGTTTTTATCAGCAGCCGGTGCAAATATCCCTTCCTGCTCCAGATACATACTTACCTTACTCTTTGCTTTCTTTTTTCACATGCATTGCCATTTTTAAGTTTTTAATAACTAAATCTAATAATTTTGTCAAAATCAAACAAACTATACAATTTCGTTTCTTGTTAACTGACTCATGGAATGACAATTATTATATTATTTAAATGTTCGAAACTTCATGATTTGTTTGCTGAATTAATAGCAAAATTTGGTTAAAATAAAGCATATGAAATGATCTAGTTAACAAAATTCTGTCTTCGACCCAACCGAAAACTACCTTAAACTAAATTCCAAACTGTCAGTTATTCATCATTATACTGACATTGACATAAAACCATCAATGTATACGACTAACGATGCCTATATCCATATCCTTCACTGTTCAATGAATTCATCAAAAGAAACCACCAGCGAACGTCATTTATAACTTTCAAAGTTTTCTGTTCCAATTTAGATAAATATCGACGGTACGATACATCGATCAATCAATCAATTAATTTTCTACAAGTTAAAAAAAAAAAACACAACTTTTGACAAACTTGAGGTCAATTGAAATTCAACATCAAACAGAATTTTGACGTTTCTCAACTGTCATTAAAGTTCACCATCAAACACCATCATATACGTCATCAATTCAAACTGGTAAATTGAAAAGCGAAATAAAAACAAACGTTTTTTTTTGCACTCAAGAAAATTAAAAAAAAAAAAAAAACTTTACACCACCAGTCAACCATGTCACTACAGTCTTTACATTGCGAGAAATACAAAACATTCATTAAAACATAAAAATTCAAGAGCAAAACATGAGAACGAACTAACAAGTTAATACGAACAATCGAAAAATTGAAATGCTGACTTGCCTTGCACGCGCAAGACAGCATTGGACATCGAAATTCCTAGAATTGTTCCCACAGCAAAGGTGAACAATTCTAAGAACGATAGCAGCAACATCGTGTCGCCGTTCTCATTAATTTATGCTTACGTTATCAATTAAATTGTATTTAAGGTTTAGTTTATTAAGGTCTTGGCTAAGTATTGAATTATTGTTAAACAAAAGCGGTAGCTATGCCGGATAATTGAATAAAGTTTTTTTTAAAATAAAATAATGTTATAAGTTTTAACTGGCGCCCGAACAGGGACCTTTCACGGAAACTTAAGTGGTTATAAAAATTTTTTTTTTAAAAGTGTGTTTCGTTAAAAAAGTCCCCAAGTGGTACGCGAACGATTCAATTTTAAATAAAAAATTAAAAAGTCCCAAAGTGGTACGCGACAACTTAAGTGCTAGTGATCGGTCTCAAAAAAGAAAAAAAAACCCTGAAAGTCCCCAAGTGGTACAAAAAATTAAACATCCTTAAGTGATTAATAAAAACCCTAAAAGTCCCCAAGTGGTACGAAAAAATTAAACATCCTTAAGTGATTAATAAAAACCCTAAAAGTCCCCAAGTGGTACGAAAAAATTAAACATCCTTAAGTGATAAACCTAAGTTCCAAAGTGGCACTATTAAAAACTGTTGGAGAAAAATAAAAAGGGCCCCTTAGTAGCAGAAAATCAGTGCAAAAAGGACACAGTCGAACTGGAAGCCGCTCCAATGTTTATCATCATATTGACGTTGTAAGAAAATTTATTTTTACGAAACTAGTTGTTAAGAAAAAAAAAAAAAAAAAACGATTTAATAATTACCTGCAAATAATATTTTTTACCTTTTTGATAATTACCTTAATAATTAAAAATATTTTCAAATATTTAAAGTGAAAACGATTTAATAATTACCTATAAATATTTTTTTTTTTTTTTTTTTTATTTTATATCCTTAATAATCAAAAAACATTTTTTCAAATCCTTTAAAGTGAAAATTATTTTATGATCATCGACTAATATTTTTATATCTTTATGATTTAAAATATTTTGTATTGTGAATATATTTCAAATTTTTAATTAATACAAATACTTTCTTTTAGTTTTAGAAAAATATTTTGAAAACGCTTTAGAATCATATATATTTTTAAATAATTAAATTATAGTCATACCTCGAGTAAATTTAAGAAAAAATAATGGCGAATCAAGAAAATCTTCTCAGACCTCCCGTTATCCCACAAAATGTTCCTAGACCTCCAATTATCCCACAAAACCAAAATCCTCAGATCCAACAAAATGCCAATAATGGTATTACTCGTAATGAACTACAAAATATGGTAACTTCTATGGTAACTCATGCCCTCCAAACAGATGGTAGGCGTATTGTTCATTCTATAATGAACCCCAACTCTGATCAATTCGCAGGAACTGATCAGGTTATTAACGAAGATCAACGAAACAATCTCTCGGATCTTGATAAGATACCTGATGTTGTCAAAACCTTGAGAGAGTTTTCTGGACAACCAGGCGAGTTTAGTTCGTGGCGCAAAAGCGTCGAAAGAATACTCAGAATCTATGATTCTACAAGAGGATCCCCAAAATATTTCGGTATCATAAATGTGATTCGAAATAAAATTGTTGGACATGCAGACCTTGTCCTTGAATCCTACAATACACCTCTGAATTGGGAAAATATTTCCAGGTGCTTAACGCTACATTACGCAGATAAGCGTGATCTGGGAACACTGGAGTACCAGTTAACGTCTTTGGTACAGGGTAATTCTTCTGTACAAGACTTTTACCAAGAAGTTTACTCCCATCTTTCATTGATTCTTAACAAAATCTCCTCTATGGAAATGGGAACAGAAGCATTAAATATGCTAATGCACGCTTATAGGGATAAAGCCCTAGACACCTTTATAAGGGGTCTTAAAGGCGATCTGCCCAGGCTTCTCGGCATCCGAGAACCTTCAGATCTACCCCAAGCTCTGCATTTATGTTTGAAACTGGAAAATCAAACATATAGAACACATTATGCTGTTGCAACTAACAATAATGTTAAAAGAATGCACAATCCTATCCCTCCAGCACTCCCTCCTAGACGACCAGATAGAAATATGTTACCAAATCATCAAATCCCATTCTATCCACAACTTGCTAATTTCGCACATTATGCTCCTCGTCCCATACCAAATTATAATCATCGCCAACTCCCATTCAATAATAATGTTCCACGACAACAACCCCATAATAGCTTTAATAATCAACGTCAATTTCAAAACCAGACACAAGGAAACAATTTCAGACCACCTCCAAGGCCACAACCAAGAGTTGAGCCAATGGAAACTTCCACCATAAGAACAGCCCAAGTAAATTATGCAAATAGACCGCAACAATATCAAGAGAGATGGCCACCAGCTCCAAAGAGACCAAATCAAATGCCACAACAGCCAAATTATCCTAATAAACTCCAAAGAAATTTCCACATTGAGACCTCTACTCCTCAAGAATATCCTTCACCTCAATTAAACCCCTCAGTCCAAGAGATGGAATTACAACAATATTATGCCTTACCGCAGTCTTATGATCAGCAATATGATCAACAATACGAACAAAGTTTTAGTAATTATATCGAACCACTCACACAAACAGATGAGAACAACACTGAGATCACATCTGAGCTTAGTGATATACATTTTTTAGATTAGCCAGCTCTTCACTGCCATACATAGAAGTAAAAACAAGCGGTGGAGAAGTGCTGAAAATTTTAATAGATACAGGATCGAATAAAAACTATATTCAGTCTTCTTTAGTTAAAAACCCTAAACCTAACGACGAAAAATTCTATGCTAACTCAGTTGGGGGAAAAATAGAAATTTCTCATCATACTTTCGTTAATTTGTTCGGAATAAAAGATCTCAAAATTAAATTCTTTCTTATGCCACATTTAAAATCTTTTAATGCTATCCTCGGAAATGATAGTCTAAAAGATTTATCCGCAATTATCTTTACTCGTCAAAATTACATGACAGTTAAAGGCTCTATTAAAATTCAAATTAAGCAGCTCGCTGCACAATCAGTCAATACTTTGTCGTTGAGAACACAACATATGACGACTGAACAAGAAGCCACTATAAAAACTCTTGCATGGAAGTATTCAAAATTATTCGATGACCCAGACGAGAAATTAACTTATACTACTGTTGTAAAAGGAGAAATCCGAACAACTTCAGATTCACCTGTCTACACAAAATGTTATCCGTATCCAATGACTCTCAAAGATGAGGTAGAAAGCCAAATTCAAAAACTTCTGAATGACGATATCATACGCCCTTCTAGATCACCGTACAATTCACCCGTGTGGATTGTCCCCAAAAAGGCAGACTCTTCTGGCGAAAAAAAGTTTCGGTTGGTGATCGATTACCGCAAACTTAATACTATCACAATTCCCGACAGATACCCCATACCTGAAATCAATGAAGTGCTCGCGCAATTGGGTCAAAACAAAATTTTCACGGTCATAGACCTAAAAAGTGGTTTCCACCAAATCCCACTCAAAGAAAAGGATATTGAAAAAACAGCCTTTTCAGTGAATAATGGCAAATATGAATTCACCCGCCTTCCTTTCGGGTTGAAAAATGCGCCATCTATATTCCAAAGAGCACTAGACGATATATTAAGGGAGCATATCGGAAAAATATGTTTCGTTTATATCGATGATATTATCATATTCAGTAAAAATGAAGAGTCACACATACAAAATATCGAAACAATCTTCCGAACTTTAGAAGCTGCTAACATGAAAGTACAGCTTGATAAATGTGATTTCTTTAAAAAAGAAGTCGAGTTCCTTGGGTTCCTTATCTCTTCAGATGGCATTAAAACAAACCCAGAAAAAGTTAATGCAATACTAAATTTTCCACACCCCAAAACACTCAAAGACTTGAGATCATTTTTAGGATTGTCAGGGTACTATCGTCGTTTTGTTAAGGACTATGCCAAGTTGGCAAAACCCTTGACAGCTCTTTTGAGAGGGGAAGATGGACGGCTGTCCAAAAATCTTTCCAGTCGAAAACTAATCCACCTAAACGAAGAGGCAATAGAAGCTTTCACAAAATTAAAAAACTCTTTAGCATCAAAAGAAACTATACTTTCCTACCCAGATTACAAAAAAGAATTTGAACTTACTACAGATGCTTCAAACTACGCCCTCGGAGCAGTCCTTTCACAGGAAGAGAAGCCAATAATGTTTATTTCACGTACACTTTCCAAAACTGAAGAATCATATGCCGCAAACGAAAAGGAAATGCTAGCCATTATATGGGCTTTGCAAACTCTCCGAAATTATCTCTATGGTTCAGCGAAGGTCAAAATTCTAACTGACCACCAACCTTTGACATATGCTTTGAGTAGCAAAAATCAAAACTCCAAAATGAAGCGTTGGAAAGCAGCATTGGAAGAATACAACTATGAAATGCAATATAAGCCTGGCAAGGCAAATATTGTTGCCGATGCACTTTCAAGACCACCCCTTGATGCCCAGGTTAATTCACTTACAGCTTCACAGCATAGCGATGAAAGTTCCTCACACGAACTTATACCTGCGGTCGAAACGCCGATTAATGCCTTCAGAAACCAACTTATTCTTCTTATAGGAGACGAAAATTCTTACCAACTTCAATACCCTTTCTCTAGTTTCCGTAGACATACCTTTGTGCAACCTCAATACACGAAAGAAAATCTTATTTCAATATTTAAACGATATTTAATCCCCACTATAGTCAACGGACTAATGACTAACGAAAGAACAATGGGCATTATCCAAACTATTTACCCCCTTTACTTTAAACATTATAAAGTCCGCTTCACGCAAACTAAAGTTACCGACTTAACAATCCAAACTGGAAACGTAAAATTTATCCACATCATAGAAATACCCCCATACGAAGACTTCATAGCGAAAACCTCATCCCTCCTATACGAACAAATCCCACCTAAAAATTCCTTTTTTCCCATCCTAGAACACGAACTCAAGCATACTAAGAGCCTTATAAATAATATTAAAATAAACAGATCAAAAAGATCCCTTAACTTTATAGGCTCAGCCTGGAAATGGGTCGCAGGTAGTCCGGACCATGATGATTATGAAGTAATGGTTAATAAAATAAATAATGTTTTGGAAAATAATAATAACCAAGTTTTAATAAACAAAGCATACGTTGAAAGAATAAACAAATTAACCAATATAACTAACGAAATAATGTACGAATTAAAAAAAGATAAATCCTTTGTTAACGAATTAGTATTAAGTCTACTTTATAAAACAAAACTTATAAAAGAGGAAATAATTAATGTCATATATGCAATAGAACTAAGCAAGAAAAATATTGTAAGCTCAAATATACTTTCTAAATCAGAAATTGATATAATATTAAATAATATAAATAAAAATAAAACAAATGAACCTTTTAGAAATATTGAAGAAACATTAGAATTTGCCGAAATAAAAGTCGCTATGGACATATCATCTATTCTTTATATTTTAAGCATCCCAAAAACGGGAAATGAAACATATGAAAAACTTACCATAAAACCATTGATAAAAAATAATAATATTGTTAGTAAAATTTCAAATACAAATATTTTAAGGAAAAATAATATGATATTTGGCATAAAGAATGAATGTAAAACAATAAATGATTTATCCCTGTGCAAACAATCTAACATTATAGACTTAAGTAATGATAAATGTATTTATAATTTAATAAGAAACGAAAATGCTACGTGTAAAAGAACGAATAGTCAACACATCCCACAAGTTGAGGAAATAGAACCAGGAACGATGCTCTTAAACAATTTCGATGGCAACATAGAAGCAGATAATATCACCAGATCATTAAACGGCACCTATCTCATTAAATTCTCCAACACTACATTAAGAATCAGGAATCAACAATATATTGCTGATGAAATAACTAAAATCAATGAACTTCCACCCCTACTACACGCAGTCTCCGAAGAATCCGAAATAGAAGAAATCCTGTCCCTACAACTGATGAAGGAACTCCATATAAACAACACCAAAACAATCAGCAAAATCCAGGTAGAAAAAGATGTTCATCAATACTTAAATTTTTCTTTATTCGCAGTTACATTTTTCGTCCTGATAATATTAATGACGAACCATATGAGAAGAAGGAAGTTTACTGGGAAAATCACACCTGTAATCATTCATCCTGAAATAAAACTTGAAAATTCGACACCTTCAAGCAATTCTGAACATCCAACATTCTACAACCTGCCGCACTTTTAACACGAGGACGTGTTAATTCAGAGGGGAAGAGTTAATACGAACAATCGAAAAATTGAAATGCTGACTTGCCTTGCACGCGCAAGACAGCATTGGACATCGAAATTCCTAGAATTGTTCCCACAGCAAAGGTGAACAATTCTAAGAACGATAGCAGCAACATCGTGTCGCCGTTCTCATTAATTTATGCTTACGTTATCAATTAAATTGTATTTAAGGTTTAGTTTATTAAGGTCTTGGCTAAGTATTGAATTATTGTTAAACAAAAGCGGTAGCTATGCCGGATAATTGAATAAAGTTTTTTTTAAAATAAAATAATGTTATAAGTTTTAACTAACACAAAGAAATAAAAAAATAAAATGAGTGCATCTCACACGTGCCAAAAGACATTTCAATTTTTTTTTCCTCTTCTAGCTCACTCTAAGGCCCCCTCCGCACTTGTATTACTGCATTCTTAGCAAAAGAGCGTAACGCTACATTTTCTTCAACCGTTATGTGTGTTTTGAAGGGGTTGGTTGGGAATATTCTCTTCACATTACAATTTACGAAAACTTTTAGCACCTTCAACATAAAAATTGAAAAAGAAAATGCAAAAGCAATATGAACTTTTTGCACAAAAGTTTTAAATCAAAAACAAAAACGCTTTTATCCCTTTTTCATATTTTTTTTTTCGCTGTTCGGTGTGAATGGTGAAGGAAACGATGACAAACACTATATGGGATATTTTTTTTCATCTATTGCGTGAGTTGGAAGAATGTATTTCTCTTGTACACAAGTGACGTAACGAATACTGTTTTTTTGCAGATACAGCTCAAATTAACAATAAAATAAAAACCACTTTGGAGGGAAATGGTTTTTTTTTTGCTTTGCGATCGATTCCAATGGGAATAGTGATTGACACAAACGGTGAACAAATTGATTTGCAATTTGAAGCTCTTGAAACTTAAATCTTTCGAAACTTCAAGCACGTTCTGACAGTGAATGTCATGTTTGGTTAATTGCAATTTAGAAGTTTTTCAATATCAGTTTTTGCAGTCAATTACTAATTACTCAGGGCGCAATCATAATAGGAAAAAAAAAGGAAGCTAGTGTCAAATCCGAACGAAAAGTTTCTCTCCGATCTGTCAAATACATCAGTTGGCCATAACAGCTTTTAGAAATCACAAGCATTTGTCAAGTTGTTTGTTATGTTTCGGTCTGTTTCGGTTTTTTTTTGACAATTGCCCTTAATTGTCAGCAGAATTCAATGGTGTGATAGGATTTTTATTTCCTTCTTAATACTCTCTGGAAAGGTAATTTTAGGTTTTCTTGCGAAATGTACGACTGAAAGCGTATTTAACGTACCGAAACAAACTTGACGAAACTTATCAAATTAATGTGTTTTATATGTGTTTTTCACACTAGCAACTAGGTTGCTGTCTATACTGGAACACAGTAGAAGCTTTTTGAATAAAGAACAACAAACAAACAAACTTATCAAAAAGACATTTCGAGTTGTGTATAAAAATCACATGTGTTTGGACTATTTTGTAAGGCATGTTGATGTTTTTACAAAGATGTTAATTTACAAATGTCAAATGTCAGTTGGCCATAATAAAAATTAAATAAATAAATATATTGGCGCGACAGCTCCTTAAGGAGCCAAGGCCTAGTGACTTAAACTCTCAACAATTCCTGTGTGTGTGCTGATAATCTGCAGGAATGGAAGGGACATACAGTTTACCGCCGAGCCCGAACGGCTGAATGAGATGCACTTTTTCGAGAAAAAAATTACTCTTGGAGGTTTAGTTAGTTCCTCGCAAGAGGCAGTACCCCAGAAAAGAAGGTTGCTATGAGCGGGATTCGAACCCAGGCACGGGGCACTACATAATAGCCTTAAGAAATCACAAGCATTTGTCAAGTTGTTTGCTTAGTGTGATAAGATTTTTATTTCCTTCTTGATACTTTCTGGAAAGCAAATTTAAGATTTTCTTTCGAAATGTACAACTGAAAGCGTATTTAACGAACCCTGCAACTTTTTACATTACACTGTGTTGTGGCAACAAAATTTCACGATTTTCTGAGGATGAATTGTGCTGCCACCTTATAAGACATCACTGAACTCATCCATCGTTCTCGCTAACCAAAGCCAACTTAACGAAAGCCCTGACAGCAGTTGAAAGTACTACTAAGTTTTAGAAATAATAATGTACCAGAATTCCCCTTCCATTGAAAAAGTACCAGTGAAAAATTTCCAAAATGGAAATTTCGAGAACTTTGTTCATTTGCATAAATTGACGGACAGGTTGCTCTAGGGGACACCGTTTTTTTTTTTTGTCTATAAGACACATTTCCTTTTTAGAATGCAACATGCATGTTGCATGACAGTAATAAGAAAATTAGAAAGATAGGAATGAATTTTTTTCGGCGCAGTAGATCGAGAATTATGTGACTATTGTCTCACTTAAAACTCACGGACAGCTCTAGATTGCCCTAGGAGTTGAAAAAATTTCTCTCCAACCAGAGTATCGAATTGGAGACCTCCGGGTCAGAAGCAAACATCACAGTAGGAGAGGCTTCCGATCCGTCGGAATTTATCCTGCATGGGTATAATTCAGTACCATTATTTTTTTCCAAACACGGTCTTATTGTCTATGTTAGGATTGATGTTTCGTTTCAATTCCAACCACACTTGTTTCCTTCATCGAAGCCCAAATCTAGACAGATTTTCAACCTCTCTAGAATTCGATTCCCTGTCGAACTGCATTCAATAAATTGTTTCCTCGCACCGAAATCGTTATTACGAGCGATTTCAATGTCCACAATTCCTCCTGGCTTCTCTATTCCGGACCTTCAACACCCGAAGGTATGTGTGCTGAGATCTTTGCCGAATACAATCATCTGACTCAACTAGTTGACAAGCCTACTCGCATTTTGGACGTTGATGGCCAAGCAGAAAACACTCTTGACTTATTTCTTACCTCTGACCCTGATAAGTGCATTATTAGTGTATTATCGCCTCTAGGCACTTCTGACCATTGTGTCATATCCACTAGATTCACTTGCCGAACTGATCCAGAGCTGATAAGAGAACCGTTTGGCAGTAGGAGAAAGCCGATTGGGTCGGTCTCAATAATTTCTTCAGGATCTTTAACTGGTCACTATGCTTCTTAGATAGTGATGTTGACTCCATTGCAGATATGGTCACTAATCTCATTGTTTCGGGGATGAGAATTTTATCCCAAATAGAGTTAAAAGTATCAGACCCAAAGAAAACTCATGGTTTAATACAAACTGTTAAGAGGTTATCAGATTTAAGGAGGTATGTTTCCGTTGTTACAAAGACAACCCTACTTCAGAAAATTGGAAAAAGTTTAAACAAGCCATGAATGTCTGTAACGCCCTTATTCGACGGACCAAATTTTTACATGTCCAACAATTAAGACAAAAATTACTACAATGTCCCAAAGGTAGCAAACATTTTTGGTCATTTGTAAAAAATATAAAGAACACTTCTTCGTCCTCGATTCCGACGCTTGTCATCAATGACACACCATTTGTTAGTTCTTAAGAGAAAGCTAACCTTTTCGCTAAGCAGTTCGCCGCTAATTCTACGCTGCCAGAGTGTGTCATGGTCCCACCTGTACTTGAGAGCGTAAATGATTCTATGGGACCAATCTTCTTTCGCACTCGTGCAGTGGCTAGAGTTTTAAAAGATCTTGACGTACATTAATCCGCTGGTCCTGATAGTATCCCCGCTATTGTTCTGAAGAGGTGTTCTTCTACGGTGGCAAAGCCACTGCGTAAGCTGTTCTATCTATCCTAATCTTCAGGGCTCGTTCCGAGCAAATGGAAGACAGCTTTTGTCCAGCCCATACCTAAAAAAGGCAAATCGTCCTCCCCGTAGCAATAGGTCCACTGGTGATTAGATGGTTTATCTCACCGAACAGTGGAACAAATCTCTACATCGTTTCGGCGAAAGTAAGATTTATTGCACTCGATATTTCTAAAGCATTTGATAAAGTCTGGCACCAGGCTCTTTTATCGAAAATGCGTGCTTTCGGTTTCGATGTTTCTTTTCTTCGCTGGATTAGAAATTACCTTTCGGACCGTTCAATACAAGTTGTGTTGGATGGGTTCAAATCTGATATCTTCAAAATAAATACTGGTGTGCCCCAGGGCTCCGTTCTGTCTCCACTCTCTTTCTCATTTTTATAAATGATCTCCCGTCTGAAACTTCTAATCCACTAAACTGCTTCGCTGATGACAGTACACTCAGCTTTTCATATTAATTTTTGGAGTCACAACCGCGGTCTTCGGATGTGGATCTTCAACGGCAACGTATGATAAGCGCATTAAATTCTGATCTTGACAGCATCATCCAATGGGGAATAAGATATCGTTTAGAATTTAATGCGTCCAAAAGACAATGCTGTCTTCTGTCTCTAAAACGTAATACACCTCCCTTGCCATTATCCATGAGTGGTACTTACATTATGGAAGCTGATCATCTTGAAATTCTCGGTATGAGCATCACCAGTCACCTCTTGTGGAATGATCATATTTATGATGTTGCCAAAAATTCCGCCAGATGTTTGGGCTTCCTCCGAAGATGTAAGAAATTCTTTTCCCCTTCTGATCTGGCCACTATTTACAAATCATACATTCGTCTAAGACTAGAATATAACTCTCATATCTGGGCGGGTGCTCCATTAACTCACTTAAGTCTTTTGGATGGTATTCAAAGAAAAGCTTTCAAGTTGATTGGGGATGATATCATCATTAGAACATTCACGTCACTTGAACATCGAGGGAATGTTTCATGTCTCTCTCTTTTCTACTGTTATTTCTACGTTCAATGTTCTAGAGAAATAGCCAGTTGCATTGCTCCCCTTTAACAGTTTCACCGTAATACTCGCGCTTCCAGGAATGCCCACCAATTTACCCTTGAGCCCAATTTCGGTTGTACAGTCAAGTACAGAGATTCGTTCTTCAGCCGTACAACTCGAATGTGGAATCTCTTGCCTAACTCTGTTTTCCCCTCCTATTATGATGTTCAGAAGTTTAAAACCCATGTGCATCGGCAACTCCTATTAAATCCTTTCCTAAGCTCGCGCTGTGTCCACCGACATCAAAAGGGTAGTCCAAATCCCTTTAGCTTGTGCAAATTATAACAAAAAAAAATTTTTTTCTACTGGATTAATGCCGCCCGTATGCGTTGAATTTTGAATATTTGATAATAAAGTAATTTGTTGTGTAATTAAAAAAAGTGAAATTGAGTTTTATTCAACAAAACCCGGGCTAAAATATTACATAATGAACCGGGAACTAACTGTAATAAGAGAATTTACTGCTATAACAGCTACAGCGCCAACGTAAGCTTATTTGATTCTCGAAGCGCATTTGACAGAAAGCAAGAAACTGGTGCACTCCTATTTCCGTTTCACACATAAATCTCATCTTACAATAAGGGACCATCTTTTCGAATAAATTACCCAAAAGACTCATTTGACTTCTGAACTGTAGTGAGAACAAAAAAAACCATTCGACTTGCATGGCAAATAACACAAAACCTCGTCTTAAAGAGGCCCCCAAATGGTTTCTGGAACAAATCCATTATAGTTTTTTGTTAATTCTGGATTCAACCCAGAACCCAGTGTGCAGTTTGTGTCCTTTTTATGCATTAAGTTTGAGCAAAGTGGAAATGTTCCTTTCACCAGAAATTTCTCCACACATGCACAATGTACCCATTAGGTTTCCACCATATTGTCGTACGTTATCCACAAGAGGCAAGTTCTTCTTCTCGCCATATCCTCCTCCATCTATGGATATTGCAACAAAACTAGGTTGGTGCACACTGCTCAGTCTGAAATCGATATTTATGTACAAAACTAAATCGGAACCGGGGTGCCATTGAGCTAGTTGAATTGAAGTGTGTCAACCAAAGAACGAAGCTATAACTGGTGCGACGGCGGCGGGTGTTAAAGTCTCCACAAGTATTTATATCTAGGAAAACAGATGTTCTAATTTTGAATGAGCAAGTGGATATCAGATACAAATTGCATTTCAATAGTGTACACTTTTCGATTGATACTTGCAATTGGATTTCTCTTCTTCGTTTTATTCTGGGAATTTGTGTGTTGTTTTTGGTGCATCAAAGGAGAACCTTTTGCATTGGATTCGGATGGTTCGTATAGTCATTTGTAAGTTATTCCTTCAAAATGGATATGAAAAGATACATGTGTGCATGTGTGCATATGAAGTCCTTTAATCGTTACTTAATGCATCAATGATGATCCTTGATATTCAAATATTTACACAACATACATATGTATGTACAACATATGTAGCTGCATACTTGATATGCATATCCGGTTTGTTTCTAGTCTAACATTTCATTGGACCGCATTATCGACTTCAATTACAAAATAATTTAATCGGATTTTATATGGTCTTTGGAGATAATTTACAAAATTTATTGGAATATTCATATCGAATTTAGGATTCAGGTAACATTTTATTGGATTCTATTTAGTGCAATGGATTTTGACATTGCCTGCTAGTTTAGAAATGTGTTATTACAGCTTAGCCGAGTGGAGAAAATATTGTTTATATGATCACACTTTATTAAGTGGTATCTACATTGTAAATAATCCAAATTTTATTATGTTAAATGTTTTAATTAATTTTTTTCTTTGGTTTATCAATATCAAATGTTTTCTGCCTTGGTTGTGTAAAATTATTTCCAAGTTTACTATCAAAATATAATATTAGTCTGCTGGAAAGGGAATAAAAGCTTGAAATTGATAACGGCTAAGGTCAAAACAAATTGTTTCAATAGCGTTTCTTTGAATTTTGAACTGTTACAGCATCTTCAATGCCTGGAAAAATTTCCGCATTTTGTATCCAGAAAAATTTCCTTGAAAATTATATAACTTCTAACTGTAAAAACAGTTGAATTGGCTCTCTGAGAAACTCGAAAATGAATACTGAAAACAGCGCTGAAAATAGCAAAAGTTCTTGTGGAAAGTACTGTACAAAACATGCGGTGTTACTATCTCTATAATGTGATCCACAATCACATCTGCAAATGCAACGACAATAGCAGCTCTATCAATCCTTTCAGAATTTGAAAAGAGAGAGCTGTGGTCTTGGTTACCAAAGTTCTAGCTATCGTCTCTTTACAACGTTACTAAAGAAATTATTTCATCACAAAACAGATAGTTACAAGCTTGGCGGAATTTAAAAAAGAAAATATGTACACCTGGTACATTGCATCAAACGTTTTATCAGGAAATGATTAATAACATCAACGTGGAAAAAACACATTTGGAACATTTCCCCATGCTCACAATCCCCAAGACGCACGTATCTCGTACAATAACCAGGGGCACATTCCTGAATACGAGTCGAGTGAGATGTCACTCAAGAGCTCACAGTCGAGTCGAGTAACAATCGGTATTCCACAATTCTAGTGAGATCCAAAAACATGACATGACTCTGGAAATGTTGAACACACCCTTTGAATTGTAGCTTACTTCACAAAGTGTTGACTTGACGTTTCATAAAAAAATCTTTTGATTTGAAAACTAATCATTAAATGTAATTTCTTTTTTTTAATTTTTACGTACATTTTTGCATCCATCACTGCTGCTCTCGAAAACAAAAATCGTCACTTACGAGTTCAGGAATAGGTATGATTTCGAGCGTCATTTGACGTTTGACATTCGAGTTGGGGAATACCGATAATTAGCGGGTCGTGTTCGAGAATACCAATTTGTCGATCTCACATGAAAACTTACTCGACTCGTATTCAAGCCGAAAAGCTCTCAGTACTCGGTATGTGTCTTAACGACGACCTCCGTTGGAACGACCATATTATTTGAGATCGCTTAGAATTCGGCTAGGTGCTTAGGTTTATCGGTGTAAGAAGTTTTTTCCCCTTCTGATCTGGCTACAATTTATAAAGCGTTTATACGCCCAAAACTCGAGTATAACTCCCACCTGTGGGCAGGTGCTTCACAAACATCGCTTCACCTGCTTGATAGAATACAAAATCGAGCGTTAAGATTGATAGGAAATAGAACTGCCGCTGAAACAATTGCCCCTCTCGAACACCGACGCAATGTTTCATGTCTTTCCTTATTTTATCGTTTCTTTTACAAAAAACGTTCACTCGAAGTAGCCAGTTGCATTCCTCCCCTTAAAAGTTTCGCCCGTAATACTCGTCTTGCTAGGAATGCCCATCAGTTCACCCTTGAGCCCACAACACGACTTTGGAATAGTTTACCCGGCGGGATTTTCCCTTGCTATTTCAATTTGCAAACATTCAAAACCAATGTTAATCGACACCTCCTATCTCTCCCCTCCCTATCTTCATAATGCCCGCGCAGTGGGTTACATTAAAAGGGAAACAAATAGTCCCTTGTGCGCGCGTTAATTATAAAAAAAAAAAAAAAAAAAAAAGAACAGGGCTCCAGTGTTTAAGAGAAGATTGTATAAAATTACTGCGGACCAAATTCGGAAAAACTAGTTTGTCCAATCTCGGCCAAATTAAAAAAAATATAATCTCCCACCATTTCTCTTCCCCTCTCAAAATTCTTCAATTTATCACTGTCTCAAGGAGAATTTTCTCAGAAAACCGTTTTTATAACCCCATTCCCAGAAGGGTCCGAAGTGTGACGTAAACAATTCTCCCCAGTCTAAACCATCGCATATTCCCAAACTCTTCAAAAACACTGCATAGCTTCTCTCTACAAAAGAGTTTCTAAACTAGAGCATCACCTTTAAAGAGAACATGTTCTCTTTGTCATTTCAGATCTATATTACGTTCTCTTTTTTATAAATTTTTGTATTTGTTCTCTTTTTTTATTTTGCTCCATAGAGCAAATTTTTGTTCAATTTATATTTTCAGTACAGGGAAGATGGGATATTTGCCTTTCAATCTTACTATTATGGATTTTAAAAAGCTATCTACATTTCAAAGCTCTCACATGGTTGCCGCAGTGAGCATTATAAATTGGTTTAATTCTCGCACAAATGTCGATAGGGTTACCAACTGTTTTTTAATATTTCATGAACATGTAGACCGTAAACAAAATCTAGAGTACTCCAGAAGGTCTTATGTTTTTTAACGTAAAAATAATATTTATTGCACTGCACTATTTTAAATATTATACCCCTCTTCTTTTATTTTTATTTTCATGAATAAAAAAACTATTTGTCATTTCAAAATAAAAGTTACAATTAAAAAATATCCACCAAATATTGTACAGCTGTTTTTCAAGAAAAAAAAAAGAAAAAATATGTAAGCAGAAAAACACCCAGCGGCAACACCTTTTTCCTTAAACTTAAAATATATGCTCCAATAATAAGCTACAAGAATGCTTCAATTCTGAAAGCTCATTAGAAAAAATAAAAGAAAAAAGGTATAATAATCAGTGTTTAACACAATAAGCGAGAGCCAAATTGGCGATCAGTCTTTTCACGCTCACAGTCCGGGAGCAGATAGGTCATGGCAGAATGTAGGTGGAATATTACAAAAACAATTTCAGTGTAACTTAGGGGTACTGTTTCTTATTTCAGTGGCAATTTCTTAAGTTGAGTGCGATGCAAACACCAGCAAGTACCAGTGTGTTTAAAGGCTATGTTTCAGTACATAAATTGAAAGAAGTATAGAATCTAAAAATTATTTCCCTTTTTTATTTTAATTTTTTTAAATTTCAACATCAAAACCAATTTATTATATTTCATATAAAACTACATTAACTCGTTTTAAAAGAGTTTGAAGAGTCCGAAGTCAAATTTTTTTTTTTATTTTTGGTTTCATTGGAAGCGGGGTAGTATTGTTTGAATTTTGAAAATGTTCTCTTTTTCATTACAATATGGACTTCCTACTCTACAATTACAAAACTTGTTGAATTTGTGTCATATATCCTGCCGGGATGTCTAGGAATTCGATATTATTTCATTTGATTTGAATCCATTTCATTGAGATGTAAACTTCGAGAAAAAAATTTCTTTCTACTAAAATACCAAAGCCAACAAAATTTAACTGCATTTTAATTATTTTTCAACTTTTAGAAATAACAAATACACAAATACGACAAAAAAAATATTCCACCAACAGTTACCTTTGCCAAATGCCAACATTAAAAATTTTCATCAGTGCTTTCGGATTTGTTCTCAAAAGCTTTAAAACCGAATGCAATATCATATGAAAACAAAGCTTTCAGAGCAATCGTTAAGCTCCATGGTACACACGAAAAAATGTTCTGCACAGAGACTTATGTTAAGAAACGGTCGAAGAAGTAGTAGTTAAAAGTCTCACACTATTAAACTAAGCTATCCAGCTGAATGATTTTCATTTAAGTCATAAATCTCTACTCAAATCCTGTCCAATTAAATGAAATGAAAATGGAAAACACCACAACGAAGGGAGGCCTAATTAATCATGTAACGACTACCAACACAATAATGATCTTTCAACATTGTGCAGGACTATCACTTTCCTCTAGTTGAACAGAACATAAAATAAAAACTAACAAAAATGACTTTTCAAGGATTTGAAAATATTACAACTTAAAATAAACTTCCTAACAAATGCAACAACCATTGCATACATTTAAACTTAAATATTCATACGAAAAAATAAATAAAAATAAAACAGAAACCGCTTGCTTTTCGTCCTTCCCATCGGCTTTGACTGAGCTCCATGTCAAAAACACTAAAAAAAAACGACCCACAAACCCTGGCCTCTATTTACATTGCATTAAAATGGAAAACAAAATGCTCTGCATGTTTCAAATTTTACAAAAAAAAAAGCCACTACGGATAAAAAATGCAACCACCCCAGGATGGAGCATGTGCGGGGGAGCAACGGCTCAATCTATACGAAACAGCCAAAGGGGGTGTGATAATGTGATGCACATTTTTAAAAAGCCCTCGCGGATTACAATGCACAACGTATAAGAGAGCCGAGTTCTGAAAACAGCCTGCAAGAAGGTATTCACTTAAAACTGAAAGCATAAGCACACATCGATCCGGATTATGATGGAGCTCTTCATTGCATCATTTTCTTCCTTCCCATAACCAACCCCACCGAACCGACCCAAATCCGCTTGGCTTCGTCAGACAACACGATGGAAAAATGTAATAATTTCAGCCCTTGACCTATTATATGAGGACCTCTGCATTTCGTTTCGCCCTCGATATACAATTATGTCCACACCCACTGGCAGTTCTAGACACGTGTATCGTGGGGTTGTAGGGCGAATGAATTTGACTCGTTTCGATGTATGTTTTCTTAGTTCGCAACTCCTGCGCCAAGTTTCAGTTCTCAATCGCAGTTGGAAAGCTATATTTCTTCGAAAATCTGTGAATTATCTCTTTAACGGAATAATGGAAATTTCCAACCTTAAGGTTTGGCTTTCACTCCATCCGTCGCCAAATTAATAATATCCAGTTCCACTACCAACAACACCCACATTTAGCTACTTAAGCAAGGTGCCGCGTAATGCCGTTCTTCCTTCCGTTTCGCCATTGCCGCCGCCATAACTGAGCGCGGAAATAGAGTGAGAGACCGAGGAAAGACTACAGCGGATGTTGAAAGAAAAACCAAGCATACATATATATTTTAATTTGCCCGCGTTTTCTCAAAGCAACCGAAAATCCCCAAACTGAACGTGAAATTGTGTATTTATTACATTTTTCGGTCCTTTTGGTCCTTGGAAGTTGGAGGTTTCTTTCTGTTGTTAACCGTTTTCCAACTTTACGTATATAGCTGTGTCTTGCTCTTGCGTTGTAATTCGTAATAACTCTTGAACATTAGCTGAAGGATGTTTTTTCTCTTTCTTTTTTTTTTTTTTTTGCTCCTCAGACTGACAGCAATGTCTGGTTTGGGAGGCTCGAAAAAAAAGCATTAGGTTGGGAATTTAAAGTTTTGAGAAGAGCGGAAGTTTTAAATAAATTTTAAAAAAGGGTAGGAAAAGGGTAGATATTTTTGTTTTCGTTGAAATGATGGAGTTTATTATAGAAAGGATTTTGCGAGTGAATAAATGAAACCAGTGGTTGTGGTTTGACAGAGGGGGCGGTGGCCCTTTGTGGTTTTATATTTTAGAGCTTGTAACTTGAGTGAAACACTTTTGAGTTGTTGTGCAAACGACAAAAATTAATTAATAATTGACTGGCTGATTAATGGCTTTGTGTTATTATTTATGAATTTAATAACAAGTTTCGTTAAGATTTGTTAACAATTTTTTTTTTTTACTTAAGTCTGGAGCATATCTGTGAAATTCCAATTTAAGGTTCACAATCTTGGTCTTTTGTTTAAGAAAAATGAGAGAAAAAAGTTATATCAGGAGCAAGGAAGTTGGTGGTTAGGGTGAAATGGAGTTTAAAAACAACATCGCGGATTTTTTTTTATAATTAACGAGCGCACACAGGACAGGAAGGGGAGGGATAGGAGGTGTCGATTAGCATTGGTTTTGAATGCTAGCAGATCAAAATGGCAAGGGAAAATGTCGCCGGGTAAACTTTTCCAAATTCGTGTTGTTCGGATAAAAAAAAAATCCCTATATTTCACGGTAAGTCCGAAATTGGGCTCAAAGGTGAACTGATGAACATTCCTTGCGAGACGAGTATTACGGGAGAAACTTTTAAGGGGAGGAATGCAGCTGGCTACTTCGAGTGAACATTTTTTATAAAAGAAACTATAAAATAAGGAAAGACATGAAACATTGCGACGTTGTTCGAGGGGGCAATCGTTTCAGCGGCAGTTCTATCTCCTATCAATTTTAACGCTTGATTTTGTATTCTATCAAGCAGGTGAAGCGATGTTTGTGAAGCACCTGCCCAGAGGTGTGAGTTTTACTCGAGTTTTGGGCGTATAAACGCTTTGTAAATTGTAGCCAGATCAGAAGGGGAAAAAAACTTCTTGCATCGATATAGAAAACCTAAGCACTTTGCAGCATTTTTGCGGTCTCAAATATATGGTCGTTCCAACGGAGGTCGTCGTTGACACACATGCCGAGTACTGAGAGCTTTTCGGTTTCTTCGATGCAAGTGCCATTCATGGACACTGGCATTGGGGGTATGTTTAGCTTTAACGACAGAAGACAGCATTGAGTTTTAGAAGCATTCAACTCCACACGTTTCCTGTTACCCCATTTGACAATGCTGTATAAATCGGAGTTTAATGAGCTTGACATACGGCACCGTTGCAATTGTACGTCCGAAGGCGAAGGACGTGAATTATCGAACGAATATGAAAAGCTGAGGGTAGTGTCGTCAGCAAAACAGTTAAGTGGATTAGAAGTAACAGACAGAAGATCATTTATAAAAATGAGGAAAAGAGTCGAAGACAGAACAGAGCCCTGAGGCACACCAGCATTTATTTTGTAGAAATTAGACTTGAATCCGTCCAATACAACTTGTATTGAACGGTCCAGAAGATAGCTTCTAATCCAACGAACAAGTGTATCATCGATCCCAAAAGCACGCATTTTCGATAAGAGACCTTCATGCCAAACTCTATCAAATGCCTTGGAAATATCAAGCGCAATAATTTTACTTTCGCCAAAGCGGTATAGAGATTTGTTCCACTGTTCGGTGAGATATGCCATCAGATCACCAGTGGAACGGTTGCTGCGGAAGCCATACTGACGGTCATGGAGAAGCTTTCGATCTTCGAGATATTCCTTAAACTGACGGTCAATCAGTATCATTGTGAGTGTTAATCAGTGTTTCCATGACCTTAGAAAGAAGGGATTTTAGTGCTGTGGGTCGGTAGGAGGAGGGGGAGGACACCTTTCTTAGGGACAGGCTGGACAAATGCTGTTTTCCATCTTCTAGGAAAGATTCCAGAAGAGTAGGAGCGATGGAAAAGCTTACGCAGTGGCTTTGCCAGTGAAGAATGGGGGGTATATCATCCGGGCCAGCGGGTTTGTGTTTATCGAGATCTTTGAGAACTCCTGCTACTGTGCGAGTGCGGAAAAAAGTCTGTCACACGGAAAAATTTACATTCTCAAGTACAGGAGGGGCAACGTTGCTGTGAGGCAGCGTAGAGCTGGTAGCGAAATGGGCGGCGAGCCAGTTTGCCTTCTCTGAAGACTAAACAGTTGGTTTGTTAATGTCGATGAGCGTTAGAACCGAAGATGTTGAGGGGTTTTTAATATTTTTTACAAATGACCAAAAATTTTTACTGCCCTTGGGACAATGCAGAATTTTTTGTCGTTATTTTTGGTCATGCAAACATTTGGTTCTTTCAATAACGGAGTTGCATGGGTTCCTTGCTTGTTTGTGTTTTTTCCAATTTTCCCCTGTAGGGTTGGCTTTGTAAGATCGGAAACTTACTTCTTTGAGCCTCATAGCTTCTTTACACTTACACACCTGTAAATGAAACAATAATGAATGATATGGTTGCGGACAGTGAATTTGAGCCACATGAAGTTAAAATCCGTGTTGGAACATTGCCCGTACCCATGTAGAGCAAATTCTGATACAAAAGTATTCACTCCAACCTGAGTTTAACTTAATGCCAAAACAGCTGGCCTGTATTGCACAGAGTGAACTTAAGCATGAAAAAAAATCTTCCTTAGTCCACGAATATTGAAACAGACGACAAGGAAATTACTTACCATTACAAAAATATTAACAATCGGAAATAAATCAATCGGGTTGTATGCTAGATTTAAGATGATTTCATGTGTTAAATCAAACCTATCCAGCTGCATCGCTCAAATTCAGTCTGCTCTGTGCGCCAGATGTCAAACATTTGACATCTCTGGGAAGGGCCGCACAACGAAGCTACGAAGGTGATATGAACGATGTCAAATGTCATCCATAATTGTCATGGAATAAATAAAATAAAAATACATTTTCGGGGATAGCTCCTTAAGAAGCCAAAGCCTAGTGACATACTCTCAACCATGTGTGTTGTGAATCTGCAGGACCGGAAGGGACCTTATATTTACCGCCGAGTCCGAACGGCTAAATGAGATGTACTTTTTCAAAAGAAATTTTACTCTTGAAGGATTTGTCATTTCCTCGCAATAGGTAGTTTACCCCGGAAAAAAGTTTGCTCTGACGTGGAATCGACCCCGACTTTTTGCAATAGCAGTCCCACATACTGAACCCCTGAACCACGTAGCACTGCTTTCATTGAATACCCTTTGCCCTGTTTCTATTGGAAGCTCTATTTTACAGTTTATGTTATTAGTTTTCATACTATATGCTTCTGGTGCAATCGGGATTGCCCTTCCTTACCTTGTCAAAAGTAAGCCTTTAGTAAGAGGCTGCTTAAGCACCTTCCTCTAAAGGTTCGGGGTAGGAATTGGGTCATGGTTTGTGTGGCATGCAGTAAGATTCTGAGTCTTCTAACCACCAATCTCTCCCTATATGTTGGGAGCAGAAAATCCAATGGTTTGGGTCGGCCGGAAGTATCCATGTATCAAGCTATCGCATTCAAACGTTTGTAAACAGTTTCTTGTCTGTTGTCCCAAAGCATAATGCATCTTAAAACCAACTTTGTCAAGAAAATTTCATCTCCAAATGAACGGAATCGAAACGAAAGTAAATAACTTTTAAAACCAATTAAATTAATACCTTCAGTGATCCAGACTAACTTTCCATTGTTTTCATTTTAAAGTTCCATTGAATATCAAAAATTTACATGTAATGCTGATCAAATATATTTCTCGACCAAGACTAATTTGAGCGAGTTTCATTTTGTCCGAAAACACATACCTTCTATTTGATTTGCACTCAGAAAACTTAACTTCACTACATTATAATGTCTTGCATAAAGTCTATTTTAGTTGAAAGCTTCTCAAGTCTTTCAATTAACTCATCTCTCACTCCGACCGATGGCAATTCAATTAAATTAAAATAAATTCACTCATAGTTAAGCACTCTACAAATTGACACTGCAATTGACCCCAACTTAAGTTTATTAAGACCTATTCGATGTCTTGATACCTCAGAAATTCTTTTAATAAATTTGAACCGTAGAATTGGTTACCCTTATATTCTCAATGATGTCACATCTTGTTCCTCGTGCGGAACAGCCCAAACTTGACAGAACCTCATAACCCAAAAAGATGCAATAATAAATTTAGTTTTTGAATGTTGAAATGTCCTTAATACCCAAATACCCAATGCAATATTATAAACAACCCATAAGTACTATAAGGGCTTTGGGGAAGGGCTACCAACATACAAACAAAAAATACGATCAATAAAATTCATATTTCATTCACAAGGAGTGCTTGGCGGATAAGACTGTCGTTCTTGTGTCATCCATATGGTTCGTGTGCTGAATGAAATGTCCACAAGAGCTTCCTCAATGGTCATAAATTTGCCTCCTTTCCTTGCTGTCATTCGTGTTTTTTCTATTTTTTTTTTTTTTTTTTTTCTTCAAATATGATTGCCTGGTTCTCGTCTTAATGTTTGTAAATCGATTCCATGTCAAGCACAATTCCATGTTCATTTCAAGACTCAAGATACATGTGTGTGCCTGACATACTAAACGAATTCTAGCTGAGGTCCAATTAAAGTGACAATGAAGGCACCTCTTTGGTGTAACAATGACTCTCCTCGGCTGCAAGACGCCTCGACTTCATATCGTGCGTCGGTCGACCGCGAGAAATCCAGAAAAAAAGCAAAACGAAAGCGAATCTTCAAGTTCGAAATGGAAGTGTCTTCGGAGCTGTCATGTTCCCTTTCTGTATAACTTCCAATGCAACAGGGAAATAAAGTGAATGAAAAATGGGGGGAGCTGTAACATTTTTTGAGGAAAAATGACCTCTGAGGCGCCCTTCAATCAATCATTATTAATTATATCGTTAGCTTCTACTCGGAAGAGTGATATGGGCGGGTGACATTACGACGACGAAGATATCGACGATGGAGATGACACTTAAGTTTAAGTTGGCTGCCGGAGGGCCTTTTTGTATTCACCCATCGCACTTTTGGGTATTGGGTTTTGGGTTAGGAGAACAAGGAAATGCAATAATTCAAGGGTGAAAATGGCAAATGTTGTTCCATGAGCTTCCTTGTTTGTGTGTATATGGAATGTGGACAAATTTGTATTTATTGTAACATGGGGTGAATTTATTGGTTAGCAGAGTTTTCTGCTAAACATAGTCAGGTTTTTAATGTGAGTTAATGAATACAAATGAGGATCTTTGTACCTTTGAATCCAAACCTTTGCAATGCAATTTTAAAAATGGACTAAAATGGACCATTAACAGGGAAAAGAATTGAATCAATTGGAGTTACGTGAATCATGGTTTTGCCCATTTTCGATTCAATATTTTACACAACTAATGAAAACATACTAAAAACCAAAATTCTTCAGCAACCACAACAGAAAAATGTTATTTTAAATGGAATTAGCTTTTCCGTTGCCAAATTTTCCTCTCAATATATGTATCTATGTGTTCGATTGTACGTTCCTTCCTCTGTAGTGAATATCAAAACTTCTCTGTCATGACATCCTCTTCTTTTTTAACACAATTTATAATATTACAAAAGAATTTTGAATTAATTCCCTTTAAAATTGAATTTTTTCTTCACATATCTCTTTTTGAAAAAAATCTCTGTCAATCTCGTTGGACAATCAAGAAGTGACCTTTCAGATTTTCACCATATCTGGAAGGCAGCTACAGACTTTGTCTTTTTCCATTCTCGCTTTCAGCCAATAATAAATCGCTGGCTTAGATCACATGATTTCGTCAGCAAGTTGCAGCCTTAAAGCTGAATTGAATCCAGCGGTCTCGCTTACTCGCTATTAAATCCTCAGCTTCCTGTCTGCAAGTCGTCATTGAATTTGCCGACCACTTGTTGATTTCACTGGAAAAACTATAAATGAGTGATTCAAATAGCCTTAGTTACACATTACAATTTTAGCTATCTGCTGTGAGAGTCCAGGGGCATAAACAAGAATTAAGAAAAGGCCCCCAGCGCCACCTAGGGGTAATTAAAATAGCCTTACTTAACCCTTACAATATCAGCTTTCTGCCTGTGAAAATCCCGTCAAAATCAGTCCATAAATAAGAATTTAAAAAAAAACTACGCCAGTGCCAGCTAGTGGGCAATTTAAATTGCCTAAGTTACTCCCTAGAATATCAGCAATCTGCCAGTGAAAGTCCATTCAAAATCGGTGCACCCGTTCCCGAGATTACCTGGAACCAACAGACAGACAAAATTGTTAAAAAAATGTGTTTTTGTTATGACTACTGTTTATATATATATTAAAAACAGACACTCCATTTTTATTTATGTATGTATATATAGATAATGCCTAACATATTTAGGAAACTTTCTCCATTATCAGTTTTCTTCTAACAAAAATTGTGTAATGTTATAAAAGCCACTGATGAGAGGTTAATTTAATTTCTTTTTTTATTCAAAGAAATTAAAATCATATCATTACGTGTTTGCTGAAAAGAAACGCTGAACTAACCCTTTGATCTTTAACACCGCTTTCAAGACATGTTTGTTATTTTTTACTTTAAAGTTAATTGTTTGTGGTACAACTAATTTTATTCTCTCTTTCTGCCCTTAACTGACCCAAATAAAATAATCTTGTACGTTTTCACTTTCTTTCTGGCTGTTTGCCCTGTCAAAGTATACAAAAACTATCACTTTCCCAAGATTATAAGCAAAGTAATAAAACCGAGCTTGAAAGATATAATAACCACAGGTAAATCCTTAGGAACATTTATATGGCTTTAATCCACTCGGGAAAATGTCATTCGAGCTTGAAAACTTAAGTCCAGAAGTTTTGTACTCTAAGAATGTGTTATAAGTCACTCGATCTAATCTACAGTCCTCAGCTCTTGATTAAACTTTCCGTACACATTTCAGCTCAACTCAAATTCAATCCCTTGCCGAATCTTCATGTAAACCATTTCGTCGTGTGAAATGTCTGCCTTTCATTGTCTTATTTATGACGTTTAATTAATTTTTTTGTTTAACAAAATTAAAACTTCCGTCAAAAATGACTCACTCGAAGTGCACTATAATTGAAAGCGAAAGTATTAAACAATGAGTTACACAAAGCATTATCCTCCTGCAAACTGCAGTTAAGTGCACTTTTATACTTTACAATGAACTACTTTATCATCGTATCTGCTAAATTATCATCACATTTTCCACAACGTCATCGTCATCACCCAAGGAAATATAATTTATATCTCTGAATCGATGTATAAACTTCGTCGCTCGTCTGTGATAATCAAGTCGAATTAATTATTGCACATCAATATCAACGTCATTCTCAGAGATAAGATCTTTTGCATTAATGAGTGTGGTTTTTCACTTCATAAACCGTGAATGCATTTTAAATATCTGCATGCATATACACAAAATGTCTGTGTGCTTGTATAATGTACAAAGAGAAAACATCTTATTTTCATTTGACAGATAAAATGAAAAAATGTACTAAATTGTGACATTAAAATACAAATGTCAAATGTGAAGAAACACGGAAGTCATTTTCGAAGTAAACGGGTCTTAAAATAAAATCGGTTGAATATCTGTTGCAATTGTTTTACGCATCTGTATGTTTTATTTTTGTTTTGTTATTTTTAAATCAAAGACAATGGGATATGTTTCGGTAATTTCTTTTTTAGCCACACAATTAAAACACGTTTTAAGGTGAATGTACTATACTGTAGTAACGGTTAACTGCAAAACCTTCAAGTCGAATTTAAGTTATTCATATTTTATTGAAGTTGTTCTTATATAATAATGGGATTAACTTGAATCAGTGTCAATTTTTTTATATAATAACAAAATTCCCTTAATTCAACTACAGTCGAACTACTCTAACTTGATTATCTCTAAAGGGTGTTTTTTTTAGAAGTGTGGTTTTCAAAAAGAAATAAAATGCATATAGTTTAATGTTATGGCCAAGAAATTAGCTTTATTATAAAGCTAAGGGTTTGCCATTATGTTTTAAAAATGATTTCGAGAAATTGGACGCCGAATAAATTCCAGCCAAGAGGCCCAATTTTGTGAAAATCGGGATCGGTGGCCATCTCGTTTTGTGGTCGTTCGGCTTGAATTCTTGCACGAGTTGGATATTGTAAGTCCGCATACCAAGACCCTTGCGCAAAATCTTCCATAAAGTGGATGGGCACATATCCAATTCCTGTGCACGATGGTGGATAGACTTATTCGGGTCTTCTTCGATACTCTGCTCTACCGAACAGGACCATTATTTTGATAATTATTTGCAAACGTTGTTCAGGAGTAAGTCTGTTCATTATGAAATGGCAAACCAAACTGAGCATTAACCAAGTGACAGCTGTCAAAAAGACCAACTCCGTAAAAAGTATTGCCAGATTGAAAACCACACGTCTAAAAAACACAAAAAAATTCATTCATCGGGCATATCTTGTTTATAAGTTGTTTCTTCTGCACATTTGAAGAGTTCGGCAGTTTTATGGTCATTAGATTGGATATTACCAACTTTATTTCGTTTAGATCGGGTTGCGGAATTTCTGTTCTACTTCGTCCAGAAAAATTGGTTCATTCTGCTGGACAGCGGAATTCGGTTAGTCATTGTTGTTATACTTTCTGCGGACGTGGTTTCCATATTCTCAGCATCGACTGCGAGCCCTGCTACGATGTTCCCTTGATCGATTTTATAAGCTTCTGTTCGTCCACTGTAGCCTTGAGAGTTTCTTTTTACATTTGACTTTTTCCTTCCTGCTCGCGGAGCTCGCGAGTACTTCTGGTCCTTCTGTGCAATTGTTATAAAAAATCCAATTACAAAAAGCTAACTTACCGACATTTTATTTTTCGATCAAAACATTAAAAGTAAACCCACTGACATTTTTGTGGATGGCAGTGCACTAACTGAATTATCATCATTCAACCCCAACCTAACTTTATGATAACCACATCACAGGGTGCCGTCGGTTGCGGTGACGAGAGCGTGTAAAAAAAAGAAACTGAAAATTTTAATGAGATTTTTATGCATTCGCATAAAAAATAATACAAATGCGAGTGCCACATTATGCGCCCCAAATAGACCTAAATACTTTCGCCTTCCCACCCCTTTTTCTGTAACTGTAGCTACTATCTTCGGCGCCAACTTTCCACAGCAACTCGCCGTCGTCGTGGTCGTCGCCATTGCAAAGAACCGTTACCGTAACCAACCCTCCCCATTTTGCTGCTGCTTGCTACCCTGCCGTCCTGGGTCAAAGTCAGTTCATTTAAAATACCATAAAACTCGCCTTGATTCTATTGATTTATGTGGAGCGCTAAACTCCAGCCCGCTGCCACCCGTTGTATACTTTTATTTCGTGATGCCTTTAGTCCCACTTGTTCTTCTTCTTGGCCGGAGCTTTGTTTCATCTAAAACCACCCCTATTTTTGAAGACGTGGGGGTGATGTTAGGTAGCTCGTGGTGACTTCATGTAGGTATGTTCTATTCTTAAAATCGTGTATAGTGGCTAGGGGGTTCCTTTGCCAGCTGCTGTGCCGATGCCATCGTCTCCGCCGTCGCCGCCAACATTGCATTTTTCTCTATGTCTTTACTTATAAATAGAAGCCGCACTTAATATTTTACCTGCTTTTTAAGTCTTCTCTGAACGGATTGTGTAAATAGAAGTCGCGTTAAGAGTGTTTCTGCTGCTGCTGCTGCAAGTTATGATAAAAGGGGATGATGCTTGTGTGAGAATGACGATGATGATGGGGACAGTGTTCCGACAAAGCAGAGTGCTCTTCTTGTTCGAAGGAATAGAAGGATCGAGTTGGGAAGTCTATTGTTTGCCAATGGAATTTTTATTATAAATTCCTTAGGTGACAGGGGTAAAGCAGTTATATATCTACCTACTTACTTAGGAAATAACGAAAAAAAACAAAAAATTAGGTCGTAAAGGATGAAGAAGCAACTATAGGTTCACAGTTAATGCGTATAGAAGATATTGTTTTAAGTGTCCTTTAGCTGGAAACTGGAGAGAGAGGCTGAAATAGAGTATGCCATGTAGGGTTCCAAACAAGTGAGAGCTTGAGAGCTGCTTAAAATATTTTCACAGAAACTTTTTTGGAGAACAATTTTGTTCTTTGAATAGTTTATTCTATAAAAGGTGAGATAGATCGAAGAAGTTTTTTTCAAATTCACCTGAATGGAGAATAGATAGGATTATGTGTGTCAGAATAGCTTAGATTCAATCGTATTTGAGCTTTAAATGGATGGAATCATAAAACAAAGGATGGACAGAAATATCCCAACATTACAAGGAACCACTATCCAGATAAATACATAAATTGCACGACTGGATCGTGAGTACTTGCTCTTATGTGCGCTGACAGCTTGGAATAAGATTTGAAATGTATTAAAGGAACTTCAAAGTTTTTATTCGATTTTTCTGACTTGATTGTTTGAAAAAGTACGTAAAATAGTTTTCAGCGGAAAAAATTAAACGCCATTTTATTTCCTTAGAAAATGTGAAAAAGTTTAATTTTTTTTTTCGTAGGAACGGTTTTTGTTTAACAACTTTTTTTAAAAATTAAAAAAAAAATTATTCAAGAATGCAAACTTTAACACAAAAAATACTTTACATACGAAACATTTAAAAACAAAATTTTTAAAAAAATCCATCTAAAATTATTAAAAATACAAAAAAAAGTTTTCGAAAATATTTTAAAATAAAATTACTTAGGGTTCTAACATCTTCCTGAATATCAATTTTGATTGATTGATTGATTGGTTTTCGAGAAAGTCGAAGAAAAAAAAAACGGTTCTATGGGAGGTACCGTTTTTAGCCCACCATCTTGTATTTTTTTTCACCAAAACATGATGTTCTACCCTTCGTTGCTAATCCCATTTCGTCCAAGTAATCTGTTTTTGCTGACGGTCTTTCGGATTCCGCACTTTACCAAATGAGTGGAATTCAGATTTACATGGGCCGGCAACTCAATCTCTCTCAATTCTGACCCGATTAACTCATCTGTTTCAGAAAGCACCATCCTATTATCTGTAGTTGATCAATTTCATCCCCCTCTCATTGTCTCTTTTTTCATTTCCTCTCCATCTACTCTCCCTAATATGTCTAACTATTCGTTCAACTTTCATAAGGCTAATTTCGAAAAATAAATGACTACCTCATCCATACCTCATTCGATTTTACAAATCTGTCACTTAATGAAGCAACTAATCTGTTTTATGAAAAAGTACAGTTTTGCATAAATCTTTATATTCCCTTTTCGCGTAACAGGTCCTTTTTAACTTCTCCCTGTGGTACAGTCATAAACTACGCGAGCTATAAAATAGGAGAAATAAGCTTTGGGTTAAATATCTTCGCTCTCGTTCAATTCTCGATTACTCCGACTACTTGGGTGTGTTTTATAAACTTTGGAATCTATATGAAACACTCTACAATGACTTTGCTTCCGACACTCAAGCAAATTTAATAACGGATCCTAAATCGTTTTATAAGTTTATTAACTATAAAAAAAAAACCATGGTTGCCTTCCCTCTCTCTTTTCTCTACAACAACCAATCATCCAATGATCCATCTACCATCGCCAATTTCTTCGCTAGCTACTTCAAACAGTCAATTTACACCAAAAACCTTAGATCCTGACAAATCTTATTTTTCTTACCTTCCTCATTTTAATACTGGCCTTTCAAATTCGAATTATATGGATACTTCATTTGTCCTAAATGGCATCCTTGAACTTAAAGACGAGTATACTCTTGGTCCTGATGGTATACCTGCCATTTTACTTAAAGAATGTTGCTCGAGTTTGGTCCTTCCTATTACTTACTTGTTCCACCTGTCCCTTTCCATCGGATCTTTCCCCGATTTATGGAAAATATCCATTATCACACCAATCCATAAAAAAGGTCCCAAAAACCAAGTTTTTAACTATCGGCTCATTGCCAAACTCTCTCATATCCCAAAACTCTTCGAAAGCATTCTGTATGACTCACTCTCTTGCCAATGCAAATCTCTGATATCCTCAAATCAACACGGTTTTTATAAGGGAAGATCTACCACACCAAATCTTGTTGAGTTCGTTACATTTTCACTCTCTGCCATGGAAAAAGGTTACGAAGTAGACGTCATCACTACAGATTTCAGCAAGGCTTTCGACAAAATCTGTCACAGTTTAATTCTTTTTAAGCTTTTCTTTCTCGGTTTCAGACCTAACCTTCTTAAATGGATATCCTTGTATCTTGACAACCGCCAATACAGAGTCCGTTTTCGTTCTGCTCTTTCAGTTCCTTTTGTGGCCACCTCTGGCGTACCCCAAGGTAGCCATCTTGGACCTCTCTTGTTTATCCTTGCCATCAATGATCTTGAAAAGATAATTCAATCATCTTCTATCTCCCTTTATGCTGATGATGCTAAAATTTTCAAGGTGATCTCCTCTGGTCGTGATTCTCTCCTGCTTCAAAATGACCTCAATTCATTTGCCAATTGGTGTAGTAAAAATTTTCTCGAACTTAACATTGCCAAATGCGAGCTAATTACGTTTTCTCGAAAAAGTAAAAGGCCTCCCCTCAGATCTTATTATCTTCAGAATCTTTCCATTAATCGCGTACAGGTTATCCGCGATTTAGGCGTCCTCTGTGACTGCGAATTAAATGTTCGCTCTCATATCGACAATGCTATATCAAGAGCTAACTCCGCCCTTGGTTTTATCAAAAGGATGTCGAAAGAGTTTCGGAACCCATTTGTAACCAAATCCCTATGTTCGTCCTCTCCTTGAGAGTTCATATCTCTAGAATTGAAAGCGTTCAACGTCTGCTCTTTGCTCTCCGAAGTCTTTATGACCCTAATAACTTTTCCTCTCTGCCAACCTACCTTGACCGACTCAAAATTATAAATCCCCCTTGAAGTCCGGAATGTGTTTGACGTCATTTTCATTCATCGGATTCTTACAGGTGCCACTTTTTTGATCTCATCTTGTTTAACATTAACCGACGCAACTTAAGATCATCGCGTCTTTTTTACCTTCCCCTCCATCGTACTTTCTATGGTCTCAATGAACCTTTAACCCGCATGTTAAGTAAAATCAATTCGATCTCTCCTCTTTTCGATTTCAACCTTCCAAGTCCTTGTCTGAAAGTCCACCTCTTACATCATATTTCCTCCTTATAAGGTAATTTAGTTTAATTAATTTTTAAGTTTAGTTAAGCTTAAGTTAAGCTTGTATTAAGCTAATAAATGGGGCGTTAGCCCCACCAAAATTAAAATAAAATAACCTACACCTACAATAGTACACTGATTTTTTTTTAATAAAAATTCTTGCAGCCGTTTCTGAAAAAAATAAGCTTTTACTTAACGGTGATATGACAGGTACAGTTAATATTTGAGCTAAACAAAAAAATTAAGAAATTCCTCTGTAGAATTTCAAAATAACCTCATGTTCCAAATTTGAAGACGATTGGCCAAACCGTTTAGGCTGTAGTTCAAAATGCATCCGTACAGAAGGACAGACAGACAGACAGACACAGAATTTTGCCAGTAACTCAAATATGATTATCTATCATGTTAATGTCATGTCTGATTGTTAGATTTTTTTTACGAATGCACAACATGCCTTATATTCCCTATAAGTCGCAAGTAAAAAGAGTAGACTTTTGATCAGATAAAAACTCTTGTGCGGGGGGTTTGCATACAGAAACGATCTGGAGATTTGGGCAAAGCTATAGATAGCCAGTAACCCATATTGGGATAAGGGAATTCGAGCCGTTAATCCTAGCGATCAGTATGTTTCTTGAAAAAATAAAATTTTTAGAAAAAAATAAAGAAAACGGTTTTCCGGGTCTTGAGCTTTAGATAACAACAGAGACCTATTCTGCCGAAGGATTAGATCACAGAAATCTCATCTTGGATAGTGGTTGTGACTGAAATTTTCTAAAAAAGCTAGAAACGTTATGGCTAAAGCACAATTACGCTTCAGCTTTGTCTTTGTCACGTTACATTTCACACGATTTGTTTCCCCTTTGAATGACATTTTCTTTCTTCGGAGTTTCAGCAAAGTATCCGAAAAAGTTGTCAATAGAGCTCTGTCCAAGTGGACAATGCCCAGCTGCCTGTCTGGTTAATTTGGAGAGGCATTTCGGTAGCTAATTCTCTTTAATATTTACACCAGTGATCTCATTAGGAGTAAACCTCATGCAATTGCGAAAACCGAAGATCTAATCTCGAGCAGAACATCCCCAAAAGTTAACGTCACCATAATTCTCCTGCAACGTGACTTCGACAAGATTTGGCGATTTTGTGATAATTGGAAGTTGAAAATTTAGTTCCAAAGGTCTGACACAATCCTGATTAGAACCCTTTTGCCTGGAGCTTCTTTATGGATAAGAGAAAGAACTGGTGATCGCTAGGCCACATGGACATCCACTGACAAGTAAAAATGGGGTAAAAATTGAGGATAAAGATTAAAGGTAATTTCCTTCATAACCGTCTCTAGGCCGATAAATTTCCCTTGTATGCCTTGTGTGTTTCAAGGTTGCAGCATCTCTAATGGAAAAATGTTGGTGGTGTTTGAGAGACAGTTTCTTCGTATCTGTCGTGGACATCAAAGAACACGAACACCAGAGTTGGAGTACAAACACTACTATCCCAACGAGGTCTTATACAACGGGGCCAATATAAGCAGGATTGATAACTTTTCAATTAAGCTTATTCGATTTCACATTGCAAGGGCAAAAATCTGGACTAATAACAAAATCTTTATAGTTTACCGCCGCTAACATGAGTATTTCGAGAGCTCGTGTTCGAGCGAGATTTTTCTTTATTTACGAAATCGAAGACTGATACAGAATAGACCGGCGATTCCGTTAATCTACCACGTCGGCCCTAAAACAGTGGGTAGGCGGCTTCAATACGACCGAGACATTGCCACATGGAGCTGAGTAGAACACCTCCGGTTGAGTAGGACAGATTCGGATTGGGATTTCATCTCATTTGCTATTTCGCCTTTCGAGTTGTATTTGATTTCATTCTTTCTCAAATAGGGAAAATAATAATTGATCCACCAGGTCCTTACCCAGAAAGTCTTAAATTGAAGGTAGCTTTCAGATCTCAGTATACCCCGTTAATCCTAACTAGGAACAGGAAGGTATGTTGAGATTTTCGCTGAGTTTAACCATCTTACTTAGCTCGTTGATGAGCCAACCCGAATTCCTGACATTGCAGGTCAAACCCCCAACACTCTAGACTTGTTTCTTACCTCCGATCCTGATAAATGCACAATTCGTGTATTATCGCCTCTAGGCACATCTGACCATTGTGTCATCTCTGCAAATTTCTCGTGCCAACTCAATTCAGTTAAAGAAAAAAACCCAAGGAGAACCGTTTGGCAATACGAGAAAGCCAACTGGGACGGCCTCAATAACTATTTCAGGACCTTTAACTGGTCACTATGCTTCCTCGAGAGTGACATTGATTCCAGCGCAGACATGGTTACACATTTAATTCTTTTAGGAATGAGAAATTTTATTTTTTTATTTATTTTTATTTATTTAAGGAAAACTCATGGTTTGATTCGAGCTGTAGAGAGGCTATCAGGTTAAGAAATGTAAGTTTCCGTTGTTACAAAGCCAACATCACTGAGGAAAACCGGAAAAAGTTTCAGCAAGCTAGAAAGGCCTGCAATGTTCATATTCGAAAAACCAAATTTTTACATGAGCAAAAAATTCGGCAAAAAATACTGCAATGTCCCAAAGGCAGTAAAAATTTTTGGTCATTTGTAAAAAAAGTAAAGAATTCTTCGTCATCGTCAGTTCCTACGCTCGCCTTTAACGATACTCCTGCTGTCAGTTTTCAAGAAAAAGCAGATCTGCTTGCTGCCCAATTCGCGTCAAACTCAGCACTGGCCGCAGGTGTCAGAACTCCTCCTGTACTCGAGAGCGTAAATGATTTTATGGGACCAATCTTCTTTCGCACTCGTTCAGTCGCAAGAGTATTGAAAGATCTTAACATAAATAAATCCGCTGGCCCGAATTGTATCCCCGCTATTGTTCTGAAGAGGTGTTCTTCAATGCTGGCAAAACCTTTGCGTAAGCTTTTCCATCGGTCCTATTCCTCTGGACTCTTTCCGAGTGCATGGAAAACAGCATTTGTCCAGCCTATCCCCAAAAAAGGCGAATCTTCTGCACCCTCAAACTACCGACCAATTGCACTAACGTCCCTTCTTTCTAAGGTCATGGAAACGCTGATAAATTTTCAGCTTAAGAAATATCTCGAAGAACAAAAGCTTCTTAATGACCGGCAGTACGGCTTTCGTAGCAACAGATCCACTGGTGATTTGATGGTATATCTCACCGAAAAGTGGAACCAATCTCTCCATCGTTTTGGGGAAAGCAAAATTATTGCACTTGATATTTCTAAGGCATTTGATAGAGTTTGGCATCAAGCCCTTTTATCGAAAATGCGTGCATTTGGACTCGATAAATCTCTTCTTCGTTGGATTAGTAACTACCTTTCGAACCGCTCAATTCAAGTTGTATTGGACGGTTTCAAATCTGATATTCACAAAATAAATCCTGGTGTGCCCCAGGGCTCTGTTTTTACTCCGACTCATTTCCTTATATTTATCAAAGACCTATTATCTGAAACAACTAATCCAATCAATTGTTTTGCTGACGACAGTACTCTCAGCTTTTCATATTCGTTTCCAGATTCACATCCATGTTCTTCGGATGTTGAACTGCAACGGCAGCGTATGATAAGTTCATTAAATTCTGATCTTGACAGCATTGTACAATGGGGAATAAGAAATCGCGTAGAATTTAATGCTTCTAAAACTCAATGTTGTCTTTTGTCGTTAAAGCAAAACATACCTCCAATGGAATGACCACATATTTGACATCGCAAAGAATGCTGCGAGGTGTTTAGGTTTCCTTCGAACATGCAAGAAGTTCTTCACACCGTCTGATTTGGCTATAGTATATAATGCATATATTCGACCGAAACTCGAGTAAAATTCCCATATTTGGGCAGGTGCTCCTATAACCCACTTGAGTTTTCTAGATAGAATTCAAAAAAGAGCTTTGAAAATGATTGAAGGCGATCGAACAATAACAGAAACATTTACATCTCTTGAGCACCGCCGTAATGTTTCGTGCCTTTCGTTATTCTATCGTTATTTTTACAAACAATGCTCTAGCGAAATAGCCAGCTGCATTCCTCCCCTGAAACGATTCAACCGTAATACTCGAACTGCTAGGAATGCCCATCAGTTTACCCTTGAGCCTAACTTCGGAAGTACTGTTAAGTATAGAGATTCTTTCTTTAGTCGTACCACACGAATGTGGAATGCTTTGCCAGGCTCTGTTTTCCCTCCCCATTTTGATATGCAGAACTTTAAAACTAATGTGCATCGGTATCTCCTCTTTTATCCCTCCTCATTTCCCTAATGCTCGTGCGGTGTTTAAACATTTTAAGGGTACACACAAACCCCTTTCGCGCGTGTAAATTATAAAAAAAAAAAAAAACTAGTTGTTCCTTTGCCTACTCTTCCTTTCCAGTTTTGTACATAGTTTTCACTCATGGTTCTTAAGATAGCTATGAACAACATCAGTGAGTCCTTTTCCAATCTTGCCGGCTTTGTAACGGACGAAATTGTCCTATTTCCTGAAACCTCGAACTTGGACTATTTCGTCCCATCTATCATTCCATTGTTGACAAATAGCGAATCCATCATTTTATCGGCTATTAACCTTAAGATTCCTAATATCTAACTTTTATATATTTGAGTTTTACAATTTTAGTTATTTCTAATTCCGTGTGAGTGTTTTTATTTTGATTTGTTTATACAATCAATCGTTTTCCGTATTGTAAATACCACAAACTTGGCAATAATTGCAATATCTTCAACAAACTATGTTATGCTCAGAGTACAGTAATAACATAAAATTGTATGTCTATATTTAATTTGAAAATTGATTATCAACATACTTTAACACTTAGATCTCAATGTTGAAATAAATTCCGAATAATTTCGAAATTTGTTTTGACAACAACAGCATTGATTAGTTGTGTTCCTTTTACGTCTAACCTTTGCTTAATAGAAAGAAAAAACACTAAACATATTTTTCTGCTCCCATAAACGTTTATTTTAGAAATAAGATTAATATTTCAGAAACATTTTTAAAAGTTGTTTACAAAATAAATTGCTGTTAATTGGAATTTCACTTAAAACTAAATCACCTAACGCCATAGCGGCTCATACAACCATGGACTTAGCTAAGCTCATTACTCTCCCCGCACCATTCATTCTGCAATGCAATTAAATTCAATTCCACACACTTTTGTGTACTAAACGTTGGCCAACAACAACTATACCTACAAACTAAACGCCTCCATAAATTATCTTCCGGTGTTGTAATTTCTCTAAAACCAAAAGTCCATCGTCGTAGTTTTCGGTGAGGCATCCATATTCTATACGCACATTGCAGGTGTTTTGAGATTGCACCACATCGCGTAAACATCACCGCAACTAATGCAGCTTATAATAATCTAGAACACAATTTGAAAATAAAATCCCGTTGATCATGTTTGTCTCGTGGGCTATCTCTCTCTAACACAACAAACGCAAACCGTCGGTCGGTAGCCATTTGCATTTAGATCAAATAAATTACTTGTGCAGGGAAATCTTAAATTCCACGAATATTTCCGTTATTTTGCGCCGACCACATCGACATCACACTAAACATTTTGAAGTAGATTTACATTTACATATATGTTGTTTTTGCTGTGGTAAAATATTTCAAAACTGAAAATTTTTTAATTTTAATTAAAATGAACATTAAACGTCAGGCAGCTTTAAAAGATTCACCCTGTATTCAACCATTTTATTTGACGGCTTAATTGCCTGAATGCTTTCTAATTTGCATGCATTATTTTTAATGAGTGCATGTGTATAGGTAGACCTATTACCATACTGACAGATATGTCATTCGAACTTGACCCTTGTGTGCAGTTTTTACGAAGCAAGGCCGGTGCGGTTGTTCTAAATATTAATGAGATGTGAATTTTTTTCTTATTTTATATTCTGTTTGTTATTTTCTATATAATGTATATTTACCGCAATTTAATAAATACTTCTGCTGAAATTGTGTTAATCTTGTTTGTGCCAATAGAAAATTTATATTATTTTATACGGTAGATACGTTGTCGGTAATGCAGTAAAGAAACATCAATGAATTTAAATTATTTGGTGTATGAATTCTTAGTTTATCTAAACTATTACATTTGTTCATACTACATATATATATATGTATAATGGATGTCTACATTTTGGGAATATCTGCCAAATCAAACAGATCTAGAGAAAAGAGAAGCTGTTTGCATCAGTTTCGTCGGCAATGAAAATGACACTTCGGGTTAAAAACATTTCTATTAAATTTATTTTTAGGATAAGCAACATGTATCTTCTTTTGGCTAATATAATCGAATTAATGTGTGTTTTTAAATATTTTATTCAAACAATCGAAATCAATAAAAAAATGTTTCACAGATAAATTGAAAACATCTGGCTTTGACACTTCTACTCATACTTGCTCTCACTTGCTCCACCTAAAAAGCAAGTTAAGAAAAGCCTCCTCTAACTTGCTATAGAAAAACTCACAGAACCAGTGAATCCCTAAAATTAAGAGCAGTTTAGAGCAGAAAATTCCTCACTGAACAGCAAAATCTTGCTCTTTTCTAATTAGAGCAGGCTCACTAAACAGACGAAAAATGTTCAGCGAACAGTGAGTTTAACGTTTGAATAAGTAAAATAAGAAATGACAGTTTAATGTTCAATTTAAATTAATCCAGTTATTAAAGGCACTTCCATGCGCAACATCTATTAATTTGAGAGTGTAACATTTAACTTTAATGTCAAGTTGTTAGCAAATACGATCTTCTTACTCATCCCAGACATTGAATCAACTTAAGAACAAACAAAATGGCCTCTTAAGCAATATAATTGGGCTCACGCTTTATGTTTATTTGTTCAGCTTCTTGTTTTTTTATGTACTTTTTGGCTGCACAATATTTTGAGGTCTCTAAAGTTGGCATGACCATTTTGAGCTGGACTAAAAATAAATATCCTATAATTTGCCGTAAATTATCCGTAAATTATCCGTGGAAAAAAAAAATTTGCCGCGAAGTCGGATCATGTGATTTTACATGTACTGCTAACTTGATATAAAGTTAGCATGACCAATCGCGTATCTTTCCATAAATGGCACCTACAATTATCTGCATGGGCTTAAAATTTGCCGTAAATTATCCGTAGACAGATTGTCAAATCAAATTATTTTTAGGATTTTTTTTTTTTTTTTTTTAGTTTTGCTCACTTGATCAAGTTAGCAGGATCATAGGCGTATATCACTATACAGAATGATTCACGAGACATGTGAAAAAAAGGTAGAGCGTGTAGGTTGGGTCAAGACAAGAAAAAAATTGTATAGGAGGGGGTCCCCCCCCCTCCCCCTTCTATAGCCAGGAGGGGCAATTTTCTTAAAAAATGACTTAAAACTGAAAAAAAAATTAAATGGTGGGCTAAAAACGGTACCTTTCATAGGAAAATGTATGTAGGTAGCCTAAGTAATTTCAATTTAAAATATTTTTGGAAGCTTTTTTTTTGTATTTTTAATAATTTTAATAATTTACGGATAATTTACGGCAAATTTTAAGCCCATGCAGATAATTGTAGGTGCCATTTATAGAAAGATACGCGATTGGTCATGCTAACTTTATATCAAGTTAGCAGTACATGGAAAATCACATGATCCGACTTCGCGGCAAATTTTTTTTTTCCACGGATAATTTACGGATAATTTACGGCAAATTATAGGATATTTATTTTTAGTCCAGCTCAAAATGGTCATGCCAACTTTAGAGACCTAATATTTTGTTATTGTTATTTGTAAGTGCTTGATGTCAAAAAAGGTTGTTTTTCTTTGTATTCTCTCAACTTGATACAGATGTCGCCTCTGCAGTTGATCACTCTGAAGTCAGTTATTTTGGGTTTATTATTTACCAGTTGACAGCTGGTTATGTATTTCTTGTTCTTTTTTTTTTGTGAGATTTCCTTCAAGTTAATGTTGTCACAAGTTGACAAATGTAATTGTTTTATTATGCAATTTTATTTTTGTAGGCATTTCGTAATGGAAATGTATAAATGTTTCTTTTGAAGATCATTTATGTATATTGGGTAATTTTAAGTATGAAAACAAAAACAAGAAAAGAGACAGAAAGGTCAGAGAGAAGGTATCAAATAAATGGCACATTATGGAGACTTGCGTCTTTTAATGGAGATATTTAAGAATGAAGTAATGGCGCTGGCTGAATGTGTGAATTAAATTTATTCGATGTGCCTGCAGTAAATTTAAAATGAGATGCAAATAAGGCTTTGATGACACTACCAGGTATTGAGGTTGATGTAAGGTTTTCTCTTTTCTTTTGTCCATTAAAGATTTTTAAAAAAGGTTTAAATAAGTGGAGAGATTGGTTCCCTAATAAAAGTAATTGAGTGGCTTAATTTTATTTTCTCTTCTCAAATTCGTGCAGTTGTTTTGGCATGTTGAAGCATTTCAAACAAACCTCCAGCAATGCAGTATTTCATATTTAAGCCTCTCCTACAGGAACCGATCATTTATACATTACATTACATATTGATCTGCTCCGTAGATAAATCTACGAAGTAGAGACACTTATGAGCACTGGCTACTGAAGTTATCGGCTCAGACAATTACAAGACAACACACAAGACGACATTGATACAGGACAGAACAGAAGATAGAAAGAGGACGGAAAACAGAAAACACATAACACATGTCAACAGCACGCAGTTGGTTTTCGGACGGTCCCCCATCTTTCCACTAACCACGCGCAAGGATGCTGGATTTCGCTGATCTCACGGGAAGCGATGCTTTATCGGAGCCAAGGCCGTTGACTACTGATCATTTTTCCTAAATACAATTTTCCATAAATACAAATTATCCATCTATCTACCAAATCTATTTCATCCAAATCCGTTGTGAATTTGTATATTACCTAATAAAGTCTATTCTAATATTAAGCATTTTCGTTAAGTAAGGTTTTCCGTCAAATTATAATTTATTTTTATTTAGGTGGTGAATAACATTTTTCTATAATCGAAGTGATATATCCCTATATCTGTATATCTCTATATCAATATCTCTATATCCCTATAGTTCTAGTGAATCATATAACTCTTTCGTCTACCATCTTCACAAATTCGAGCAGTCGTTAAGGTATTTAAGAATATCAAAAAAAACCTCCAGCAATGCAGTATTTTATTAGAAACTCCTCAAGATCTTCGGTTCCAACGCTCATCGACAATAACAATCCAATTGTTTACTCTTCAGAGAAGGCAGACTTGCTCGCAGCCCATTTCGCTGCTAGCTCTACGCTGCCTTACAGCAACGTTGCCCATACTGTTGAGAATGTAAATTTTTCCATGGGACAGATTTTTCCCGCACTCGTACAATAGCAAGAGTTCTCAAAGACCTCGACATACATAAATCCGGATGGTATACCCCCATTCTTCTGAAGAGGTGTTCTTCCACACTGGCAAAGCCACTGCGTAACCTTTTCCATCGCTACTACTCATTCTCGAATCTTTCCTAGAAGATGGAAAACTGCATTTGTCCAGCCCGTCCCTTAAAAAGGTGATCCATCCTCCCCCTTCTCCTACCGACCCATAGCACTTACGTCCCTTCTTTCTAAGGTCATGGAAACGCTGATAAACTGCCAGCTTAAGGAATATCTCGAAGACCGAAAGCTTCTACATGATCGTCAGTATGGCTTTCGCAGCAATCGTTTCACTGGTGGTCTGATGGCATATCTCACCGAACAGTGGAACAAATCTCTACACCGCTTTGGCGAAAGTAAGATTATTGTGCTTGATATTTCCAAGGCATTTGATAGAGTTTGGCATGAAGGTCTCTTATTGAAAATGCGTGCTTTTGGGATCGATAATACTCTTGTTCGTTGGATTAGAAGCTATCTTCTTGACCGTTCAATACAAGTTGTATTGGACGGATTCAAGTCTAATTTCTAAAAAATAAATGCTGGTGTGCTTTAGGGCTCTGTTCTGTCTCCGACTCTTTTCCTCATTTTTATAAATGATCTTCTGTCTGTTACTTCTAATCCACTTAACTGTTTTGCTGACGACACTACCCTCAGCTTTTCATATTCGTTCGATAATTCACGTCCTTCGCCTTCGGACGTACAATTGCAACTGTACCGTATGTCAAGCTCATTAAACTCCGATTTATACAGCATTGTCAAATAGGGTAATAGGAATCGTGTGGAGTTTAGTGCTTCGAAAACTCAATGCTGTCTTCTGTCGTTAAAGCTAAACATACCCCCAATGCCATTGTCCATGAATGGCACTTGCATCGAAGAAACCGAAAAGCTTTCAGTACTCGGTATGTGTGTCAAAAACGACCTCCGTTGGAACGACCATATATTTGAGACCGCTAAAAATGCTGCAAAGTGCTTAGGTTTTCTATATCGATGCAAGAAGTTTTTTCCCCTTCTGATCTGGCTACAATTTACAAAGCGTTTATACGCCCAAAACTCGAGTATAACTTCACACCTCTGGGCAGGTGCTTCGCAAACATCGCTGCACTTGCTTGATAGAATACAAAACAAAGCGTTAAGATTGATAGGAAATAGAAATGTCTCTGAAACAATTGCCCCGCTTGAACACCGACGCAATGTTCATGTCTTTCTTTGTTTTATCGGTTCTTTTATAAAAAATGTTCACTCGAATTAGCCAGCTGCATTCCTCCCCTTAAAAGTTTTTCCCGCAATACCAGTCTCGCAAGGAATGCTCATCAATTCACCCTTGAGCCCAATTTCGGACGTTCCGTGAAATATAGAGATTTTTTTTTTGTCGAACAACACGAATTTGGAATAGTTTGTCCGGCGAGGTTTTGTTTGCTTATAAAAAAAATGACATTTAAGCCTCTCTCACAGAAAGCGTTAATGTTTCCTGCCAATATTTCAATCCAGCACATTATCCATCTATCTACCAAATTTCATCTAAATCCGTTAAGCCGTTAAGATGTGATTAGGGAACAAACATCCAAACATACAAATATTCACATTTATAATATAATACTAATACTTACTAACCAACACAGCAAAAAAGAGAAGACAAATAACAAACAAAAAAAACATGTTTTTTTTGGTATTGAACCTAAAAATGTCTTGTTTCGATTCGTTTTCTTTTTCTTTTTTTTTCTTTTTCGATTAAATGAAGAAGGTTGAATGTGTTTCATGAGTGGTGAGTGTGCTTCAAACCAATGTCTTTGTTTTCCAAATGGCGATGGCCTATCAGAAAAACGGACTGGATAAAACAAGATGTTAGTTCTGTTTCATTTTGTCAGATCCCAAACCTAACGAAACAGAAAAGTGAATTGATTTTTTTGTAAATTTTTTTTTCGGTTGCTTATGAATAAAAAAAATGTTTTAGTTTGGTTCGATGTTTTTGAGTCGTAAAACAAATAATAAAAAAGGAGTTTTATAAAGCCATCTTAAGAACACAAAATATCAAAAAAAAAATACAAGTTTCTTTTTAAATTAAAAAGCTCCTAAAGAAAATATTTTTGCAAAAAGTTGATAGTTTGTTGTGTTTGTTATTACTTCATGTTTTTGCTTCAAAGTGAAGTTCATAAATATGTAAGCTGATTAACTCTAATTAAAAACAAATTTGAATAATTGAGTGCCCACTATATTTACGTTGTAGTAGAATAGTAGTAACACAACTTATGTGTCTATGCCTATCATTAATTATTGTTTTCATAGTAATTAAAGTCCATTAAAATTATATTGTGATTTGACGTTTTGTACTAATAATAGACTCTTATAGATTATACTAGTGCGACGTAAATTATCAGACCGAGAAAGTTAATTATTATCACAGTAAATATTTAAGTAGTCAATAATGGAGTAGAATTTTATGACATTTCACATTTATAAAACATACGTACATACAAAACAAGTACCAGTAAAAAAATCCGTTTAATCAGAAAACTCTAAAACTATGAAAAAAGACATAACTTTTATATTTTGACAAAACGTTAAAAAGGCATCCTTATACAAGTGACATTTCCAAAGATCAGCCATTTTTGATCTTGGCAATTATGGTCTTCATTTATAATGATTTAAATGAGATATAAAAATAAAACTTATAACATTTTCAAATGAATATTTAGCACTTGTCAAAAGAACGTATCTAATTGTCAAATTGCCGCCATAAAAATATTAAACTTAATCATTTTACTATTTCTTGTTAATAAAACTTTTTTTTTATTTCTTTTTTTTCAGATAAATCTCCGATTAATACTCGTTAGCGGCAAAACAAAAGAATTCCTATTCAGCCCCTCAGACTCAGCTGGTGATATCGCACAAACAGTATTCGATAATTGGCCCGATGGTGAGTACAGTTGATGTCTTTTTTTTTACTTTTTTGAAAACACATGTTATCGAAATCCATATAAAGTTTTGGAGTTTTTATTGCATCCGAGAACCTGAACCGGCACCTTGTGAATGCATTTCCCTTTACGGCTCATTAAACCATTTTCTATCAGAAATTTACGAACCCTCAATCTCCAGCAAAAACATATTAAATTGAAGTCAAAATATTTATGTGGGGGAATACCTAGATATTGCCGCTTGTTTTTGGCTGGCTTTTATGTAGATACATCTCTGCCACTTTTGTGTTTGCGCTTAACTTGTACTCATCGGAGGCGTCAGCAGAATGTTGGTACATACTGGCATTGTGTTTGTCTAATTAATTAATCTGCAGCGTGGTTCATTTACATAAATTATTCGCCTACATGTCCTCGTAGTCGCATGTGATGTCGTCGATAGATTTCGATGTCGATACGGATTGATCCCGAATATTCCACCTCTACACAAAGTGAATGGGGGAATTAAGGAATACTGGAGGCATTGTGTTTTGTGCTCTGCGCCTTCCTGTTTTATTTATATTTTGTCTCTTTTTATTTTTACTTTTGACTCCCACACAAGAAAGCTCGTGTAGTGGCGATGTCAGGGGTGTGTTATCGATTTGTTATCGATATAATTCAGTTTTAATTATTTTGTGTTAATATATTTTTGTTTTTGTTTTTCGTTAGTTTTCTTGGTTGCAAAATATTCGTCGTGGAACGCCAAAACTTTGTACTCAACCATATTTTTTTTTAATTAAATTTTACTGAAGCACTTATTTTTTGTTGACCTATTATTGAAGCAATTAAGTGAGACTTTTGTTGTTTTAAGTTTGGAGAGAGTGTGTGGAAAATTGATTGCTTGGGGTCACGGAATCGTGATGTTTTCAGTTTTCTCTTCTTTTGAACTTTTTAAAAATGTATGTTTATTTGACTTATTATCATGCTTTTAAACTGTTGCAACAGTCATGGCAAACAAACGCGGCTCATATACAAATTAAGCCCAGGAAAACAATTATGGCAACAGTTTTCATAGTTTTTAATACATATAAAGAAAATTTATTTATGCATAAAAAAGCGTTTTAATTTTTGTTATGTTTTTCTATCATGAATAACCATATTTAACGTAAATGGTTGTACTGAAGGCGTTCATCTTTTAAGTTTATGGACAAACCAGAGATAAAACATAATAGATAACAGACTTTCTTACTTCTTCAATTCCCCATTTGCATTGTTTGTTTTGATGATTTTATTTCATTTCCATTATAATTTAAATGATATTTTCCTAAAATACTTGTCAATTCGGTTAGTAGACAAATTGAACTAAAAGCAACCATGACAAAGGGTCTTCCAATTTTGCGCAATATCACCTTTGCTGCTGCATCTATTAAAATTCTGGTTTCGCTTGTTTTCTGAATTTCGTTGGTTATTGTTAGAATCACCTCCACAATCTTAAAGCCGAAGCTTGTTTGTTTCAAGAAATAAACTTTTAGATCCCCTTTTACGTAATGAAGTCAAGAACACTCCTTAATCTTTTCCTACGACTATCCATCCTACCCAAGATTCTCAACAACCATGATCCTTAACACTTCACGCCCAATAAGCCATCATGCTTTTGCACCGTAAAAAGGATTATTAAATTTATTTGCGGTCATCGTCCTTTTATCTTTGCCATTTAAAATTCTTTCAAAACAACTATTTAGATCTAAATGGAGCGGAAAGAACGGCCAATTCCCTGCCTTGCCTTTGACTCACAAAATATCTGAATTGCGAAATCCTTTCGCCTGCCATTATTCGTTCTTCTCCTATTCTTTTGTCGTTGCATCACCTGGCTAGAATGAAAACAAACAAAATTATCAACCACACCGTTGGAGTCGTCGGTTGTCTGGTTGAACCCACCCATTGGTGTCCAACTTTTACCTCGAACCCTCTCAAACTCGACTTTATAGTCTCTTCTCTCTTCCTGCTACCGTCTGTTCAGTCCTATATACATATCGATATCCCCGAACTGTCAACAAAAGTGTAATGGAGCATTTAAGAGATTTCAGTGTTTATATTCTGCCTTGGTGGGTACGGTCTCCATTTATTCACACGAAATTACCATATACACGTTTTTAGCGCATTAAAATGTTGTCCGGGTACTGTGCCACAAAAAAACAACAACAACAACCCGTCGCACGTTTGCTACCTCTGACCCAAAATGGACAATCTTATAGTCTCTAGTTGGAGCAGAAAACTTACCCCATAGAGGAGTGCCGATACGAAGTGCTACACCGACGACGACAACACGACGTGGAGCGGCGATGGGTGAAGTGAAACAATATTCGCAGATCGAGCGAATAAATCACAACATAGCATCGCACGCGTTCCTGGTTCGGAATACTAATTTCGCGCGGAAAACAAAATCATTTTAATTTTCGACGGATTGCCTGGCTAAGAATCTCAAGTAGGCAGGGTACTTCTTTTTATGTGTCGGAAAGTGAGTTCTCGCACCCGATTGCTTAATTTAGAAGTTGATTACGTTGCGGAACAGTTTTGATTTTGTTTTTTTTTTATAGTTCTTACTAAGCTTCTTGCCACTAAAATTCCAATAGCTTTATATGTTTATAGATTGTTGTTGAAAAGGCCATCGTTATGATGCAGGGATGTGAATTTTAAGAGGGGTTTCTCCTAAACCTAATACACGATAAGCTACCGAATTAGGCAGAAACCGGAATCAAAATTAATTGAAATTAAAGTCTTCTGGGTTTATTACGTGACTGGTTAATTAACTTGGAAACAGAGAACGTCGCGTCTTTTGAAATTCGCAGAAATATTTTTTTTGTCAATGAAAACAAAAAGGGTGTTTCAAGTGCGTCTTAAATATAAGCGATTATTTACATAAATAAAACAAGCACTTTCTATCAACGATTTTTCAATTCTAGGTATTATTTAGTTGCATATGGAAATATCTATTAGCATTAAAAGTTTATATTATGCGACCGGAAGTACACATGTTCGTTTTTGTTGCAACTGAAAATCGCTAAATGTAAGAATAAAACCACTTAATATTACCCCCTTCCAAGGTCACCTTTAAGGAAACCACTAATTGAGTGCTGCCAAATTAATACAAATTCAGAATTCCATATCCAAAATTTACAAAATACTGATAGGAAGTTAACTTTGTTGGATTAGGCTCACTGCCTCTTCTTATGTCCTTCCGTTTCGCTGTAAGTTTTTAATTCTCTTCTGGTGACACCCTGTGTGTAATACAAAAAAAAAAACATTATCATAAGTTCTCTAAAGAATCTAATAAAATTTGCATTCAAATGAATATGAAAGCTTGTTTTTTCAGTTATGTCAGAATATGCATCTAAATTTGGAACTCTTGCTTTAATTAGTGTTTAATTTATAGATAACATTGAATAACAAATTTTTGCGCTGACATTTCACAAAAACGAAACTAACTATCAACTGATTGTTTTGGTGTTTTCACCCAAAATAAATTTCGGCGAAGAGATTTCAAGATTTCAAAATGGTGTTTACACCAACAAAAGATTTCACATGTCAAAATTTGCAGTGGGTATGAAAGAGAGAATGGTCAGAGACAATATGGGATGATTTTACTGTCCTTGTTAAGCCTCCATTTTGTTTCATTCAGCGATACAAAAATTGACTGTTAAATTCTAAAAAGATTTGTCGACAACCAAGGATTGGTAACTTTTCGGCAAATCGTGAATTTTTCCCATAAACTTATGGGGAAAAGCGGAGTTTTCGTGTTGAAGTTTCGGATTTTTGGTTGAAGTACAAGTGAAACAATTTTTTTCTCTCTATCTATCTCGGATTTTGGCAAAGTGATTTCAAAAAGAAGACTTCTCATGTTAACATTTGCATTTAGTATGGGAAAGAGAGCAATCTGAGATGATTTTATTTTACTCTTCTTGTTGGGTCTTCATTTTATTATTTTCAGAATACTAAAAGGATTTGTTCCATTTGACAGACTAGAATTTTCAAGAGATTGTGGGTTTTTCGTGTAAAACTTTGATTTTCTCTCTAGGACTCTGGGTTCTGGAAGCATGTTTAGGTTCTCATGAAAATCATAAGAGGAAGTGCGAGCATTTCGCTTGAAATCTTAGATTTCAGCCGAATCGTTTGGATAGATTTACTGATACATAAACTCGCTGTTCACTGAGCATTGCTTAGTTTGTTTATTTAAATCCCTCTTTTGTTAACCCAATTTGAGGTTCATTGACACATTCCATAGAAGTGGGTATAGGACTCTACCTTGTGATGTATCTCTATTGACTGATCTGCTTGCAGAAAAGCTCCCTACCTTAGTGAGGATTAGCCTGCTTTTCAGCATTCAATTAATGAATTTACCAAATGAGCAAGCTATCCATATTGTTGAAAGCGCCTTCATTTTATTATCCAGGAATACAAGGTAGAATACCAAGGTCTCCAAGAGTAGCACGTTGAGTTATTCTTCACTTGAATTAGTCTAGGAGTCATTAGAAATTTTAAACGAATTTGACTTACATGGGTTTACTGAGAAGATTTTCCTTAGTCTAGATGCTTCAGAAGTATCTTCTATTTAAACACATAAGTTCCTCCATGAAAGTCTTTTACTTTTCCTCAATTTTTTTTGTAATTTTTTTGAGAATTTTCATATTTAGATTGTCTTGTTCGCTTAGCTCGGTTGAAAAGTCTTCTACAATCTTTTCCGAGCAGTTTAAGTTCTGATTTTCCACCAATGTGGTTTCTTTTTGCGTCTTAATTAGATAAGATGCATTGAACTGTTAGGGTTAAGTCTTCGATTTTTTTTTTGTCAAAATTACTGGTACTATGGACCATGGATTTAATAATCCGTGCCTGGATCAAGACTATATATTCCATGTTTTTGTGTAGTGAGAGAAAAAGCTTCTAAGACAGTTTGATAAGAATCATCATATTCAAAAGGTAAACCAAGGAGCTTAGTTTCTTAAGCAGATCTCATAAGTACGTCCTTGTTAAGAAGCATCCTTAGCACAGAGTCATCAGTTTCGTTTTCGGAATGGATATCAGTTTCGGGAGCCAACTTCTCGGTTGGCTTATTGCTGGATCCTACCACATGCGAAGAATTTCTGGGTTGGCAAGCATGATATCCAAAAATCTTTTTGTCAATCTCAACCGCCCAGCGATCCGGAGAGATCCTGCCATAGACTTCGTTCATATTGATAACCGCAACTATTATTTTATTCACTAAAGGTAAGATCTTTCCTGAGAAGATAGGAAGGAGTGCTACCACTGTGCACCTTTTACCGTTTGGGTTCCGGAATGGTCCCCTCGAGAGATCGGTGTTGCTTTGACGTGAAGTCGTCACAGGTCTTTTGAAAGTGTGGAGTTTTCCTCATTAAAGTGGGAACTGGGACGTTTTCAACACACAGAAGTAGGGTCGTTTCTCACATCCTTACTTTTATCAGTCAGTTTTTGCAGTCACTTTTTCAGATCTTCCGTAAATTGTACTCGGATAATTGACCGTAGTGCTTCTTTTTTAAGCAATATTAGTCGCTGGCTTCAAATGGGTCAACATTCGTAACATTTGTTTATTTTATAAAATTGTAACTTCTATCCGCGACTTCGTCTGTCTGGAGATCAGATTAAACGAATGTTATTATTTAAATCAAAATCCGTCAAAGAAAATATTTAGATTTATTTCGCAGAAAACTTGCATCTATTCGGAATGAAAGTAGCCTGTCTAATAGTATCGTGAATCGCGAAACTCTTCCAACAGTTACCTCCAGTCATGCATCTCTTCACATTTAAGGAACTGTACATTTTTTCGGGATAAAAAGTATCCTTTTATTCAATTCAGCACCTAATCCATCTATATATCAAATTTCATTCAAATCCGTTAAGCCGTTGAGGCGTGATTGCGGAACAAACAATCAAAACATTTAAATATATAATATTAGTAGGATAGATACATACGTGCATTTAAATACAGGGAAGAAGTCATCCATCCGAAGTTGTTTTGCTCTCTTTTTTTTCTAAATGAAAAACTTCGATTCTGTTTTTTGACTATGTTTATTTGAACCTTTAGAATTGTATTGGTCAAGTAAAGAAGATGATATCGGCCAAATAGGCGCCGTCACAATTGATTGATTGATTTTTGACATTTTTCATCACTTTAGCGAGAACTTCGGGCGACAGATTTTCGCACTCGTGTCGAATGTTGTCCTTGAGGGCTTCCAGAGTCTCGGGCTTGTTCACGTAAACACGGGACTTCAAAAAAACCCACAACAAAGTCTGAAACGGGTAAAATCGGGCGATCCTGCGGGCCAGTGCAAATCGCCAAAAACAGATGAGGCGACCCGGGAACGCCCCCTTCAGAATATCGGTTCATGCATCGCTCCATGGCTTGTTCACTTGTATTCTGCATCTGTCTAGTCCACAAATGTCAAAACAGATTTGACATTGGCGGCCATTTGCAAAAATGAGAGCATCTTTCAATGGGGTGATTTGATTTGGCCTACCCTGTACAATAAATTCGTTGTGAATAATTGTAAGATTTGGTATTTATCATAGTTTGACAAATTTAGTGTGTCTTGTCACATTCAGACTTCGAAAAACTTCTAATAAATTTTTCGAAAATCCCAAAAAAAACATCATCAAAGTCATTAAAACTTAAAAAAAAAATCTGAATTCAAGAATATATACAACATTTTGAATTGCAATATATTTGATAAAAAAAGATAAATCCAGGTCAGAGAAATAAACATTGAACGTTACATCTTCACAGTCAGTCTAACACTAACCTATAGAAGCTCCATCAGCGCGCCGGCCGCCATCATTATTTTAATTCTACAATATGATTTAAAACCACTTTCCTATGGCAGATGTTTCCGCCTTCTTCATCTTTGAATTTAATTTCTTTTTTCTTCCTCTTTGTTTGACTTTTATAGTTCTAAATACAAAAGTATGCGTTCATACATCATTTTCATTTGGAAAGCTTTAATAAATCCCAACAACGAGCGGCGAACGCCTGTCAAAGGCCAGTGCCCTTCGAAGTGACGAGGAGGCAGTGATGTAGATGTCATTATTGGTGGGCGGTTGATGCAGCAATACACCCGATAAAGTATTATTTACCATTCTATTGTCTGTATTGTTGACTCATTACTTCGTTGACAGAATACACAAACAATACAAAAAAAAACATAAACAAATAATATGCTGCTGCTGGGTTGTTTCAATTAATTTCCTTGTTGCTCAACATGCAAGTGGAATACATATTATGAGCTGTCAGTAGTCGAAGTCGGTATATGTATTTGTAAAGAATATGAATACATCCTGTTGTTTTGACAGGCAACGCACAATTAGAAGAAAATAATCAAACAAAAAAAATTGCACAACGAATAAGATAATTAAGCTACTCATAAGTCATATATGTATAACATTCCCAAGCCAAATATCTGTGGTCCCATTAAATTCGATGTCGAAACTCGAAATGGAGTACAATATTTCTCACCTTGAAATTTTAAATTCACATGTTTACTTGCATTGCAAAAACTTTAACCACCTCTGGGCTAGGCAAACCTGGTAAACACAGAGATGTGATTCAGTGTTGCCTGGTTTGTTTTTGAAAGTAATTAGCATAATTGACATATCTTTATTGTTTGCCTTTAAAGCTCAACTATTTAAATCAACACTTTGTTGGGATGTGCGTGTGGTTGAAGTACTTCTTCTCACTTAAGTCAGTTTTTACTGTTTTTCTTTCAAATAAAGTCTGTGTAAATTAAATAAATTAAATTAGTTTCAGGTGAAGTAACATAACTTGGTAATTTGGCAAGTTTGACAAGAAAAAATAAATCATTATATGTCATCCAAAAGTCGTAAGCTCGTAATTGGTAGTTGACACATATTATTTGGTTCATTTAATTTTACAAATGAATTTCAAGTATGAATTTAATTTACTTATGGACTTACGGTGTGTTGACGTTCGAAGAAATATGTGCACTCTCATCTAAGAAATCCATCAAGTCATAACAGAGAATGTCTAATTGGTTTTTAAGAGTTAATTGACATTCGGTTAAATCGTGACATGTTCGTGTTCATGGTCAATGTCGACTTTCTGAAAGCTGATGTTATATGTGGAACCGAGGATTGAAGAAATGATTCATGGTAAAAACCACATTTGGTTGGGTTTTTTGAGAAAATGGCAACTCTCAACTCAACTCTCCAGAGTTGAGTTTATTTGTATGCTTTTGTAAGCGTGGTGGGTTTGGAAAGAATGAAAGGAATCATATAAATTGTAGGTCATTATTGTTTTATTTATAAAAGTGCGACGAATTTAAGGGTTCTTTTTTGAATCTAATAATTCTGTTTTTTTTTTTTTTTTTATTACAGCTGGTTGAATGAAGGAAACTCTCGAATATATTATGTTTTGAAAGTCAAGAAATGTATTTGTTTAAATTCTTTTTATAGATTTTAATTAGCCAGTTCAGTGCCCTATTCCGGTGAAATGATAAAATTCTATTCACGATGCTTTTCATATGACTTTTTCATTTTGTCATTTAATTTTAATCAGCAACCTGATTCTCGTTTATTCTGTGAAAAAAACAAGCTGAATAGGGCTAAATTCCTACATGATACAACAAATGAAAAGTTTTGTTATTCATTTTTGTGTATTTGAATTTTTTGGAAACAAATTATCACGATGAAATATTTGATGATAAATAACTTTTCAAATGAAAATATTTTGAAACAAGTTTTCAATGTTACACACAACCAGAATCGCAAAAAGTGCATTATCAGTGAAAAGTTTTTTCACAGATTTTTTCATAACACCAGAATAGGGCTACAGGTTTTTTTTATAATTTGCATAAGCTAAAGGGATTTGGGCTACCCTTTTGATGTCGGTGGACACAGCGCGAGCTTAGGAAAGAAGGAGAGGGTTTTATAGGAGTTGCCGATGCACATTTGTTTTAAACTTGTGAAAAATCATAATAAGAGGGGAAAACAGAGTTAGGTAAGAGATTCCACATTAGAGTTGTACGGCTGAAGAACGAATCTCTGTACTTGACTGTACAACCGAAATTGGGCTCAAGGGTAAATTTGTGGGCATTCCTGGAAGCGCGAATATAACGTTCAAACTGTTTAAGGGGAGGAATTCAACTGGCTATTTCTCTAGAACATTGACCGTAGAAATAACGGTAGAAAAGAGAGAGACATGAAACATTCCGTCGATGTTCAAGTGACGTGAATGTTTTAATGATGATATCATTTCCAATCAACTTGAAAGCTTTTCTTTGAATACCATCCAAAAGGCTCAAGTTAGTTAATGGAGCACCCGCCCAGATATGAGAGTTATATTCTAGTCTTGGACGAATGTATGATTTGTAAATAGTAGCCAGATCAGAAGGGGAAAAAAATTTCTTACATCTTCGGAGGAAGCCCTTGCGGCATTTTTGGCAACATCATAAATATGATCATTCCACAAGAGGTGACTGGTGATGCTCATACCGAGAATTTCTTAAGATTGCAGAGATCTGAAAATATAATAATATTTTAACAACATATTTCATTTCCTTCCTCAGTCACTTTGATGGAACACCAAAAAATGAGGGGTAACTCATACGAATACTAAAAACTAAGAATGAAGCTGACTCTTGGCAAACTGATTTAGCCAGTTCACGTTTCGGAGTGTTCAATTTTCTCATTCACTTGATGAAGCTAAAAAAATGTCTGTGAACACAATTTCTCAGCCAACACCAAAAAACTTTGTATCTCTTTCCTTCTAACAGAGTTCTCTTTGACAAACTAGTAGGATTCATATTTTGACAGCTAAGTTGAGATTTTTTTCTGAGAAATTGTGTTCACATTTCTGTGAAAGTCGAAGCTGTCTCTTGAAATATTTGTTAATAAAACTACAACTTTATTTGAATGGAGAAACCTTTTCCACTACATTATGTAAAATTTTCGATCGGAATATTTGTATTCCTAATATAAAGTCAGAAAATAAAATGCTTTAATATTGTTAATATTTATTTTAGTATTTATTAAATTAAATGAGTTTTTATTTATTATTTGCAGATTGGGAACGTGAAATTGTTTCGAAAGCCGAAATACTTCGTCTCATATACCAAGGTAGATTTTTACATTGCAATGTAACATTAGGTGCACTAGGACTTCCATTGGGCAAAACGACTGTAATGCATTTAGTTCCGCGTGATAATCTGCCAGAACCCAATTCGCAAGGTAAATTACAAATCTAAATACATTATACTAATTAAGTACATAATTAAAACAATAACATATCTTTTCTAGATCAAAGGCAAAAAAGTAAAGGTGGATCCAGTAGATGCTGTTCAACGACATGCTGTATTTTGTAACTAGGTGTAATAAATCGTTTATTTTTTTAAAAATATTAACTATTTTTTTATTTCTTATTATATTATTCAATACAAATAAAATTTAGTTTTTAGCGTAAATACAAAAAAAAATCAATCGTTACGTTTATTGTTTTATTTGAATTAATCAAAATTATATGTTTTTCTGTTTACTTTATTTAGTCAAAAAAACAAATAATATACTATTAAATTTAAAATTAAAAAAATATATATATACAATTTTTATTTTCGTCCGCTTTACTTTTGCAAATGCATATAAATATATATATATACTTATACACAAAACCAGAATAAAATAACAAAAAAAAACACCTAACTGAAAAATGTATATTTACTAAAGTAAACTTTAGATTACTGAATGTGAGATTAGATTAATATATAAATAGATATTAAAAAAAAGAAAAAACACTGGAAAAGAAAACAAACAAGGCTATTTAGATGAATTTAAGGATACGAAGAAGACGAAAAGAGTGATTTAAAGAATGATTGTAGTAAATTAAAAAAAAACTTCAATAAATCTATGCATATATACACCGTACACATAGTTAATTTTAAGCCAAAAAAAAAATGAATAATAACTTTACATACTAAATTAGCTGTCAAAAAATTGAATTAATAGGGAAAATGGCAATTTACTATAGAGATACACACATTCAATAAAAGAACAAATAAAAAATTGTATTCACAAAATGATACCGAACAAAACAAATTATTCCAATTATTTCCATAAAAAATAAATTAAAAAAAAATAAATTAGAACACAAAGACAACTCACAACTGCGCATCGAAATATACAAAATATATTTAAAAACAAAATAAAAACCCATTTTTTCATTCTAATATATAGCGTTACCTTATTTACTCATAAAGAACTTAGATTATATTTATTTGCGATGTAAATTGTTTTTCAAATGTTATCCTTTACCAAATGATGTAAAAAAAAAACTTGTTAAATCAAATATATTTGCCCCTAAAGCTATGCAACAGCAGAATTTGTTTAGTAAAATATACAAAAAATGGTGCAAGAGTCTCCAGTTTAAAAAATAATATTGTATTAACTTTAAATTGTTCTTGTTAAATTTGTATCTTATTCATCTTCATGTACATACAACATACAAAATATTTATACTTGTCATCATAAATGCTTGTATTTTTATATTTGTTTAATATATGCAAATTAATATTTTTTGTTTTGTCATAAATTCAATATAAAATTTAAATTAACCCGCCATTGCTTAGAGTTAGTTGTTGATAATGTATTTGTTTTTAGACGAACAATATGGCTACTAGTTGGGCAAATTTTGTTTCAATGAAAAATTTATTGAATGAGAACAAAATTATCCGATTATATTATCCCAAATAACATTTTGTGAGTACTTGCTTCCTATCTACTGCACAGCAGCAACAAAGAATGGGATTTAAAATTGGGGTTTTTCTAAAACTTATTTACAGCCTTCGTCCTATATTTTTAGTTGTTAAAAATGTCCAAGGAGTAAAAATTTGACATGTGAAACTTTGTTTATTATGCGATGAAATTCAGCCCTCATTCCTTTCTATTCCATCTGTATTCTGCTATCTGGTCGAGTTCTTTTTCTGACACTGATAATGACAATGACAACGAATATTATCAAGAAAAATATTAAGTTTTAAAGCTGGAATAGTGAAAAGTATGTTGTAGTCTAAGCCTAAAGATCTATTTGATTCTTTTGTTTTTTTGTCCATTTAATTTTATTTCTGTAAATCAAGAAGTATATTCCGCCCGAACTAATTGCGAAATTCAATTGCACACGAAATGTGAAAATAAAAGCAGAAAACAGGAAAAAGTAATACATTTTGTTTATTTCACCACTTGTGGCTTTGTTCTTCTTTCTATTTTCCACTAATTTCCTTTCAGTCTAACCATGCCTAGTCTAATACTATGTTCTTACCAAAATTTTGGCAGATTCAATATTTCAATATTTTCAAAATGGTGGTCACAACTTCACAACTCACAAGATGATTTCACATAATAGGTCCGTTCGTCTACTTTTTGGGTTGTTTAAGGAAAACTGTCAAACTTTGAAGAGCGGGGATATAAACTCTCAGAAAATAATAAATTCGCTCAAAAGTAAAAGAACGCTTTGTGGATCAAAAAAGGGAAACTTTTTTAACCTCAAAAAAAAAAAATAACTACACGAAATGGATCAATTAAGTGCAGATGAAATAAAAATTGTGATGGAAACCAATTTATTAGGCCATTGTAAGGTCATTTTATTATTGACTTTGGATTTAACTTCACAATTTTTTTTAATTTCAAATTCTTCAAATACGAAGATTTCACAAAACGTCAAATTTCAAATGTACTTTTAAATTTGACAGAACTCACATTTCTCCCCCAAGAATTTTTTTGGTTTAAAATAGGGAATTAAGGGGGAAATATTTTGCTCTCACAACCTCTCTCTTCTCACGAAAACTCCCGAAAATGTAAGTAAACGAACAACATTTGTGTTCAAAATAGTCTGTTTTAGGGAGTAGACGAACAAAGCTTATATCAGAATTTGAAGTGAGTGTGAGTATTACGCCTCCATTTTGTTTACAGAGATAACAAAATGGATTGCTGAAAATATTTGTTACATTTTGACCAACTAGGATTTTCAATGGGCACGTTTAATGCGTACACAACTTACTGTTGTTCAAAGATGCAAAAAACTTGACTAAATGTCAAAAGTTAACCAATCTTTAGGGTCAATAGGGTTCTCACATGCGAGTTGACAGACTTTTAGTCAACGCATTGAACGTAGGAATGAGGCTTAAAAGGATTACTGCGCATTTAGAAACCCAGCAAACATTATAGAGAAATGCGAGGATTTCGTTTGAAATCTCAGGATTTCGACCAAAATAAATTACACAGGTTGTTATGAGGGCAACACGATTTCTATATTTCAAAAATAAATGCCTATTTTCATTGAAGCCAAAACGACTAACGAAAAATCATTATTTTTGCTCAATGTTGTTTAAAAAAAAAGCAATCAATATGTCATTTTCGATTTGACAGAACTTGGCATCATTATTGTCAAAAAAATGCTCATCTGCTATCTAGAGATGTAGCGCTATGCAGCATGCATCGAGCGCAAAGCCAAGCTGCAAATCTGTTTTCGGTTATGTTCTGCTATTAGCTTTTTTTATGCTAACCAACCCAACACAAGCTATCTAATCCATAGGATAAAAATATGATCGCATCCAATGAATCTTATTTAATGAATGCGTTCTCGGCGATAGAAAAAAAATCACACATTTTGACCGACATTTCTAGCCTGTCGTGAAAGACCCAACTATAATAGTCGAAAGAAATAGGAAGCTAGTGTCAAAATCGAACGAAAAGTTTCTTTCCGTTCTGTCCAATACATAAGTTGACTATAATAGCCTTAAGAAAACACGAGCATTTTTCACATTTTTCACATTTTTCACATTTTTCATTTCCGCTTGAAAGCGTACATTGAGGCTGAACTATAATTGTTGTGCCCTAAATGGCGGATTGCTTCGTTTCGTCAAGTTTCGATGAGTTTTACTTACGGACGTAAACTGCGCTAGCGGGTTGGACAGCTTGACTTTCGCGGCATTCCGTCCATTAGACGTAGACGTGCTCATTTGACAGACGGATTGGAATTTTTCGGTCGGTTTTGACACTAGCTTCCGCTTGCTTTCGACCATTATAGTTAGCCCTTTATGTACAGAAATAAAACTGAACGAAACTTTATCAGTCTGTTTCGTACGGGAACGTACGTTCCAATACTTCAATTATTGTTGGGTCTTAATATTATTTTTGCGGATAGCAGTAGCAGGATTGTGAATGGATTGGCAAAGCAGTTAAAGCGGATAGCAGTATCAGGAATCAGGATTGTGACTGGATTGGCAAGCAGTTAAATATGTATAACTTGATTGCATAGGTTATTTTTTAAGTTTTTTGTATTTGTTTGTCTCTCTTCCTCTTTCATTGGCAGGGCAGTTGAAGGGGGGGGGGGTATAATGGGGGAGTTCTAGTTAAAGGCCCGAATTTCTTCGAAAGGACACGAAAATTGCTAAAAATACTTTGTACAATGTACTTAAAGCAACTGTTTTTTTTTTTTGCTTAATGTGAGGCCACCATATTTGTGTTTTAAACGAACTAACTCAACATTGGCAAGACAGGAATAGTACAGTTATTTGCACCTAAAAACGCTGTCTCATTTTTTGTCAACCATTATCGCTATGAGCTTAAATTCTTAAAAATAATTCTGGTAGATAAATCATTTGAAAATTGTCTACAAAATTCACCACTATCTTAACTTTTGTAGAGAAAGTGAATATGTACGATAGAACCCAAGAGAAATTTCCTCCAAAAATTGGTCCTTCAAATTATTAAGTTTCAAAACCAAATTGACTAATGTTTCAACTTAATTACAACATTATTTTGCTGCTTTCGTTTTTTTTTATAATATTTTATCTATTATTGTTCATAATCATAACTGCCATTAACTAAGATTTCGTCGAACAAAATGCATCTTTGAATTTTTACAAAAACAAACAAAATAAAATATATATACATGCATATATGTGTAACTTATGATCGCTTAAATATTAACAATTAAACAAAAAAATATTATTAAACAAAAAAAGATCAAAAACATATATTTAATAAAACAAAAAAAAACTTAAATGGTGTCGATATTTCCCTATAATAATCTACTCACATTCAATAAATTGAATGAAAATCGTGGTATAACTTATTTCAAAGTAAACAAAAACAAATAAAATTTAAAAGGGTTCATTAAAAAAAAGAAAACAATGTACATAAAGTAGTGAATATATTTAGGTATATACATTATGTGTATATGATCCTGAGTTGATTTTGTTTCATTCAATCTGATTTATAAATTGAAACAGAACGTCTATAAATTAGTAACTAAAAACCAGATAAGAAAAAAACAAATAAAAAAATAGATAAATGTTTAAAGTATATTAAGTAAATATGAAAAAAAAAACATTGTTTGTATTATTTCGATAGTATTAATGGAAGATTTCTCCCCCGTATATACATACATATATATTTATATTGTTCATTGTTTTATTTTTTACAGAATAGACCTTTTTTGTGCAGCTGCTATTGTAAAAACTATAAAAACGAAAAATTTAATTAAATGTACTAACTGCAAAAGAAAAAGTAAATTAAAATTATCATCACACACAGCTATTATTGTAATATGCTAAATATCTAACGTCCTCATCTTGTTCTGATAGATATCTACAACTTAACTGTCTTTACTAGAATAACTTAAATTTTGTCTAAATAATTGCAATAAATAACGCAAAAATATCTTCTCTTATTTTCACTATTATACAAAATAAATGTGGTGCAATTAAAAAATATAATTTTATTTGAATTGTATATTTGGTATAAAATCAAGTAAAAACTCTTATACAATCAAATAGTTAAATAATGCTTTTTTATTATAAAATTTAATTTATCTGTTAAAAAAAATAAGAAAAGTGTGAAGAAAATCAAGCACAGATTTTAACAAAAATTAAAAAAAAAACACCTTAAAGAACATATCATTACTAAAATCATTAACTTTAAGCATTATGTTTTCAATTTATCATATTTTCCATATTGTTTGTCAAAAAAAAAAATTAATTTTTTCGAAACAAAATCGCTTTAGAAAAACCCACTTCAAACTCATTTTATTTAACCTGTGATATACCAGTTAAAGATCATTTTCCGACTTTGCTTTTTCCGGCAATTCTTTTCCTTTATACTTTTTTTTTCTATTCTTCATTTCACTTATCAGAACAGGATTCAAGCAAAAATAAAAAAATAATAAAATATAAAATGAAAGATTAATAAATAGATATCGACTTAAATGTTATATACTAAGAATGGAGTAAAGTTTTGTACGTAACAAGAAAACAAAATATATCTTATAAACGGCAAGAATGTGTTAAACAAAAAAAAAAACTAAATAAATTCGAAGAATATCTTATTTTTATTTAAACTAAACTAAAAAAAAAAAGAAATAAGACAGAAAAGCTATAATTAAATAATAGGCGTAATTATAAAAAAAAACAAATAAAAAATAATATAAAAATTAATTTTAATCTTTAAAGAATAAAAAACAAAACAAACATAAAACTACACGAAATATAAATCGTAGATAATGTGTAATATTATTTCTAATTTTAATTATTATATAAATTGAAATGAGAAATGCAAATAAAACTAATTTTTCGTTAAACGTGTTAAATTAATAATAAAAGAAAACAAAGAAAATGAAAAATCTTGAAAAAACATGTCTTTTATTTACAAATTTAACTGGCTGCGTTGAAATTCACCTTGTCTGATGCAGAGCGTTCTTTACAGCTTCGTGAGATTTTTTTAAATTAATAGATTAGAAAATCTAACAAATTCATACCTAAAAATCGATTTTTAAATTTGGATGTTTTGTTAAAGACACAAAAAGAGTACAAAACTAGGACAAAAACAAACACTCCATGTTTTTTTAAGTTAGTAAAGGCTGAACTATAATGGTTAGAATGACACGGACGGGCCCGTCCGCAAATGAGCGATAACAAGTAATTCGTATCTTGTGCCCTAAATGGCGGATTGCTCCGTTTCGTCAAGTTTCGATGAGTTTTACTTACGGACGTAAACTGCGCTAGCGAGCGCATTTTACGGACGAAAACTTGACAGCTGGCTTCTGATGGTGTTTATAATGAAGATAAGTTGACATATACTTCCGCGGCATTCCGTCCATTATGGGTAGATGTGCTCATTTGACAAACGGATTGGTATGTTTCGGTCGGTTTTGACACTAAGCTTCTGCTTGCTTCCGACCATTATAGTTAGCCCTTAATTTTGGTAAGGTCACTTCAGTTGATAGAAACAATTAAAATATATTTTCTTAAGTTAAGTACATATTTAAACTCTAGGTTTGCTCCAAACTAAAAACAGAAAATATAAATACTAAAAACTATAAAAAAAATATGTACTTATGTATGTATGTAAGTACTACACAAATCTTTTATATGTTTCATGTTTGATTAAAAGCATATTTTTCCTTAGATTTTATACTCTCAAAAATGTCATTGTATTTTAGAAATTAAAAAATAATAACAAGATTAACAGCTTTATTCTTGAAAATTCAATTTAGTTGACATTATTTCTTTTATTGTTTCAAGTACCCACGAAATATTCACGATCATAAATCAAAAGCCAAAAATGTAAAACTGCGAACGTGATTCCGTACTAGATGCTCAACGCATTAAAGGGCCTTTCCTTAATGAACGCATTCCTTATTTGTAAGTCACTCGAGAGAAGCGTTATAAGTAGATCCTTTTCTGTTGTGAATGAAAGAAAGGGTACACACTAACAAATTAACAAATTTTAAATAAGTAGCTATAAATATTTGACACTTTTTGAACACATTTGGGAGCTAATACAATTAACTACCCGATTTAGTAAATCAGAAATCCTTTTTTCATTCTTGATTGGAAAAAAAACATTACAATTATGTATAATTACAAAAAAAAAAATAACAATTTGTTTCCGCGAACACAAGCATTAAATAAAATTAAAATTGTGTGATTTTTAGTATGTTATACTATTATTTTATCAGAAATTTAGAATTGACTGAATAAACCAAAGAACGAGTCACCCGAACGACTCAATCTGTTATGCAACGAAACACGAAATGCCTTAATCAAAATGAAATTGTTCGTCACTATAATCGTCATCTTCTGAATTTTCTTTAATTTTGATTTATCGAGGTGCTCTGCATTTTTACTTTCCCTCTTTGACAGTTTGGAGCAAAAATTTGTAACACGATTGAAATAGTCAATTAATGAACTTAAAATTATTTTGCTTTATGTGCTATTTTTTACATTTTTAGAAGAATAGCGAAACTTACCAACCGAAGAAGATGAATCAAGTAATCAGAATCTAACACTAAGTAATAAGGGAAAAGTAACAGGCAAAAAGAGTACAAACCAGGGCTACCTTTAGGACTCTTAAGTCATTTTGAATCCTTTTTGAAGCCTGGGTTCCAGTAGGGTTATTCCAGAAAGCGAACCGGATCGTATTGAAAGCGATATCCAATTTCGACCCTCTTCGCTTTTGGGTATTCTCAAATGCGAATGGGCGAAAATGATCATTTCAATTTTCCCATATCCATTTCCAATCTGCCTCTCAATTTTACCAGTCTGTGACTCGCAATTTTTCCATTATCACTCAATTTTTCCAATTTTCCACTTATTTTTTTCCAAAATTCCATAAATATTTTCCAAGCATATATTTGACAGCTGTTTCTTGACATTTACAATTCTTTGTATCCTTTGTTAGTGATCGCTGGGCCACATGGACATCCACTGGCGAGTAAAGATGTGGTAAAGTACCTTGGTATCTGGTTGGATCAGTATCTATGTATATTTCAATCGACATGTAGAGGCTGCTCTGGCCAGGGCTAGGGGAGCTTTTGCCTTGACAAGACGGTTGTTTTATAGCAGCCGCCTTAATAGCACGGTAAAGGTAATTTGCTACATGGCCCTCATTAGACCGATGATTGCCTACGGACGCCCTGTGTGGTTCAACGTTGTACCATCTCTAATGGAAAAGATTCGGGTGTTTGAGAGACAGTGTCTCAGTATTTACAGAAAACCAGAATCGTAATACAAACTCTTTTATTCCAACGGGGCCAATACAAACAGGATAGATAACTTTTTAATTAAGCTCATTCGCAGACACATTGCAAGGGCGATGACCTCAACTAATGGACAAATCTTCAGGGCTTACTACCCCCAAGATGAATATTTTGAAAGTACACGTTCGAGTGGTTTTAGCCCGCCTGAAGCTTTCCTATACCTTGATAGTCGAGGGCTGATTTAGGATAAGATCGGCGATCCCATTGATCTACCACGTCGGCCGCAGAACTGTCGATAAGCGGCCCCTTTACGACCAGACATAGTCGCTGGGAGCGAAGCAGAGCGTCTCCGGTTCAGTAGGGCTGTGCCCGAACCGGATCGGAAGGAAGCCATTGATCAGGTCAACCAGTTTGATGGCTTAGTGAAAGTAGTTAATTTCAGTCGGCATAATATCGCCTATGGTTGGCTTACTTATATCTAGGGTATCTTTAAGTTAGGTAGGGAAGTTGCGGCGGCACCAAAAAAAATTTTAAAAAATCTTGCTGTGGCTGTTCTAAATTTAAGTATTTAAGGTTTACCAGTTTAAATACGCAGAGAAAATTTTTGAGAAGTGGGTCTTTTCCGCTCGATGTCCCTAACAAAGAGTGGGTGCTGAGTGAATATTTGGATCAGAATTTAAACGTTTGTTTCGGCTGTCAAAGGAAGCCACAGTAGCCCCTTAAGTCCTATATTGAAACTGGCCGCTTCCCTGGGATTCCTAGAAAAGGGTTCATATCAAGCATATCAAGGTTGAGCAGTATTACCGCATTGCAATCGCTCAATCACGCTACCCATAATGAAGAAGAAAGAAAAAAGTCACCAAAAAAACTATAAATTTTATTAAAAAGGCATTTTAAATATAAAATTGAAGTTTAAAGCATCTTTAGTATTCTTAGTTTTGTTAAACATTAAACATTTTTAAAGATCCACCAGTAATCTGTCACTTAAATACTTATCGCTTTTATTTTCAATAGAAAAATGTCATTTGAAAGTGCTTTCGGTTTGCTTCTGGTCGAATGAAAAACGAATAGTATTTGGGAATACGAAAATAACAATGCGCCTTTTAAAGCGATCCGCCGCGTATTTGGCAATATCCCGCCAGGACGCCACTTTTCTAAAATAATCGAAAATGTACTCCTTTTACAAATTTAGGACTCTTAGGGCTTGTTTCACAATATCTGACTAAAGTTCTGATCAACTATCTGACGCATAAGCAAACTACAAGTTAAATTCTCCCATTAAAAAACTTTGTTTCACAATTGTCTAAATTACAGATTTAAATGTCAGTTAGATTTTTCCAGTTTTCCAGACAGTTGAGTTTTGACTTTTGAAAATTAAAACAAAAAATGTGAATTTAAATTCTAAAATGTCTAGAAAATGCAATAGTAATGTGTGTAAAGGAGGCTTTACATGCATCTGAATCTGCAAATTTGAGGAAAAGTAGAACATGACCAATATAAATCACTTATATATATGTACATAACATAAAAAGAGTACACACTTAAGGCTTCCCATACGTTTACTATAACTTTTTGACATGTACTAGGGCACATTCAAAAGCTCCAATTTAATACCTACCCGAAGTACATTTAACATACATATGTAGACAAAAACCAAAATATTGCCCATAAAAAATAAACAAAATGAGGAAAACAAATATTGTGTGCCATTTACTAGAAAACGAAGATATAATATAGAATCGAAAGGTCAGATATGTAAGTTTCGTTAAGCATGAGTATCATTTCTGAATCGTTCGTACACATGAAAATTTGACAGTTATGGCATTTCACAGTCAAAACAGACAGCTAGTTTGTTCATTATAGTTATTCGTTACGTTCACGTATGTACGTATCCTTCGGATTTGATTATTTGGATTTGTTGTAATTAGCATGGTTAAAAACAGCTGATTGAAGAACATATGGAAACAGAGGGAAAATCCAAAGGTATCCTAAATTTTGTTGGATACTTTTATGTGTGAAGCTGCCTATGTTATTTTTTTTCTTTGAATTTTGAGGTTAGGGTTCACAGTCTTAGGTTATCGTTTCAAATTTAAAAATTATATATTTTTTTATAGAGTAATCAAATTTTACACATAAATAGTTTAAACTGCATTTATTTGGTTATTATATTTTGATATCCATTGTTTTAAATAAATGTTATGTTTTGCAACTGGCATATTTAATAGTGGAACTGATACACAATTTGTTGTTAAAATGTTAGCAATATTTTTTTATTTCTCGAGCATTGTTTGCAAAAGTGTAAAATATGACATAGAGGAGCTCAGAATCTGTAGAAAAAAAAACACTGTAGATGTATTAATAATAAAAACAATTTCGTCACACTTTAGTAAAACTTTGCAACGACAAAACTGAAAATTTCATTGCAGTTATCTGCAGGGGTTTCTGACTTCGCATAATCATCAATTTTAGTTTTAAATTGAAATCTTTTCCAGCTGGATAATATTTTACAGGATCTTGTTTCTCACTGTCGTCTGACTTTGACATTTCTCCACCTTCCCAGTTGCATGCATATAAATGCCATGCAGTTTCTAGAGACTTGAAAAGTAATATTTAGTAATAATTTAGAAAATTAATAACTTATTTAATGTTTAGCCTTTTACTAACACTCTGTATCAAATGATCTCCATTCCAACATAAAATGAACAACTGCGATAGTGCTGACAAAATGTAGACTAAAAACTTTACATAATCACCGATGAACATTTTACCCTTAAAAAAAATGGTAAAATATATACAAGAAACGTGTCAAAATTATTTAATTCTTTTTAACTCCCACTAACCGTTACAAGCTGAAAGCCGACCATGCAAATCAAGATCGAACTAATTGAAAAATTTGCCAACAGGTGGGGACTATTAAATGACTCCAAACTTTGTGCAAAACTAGACAAAAATAAATTCAATTTAAATTGTTTATTCTTAACGAAGGTATAATAATATTACTTGATTATTTCACTATGACGTTTGGCTATTACATGTAATCGCCGAACATACTCCATTTGCATTTGAGCTTCTGTCACTTCCGATTTAGAATTAAGAGAAAAAACATGGCGATGAGCTTCTGGAATAATTCGAGCAGTGTCCTGTTGTAAAATACGCAGCTGGCCGCAGGTGTAGGTCACAAAAAAACCGATTAGAGAATCTTCAGCGAAAAGAGTGGTCACCACACAGACCCCAGCAAAAGAGGTGAATATGTATGTTAAGACATATTTCCAGCCATGGTTTGCATCGAAGAAAAATATCATTTTATACGGAAATGGTTTCTCATCCAAGTTCGGGTTGGAAAACAATTCCACTAATGGCATGAAGCAATACATAAGGATTAGACACATCATCATTATAGAAACCAAGCTGAAAATCTTCATGTTCGATTGACATTGAGCTTCGATTCTTGGATTTAAGCCCCTAAAAATAAAATAAAATTACATAAGTATTAAGCTAGTATTGCACGGTCATCAAAATGGTTCATCAGAATGACACTCCATGCTTAACGGAAGATACAGCTAGAGAACTAATCGGTGGCACTATTAATGCCAAGCATTCATTAAGGGTTACAACTAATGATACGAATCCTTCCTCATTATAGATTTCAAAATATTTAGTATAGTATGGCGTATACGTATTTTTTTTTATAAAACTGCATGTATAGTGCATTGAGTAATGCCAGATTTTATAGATAAATTCTTTGAGTGCATGCTTTTGAACAAACAAAAACCAGGATACGATATAAGGGCAGTCCCGTTACAAGCTCTTGCACGGAATTAATATACTTGCTGCACCTTCCGGCGTTGCCCAAACATACCGTATAATTTATTATTTCTACTTTTTTATAAATTTTGAACAACTTTAACTAAGTAATTTTTTACTCACTTCTTTATCCAAATGTTTCTAACAAAGTTACCCAGAATCAGTTTAAATTGTCTCTGATTCATTTTCAAGTGGAGAATCCGAATAAAATTAAGGGCACCCATAAAAGTCGTACAACAGTTTTCGGTGGTTTTCATGATGTCACCAAACGTAAATATCAGAAATGCTGTCTGAAAATAAATGGTGATACCGACAGAAAAGACCACATACCATGCCCATGCATTGTAAGCTCTTTTAAATGTTTGGTTTTCAGTTTCGACAGGCCATGAGCCGTTTAGCTTAAGCCAAAAACACTGCAGAGGAAACTTGAACTCACTGCCGTCCTTAGGTCTTGGGTTGTACATGATTTTAAACTTAATTTCTTCGTGAGCCTTGCAGATTGGCTTATATAGAAAAACGAATGTTTTATGTTTAAGGATTCTCTTTGTTAATGTCGAAAAAAAGTAATTTGAAAATAATTATATGGTAAGATGAAAGGATATTGCTGCCTAAATTGGATCCTTAACTTAATGATACACTGCAGTGAAGGAATTAAAGATTTTTAAATTTGCATACATACAACAAAGCGTTTATCTTTTCTTTGATAACGTTCTGTACAACAATCGAATTTTTCCATTTGTAAAGCATATAAAATGCTTGGATGTTGTTGTCCTTAAGATTAAAGGACCTAAATTCTAGTTTAGCTAACAAGATTTACGTAGAAAACTCAGTTTTTTTTCAAAAAAGAAAATAATTAATAATTAAAACTCCAATCTAGTTAAACTGAAGAAAGGATTTTTTTTTTGATCCGCAAAAACCCTGGTGCAAAACATTTTAAGTGTGATAATGCTGTTCCATAAACTCAACAAAAATTGTTTAATAATTGAACATAACCAATTATTATATGTATGTATACAAACATATATATAAACTGCAATCGATAGGAGCACCTCATAACGAGTATGAATGTCCAAGACGATTTGAGAGCGGCTTTTGGCCGCCAGAAGGATTCGAGATTGATCAAAAAGAGGTTAAACTAAAATTGGATTATAGGTGCAGAAATATTGAAAATTATGCTGTTATTACGGAAGAGAAGGCCTACAGCCATTTGTCCTACCAGAGGTAAGTTCCTAATAAAACAAAAAAAAAATAAGATAAAAAAATATTTTATATACAGAATTCACCAGCGTTATTTGGGTATACTTACTCATTTTCTGGAACCCCAAAAACAATAGCGCACATATCGGGTTTAACAGTAACTGAACACCACAAACAAAATTAATAAAAAATAACTATCGGTCAAAATGTTGCCAAAAGCTTTCCTTTTATTATTTTTATGGTGTTATTTATAGCCAAATCGTTCCAAAAATAAGAATTAAAAAAAAAAAAATAGCCATACTCATTCCTTACAACATCAGCTAACTCATTCTGAGAGTCCCGTCGAAATCGGGCAATAAATAAAAAAACAAACCCATAGCCACCTAGTGGGTAGTTAAAAAAGCCTGAGTTACTTTCACTTAAAACATCAGCTATCTGCCAGTGAATTCCCGTCAAATCGGTGCAGCTATATTAATATTGCAATGCTTAGGAAAACAATTGATAAATCATATGAGATTCCTTTAGCACCTTATTCATTTTCTGATTTTTAATTTAATTAAATTTACAGATTTATATAATTTTATTGAAATAAACTTGTTATATTATTATGACTTAATGAAGATAACGACTTTTGCTAAACAACTGAATGTCATCTGTCAATATATTAAAGATCTCTCACAGTCTTCTATCTCATTCGTTCACTTAATTTTCATATGAAATTAAAAAAAAAATCTGTTCGATTTTTGTTTTAATTTCTTTTATACAAACCTTGTCCTGACACTGACAATAACGAAAATAAAACAAAAAGAATTATCCAATTTGGTGCAGCCGTTCGGAAGTTATGTGCGTTTATACATTTCATTGATTCATTTTTTAGTTATATACATATGTAGATAGATTAATAAGTAAGGTCGGACCTGACATTTCCAGAAAGTTCACCAGCTGGCGGTCCGTTATTTCAGTTTTTTTTTATTTGTTATTTTTATTAACTGAATAATTAAAGTTTTTTTTTGAAGTTTGAGTTATATTTGATTAGCAATCTTTAACAAAAATATTAAAACTAAAATGTTGAAAAAATATTTTACTACTTTTCTCAACACGTGAACAGCTGACTGTGTTTCTCTTTTACTTCGAATTTTGAGAGGTAACCTATCTGGTTGGATTTGTTCGTTCACAAAAAAAAAACCAAACACAGGCAAGGTAACTTATTGAAAAGTTACGTTCGTGAACGTACGCAATTTTGCATTTTTAAAAGACTTTGTACCGGATCGTGAATACCCCTATTATAAAGTTAAGTTGGTATGACTGATTTAAAAGTATTTATGGTTCAATGCTCCAACTTTATCAATTTTAATCAAGATGCATATTTACATAATATAACAATATTTTGTAACTTAAAACTTAGAAATTTCTAACAAAATTTGAGATTTTAGAGTTCAAATCATTAAGAAGATATTAAAAAAATTCTATCAATTTCCCTTTTAATGTAACACACTGCACCGGCATTAGGATGATAGGAAGGGGAGAGATAGGAGGTGTCGATTAACATTAGTTTTGAATGTTTGCAGATTAAAATGGCGCACCTAAAACAGATGTGCATATTTTTTGAAATTTAGGTATTGCTGTATTAATGCCAAATGCAACGTTACCACTGGACATTATTAAAAAGTTGCAAAAAATTGTTATACTGAAGAAAAAATGTCACCTAATAATAATGTAAATAAATTCAAATTTGTGTGAATATTGAATTTAGAGAATAAAAATTCCAACAAATCAGACAAAAATTCGATTTTTTAAGTATCGCATTAATGTAAGTGAACGAAATACATAATATTACCATAAAAACTATAATGAGGTGTTTTCTTAAAAGTGGTGGCAAGTGTGTCACAGCGGTAACGCTGATTAACAAGTGTGGTATATATCAGTAATGCCAGATACCTTTTATTTACAATTATTTTCGTTTGTTGTTGTGGCTGCAATGAAACTAGGCATACAAAACAGAGACATCGTGCAGTCACTGCAACCCCCATAAGCGCCTGTGTAAATTATTTTGACTGCACGGAAACAACTGCACATCTATTTTCATCATTAGAATGATCAAAAATATGTAAGAAATAACATTGTATATGTGCAAGGGGAAATAAATGTGAGTAGACTAGATTTTCTTTTAAAATCTCTAGAACTACTTTCACCCATAAAACAAATTCAGTTTTTACATTTCCTTTAATTCTCGGAGTTTCAAAAATTCTCCTCAAATCATCTATTGCTAAGTTGTCGTTGAGTTAAGTCGGTGAATGTAGGGAGGCACCTTCAGTGCTTTGCTTTAAGTACAATCTTCTAATTATCTTCAGTTAAAAAAAAAAATACTTTAACTCTCTAATTTTTCAAGCGATGAACCGATGAAGTGTCATTTCTTCTGCTATTTTTTCTATTCTTCAACTTTACAAAAAAATTGAAGTGGCATCACTTCTACTGACTTTCTGAATCGGAACATTCCCGCTCCGTTAAAAAAAAAACATATTCAGCCAGCTGCTCGTATTTTTATTTTCATTTTGAGGGAAGTATTTCGTGTGATTATTTATTACAACGATAAGGTAGGATCGGTGCAGTTCATTTTAACTTAAAATACATTAAATTTATAAATACCAGGTATCTTTTTCAAATTAGCAACTTAAAGTAGATAATATACTTAGTTAGCAAATTGAGATCTCAATTTTGTTCAAAATAAATATTGTTTGTGCAATTTTGAGATAACCTTTTAAAACGCAGTTTTTGCACAATCAACGCCATTTTCTTTTTTTCCAATAAATTTAACAAAAGAAAAGAACTGAGTAACAAATAAAGAATGAAGCGTTTTGCTTTGGTTTTTGCCGTGCTTGTTGTACAAGCCATTGCTGATCCGCATCTGTTGTCCGATGAATTCATTGAAATTGTTCGCTCCAAGGCAAAGACCTGGGAGGTATGTAAATTATTCCTTTTATTTTTGATAAACAAAAGCATTGAGATTCATATATACGTAAGTAACTAATTGTATTTAATTTGATTATAGGTTGGACGCAATTTCGCCCCTTCAGTGTCTGAATCATACATCAAAGGCTTGATGGGAGTACATCCAGACGCCCATAAATTTGCTTTGCCACCAAAAGAGAAAGAAAGCTTTGCGGCAGAGGAACTTCCAGAAAATTTCGATTCCCGCAAACAATGGCCAAATTGTCCTACTATCGGAGAAATTCGTGATCAGGGATCCTGCGGCTCCTGCTGGGCATTTGGGGCTGTTGAAGCAATGTCAGATCGAGTAAGTATTGGTAAAAACAAAGAACTACATTTAATTCGCTATCACTCTTATCGCTGAGTCGGTGCTTTTCAGATAAGAAAAGTTATTCGCTGCAGTCTTGTTTTATTATTTTTTAACTTGTTTGTTTCACAAATGCAATGTGTTCCTATAAATTCATAACTAGTATGTAGAAGTAATTTTTTTCAGAGCTGGAAGAGCTCAGCTTTAATTTTTTATTCAATTAAATGAACAAAGCAATATTGGGATTGAATCATCACCGCACAAATTCACTTTAAATGAACTACTTATTTGTTGATGATTCAGGTCAGAGGCTATCAGTTCAAAAAAATCCCTTGCTCTGTTTTGAAATCTAAAAAAGCGTAAACACAATGCACAAGAATTGACCAAACCGATGAAACCATTCAACATTTTTATTTTATTGATTTGATTATAGCGAGTTTCATTCAGATTTCAAAGATTTGATCTGGAAATCCAGATTTGCTCTTTTCAATTAAACTTGTTCATCATTTAATCGTAGTGTTGGTGATTAACTAACGAGCACACAGTATTTTGACATGACTCACAAAAATACAAGATGTACATGTGTGCATTCAAATCAAATCTTCCACCTCATAAGAGATCAAATCTTTTGTATTGAGATTTGATCTAGATTTGCTCTTGAAACTCAAAATTTAATCTTTTCTTGAATTAAACTCGCTATTAATAAATTGAATTTCATTATCCTATCGATTTTAAAATCGACTTTGGGTGTCCACTTCCACTTTGTATTTTCCATATTTTCTAACCTCAACCTCAGTTTTAATTGAAAACAAGTTCTACTTGTCCTGTCTATCCAAAGTTATTGTGATGGAAACCATAAGTGCATCAATCGACCGTGGTATAGGATAAGCGATAGAATGAGCTCAAATAGGTCCTATATTGGCTAAAGGTATCTTTAAAGATGGCCAAGCTGCACTTGAATCACTCGGTTCGGTTTCCATAGACTAGATTATTTGTCATGAAGATGGCAGACAAGTTCAACATTCACCTCATTGATACAGAGACTTCCCAGGAAACTGTTAAGCCAACAAAGTTGCCAGGAAAAGAACTACAACACCAATCACACGTCAAACCTAACACGGTAAACCTTAATGTTAAAATAAAATACCGTGTGTTACCTTACCTTAGTTGGCGCTACAGTCCGGGGTGGACCTGGGCCTCCAGCAAAATGCTTCTCCTGCTAGCTCGATCCCTAGCTAGCTGCCTCCAGTTTTGCACGTGAAATCGGTCGAGATCCTCTTCCACTTGCGTGAGCCTCGGTCTTCCCTTACTGCGTAGAATCGAAAATTTTCCGGGCCAGAGCGATCCGTCCGCTTTATATGACCCAGCCATCTGAGACGTTGGACTTTTTTACTCTTTTTGGCTAGATCTGTTTCTTCGTTGTATCTTCTTCTCCACTCGCCGTTTTGGCATATGGGCTTATAAATCATCCAGATAATCCTTCTCTCGAAGCAACCTAACGTGCTCTCAGTTTGGGAAGATGAGGGTCTTAGGAAGGGGTTATTTAGTAGTCCGAGGGAGGGCTTTGCAACTCGTTCGGCAAGAGTAATTCTACGTTTAATCTCAGCGCTAGTGTTTTTCTCTGAGTTAATAGCGGAATCCAGATGGACAAAGTCCCTAACTACCCCAAAGTTATAGCTGTCTATATTTATCTTTAATGCAATACGTTGATGTTGAGTGTCCCTTGGGTGTAGCGCTACTAAACATCACACTGTGTTTATGTTAATATCGTTTGCGTATGTAAATAATTGGACGTACTTTTGAAAGATCGTGCCTCTGGTGTTGGCGTGAGCATTCTTTTAATTATGATGTTAAGAAGCCGCATAAAAGCGTACCGCCTTGTCTTAATTCTTTTTCGCGACCTTGACGGAACAGTGGGACAAACTTGGCTGGAATGGCCAAGACTGCACTTTGAAATCAATGAAAAGGTGGTGTGTATCGATTTAAAGTTCTTTGGGTTTTATTTCCGAAATATGCAGTAGTGTTAATTGTTGGTCTACATCGCCCAGATAAAATGGAATTTTCTGCCTGGCAGAGGAATTCGTTTCGTCATTGCCGTTATACATTCTACAGAAGTGAGTTTTCCATATTATCAGCATCGACTGCGATTCTGCTACGTTGTTGCTTTGATCGTCTTTTCCAGCTTCAGTTCGAACTCTGTAGCTTTGACAGTTTTTTTCCGTAAAACTTTCAAATTTCATTCATGCAGTAACTGCTCTACATTTCCCCAATCACGTGTTTCTGATGATTCCTCTTCTGCTGAATTAATATAAATTTAAAATAAAATTCCTTCCAGGTTTGCATTCATTCTAAGGGCAAGATCAATTTCCACTTTTCTGCCGATGATTTGGTATCATGTTGCCACACTTGCGGTTTCGGATGCAATGGTGGTTTCCCGGGTGCTGCTTGGAGTTACTGGAAACGTAAGGGTATCGTCAGTGGAGGTTCTTTCGGGTCTAACCAGGTACTAAATATTTTCCCCTCATTATATAAACATAGCTAATTAGCTTATATTGGAATTCTATCTAGGGTTGCCGTCCATATGAAATCGCACCTTGCGAGCATCACGTTAACGGAACCCGTCCACCCTGTGATGGTGAACACGGAAAAACACCACGTTGCCAACATCAGTGCCAGACTTCTTACAAAGTTAAATACAACGATGATAAGCATTTTGGGAAATCCTCATACTCAGTGCATCGCGATGTACAGCAAATTCAAAATGAAATTCAAACTAATGGACCAGTCGAAGGTGCTTTTACAGTGTTTGAAGATTTGATTTTGTACAAAAAGGGTGAGTAGACTATGGAAGAGTGATAGTGAGAATTTTTTTATTGAATCCGAGTGTTTTTCGTTTTGTTAAAATAGGTGTCTATCAACACGTCCATGGTAAAGCTCTCGGCGGTCATGCTATTCGCATCATTGGATGGGGTGTCGAAAATAATACCCCATACTGGCTTATTGCCAACTCCTGGAACTCCGATTGGGGTGATAATGGAACTTTCAAGATTCTCCGAGGTAGCGATCATTGCGGAATTGAAAGTCAAATATCAGCTGGTCTTCCAGTCGTTTAGAATTAGTTGTGCATTCCACGAAAGTTTTGGTTGGCAAACTATCATGTTTGCGCGTGTAATTATATATATAAATAGTTTGTTTTCTCCAAAAATAAAAATTTAAATTTGTAATAAAAATAAAAATGGTATTTTACTATGTCGCAAATCAATGTAAAAGATTCGGGTGTTTAACAGTGTCTTCGTACCTTTGATTTGACAGAACTCCAGAGTCGGAATACAAACATTACTATTCCAACGAGATCCTATACAACATGATAAATAATTTTTTAATCAAGCTATTTCGAGGTCAAATTGCTTGGGCAATGACCTTGAGTAATGGACGGACAAACCTTCGGCGCTTGCTACCCCCAATATGAACATTTTGAACGTTCACGTTTAGAGTGGTTTTAGGTCTGCCATTGTACCAATATTGGAAGCAAAATACAGTTTAGGTAATAAATTCTTTATTTTTGTTAATTTCTAATATCACATAATATTGGGTCTTTAAAAATGTTTTTTTTTTATTACACATATGGATTCCAATTGCTTCCATCTTCAGGTAGCAAGTTGTTTGTTATTAATAGAATTACATCGATCACCCACCAAACGCCAACTCCTCCCACAGTCAATAGTTTGCCCACGGCTGTGCCTGTTTGCCCCAAACAGAATCTATCCATTCCAAGGAAACCCAATAGGATACTGTATATCAGGGTAGTGACAAAATAATGATCGGTGTATTTCACACACGGTACACCATCACGTTTGAAAATTCTCGGCCCAAAGCATTCAATGTCGGGGAACACAACACACTCAACTTTCGTGTGCTCCACTTCTTCGTACCATATTCCACCGAACTTCACACATCCATAGTCGACTTCGTCGCGAGCTGTTTGATTGCCATGATGGTCGACAGGTTCTTTACATTCCAAGAACTCCTTTGATAGGAAACTACAATTGACCAAAGGTCCAAGTGGATTAAACTCAGGCGATTGTTGTATGGATATTTCTTTATCACTGCTTGCAAGAGTTGATTGGCCAATATTAATTAATTCATAATAAATCAATAAAAGCATTATTTTTTTCATTGTTTTTTCCAAAAATAAAAATGTTAAAATATATTAGTTGTTACGAATTGAGTAAATTGTTTTGTTTTGATGTAAAGTCTTTGTAAAGGTTATTGGAGATGAGATGGAGAAATCTGAAATGACAAGCATGTTCAACCTTCAACCAGACAACCACTGGTGTTTACATGAATACTGTTCAACATTCAACCTGTGTTATGGGTGAAACAGATTGAACCAGCAACTGCGGCCGCCATTAATTTAGAACCAATGTATTTCAATGGCTCAAATTAGATTAGACCATGACCAGCAACGTCACCAGCGTCGTTAGACCAAAGTCCTAAATTTGCTGTTGCTGTTCCATTGCTACCAACTTTGAGCAGGGGAAATTCAGGGGTGCTGGTGGCAATGTGTTTCAATATATTTTGCTGGTCAGCGTGCTGTTTGCTTTTGACGGTGCTGGTGCTGTTGCTGGTTCAATCTGTTTCGCGCTTTAAGCTAAGGGGAAATGTTTAATTGACCAAAAAAAAAAAAATATGCTGCCACAATAACGTTCCACTTATACTAAGTTTTCATTAGAGTCGAAATTACCTCATTTCGAAATTTGCAGAAATAGTGTTTTCATCTAAGTTTGCTAATTTCGTTTGACACTTTCTTACTTGGTATCTTAAAGCAAGTTTAGGATTCTTGAAAATAAAAAAAAATTGAGATAAAATCAAAAATGAATTAACGATCATAGAGAAGTCTAAGAAAATGGTTGACAAGAAATGTCTGTCTGCCAGTCTATTATTTTTACGTAAATGTAAATTGTTTTCTTTCAAATAACTAGCCTTCCACTTTGATTAGGCACATAAAGCAAATATGTGCAACCCAGTCGTGCCCTCTTACCTTTTTATTGTCTTCTTTGACTTTATTTAATTTAAACTTTGACGTTTGTTATAGAATCTTTTTCAATTGTGATTCAATTGTTTTCAAATAAGGTGTGTTCGTCGAAATTAGGTGGAAATGAGATAATTTCATAATGTGATTTTGTATGGGAAATGAGATGATTTGGAATCAAATTTGGAAATTTAATACGAAATTAGCTCATTTGGCCTAATGAAAACGTAGTATTACTGTCAAAATAACTAATCTAATTGTGTTCCACAATTAGCCCTAAAATAATATTAGCGCAACATCTTAAAATATAATACCCTTTTAATATCAAAATCAACTCTATACAGCATTTCACCATACAGCGTGAGGCATGCATCTATTAAATGCTAAAAAGAAAAAAAAATGAAGAATGATAAAAACAAAAACTAATAATTTCCTGGTGTGGTGAGTTCCGACCTGAGTTAAGTTGCCTCTATTTTGACGTTTCTCTTTTCTCTGTTCTATGTGTTGTTAATTAATGGGTGTGTTCATTGCTGTAGTTGTAATAAGCATTGTTAAAAAACAGCTGTTTGAAGAACATACTGGCAACAGAGAGAAAATCCAAAGGTATCCTAAAATTTGTTGGATACTTTTCTGTCTGAAGGAACATGCCATGACCAGATTACCCTGTTTCTCCAAAGATTGGATACAGATCCAAAAAGTCGGATTTTGGGTATCGGAAACTGTAAATCTGGCAAAAATGTGAAGTTGGCCAATAAATATCCCAAAACTGACAACGAATTGCTTTTAATTGGTTTCACTTGCAAATCCACTCATTCTGAAAGAAGCTGATTTTTCATTTTGACATTTAATATTCATTTTAAGTCTTTCGACTGACTGATCGGAAACCAAATATTCTCTCTGTAGAATAGTTTTTCTGTGTCAGCATTCTAGAATTATTCAGCACGACCAATGAAAAACGTCGTAAGTTCACATTTATTTCAATTGGGATGACAGCTTTACCGATTCAAAACTATAAAATAATTTTTATTATTTACACATTTATTTAAAAGTTAAAAGTATCCTACAATGAACAACACATTGGATGGCAGCTTTGAATCATATATAAACGAAACTCTCAAAGAAGATGTAAAACGGCTCGAACAATATGTAGAAAAGTACAATGAAGAAATTATGGAATACGTTCAGTTAAAGAACTCCATTCAAGTGGTGCAAAAAAATCTAGGCAAGGGATTCAAAACACAAATGCATATTGGAGCAAGATGTTTCATGGAAGCTGAAGTGCCAAGCACGGAAAAGATACTAATAAATGTGGGAAAATCATGTTTTGTCGAATTCACTCTTGAAGAAGCAATCAAGTTTTTGAACTTCAAAATCACTGTTCTCACAAAGGAGTGCCAAGTATTCCGGGATGAAAGCATTAAACAACGCGCCAATATCAAGCTTGTTATGATTTCAAATTGACAAAAATATATGTAAAGTTTTATGTTTAAATTCTTTTTTTGTACACTATAAGTACCTGCCGGTAAGTTTTTTTTTTTAATTTTACACCGACTGTTAATTACAGTGTTAAACAATTCAAGACGAGATTCATTTTTCTGCATCTCGATTCCGGAAAGTCAAGGATTCTATAGTCCAGAACACTACCTACAACGTGAATAGTTATTTTATTCGTTGAAGTTCCTCTATCTTTGGCGCTCTCTGTGTAGGTATGGTATAGAAATTTAAAATCAAGTCATAAGGAAGATGTTAAAAAAGCGGCGTTAAATTGTTTTTTTTTTTATTTCCTTTGGAAGCTTAGGTATATCAAACACATATAAAAAATACTTATTTTCAAAATTTTAAAATACTGTTAATATAGTTTCGACACTTTGGAGTTTTTAAGTACATGGAAACAGTCCATCTATCACAAACATTCAAAATAAACATTCTAAGTACAAAAGTTCTATGTATAAAGTTAAAAAAGTCTCAATTATATGGACCTAGTATCAAAAACATCTAGACTAGACCACTAAGTAAAAAAGATAACTGCAAATAAAAATCCAGTGACTAAGGAAGTCTAATGACATCCACTTCTTGAGGCCAATTTGTACGGAAAATCGATTAGCCTGAGCGTTTGGTGAACTTGCTCCATCCATCATAATACCCAAGTAAGCTAAATGCATCACGGTTAGCAGTCCAAATAATGAATTCATAATCAAACTGAATGTGGACTTCCATTTGTACTCGTGGCAGCAGGGTCTGTTGCGGCAAGCATTTGGCAAAATACAAGCGCTGAAAATACTCGCAATTTTGGCCCGAAGTTTGAATTCGACGAATGTAAAGATACCGAGCGATAACAGTACTGCGTATATTTGAAAATGTAGTCCATGCAAGAGAGATGACACTACGTATGTGCAGGTAATGGCAAGTAGAGCGTTTTTGCCTTTTACGGTTCGAAAGACATAGGTTTTGAGCCAACGATGCATGGGAATGTTCCAGCTGCGCACTACCTCTGTCAGCGAACGAGGCAATTCAATGGAACAAGGTTTTGTGACGAGATTGCCAAACATCCATGATCTTTCAGAGGGACTCTGAACACTGTTAACACCAGCTGCAGCCATTGTTGCCTGAGAGAGGAACGAAATGAAGTAATGACTGCATCGAAAGGCCAAGGCATCACGGAAGGCTATGATCCATCTAGAGGCGTAATCTGTACAAAGAAGCGGAGCGAAACAATTCGAAAGCAGTAGAAATACAAGAGCTGCAAGACTGTTAGATATTGTCCAGGCAAACCAACGAAACTCCAACCGTGTCTGATCCAAACACGAGGCATATTCGTCATATGCAATCCACGGTCCAAGTACTGCGTTCGCAGGGCACAACATGTATCCTAGATAGGGAAATAGGGCCGGAATACGAGCGTTTTTCTTGGCGTCCAAATCGAAAGCTAAGGACACCACTTTCATCGTTGCAATCATTTGTATTCCTCGTATTTTGTGCCAAACTGTTGGATCATCTGCCAGCAACTCGTACGTAAACAATACAACAATGCATATCGATCCCAGGACGTAGCCCATGTTCTTGGACTGTCTATATTCGAGGATATTTAGGATCACATAGGAAATCATACCGAATAGCAATACAACTAGGAAATCCAGGCCGATTGTGTAATAGAGAACACCGCATCCGCAGGCAAACGATATAATATGATTCACCCATGGGCGTATTCCAACACACTTTGATATAAGCCAAGCCAGGCGACACAGTAGATTCCATCCGATGAGAGTACCAGCATAGGACGTTATTTGACTCAGTGAAGGAATGACACAGTTTTTAAAAGTTTCCTCCAGTGTTTGCCGGCTAAAAGGAAAGAGAAGCCTTTTTTCAAAGTCGTAGTCTTCGAAGAGATCTTCTTCCTCGTATTCGTCGAAGTAGTCTTCCATTGTTCTTTTGAAGTTGGTATGAACTACGTGGAATTTAAGTATATTTGTTACTACGTAGAATTTTAGCGCAAGCCGACGAAACCGTTTGATAAAAATAACATTTTCAGCAAGTTTATGTCTCCATATTTACCAAACAAAAGCACAGTTAAATTGACATATTTATGGTGGAAGCACAAGGTTGGTTAACAAAAAGAAAAGAACAAAGAACGTTTCAGAGAGCACGTACAAAGAGGGTGATATATTTAGCCAATTTAAGTTTCTGAGGCCTCCGTGATTTTCATTTTCTCAGAAACTTTAACACGATTTCTCAGAATAAATTCTCAACTTGCGGTCAAAAAAAGAATCCTAATATTTTTTTTGCCTTCGCTTAGTCAATTTTAGTTTGTCAAAGAAAAGTATGTTAGAAGGAAATAGGAAGGAGATATGTTTTTTTTTGTGTTTGCTGGGAAATTGTGTTGAGATAAATTTGTAGCTCTATCAAAAGTTCTTGAGAACCCCCAAATATTAAGAAACGTGAATTGGCCCAAGTAGGGACTTATCGAATAGCTTGAACAACGCGTGTCCTTGGCGCTCAGACCATTTTAAGGAAAGACAATTTAGCACTGGGAGATCATCCATGTATGCCCGTCATTTCTTTGCTTTGATAATTTTATATTGTTTTGGTTATGTAATTAATAAAAAAAAAGTTAAAGCTCTTCAATCAGACCAGACGTGTTTCTCCTGTTGAAATTTTGCATTTTATTTTTTTCCTAATTAAACCCTTAAAAATCTATATATATTTACAAAGTATATTTCTCATTTAAAATAGAAAGATGTGCATATTGTCTAATAAATTCTATTAAGATTGACTCTTTAAAGTGCTTTGGAAATTGTGGTAAGAGTTTTCATAGGCTATGTGCCAAAATAAGTGATGACTTGTTCACCATTATTAAGAACAATAAGAACATACAATTTCATTGTGACATTTGTGCGGATGGATAAAAAATTCAATTGAAGCGATAAGTGCAAAGTTTAATGTATTTTCAAATAAATCTGTGAACCCTGAACCTGATAATATTCCAAATGAAAATACTGCTCCTAACCTCAATTGTTATTCACTTCGCGCCCAAAAAGACGTTCCTCCCCACCGCCCTCAATCGTCTAGTCGAGACAAAGTGTTTCCAATGGAAAACTAGTAGAAAACACAAATAATGGGGGCGTTCGGTATCTCATAGATTCGAAATGGAAGTAGCGCATTGTTGTTGTAATACGTGTAAAAAGACAGCTGATCAACAGCTGATGACCATAACAAAAACGAAACATATGACTTGCAAATCGAAACACAAGTAGCGATAAATTTCTGGTATACTCTTTGTATATACACTGCATACAGTACTATCATGGAGCATCGTTTTTTATTTCTGAATCAGGTCGCAATGAGGCGTGCTAAAATTGCAAATTGGTGTGAATATATAATAAGTACAGACAACAAAAGTTTATACTTTGGTATCGTATGGAACAGCTGACCACGAAATCAGCTGGTTGTGCAAATGTAGTACGTTTTGACAGAAATTGTTTCCTATTGGGTTTTTTGCGTTCACAAACGCACAGTATATTTCAATAGCATTGGCCCCGTTCGGTTGCGTATAGCTTTACACTACAATGCTATTGAAATATACTGTGCGTTTGTGAACGCATAAAACCCAAAAGGTAACAATTTCTGTCAAAACGTACTACATTTGCACAAACAGCTGATTTCGTGGTCAGCTGTTCCATACGATACCAAAGTATATCAGAAATTTAGCGCTACTTGTATTTCGATTTGGAGATCATATGTTTCGTTGTTTGTTATGGTCATCAGCTGTTGATCAGCTGTCTTTTTACACGTATTACAACAACAATGCAATACTTTGGTAGCGCTTCTATGAGATACCGAACGGGGCCATTATAACACAAAGCTATACGGCACCGAACGCCCTCAATAATAAACTAAGTTATGCTAACTCTATTATTGGAACTGGTGAACAAAATTCAAGTTTTAATGTTATTATTGTAAATGATAGAGAAGAAAAAAGTTTTCATTTATCAAAATTTGCATTCAATAACTCTGAAAATGACATCAAATCATTTGTGAGTGAGAGAACTGGTATAAACTGTGATGAAATCTCTTGCTTTAAACTTCTTAAAAAATCAGTTAATGTGTCTCATTGGAAGTATATAAATTTTAAAGTTGGAATTGGTTGCTGTTGCTGTTAATATTGATGTGAAATTAATAGAATCAAAATTGAATATTGAACAACTTTGTGTAAAAATTCAGTTTAATGACGCTTCAAGTAAAGAGTTGTTTGTTTTTCTAAGCTACATTCCACCTGGTAGCTCCCTCACACTTTATGAAAAACACTTAAATAATATTGTAATAGCTTTAAGCAATAATAAAAAATAAAAATTGTAATATTTGTGTCCTCGGAGACTTTAATCTAAGCGCATTAAACTGGGTTCATGTAAATGAAATTAAGATGCTTCCATTAAATTTATTATCTGATATCGAAACTTGTGTAATTGATTTCCTGTTTTCTTTAAATTTAATTCAAATTAACGATAATTTCAATTGTTTGAATAGATTACTCGATCTCGTTTTTGTATCAGAGAATTTAAATGTATCTTTTGAAAAATATATTCCTTTCTTAATAAATTCAATTCATCATAAGGGTATTGGTTTTAATATTAAATGTTACAATTATTTTAACTCCAATTCATTCATTAATGTTAACAATTTAATGTATACATTCAATTGTAATAATATAAATGAACTAAATTTAATTTTTAAGGGAGTAAATTGGATTAATGAAGGATTTATCGGTTTCTGAAATGTTTTCAAAGTTTTCGTCAATTTTTAAATGTAAATTAAAGGAAATTGTTCCTATTGTGCGTAAAAAATGTGATTTTCACCCTTCTTGGTATAATTCTCGTCTTTTAAACTTAAAAAATGCAAAGAAAAAAGCGCATAAGCATTTCAAAAAAAACACAGTCTGCCGATAGTTATATTGCGAAGAGTTTTTTTCTTTCCAAATTTATGTACGCTTCGCATATTCAATCTTTAGAGAGAAATCTTAAAAATAATCCACGGCTTTTTTGGAGATTTGTAAATGCCAAGCGTAATAGTATTGGTTTTCAACAACAATGACGCTTGGTGACCGGGTGTCTTCTGAGCCTAAGGAAATTGTGGATATGTTTGCAGACTATTTCCAAAGTATATATAGTTCATCAAACCAAGCTGTTCCAACAATTCCAACAGATGATGTTTATTTTACATCGTTGGATTCTTTAACCGATTGTAGTTTGATTCAGTGTTCGTTGGAAGAAGTTCTCCATTATTTGTCTAGTTTAGTACCTCCAACTTCTCCTGATTATTTAGGTTTTCATTCTTATGTTTTAAAATATTGTGCTTCGTCACTTTTTGTATAAATTCTTTAGAACAACATAAACAAGTTCATGTCGTATATACTGATTATGTCAAAGCATTTAGCAGAGTTAATATTAGTATTTTGTTGAGAAAACTTAAACACATTGGTTTCTTTGGTAGTATTCTCAAGTGGTTTAACGAATATTTATATGGGCGAATGCAATTCATTTCTATTGGAGATGTCTTTTCTAAATCCATAATGGCCACATCTGGAGTTCCAGAAGGAAGTCATTTAGGACCTATTCTATTTTTACTTCTGGTTAACGATTTACCCAAAATTCTTCGTTTTTGTCAATGCCTTATGTTTGCGGATGATGTAAAGTTTTATGCTGTAGTTTCTAGTGTCTTTGATTGTTTTCATTTTCAAAATGATTTAAACTCATTTTCAAAATGGTGTCTTTTAAATGATCTTAACGTTCCTCAGAGATCGCTTAATATGTCCAAATTAAGTACCTTAAACCACAAAAAATTACATTCCACTTTATTTTCACTCATTTTTGTTCCTTTATTTTGAATCTTATCAGAAGTTTACTCTGGGCACAACGAAACCAAGTGATAAAGAATTATAGAAAGCGAACAAGAGAAAAGAAAAACGTCAAACAGATTCTTCGAACATGCTACCCGTGCGACACACGACAGCTTTTTTCCTGTCTCATCTTTTCGATTTTTTTCTCCCTTTTGCACTTACTATGCATGCATCTAGTTTCATCGTCTAATAGCAGACTAATAGATCTTGACATTTCGTAACAATTATCTCCAAAATTTATCAGAGCTAAAATGTACCCGAGGATTTTAGCCGAGTTGTACACAGCATTCATATATTTGTTTCCCAGTGTACTGTGAAAATTTAGCGGACAGATAAATTTATCAGCACATTTATTTGAGCCAAATTTTAACAGACTGTAGATAAAAAGTGGAGTCGCCGGGGTTTAATCCCCACCAAAAAATTATTTAGAGGGATTTTATGTTATTTTGATTAAACACAAATATATGCAATATAATATATAATATTAATCATATAATAGAAATATTTAAAATCGTTGTTTTTTACAGGAATAGTCCTGAACGACTATGGCCTTATCACCCTCTTTAATTTTATGTGGCTACTTTCAATTAAATAAGAGAACAGTTATTTTTTTTCCACAACACTCGTCTGTCAATATTTAAGCTGTAATTGTAGCTACCGTTTGTAGAGAAACATGTAAACTAAATTATGCTTTATTCTATACTCACACAACGAATGGCGATTTAAACACCAACACCATTGTGGCGGTATCACGCTTAAAAAGTGCTGCCTGATGATAGTATTATCAGATTCATATACAATGCACACATGTTGGGTCACAGACCTGTTATGCTAGGTTTCCACTGGCCATATTTCAAATAATAAATGACCAAATTTTCTGTCATCGAGACCAACAGCGCCGGGCATTTATTGGCATTGAATTAGAATGACAATTGGAAATTGGTTGATTGACACACTCCATCATTCACTGACAGCCATTTTTTTGGCATCCTGTTGAATGTGTTGTCAATGAAATGACGAGAAAAAAACATCACAAAACAAACGAATCGTCTCTTGTGGTGTTTTGCTTTTTTGTCTGGCACAAAACAAAGTAATTAAAATTGGTTTTTAGAATTTATTGCATTAAAAAGAAGTATTCTGAAGATCAAAACAGCATAAAAACGGAATCGAATACGCATTTTTCTTTAAAAAAAATTGCCTCCATATTGCAAAGCATAAAACCTCATGAGTCTGTGTCGACGGACAAATTTTGTACCAAGCTGTCAGTCTTTTTTTTCTTTTTTTAATTCATTTCTCTCGTTCTGTCAGCTCCAATCCGGATTCCCACCATTGTAACAAACAAAACAAGTGAAAAACTATTAATACAATACAAAACACAACTTCGATGAAGCTCCGATGCAAATAATTTTTAGTGACAATATTACTGTCAGTTCAGAAATGGCAGTGCTAGTGGAAATAGCAATCATTGAGTTGACAAAATGGTTTGTCAAAATTTCTTTATCAATGAAATGGCAAACAACTTTTTGACAGTAAATGACATAAGTGGAAATGAACTGACTACTGTATCAGTAAAAGGGAAGATTTTGAACTACCAAATGCCATTTCATTGACAAATGGAAAGCCAGCATTGGAATTGAAGTGCATCAAAAAAACATGTCGTTTTTCAGTAAGAACATTTTTATTGGAAAACGACATAAGCTGTTCACTTCTTTTCCATCAAAGAAAATCGCTATAAATCGAGTTTCATCTACTCAACACCAGATCGCATAAAAATCGCCATTCACAACTTAATTCGCCCCAAAACACAAAGCGGATACCGGCGAATCAGTAGACGAACGAACATAATCCTAACAAAAAGTTGAAAAAAAGAGAAAAATAAAATATAAATGGTGATTGGTGCAGTTCAGCAGCGGGTTATATTTTAAATTTAACCAAAAACTCAATCAAAAGTTATTTAATTTTCAATTTACATCAAATCATTTACGTTTTTCCCACCCCGTCAAGTCGAATTATTCGTCTTTTGTTTTGTATGTTCGCTGTGGAAAACAACTAGAAGAACAAAATATTCTCATCAATTCGCAACGAAATGGTACGCATTTGCAAATTTATCTTGTTTCTAGTGTAATTTCTTCTGTTTGACGACGGGCGTCCAAAAGGGGGCAAGAGATAAAAGAAAAATGTATTTTTTTTTTGTTGATTAGGTATCCCACTAGCACTCGCAGCAAGTGTAAATGAAAACAAAAAAAAAGAAGAAAAATACAAAACCATTTACAAACTATCGCACGGGAATTCCAAAGCGAAAATTTATAGAGAAGAAGCAAAGGGTCCCAAAAGAAGAAAGCAAAATCCTGCCGATTTGGTCTGGGTCAGGGTGTTTTTCTTTTGTTAAAAAACAAGAAAATCCAGCGTTCCACGGGACTATCGAACAAATAATCGGGAAGAATTGATTTTTTGCGCTTCCCATCGCCTCCAAGTGAAAGTGTGATGAAGTATTTGGAAATTATGCAGGTCAAAAACTATCTTACTTAATATTTTGCTTATGTTATTTTTTATTTCTAAGGCAATGATAATTTAAGGTCTGCTCTAGATGCATCCACTTCACCTAACCTTCAAAATTTTCAGAAACTAAATTGACGGTCTTAATTGTTTTTGATCACACAATGTGTGCTTAAAAGGGACACGACAAATAGAAGCGGGAAGCTATGTAAATAATAATATGTATACCATTGGTGTTTTTGTGCAAGACGTGTGCAATTTGTACTAAGCTCTTATCTTTTGATTGTTAACCTGACAACCTAGTTGTATTGGTCTATTTTAAATTATCCAAAATCTAGTAATCATTCGCGGCGTTTTCTTGTGGTTTGCCTATGAAAGTGTGATTAGAAAAGTAATTTCTTTGCCGAAAATACGTAGTTCCCCGGGGTTAGTGTGTCGGGTTGATATGCGAAAGGTTAGGGTTCCTTTCCCCGTCTCGAAAAAGATTTATATTAGATTTAGATTGTAGTTCCTCTTCGCTTCTGCAGACCCACAGGAAAGGCTTTGGACAACGTCAACAGGGAATTCGTTTGGCTTGGTTTGAGCAACATAATATGAAATGATCCAAATGTCAGGTTCTGCAGGAATATAAGTTGTTGGATTGGGCTGTCGAAAGTGGAATCAGACGGGGGTGCATATTTTCGCCAAAACTGTCTGTTGGTAATAAACCATGCTCTGCGCGCAGGCATGGCAGAAAACGGACGGATTCGATGGACGATTCGATGCGATCTCCGACATCCTACAAGAAACATCTTGATTATGCAGACGACGTATGCTTACTCGTTTATAAGATCATGAATCTCCATCAGTTGACAACAAGATGGGAAAAGAAGCAGAAATTGTGGGTTTAAAAATCATTAACGACAAAATGAAGACGATCAGCCTTGGCACCCGTACAGAAACTATCAGCTGTCACAAAGGACCTTTAATAGATGTCTTCGATGTCGAGGATTTTATATATTACGACTCAACCAATACAGTGAAATCTCCATACAAGAAGGAAACAGTGTTGGTCGGCCGAGGAGCACATGGCCTGTAACGGTCGAGGAGGAATCCAGCGTAACTAGACAAGAGTTGGAGCGAGCTGAAACACTTAAAAAAATCGCACACGATGGCGCCTAGGAGTAGTGGTCCCTAACGAACTAAGCGAGTATGGAAAAAATTGTTTACCAAATATAGCGCATAAGATTGATATCAATAGTTTACAACTATGTATGCTCACCAGAACGTTCAGGGGTACAAAGTTTCACAAATGATCATTTCTGAAAGCAGTTCCACTCAGGCACCTGACCAGTAAGGTCATAATGTTGAGGTGAGCCTACCCACACTCAGTACCTTGAATGGTCAACTGGGACTCCGATAACCCATGGTGTCCAATATAGCATGGATAATGCTATTAGCTCTTTATCGTAGTATACAACTTGTGGATGATGGGTAATACGATAACTCGCCATTGTCCGTATAGATAGCATAACTCCACTGGGTGCAAAAATACTTCGATAATCTTCATTCAGAAATCTCTCCTTATCCCACTTACGCTCCATTAGGATCAAAATCAGAAATCGGATTTCTGTTCAATTTTAGTCAGTTCTGCTTTAACTTCAAACTATTCATTCGCCATTCTTCTCCAATATAGATAAGATCCTTGCCTTAGTCAACCTACGCTACAAGAAGACATTGAAAAATGTTACTTCATCTTGCAAACTCACCGAGGCCATGAGTGAACCGTTTTTTTCCACACTCGTTTAGTAGCAACAGTTCTAGAAGACCTTGATATATAGAAATCCGATAGCCTGGATGGTACAGATGGTACACCCCCATTCCTCTGAAGAGGTATTCTTTCAGTCTGGCAAAGCCACTGTGTGAGCTTTTCCTCTTTTGGAAACTTTCCTAGAAGATGGAAACATCATTTGTCCAGCTTGTCCCTAAGAAAGGTGACTGCTCCTCCCATCCTCTTACTCATTATCTTTTCTTTAAGGTCATGGAAACGGTGCTAACCGTGAGCTTAAGAAATATTTTGAACCTTTTCATGACCGGCAGTTTTCGCAGGAATCGTTCAGCCGATGATCTGAGAGCATATCTCACCGGATAGTGGAACAAATCTTCTCAACTTGCAGTTCCTTTAACCTGCCTTAGAAAACAAAGGGTTTTGAGTTGACATCTGCGGACAAAGAAGCATTTCAAAAATGTTAAAAAGCTCTAGTCTCCACTCCTGTATTGACTTAGCCAGACTTCAGTATAATTTACTATTCAGGTAATCGGAGGAATGCTTTTCCAGTTGGATGTAGATGGCAATTATGATGAGAGTGCTCGATAGTCTGGCAGCAAAACGCGCTTTTGCCTTTTCGCGTTATTACTGACCACTCAAGATCTGAGCGGGCAGCTTGCAAGATGGAGTTCGGAACTTTAAAGCTTCCATTTTAAAATAGAGCATTTGTGGCGGATGCACTTTCGAGAGGAAATAAGGGGGAACTTTCTTTCACGGCGATAGTAGTGGAGTTTGCGTTGACAGAACAAATTGAAAAAAATCAATCTTCACCTCCAGATCTAGTTGTATCCGAAAAAAATATTACAAAAGATTAGATTTAGAAGTGAAGAACTGGAAGGTGAAGAATTTTTGTGGCGTTTATGGATGAGAAGTGATGAAAAGGAAAGTTGGGTAAACGGAAGCAGAAAATGGTAAGTGATGGGGTAGTAGAGGTGATATTCTGCAAACGAAATGCACCATTGTCAAAGACTGACATGATTTTTTGTTTGCGTGGTTCCGACAGGGGTCAAGATGTATAACCCTCCAACATGCCAGCAAAACCCACATCGGTAAAAAGGAGCCCGCAACAAGTTTTTTTTTTTATTAATGTTGAACTCATTATGAACCCAGCTAAGTCAATCCTGTGGATAGTTGGATGTAGTACTTTTCTCAAATCTTTTGTGTTTGACTAATTTGAAAAAAAGCACGAAATTCCTCAGAGTACCAAATCTTCTGAAAATCGTGTATTTTTATTTACATTACTTCAATTTCAACCAACCGGTTTTAATATTTGTTTACCTTTGCAGGAAATTCATCAGCTTGAGATCTTATGCAAGCAATTGTACGAAGCAACTGATTCAGTTATTCGTTCCGAAGCGGAAAAAGCTCTTGTCGCATTTGTGAGTAGCCAAGATGCCCTTCCAAAATGTCAAATGCTCTTGGATCGGGCCGACTCAAGTTATGCACAACTACTTGCTGCAACAACTCTCACAAAATTGATTCAGGGTCTCAATTTGGAGCAAAGAATCGACATAAGGTTGACAAAAAAAAATTAAAATATTTTAGCCGAATTAATAATTGGAGATTTGCTTTTTTTTCTTACCACAGGAGCTACATTTTAAATTATCTTGCCACCCGCCCAAATTTGCAAAATTTTGTTGTACAAGCACTTGTGACATTGTTGGCCAAAATAACAAAGTATGGTTGGTTCGACGCGTATAAAAATGAATACATATTCCAAAATATTCTCGAGGATGTGAAGAAATTTCTCCAGGTACGTTTCACCAAGGCAGTTAAAAAAACAAATATGAAATTCGAAATTAACCTTTCAGCAGGGATCATCTGAGCATTGTACAATAGGAGTTCAAATTCTTTCGCAACTGGTCTGTGAAATGAACTCAATTGTCGAGGCAGACGTTAACTTATCGTTTTCAAAAAATCGCAAAATCGCCACATCTTTTCGAGATCGGCAGTTGTACGACATTTTTCTATTGTCTTGCTCGCTTTTGGTGACGGCAAGAGACAATAGTAAAAGCTTGAATTTCATGGATGAATCCCAACAAGCGTAAGTATTTTGCGAACATCTGATTATCCATTTTGTAATTTATCTGATCTGAGTTTCAGGCTTATATCACATGTTCTGCGATTGACAAAGAATTGCTTGAGTTTTGACTTTATTGGCAGCTCCACTGATGAGTCTTCGGATGATATGAACAGTGTTCAAGTTGGTCTTTGATTTTATTTTGCAATGAATAGATATTTAATAACTTTGTTTTTTAGATTCCTACTTCTTGGAGACCAGCATTTCTTGATTCGAATACTTTAAAATTATTTTTTGATCTCTACCAGATTCTACCAAACGGATTAGCGAGCTACTCGTTGTCTTGTTTAGTACAGGTTTGTTAACAAACCTAATTTTTGGTTCTCATTTATTAATCAATAAATATACAGATGACATCAGTTCGTCGATCACTCTTCAATAATGTGGAACGTACAAAATTTTTAACTCATCTTTTGGAAGGTGTAAAGAACATATTGACAAACTTACATGTAAGATTATAGATTTTGTCAATTCAGAACATTCGGCCATTGTATATTTATTCTAGGGCCTCAGTGATCCAGATAATTACCATGAATTCTGCAGACTGCTTGCTCGCCTTAAATCGAACTATCAATTGGGAGAACTCATCACAGTTGAATGCTATCCAGAAGCTATTCAGTTGATAGCCAAATTCACGGTTCAATCGTTGCAGGTTTGTTAATTATTTCGCATGATGTTGACATTATTTACATATTGGTTTGTTCTTTAGATGTGGCAATTCGCTCCAAACAGTGTACATTACCTGCTAACTTTGTGGCAACGTATGGTCGCCTCGGTGCCATATGTCAAATCACCGGAACCCCATTTGCTTGGTACATATACACCCGAAGTAACCAAAGCGTACATAACTTCCCGTTTGGAAGCTGTACCTGTGATTGTGAGAGACAATATGGAAGATCCCTTAGATGACCTGTGTATGGTACAACAGCAATTGGAACAGTTATCGGTCATCGAACGTTGTGAATATGATAAAACCTGCACGCTATTAGTTCAACATTTCGACCAGAAAGCCCGAGAGTATCAGGAACTGCTACAAAGTCAGTCGCCCAATCCCATGGATGTCACCATTCACGAGCTACAATTGACGTGGCTGGTTTATATAATTGGTTCGGCTATTGTTGGCAGATTATCGTTTAACTCGAACGATGAGCAGGACACTATGGATGGGGAACTAGTGATAAGGGTATAGTAGGAATCATTTTATTGAAATATTTTTTTTAATTTTGCTGTTTTCAATTCACAAAGGTACTGCAGCTAATGAGCCTCACAGACGCTAGACTTCCACAAGCCGGCTGTGAAAAACTCGAGTTAGCTATTCTTAGTTTTCTCGAACAGGTACGCAAGATGCACATATGTGAGCAGGCACAAAAAGCGCACGTCTATAAAAGACTGTCTGAAGTGTTTGGTTTAAGCGATGAGCAGATGCTTCTGAGTTTAATTAATAGAAAAATGTAAGTTTTATTCTAACATCCATCATTGAGTGCATCAACTACTGTTCCTTTTTTTATTTATTTTAGAATTACAAATCTGAAATACTGGGGACGTTCTGAGCCTATTATAACGAAGACTCTGATGCTGCTCTCAGAGCTTTCATTAAACTTTAACTCGCTACGAAAATTGGCTAAGTTAGAGGAAATTCAATTTATGTTAACGCATCATACGGTAAGCTAAATGCTTTAATGATTTAAGCTTTAATGATTTTCAATTTAACTTTTCCCCTGTAGAGTGAACATTTTCCATTCCTTGGTACAAATTCATCACTTACGGAAATGCGTTGTCGGACAATGTTCTATACATCAATGAGCAGATTACTGGTGTTTGATCTCGGCGAAGACGAGGAACGCTTCTATAATTTCCTTACACCACTTACCAGTACTAATTTTTTTGTTATTTTTTCTTTGTTGTTCGTCATTTTCTACAAATTAATATTTTACAGATCAATTCGAATCACTTGGATCGGTATTAATGGATGGAAATAGCTTTCCAAATGAAGAAGCGAAAAAGGCAATTATTGGCTTAGCACGTGATCTACGTGGACTTGCATTGCCTTTGAATGCTATAGCTATATACACCATGCTCTTTGAATGGATGTAATTACTCCCTAGCAAAAACAGAGATCATGCTTACTTTAATTTGTCTTACTATACTTTCAGCTATCCAGATTATATTCCTATACTAATACGTGCCGTTGAGTTGTGGGCACACGATCCAGCTGTAACAACACCAGTACTGAAACTTTTCGCTGAACTCGTGCACTGTCGAACGCAGCGTCTGCAAGGCAATGTTTCTAGTCCGATGGGAATCTTATTGTTTCGAGAAGCATCTAAGCTGATATGCATTTATGGCAATAGGAGTCTTCATGTGGACGTGCCGCGAGATCAGCAATACCCGATGAAATTGAAAGGCATTTCGATATGCTTTCTTATTTTGAAGAATGCGCTGAGTGGGAACTATGTAAACTTTGGAGTTTTCAAGTTGTACCGTGACGATACTTTGGATAATGTTTTGAGTATTGCTGCAAAGTTAATTATGTCCATTCAGCAAAATGATTTGTTGGTAAGTCTGATTAATTTTTCTTTATTTTGCATGTGAGTGTTGCATTTATTTGGTTTGTTCCGCTCCTTTTTCGATCACGCTTTGTAGCTTCTGTTGCCATACGAAGCATCTTCATCCCAGATGTATACTTGACAATTCACCATTATGAACCTTACAATTACAATTGCCGTGTAGAGCCTTCCTTTCAGAAAAGACGATAGAATTTTCTTGTTACTTTATTCTCCACACACTTACGCGAAGCTAAGTAAGTACTTAGAAAGCACTGGCCTGTTCATACAAATGTCAGGAATATGCCTGTGCAGAGCAATCCATACCAGATCTCGTGGTTGCCTTTCGAATGCTTTTTCAAAATCAACAAACACAAATCTCTTGAGGCATGGTTGTGCTTGTGACATCAGCTTGATTGAATGGTAGTTTTCGCGATTTTGTGTATCACCCTTCCTCTTGTGGTTTGGAAGAAGGTATCCCCACTGAGTATGTATTTGATCACCACTGAAAAGTTTCGATTTGAGAATCGTCAGTCATCTAGACCCGATGTCTCCCGAAATCAGAGGGTATCATGTTTGGCTTGATCGCTTTTCCATTTTACAGTTTTTCACGCAGTACTAACTTCTTCGACTGTGCTGTCCATTTCAAAGTCCCTCACAATACTCTGGTCGTCTGTGAAGAATTGTATTGTTAATGAATATTGGTAAATGGTGAACCAATCTTCTGAGCATTTTTCCTTCTTTGAGCGGCAATTTTGAAAACAGTTGAAATTTTTGATTAGCCCGGCTTACATCTTTTTTTTTTGCAACGTCTTTAAACCAAATCGAAACGTGTTTTTTTAATTTATAATATGAATGGGCCATATTGACCAGGTTTAGAAAGTCAATTTATTTCCGCTTTCCCTGGTTTCATCTTTCATTGTCGCGTTAGTAGGGCCCTTTTGTTGTGATATGTTTTATACTCCGCACTGGTGCAGTCAGGTTAGGTGACCTTGGGGGCCAGCGAGGTCCTGGAAACTAATTTGTTGGGGAATTTTTGTTGGAACTCCGCCATTACTTTTCTTGCAACATGTGCTCTATCTTGTTGGAACCAAATACTGTTTAATGGGATACGTCTTCGGAGCAGTTCACACCGTTTTCTTCATAGAAATATGGCTCACAGCCACAATACAGCTCGATGAAACTGCGCATTACACAGTGACTCATTCTGGGTGCAGTTCTCTCTCATGGAGCATTTCTGGATTAGATTTACTCCATATTCGGCAATTTTGCTTGTTTACATTGCGCTTATTCAAGAAAGGAGATAAGGCAGACATTGCAAACTAGAGGCCCATTTCTAAATTATCTTGCATTCCAAAATTGTGAGATTGTGGTATTTTTTTTAGTAAAAATCTCATTTGTGACCAACAACATGGAATAATGAAGCTTAGATCAACTGTTACAAATCTTCTAACATTCTCCTACAAATGTTCAAATGCATTGGAAAAACGTTATGAAGTTGATTGCATTTACACTGACTTTTCAAAAGCATTTGGCCAACTTGCTTACTTACTTAGGGGGCGCTACAGTTCCAAGTTGGTTGAGGTCGTCCTCCACTTGAGCGCGCCACTTAAGGCGAGGTCTTCCTTGACTGCGTCTACCCTCTGGGATGGAATCGAAGACCCTGCGAGCCGGAGCATTGTTGTACATGCCCTCTATATGACCTAGCCATATTAAACGTGATATGCGTATTTTTTGACCAGGTCAACGTCGCTGTACTGCTCGTATAGTTCTTGGTTGAACCTTCTCCTCCAAGGCCCCGCAGGTAGGGTCAACAATCTTCCGAAGAATCTTACGCTCGAAACGACTAAGGATAATTTCATCCGCTTTAGACAGACTCCATACCTCGGCGCCATAGAGCAGGACTGGGATGATTAAGGTCTTATACAGAATCTCCTTTGTCTTTCGAGAGAGGGCTTTGCTACTCTATTACCTTCCTAGCCCATAGAAACAGCGATTGGCAGGAGTAATTCTTCGCTTTATTTCTGACGTGATGTTGTTGTCAGATGTTATAGCGGATCCGAGGTACACAAAGTCCCTAACTACCTCAAAGTTGTACCTGTCTATTGTGATGTTTTGTCCAACCCGCCTGTGTTGTGTATCCCTTTTTGTGGACAGCAGGTACTTCGTTTTGGCCTCATTGACTGCTAGTCCCATCTTAGCCGCTTCAGCTTCAATACTCGCAAACGTTCCAGTGTCAGCTCGCCGAGTTCTGCCAATGATGTCTTTGTCGTCAGCGTATGCTAACAATTGCACAGACTTGAAAAAAATTGTCCTAATACAATTGACTTTTGAGTTTCTTATAATTTTTTCCAGTTTTAAGTTGAAGAAATCGCACGATAGCGCATCACCTTGTCGGAATCCTTTTTTGACGTCAAAAGCTTCTGTGAAATCAGTACCAACCTTGACGGAGCAGCGAGAGTTCTCCATCGTCATTCTGCACAGTCGGACGAGTTTTGTGGGGATGCCAAAACCAGACATGGCTCTGTATAGCTCGTTTCTATAAATGCTATCGTACGCGGCCTTAAAATCGATAGAGGTGTTGGATTTGGAATTCTTGGGTAGTTTCCAGGATATTCAGGAGACTAATTCCTCTATAGTTGGCGCAGTTTAGAGGGTATCCTTTCTTGTGGATCGGGCAAACGATGCTGAGGTTCCATTCATCAGGCATACTTTCTTCTGACCAAACTTTAGAGATGAGTTGGTGTATGCACTCCACCAGGTCATCTCCGACCGCTTTAAAAAGTTCGGCGGGTAGTCCGTCGGGTCCAGCAGCTTTGTTGTTTTTTAGTTTTAGAAGTTTTTTCTGTCATCATCCATGTTGAATGGTTCATTATGCCTGACAGCGGGATTTTGGTCTTCATCGCCGTTTAACAGTCTACAGAAATGGTCCTTCCATGTACTCAGCACCGACTGTGACTCTACTACGCGGTTTCCATTCCTATCTCTACAGGCTTCTGTGCGGGTTTTTTTTCCTTGGCACGTTCTTTTTACCTGTTGGTAAAACTTCCGCACGCATCTCTCAATATCTTCTATCGTGCGCTTCTCATGCTCTCTCTTTTTATTTTGGAGAAGCCGGTGTTCTTCCCGTCTTTTCTGCTCGTAGAGCTCGCGAGCAGCTTTCGTCTTTCTTTGCAGCGCCGCTTTATATGCCTCTTGTTTGGTTGCATGGGCCTGCCTGCATTCGTCATCGAATCAGAGGTTTCGTGGTGGTGGTCTGGTGAAAGCTAGTACATCAGTTGCGGCATCTCTGTTGGCTTGTTGGCAGTGTTGCCACTCGTCTTCGGCACTTCATGCTGGCGGCATTGCTCATAGGTTTTGTCGAGGAGCTTGAAGAAGTCAACCTTGGTGGCGCCATCTTTGTCCTCCGTTGTTGGCGAATTTAGCCTTGATACGTATTGTTACAAGTCGCTCACTTACGTGTCGAAAGCCCAAGACTTCTTGCCTAAGTCTACCGCTTATGACCAATCCGCACACAAATAAACGCTGTGGTCTTCTTGCACAATCACGTCACAGGTTTCCATCCTCCTTTTGCCCGGCCCATCCCATCGCACTTCCTGGATGGCAGTAATTCCTGCTCTGTAGCAGTCTAGGGCCTCCGCTAGTTGTTTGGCTGCACGTGATCTGTTAAGAGTTCTAACATTCCACGTGCAGATCCGAAGGTCGTTGTCCTTAATTCGTTTTTTCGGGTCGTCAACAGTTAATCCGTCCTTTTCCGAGGCTATTGGTCGCTTCGCAACTTTTTCTTTTTTCCATGGCAGGGTTGTTAACACCACCCACAACCCCGAACCTGGAGGGCCAGGTCCTTTGTTGGATTCCTTATTAGCTTGTATTGGGTTAAATTACCGTGGAGGATCTTATCATCTGCGTGGATCGGAACTTCTGCATGTTGACTTTCATAGAACAAACTATGGCATACATGAAGCTCTAAACCGTATGAGCAGACTTTTTAATCCAAACGCTTCTTCTATAGACTTTAACTTAAGTAAATTTATTTATTTCGAATCAGTGCTCCACTGTCGTGATTGTTTTGTTTAATGTTTTCTTGCACATATATAACTGGCATGATTACATTTTAGTTAGTTTTTGTATTTTGTGCATGTGTTAGGCTATCATTAATTTATTATATTTTAATTTTACTCACAACTAACACATGCACTTATGATGAGCCTCTGATTGTAGTAAAAAGCTTGTTCTAAGCTTACTACATCAAAAAATTTGGTGTTAAAAAAAAACAATAATCTATTTTTAAGAAAATAATAATTTACAATTAAAGAATCTAAGGAAATTATTTTTCTTTTCTCTTAAAGGAATATCCAAAACTTGCTTCATCTTATTATGGTCTTCTCAACTGTTTGTCCCAAGATCATATAACATTTTTGGCTTCTTTGGAGCCGCGAGCTTTTATTTATATTTTAGAAAGTCTTTCAAAGGGTCTGACAGCATTGGGTAAGTCTCTAAATTAATCTTCATATTTATTTAGAAAATTGCATTTTGATTCTTTATTTATTTAACCATTTCAGATTCAACCATTTTTATATGCTGCTGCGCGATACTAGACTGTGTTGTGTCATATATATTTAAGCAGCTCCAATTAAAAGGTGATTATTGCATTAAAATTTCCAAAAAAAAAAAAATAACTTAAAAAAACCGGAATTTTAAAAATAATTCCAGATTGTTTGGTAAGAAAAAATTAAAACTGATTAATATGTTTTTTTTAGATTAGATTATTTTTTTATTTTATTCGTTAGAATTTATGTACAATTGGTCTTAAACTAACTTATAACTAAAAAAAATCATGTCGGCTCAAGAAAATGCGCGCGACGAACTTCAGTTGACTCAATACAATGCTATATTTTTACTTATATCATATTGTAGTTTGCATAATCTTTTAATTGAAATTCTTAATTATAATTAACTGTTTTTGGTTTTAAAAAATTGGGGTAAGGATGCGGTGTTGTTTATCCTCTGTTGTGTCCGCTGCTGGTTCTCTCGTAGAACGGGGCTCCGTCATTGTTCATTATATCCTCGAATCGATCGTCTGTGATGGCTCGAATGTTGAGGTAGCGATGGCTGGGCTCTAGTTGTTGCTGGAGTAGTTGCTGGATTTCCAAGTTGGGGTGGTCCTCCAAGATCCTCAAAATATTTTTGGAGAATTGTGTCATGGAATTTATTGGGATCAGTTTGGTGACTTCATATAGCTTCTTGTTTGGGACATATTTGCTTGTAATGGGGTTTCGGTGTAGGCCTGTACAGCTACGGAGTATCTTCCTTTCAAAAACTTCGAACTTCTTCATATATGTTGATGATATGCTGAACTAAATAGGACAAGCGTACGTCAGAACTGGACGAATTAGCTGTTTATAGATGAGGAGCTTAGTATTAGTGCTTATTGAATTTGAAGCGGTTAGTGAAATTCACCCCAAAGTATTTTGCTGTTGTCTTTGTCCTTATCACTGTGTTGTCTGGTAGCTTGATACTGATATTATCACAGCGTGATGCGAAACCTCTTCGACCTCTTGTTGCTGTTGTTGGGGTTCTGAAGCAGATAAGCTCGCTCTCTTATCGCTATTAATCTTTAGTCCCCATTTAAGGTAGTAGTCCCACAAGTTTCATATGTGATCTTCAACTCTCCTGGATGTTACATATGTTAAGGAGTCATCGGCATATAACTTCGTTTTCGTCCCTGGGATGTTGGTAGGCTGGTCAGCTGTATAAAGGTTGAAAAGTATGGGGCCCAACTTGGAACCTTGTGGAACTCCAGCGCTGATTGTCTTTCTTCGTGAATATTCTTTGTTTACCTGTACATAAAAGGATCTATGGGTTAGAAATGTTTTGATTAATCTTACCAAGTGTTCAGGTAGTCCTAGACTTGACAGTTTGAATATTAGTCCTTTTATCCAAAAGGCTTTTTGATGTCCAGTAAACAAGCGACTGTCGTCTCTTTCTTGTTGAGTCCGAATGCAATCCAAGGAACGGATGAATGGTGGACTGTCGTGCCCGGAAACCATGCTCACATTCAGGTATGAATTCCCTTTCCCTGAAGAAATGAAGCTTTCTCAGGATAAGTCCCGCCAGGTTTTTGCTGACACAGCATAAAAGCGAAATCGACCGATATCCATCGACGCTAGTTCTGTTGGTTTTCTTCGGAACGGGCACCACTTTTCCATGTTTCGGGGAAGTAGCTGTTATTAAGGCAGTTATTGAAGATGATCGTCAGCAGTAGGATGGCAAGGTTTGGTAGCTTTTTAAGCACAAAGTTAGAAATCCCATCATTTCCTGCTGACTTCTTAGAATTTTCTCCGTGGATTAGGTCAGTTACTTCCTCGATGGAAGTATAAGCATCTCCAGTTGGGCCGAGTGCAGGATTTTCCTCATTAAAGTTGGTGACTGAAGTATTAGAGGCTGCAACTTCTTAAAACATGTTTTAAATTTCTTCGATGAATTCAGGAAGGTAATTGGGTGGGTGATCCTTGAAGGTCTCTTCAAAATGCTTAACGAGAGCTTCTGCTTTTTCCGTTGGTGTTACTGATTAATATGTAGAAGACATGCTAAGATATATAGAGGAAGGAATAAGTAGAAGAAAAATATATATATTTATTAATCTATAAAGACATTTTATAAACAATCATTTACAAGTTTACGATTTACTAAACAACAACAATATCCTGATTCTAAATACGATTATTGTTATTTTTCCAGTTTCGACATTCCCCAACAAAAAACTCCGCAACATAACACCGGAGAATTCACAGTTCCTTGAGGTAAGCTGATTATATATAACCATATTGTAGATAAATAAGTTCTTACCCCCTAACAGGTAGTTGAGATGAATTCTGAAATTCTTCAGGGCATAATGTCGACACTACTCAACATGGTTATGTCAGAAGACTGCAAGAATCAATGGTCGATGTCCCGTCCGCTTTTGGTACTCATTTTGTTATATGAAGACTATTTCAGGTATATATGCAATTTGTTATTTATGGATTTTAAATATATCAATGTATTATCTATAAAAAAACATGTTAAGATCACTCAAAGAGAATATAATTCGATCGCAACCCATCGACAAACAACAAACAATGGCACAATGGTTTGATGGACTGATGGATGGTATTGAAAGGAATGTTGCCAATAAAAATCGAGAGAGGTTTGTTAAGTTTTGCTGAAGCGAATTTAACTTTTATTGAAAATCATTCTCTTTTCAGATTCACACAAAACTTATCACTGTTCAGGCGGGATGTGGTACATTTGCCGAAGGTTTCAAGTTTTAACCCTGGTTCGTCTCATATTGGTGATTATTCTTAATTTTGCTTGGTTAAACCTTAGATGCCAGGTTAATCTTTTATTTTTTGTTTTTTTTTAATTTTTATTTTTTCTATACAAAGCTTTAAATGTTTTTTTTTTTAATTATTTATTATATAATATTACATTTTTATCCAAAATTGAGAATATTTTTGTAGGTATTATAGGAGATTTGTTGAAATTTAAATCAAAATGTGATAAAAAGTGAAAAATTCTTTGAGTTTTATGCTCATACTTATATTTTTGTTTACGTTACAAAAAAATTGACTATTTCCAACGAGTATACAAAAGCAAAAAAAGCCCAATAAAATATTTTTTCAAAATTTAAAACAAGATTTGTCTTTAAAAATCATCGCTTAAAAAGGGGTTCTAATTTTTTGTTTCAATAAATAACAATTGTGTAAAATCTATTTCACCCAAACGCGAAAGTTCATTAAAAAAAAAAACAAAACAAAAACACAATAAATTATTTATTTATGAGTACATATTTGAAACCAGATGGTTTTAATTTTTAATTCTTCACCAATTTTAAGATCTGGAAATGTTACTGTTACTCTATGATATTAAAACTTACACATAGTGTGTCATAAATTTTCTTTTGTATTTGCAGAGAATGCAAATGAAAAATTCTTAAGCGATGATTTACTTACAACAGATGCTGTAGAAATTGAATATATGAAGGGGTAACACATTTCTGCAATCAAAAGTAATTTTCTAAATATTTGTTTATTTTGTATGTTTTTTTCGCTTTGTTTTGATTTGTTTTTATGTTTTAATATTATATGTATGTATATATATTTTACAAAAAAAAATAATAATAATTCGAACAAATTTTGCACGCAGGTTTTTGTGTCTGAGATGAAAAATGTTAATGAATATGTACAATGTACATACATATATATTCAATTCGGAACAGATTTGATATTTAATTTTGTAATGTGTTGCTAACCATCCCATCTCAATTTTGTCATAAAAGAGGATTTTCCTTCTAAATTTTGCCAAAAAGAAGGTTTTTTTTTATCTAAAAGGAGGGTAAAAGCAGGATTAATATTATTAACCAAGACCAAAAATAATAATAGAACAAGACTATAAGCAGTTATTATTTAACAAATAATTTGAAGCCTCGTTGAAGAACTCTGTCAAAATATAAATATTATTAACGATTACCTACAAACAATAAGCAAACTTGTAGTTTGTCATATAACTTTTTTTTCTAGGATAAAAATTACGAGAGTTACGAGTGAAAATAGAAATAAATATTAAAATCAAAATGGCGCAGCTTACTGACAACAGGAGCATGTGCGCAAAATGTGTTTTTTGGCTCGTGTACTAGTACTCTTTTTGTAAATTATTTCCCAGCAAAAGTCTAAATGCCCCGGACTATATTGGGTTCTGCTTTTTCGTACATTCGTTTTCAAAACCTGTTGTCAAGGCTTACTGCGTTTAAAGCGCATTGGTGTAATTTCAAATGATTTTCCGTTGAAAAAAAAAATTGTTAAAATTTTGATAAGAAATAAGGGTCATTATAGGGTTAAAGAAGGATTTAGGGCAAAAAAGGAGGTTTGGAGGTTTTTTAATTTTGTTGGCTCAAAAAGAAGGACCATTCTCCCAAAGGGAGGATAGATGGGATGGTTATGTATTACACATGTTATAGAAAAAATTAACACGACTGGGTCGCACGTACTTGCTCTTATGTGCCTAATTAAATTGGAAAGCAAGATCTTTGACAAAAACAAGTAACATTTACGTTGAAAATAACACAGTTCCTACTTATAAAAAAAATCAAAACCACAATACTAAACGGTTTTTAGTAAAAATGAAGTATGCCATTTTACGTCTTAAACAAACAAAGAATTTATGACAAACGTATTTTGGTAATTGTAACCGGTTTTGATAAAATCCTCGTTTTTTATTTTTAGTTTTTTTGATTTCTTTTCTTTAGTTTTGGTATGCAGTTTTTTAGAGTTTATTAATATACATGGGATTGTAAAATTTTAAATAATTGTTTTTGAATAGTCTTAAAAATATTGATATTTCAAAAAAAAAAATCAAAAATTTATTTTAATTAGAAAAAAAGTTATAACAAATTTAGATATGCAGAATTAATTTGGCTAAATAGATCTTCTCAAATATAAATTTTAACAGAGATCCAAGAAGCCGTTAAAGAGAAAGCCAAAAATTAAAAAAAAAAACGTTACATGAAAGGTACCGTTTGTTGACTTTTCCCGTAAATTTGATTCTAAGTAAATGATAGCAAAAATACTAACAAAAAAAATCTCAAAAATTTTCATCAAAATCGTTGCAGCCGTTTTCGAGAAAAATAAGATTTTCCTTAACTGTCATATGGCAGGTACAGGTATTTTTAGGTCAAAAGATAAAATTTCAAATTCCCCACTGGGGATGCCAAAAGAATAACACACACCAAGTTTGAAGATAATCCGTTTAGACTGCAGCTCGTTATACATACTGACAGACAGACAGACATTTTTGTCGATCACTTTTTTAGACTTCTCTATGATCGTAATGTCATGCTTCATTGTTATCTCAATTTTTTTTATATCCCCGAATCCTAAACATGCCTTATAGTCCCTATAATCGCAAGTAAAAAGATACGAGTTTTGAAATTATCACCTCTAAGGCCAACTAAGAAGCGAAGTGTACTAAATTGTTTCATATTTCCAAGATACTATATTCAATAAGCCTTTGGTAAATTGTGCAGTCATTTTTAATGTTGCGCTTGCTTTCCGTTTAATTTGAATTTGTAAGCGATGTAAGTTGTACCGCTGCATTTTTATAACTTAACAGACATATTATTACTTGCCACTTTTAATTAAATATTCTTTGCCCTTTAAGGTCATTTTTTATAGCATTTAACTTTTGTCAAAAGTGTTTTTTAGGATTTGAAGCAAAACAAGATTTGAAGTTTGTTGCTACAGATCTACTGTATTATATTATTATAATTACTTATTTATTGTTTAGTCGGGTGAATCTTATTAACGCGCACCTAACTAATATTAAACTTTAAATGTCAATACACAGGGGATGTAGTGGGAGATATCGGTACAGATGCAGATTAGTTTTAAAATGTGCTGGAATTGATTAATGCTTAATTAAGTAAGTTTCCGATCCTACAAAACCAACCCTACAGAGAAAATATGAAGAAGCACAAGTCAAGAACTCATGCAGCACCCCTGTTATTGATTAAACCAAATTTTTGAATAAAGAAAAGTTACCGCCAACGACAAACCAATGACGAAGTTGCGTTCTATGATCTGGCTACAAGATCAGACAGGTGCTTCTTAAGCATCGCTTCACCTGCTCGACAGAATACAAAACAGAGCGGTGAGATTGATAGGAAATAGACATGCCGCTGAAACAATTGCTCCGCTCGAACATCGGCGCAATGTTTAATGTCTCCTTATTTTACCGTTTCTTTCATAAAAAATGTTCACTCGAGGTAGCCAGCTGCATTCCTCCCCTTAAAAGTTTCTCCCGTAATACTCGTCTCGCTAGGAATGCTCATCAGTTCACCCTTGAGCCCAATTTCGGGCGTGCCTTGAAGTATAGAGATTCTTTTTTTTCAAAACCAATGTTAATCGACACCTTCTTTCCCTCCCTCCCTAATCTTCCTATGCTCGCGCAGTGCGTTTTAACATTATAAGGGCAACACGCAAATCCCTTTTGCGCGATCTTGTTATAAAAAAAAAATACTCTTCAGAGAAGGAAAACTTGCTTGCGGCCCATTTCGCTGCTAACTCTATGTTCGTTGCCTCACTGCAATGTAGAATGTAATTTTTTCCATTGGACAGACTTTTTCCGCGCTCGTACAGTAGCAAGAGTTCTTAAAGATCTTGATATACCCAAATCCGCTGGCCCCCCTATTCTTCTGAAGAGGTAATTTTTCACACTGGCAAACCACTGCGTAAGCTTTTCAAGCGCTTCTACTCTTTTGGAATCTTCCTAGAAGATGAAAAACAGACTCTAAGAAAGGTGATCCCTCTAACCGTCCCATAGCATGCTTAAGAAATATCTCAAAGATCGAAACTTCTTCATGACCGGCAATATAGGCTTTTGCAGCAATCGTTTCACTGGTGATCTTATGGCATATCTCACCGAACAGTGGAACAAATTTTTACATCGCGTTGGATCCATCGGATCCATTGGTTGTAGATACCTGAGTTCTCTTCTCAGGAACTAGGAGCAGGCGAAAGATACGCTCTGAACATCCAACCACCAACACGATCTACACGTCATGCACAAGCCTCACAAGCCGGTCATGAAAGGGAAAATTTATTGTGATGAAAAATGCAAGATATGCCTCGGATGACCAAACCAACAATGTTGACGACCCCCCCCGCAAACGAAAAACGGACAACGATTTACGTATATGCACTTGGAACGTGCGTACGTTGAACAGGCCGCGCAAGGCCGAGCAGCTAGCCGAGACCCTCGCCAGGTTCCAAGCTGATGTAACAGCCCTCCAGGAGATGCGATGGGATGGACCAGGCCTGAGAAAAACAGAAGACTGTAACTTCTACTATGGGAAATGCTATCTTGATGTTTGGATGCGGATTCGCTGTCAGAGGAAGACTAAGGCAAAAAGTCTTGAGCTTTCGCGAAGTCAGCGAGAGAGTGACAACGATCCGCATTAAGGCCAAATTCCACCACCTGAGCCTCATAAGGGCCCATGCCCCTACAGAAGAGAAAGACGACGCTACCAAAGAAAGTTTCTACGAGCTCCTCGCCAAAACTTATGAGCAATGCCCCAAAAATGACATTAAAATCCTTTTAGGAGACTTTAATGCCAAAATTGGGAGGGAGGACATCTTTGGTATGACGATCGGAAAACACAGCCTGCACGACACCACTTCCGATAACGGACTCAGGCTCATCGATTTTGCAGCGGGAAAAAACATGGTGCTGAGTAGCACGCGTTTCCCACGTCCCGACATCCACAAAGGCACATGGCGATCCCCAGATGGTCGAACCTGCAACCAAATTGACCATGTTGCGATTGACGGAAGACACTCCTCCAGCATTTTGAATGTCCGTACATTCCGAAGAGCAAACATCGATTCGGACCACTACCTAGTCGGTGCAAAGCTTAGAGTACGGATCTCAATGGTAGCTCTCAGGCGAACACCAACTACGCCGAAGAAATTCAATGTTGGAAAACTTCAATCGGAAGAGACCGCCGCTGCCTATGCAGACCGCGTATCCCTTGAGCTTGCGAGAAATCCTTCGACTGAGGATATGAACACGGAAGACCAATGGCAGCTATGTCAACAAGCCATAAGAAATGCTGCGTCAGAGGTATTAGCCTCCCCCTAGAAACCCTTGGTTCGACTCCGAATGTGCTCAGGCAAACAAAGCTAAAACGGAGGCATACAAGTCGTGGCTCCAGAGAGATACGAGAGCCACCAGAAATCTCTATGTTGAGCGAAGGAAGGATGAGAAACGCATACTCAGGAGGAAGAAAAAAGAACACCAGCAACGCGAAGTCGAGGAGATGCAGAGATGTTTTTGCAGAAAAGAGGTGCGAAACTTCTACAGAAGAGTGAAACAGTCTACATCAGGTCTCACAAGTCGCCCTGGGCCCTGCAAAGATCAGGATGGAAACACCATTGTGGAAACACAGGCGATGTTAGCCATCTGGAGAGACTACTTTAACCAGTTGTTAAATGGCGATAACAGCCAAGATCCCGCCCAATATCAACTTGTACCAGTTAATCTAGATGACGACCACGAACTGCACCCGCCCGACCAAAATGAGATCAAAGTAGCCATCACCAGGCTAAAGATGAACAAAGCAGCTGGATACGATGGTCTACAAGCGGAGCTTTTTAAACACGCTGGAGATGAACTGGTCAGGAGCATACACCAACTCATCTGCAAAATATGGTCGGAGGAAAGTATGCCCGATGAGTGGAACCTCAGTACCATCTGCCCGATCCACAAAAAAGGAGACCGCCTACTCTGCGCCAACTATAGAGGCATTAGTCTTCTAAACATCGCCTATAAGATCCTGTCAAGCGTTTTATGTGAACGTCTCAAGCCGTTTGCTGATGATCTAATAGGTCCTTATCAATGCGGCTTCAGACCTGGAAAATCTACCACCGACCAAATATTCACATTACGCCAGATCCTGGAGAAAACCCAAGAATATAACATCGACACCCACCACCTGTTCGTCGATTTTAAAGCAGCGTACGATAGTGTTAATAGAGTTGAAATGTATCGTGCTATGTCTAACTTTGGAATCCCTGCTAAACTGATACGCCTTATCAGGATGACGTTGGAGAATGCTCGCTGTTCCGTCAAAGTTGGTAGAGACTCTACTGAAACCTTCGAAACCACCAGAGGGCTTAGACAAGGAGACGCGCTGTCATCCAGCTGTTTTAACATTGTGCTTGAAAATGTAATACGGAGCACCCATGCCTGTACATCGGGCACCATTTTCAATAAATCGACACAATTACTTGGGTTTGCAGACGACATAGACGTGATAGGAAGAACAAAGCGAGCAGTAACCGGTGCTTTCACTACTATGGAGTCAGCAGCAAGCAGAATGGGCTGAAAATAAACGAGGACAAGACGAAGTATATGCTTTCATCAACAAAAGCCCAATCCCACCACCGGCTTGATCAAAATGTGACCAACGCTCCAGCGAGTAAAGTCTTCAAAGCCAAACCAGAGGGAGTCAGAAGCCAAGGTAGACCTCATCTTCGATGGAGCGACCAGGTAGAAGGAGACCTCCGCCAACTTGGAGTGCGAAATTGGAGACAGCAGGCAAGGGATCGAGCCAGCTGGAGGGGCGTATTGAGCAAGGCCTAGGAGCACCACGCTCTAGTTGAGCCAACATAAGTAAGTAAGTAAGCTCACTGGAGAAGCTAGCTGCATTGTTCCTCGTAATCCTTGTTTCGTTCGTAATGCTCATCAGTTCACGCTTGAGCCCAATTTCGGTCGTACCCTGAAATACAGAGAATAATTTTTTAGCCGAACAACAAGAATTTGAAAAAAGTACCCGACAAGATTTTCCCTTGCCATTTTAATTTAAAAGCATTCAAAACCAATGTTAATCGACACCTTCTGCCCCACCCTTTCTAATTTGCTCATATTTTCCCCTATAGACCACAAAAAAATTGATCTACATAGAAATAAAAATGATTTTCTCTTCGCAAAAGAAAGCGATAGTATACCAATCATTTTATCCTTCATAAATCGTTTGAATTCTGTTTCTTCACTCATAATTATTTATGTGACCTTTTTGTTTTAAATGTTTTTTTTTTGGCTATTTTACGATGGGCTTTAGGTCATTTGAAAATAAAGCAGTCTTTTTTCTCTCACGACGTTTTGTTCATGATTATGGACATCATCAAAATGTGAAATGCTGAAAATAAATATGTATGTTATTAAAATTTAAAGAACTGTTTTTTTATTTTTTTTAACTTGTTTTTTTTTTTAACACTATTTTTGCATAAGATAGCCTTAACTATGTTCCATAAGTTGTGCGATGAAAACTAAATAAATTAACAAAAACAAATCTTTTTGAGTTTTTTATTTGTTCTGCCAGACGCATTTTTTTAAATAATAAAAATAAATATTTATTCATAAAAGCTTTAAATATATTTCTTTTTCAGACGAAAGTATATTCTATAGCGAGACAAATTATTCTGTATCTGTGTAGATACTCTCAACCAGTTATTGAACTTACTTTCCAATGGACGCCCAGTCGAAATACATAGAAGCGAAATCTACATCATCATTATAATATAATTAATGACAACTGTATTCCTTTTCCTTTTAAAATGTTTGTTTTTTTTTCATCATAGTTAAAATTTAAAAGAAAAATAAATTAAAATTATTTATCATCATCATTAAACTTAATAGTTTTTTGTAATTCTTATGCATTAGACATTTTTTTTTAGATTTTGTTTGTATTGCTTTGAACTGTAGTTTGTTTTATTCTCCTTGTTGATCTGCATGTAGCTGTATGAGTGCGAAAGATAATTATATTTTGATTGGGTATTTTCGTTTTTTGTTATTATTTCTAAATGTGCATTAAGCGAATAAAATAATAATAAAAAAAATATTAAATAAGCTGAAAGTTATATAATGCAAAATAAAAAAAAAAAACAATTTATAATAAGAGTATGAGAAAAAAAAAATGAAATCAATTCAAATATTTTTATGACGTTTGTAGAGATATTATGTAAGAATATTGTAAGAGGTTTAAAAAAAATATATATGTATATTATTATTATCTCTAATTTTTTTGCAAATAAAGTTTAATTTCAAAATGTTTTGTAAAATATTTTGAAAAAAAAAATGTTTCTTTATGCTATTTCACACAATTTGCTACATGGACCTCTTCGCGTCTATGATCTTCTGTTTAAAAAGAAAAATTTAACTTCTTGTTTTGTTTGATGTAGTTGGATAAGATTTCAATATACTAGCAAAATTAGCATTTAGCTGACAAATCATGGAACAAATATCCGTCACATTTTTCATATTTCACAATAATAACAAAAATTCGCCTGAAACGCTTAACCAAAGATATGAACAAACATTAAATATCTTAATCGGGGTTTCAAGACAAGCTTAACCGAATGAATGCTGAGCTGTAACTTTCTACCCGTTAAAGATATAATTTGAACGAACGCATCGTACTTTCTCTTATAAGAAGTCACATCGTGGAGTAAAATTTAAAATGTGTTGAAGGCATTTCAAAGTTTTTATTTGTTTGTGAGTTTTAATTTTAATTGCTTGAAAAAAGTACGTAAAATTGTATTCATTGAACAAAAATATGTCTTGCCAAAGCAAACACACCTTGAATGTCCACTGATAACTTTTTTAAATTCATGGAGCTCAACCGTTGTTGCAAAAGTACAGACAGAATTTTGAAGTAGTGCAATCCTCTAAATATCTTGGCTCAAAAGTAGCAATAATTTTGTTGGGTAAGAAATGAGTGGGCGGGTGCTAAAATCCAACAGAACCTACTATACTGCCCTCCTAAGCGAAAAGGTCGTATCTAGACGCTTTTTGTAAAAGTACATCCCGCACCTGTTTAATATTCCATATTTTTATTTTATAATTAACGCGCGGGGACAAGGGACTATTTGTTTCCCTTTTAATGTGCAACACTGCGCGAGCATTAGGAAGATAGGGAGGGGAGAGATAGGAGGTGTCGATTAACATTGGTTTTGAATGTTTGCAGATCAAAATGGCCAGGGAAAATCCCGCCGGGTAAATTATTCCAAATTCGTGTTGTTCGGCTAAAAAAAGAATCCCTATTTTTAAAGGTACGTCCGAAATTGGGCTCAAGGGTGAACTGATGAGCATTCCTTGCGAGACGAGTGTTACGGGAGAAACTTTTAAGGGGAGGAATCCAGCTCACTACTTCGAGTGAACATTTTTTATAAAAGAAACGGTCGTCGTTCACACACATACTGAGAGCTTTTCGGTTTCTTCGATGCAAGTGCCATGTATGGACAATGGCATTGGGGGTATGTTTAGCTTTAACGACAGAAGACAGCATTGAGTTTTCGAAGTATTAAACTCCACACGATTCCTATTACCCCATTTGACAAGGTAGTATAAATCGGAGTTTAATGAGCTTGGCATACGGTACCGTTGCAATCGAACGTCCGAAGGCGAAGGACGTGAATTTTCGAACGAATATGAAAAGCTGAGGGTAGAGTCGTCAGCAAAACAGTTAAGTGGATTAGAAGTAACAAACAGAAGATCATTTATAAAAAATGAGGAAAAGAGTCGGAGACAAAACAGACCCCTGGGGCACTCCAGCATTTATTTTGTGGGAATCAGACTTGAATCCGTCCAATACAACTTGTATTGAACGATCCAGAAGATAACTTCTAATACAACGGACAAGAGTATCATCGATCCCAAAAGCCAAACTCTATCAAATGCCTTGGAGATACCAAGACCAATAATCTTACTTTCACCAAAGCGATGTAAAGATTTGTTCCACTGTTCGGTGAGATGTGGCATCAAATCACCAGTAGAACGGTTGCTGCGGAAGCCATACTGACGATCATGGTAATCTATTTGCAAGGAGATATGACAAATTCGCTTAGGTTTTCAACAGTTTTTTTGAGATACGACTTTTTTCTTAACGATTTTTTACTATTTCTGAACAAGATACGGTTTTCTTACTTAAGTTAATGTCAGGTAGCTCGCAAACTTTCCAAAATGACAAAAATCCCAAATATGACAAAAATTGAGTTCCAACGTTTTCGCTTAGGAGGGCAGTATAGTCTGTCGAGGCTCTTCAAATTCAGAAACCAAAACATAAAAACTAATCTGCTGCTGCACAATACGGGTGCTTACTAAAAGGCATTTGAGAGGAAATTCTTACGGAGAGTTGTTAGCCCCATGTGCGAGGGAGGTCAATTCCGGAGAAGATAGAATCATGAAATCTACTTCGAAGCAGATTTTTTTTTTTTTTTTTTTTATAATTAACGCGCGCACAAGGGATTATGTGTTTCCCTTTTAATGTAGAACACACTACGCGGGCATTACGAAGATAGGGAGGGGAGAGATAGGAGGTGCCGATTAACATTGGTTTTGAATGTTTGCAGATCAAAATGGCAAGGGAAAATCCCGCCGGGTAAACTATTCCAGATTCGTGTCGTTCGGCTAAAAAAAGAATCCCTATATTTCACGGTACGTCCGAAATTAGGCTCAAGCGTGAACTAATGAGCATTCCTTGCGAGACGAGTATTACGGGAGAAACTTTTAAGGGGAGGAATGCAACTGGCTACTTCGAGTGAACATTTTTTGTAAAAGAAACGATAAAATAAGGAAAGACTTGAAACATTGCGTCGGTGTTCGAGTGGGGCAATTGTTTCAGCGGCAGTTCTATTACCTATCAATCTTAACGCTCGATTTTGTATTCTATCAAGCAGGTGAAGCGATGTTTGCGAAGCACCTGCCCAGAGGTGGGAGTTATACTCGAGTTTAGGGCGTATAAACGCTTTATAAATTGTAGCCAGATCATATGGGGAAAAGTACTTCTTACACCGATACAGAAAACCTAAGCACTTTGCAGCATTCTTAGCGATCTCAAATATATGGTCGTTCCAACGGAGGTCGTCGTTGACACACATACCGAGTACTGAGAGCTTTTCGGTTTCTTCGATGTAAGTGCCATTCATGGACAATGGCATTGGGGGAATGTTTAGCTTTAACGACAGAAGACAGCATTGAGTTTTCGAAGCATTAAACTCCACACAATTTCTATTACCCCATTTGACAATGCTGTATAAATCGGAGTTTAATGAGCTTGACATACGGCACCGTTGCAATTGTACGTCCGAAGGCGAAGGACGTGAATTATCGAACGAATATGAAAAGCTGAGGGTAGAGTCGTCAGCAAAACAGTTAAGTGGATTAGAAGTAACAGACAGAAGATCATTTATAAAAATGAGGAAAAGAGTCGGAGACAGAACAGAGCCCTGGGGCACACCAGCATTTATTTTATGGGAATCAGACTTGAATCCGTCCAATACAACTTGTATTGAACGGTCCAGAAGATAGCTTCTAGTCCAACGAACAAGAGTATTATCGATCCCAATAGCACGCATTTTCGATAAGAGAGCTTCATGCCAAACTCTATCAAATGCCTTGGAGATATCAAGAGCAATAATCTTACTTTCACCAAAGCGATGTAAAGATTTGTTCCACTGTTCGGTGAGATATGCCATCAGATCACCAGTGGAACGGTTGCTGCGGAAGCCATACTGACGGTCATGGAGAAGCTTACGATCTTCGAGATATTCCTTAAGCTGACGGTTAATCAGTGTTTCCATGACCTTAGAAAGAAGGGATGTCAGTGCTATGGGTCGGTAGGAGGAGGGGGAGGATGGGTCACCTTTCTTAGGGACAGGCTGGACAAATGCTGTTTTCCATCTTCTAGGAAAGATTCCAGAAGAGTAGGAGCGATGGAAAAGCTTACGCAGTGGCTTTGCCAGTGTGGAAGAACACCTCTTCAGAAGAATCGGGGGTATACCATCCGGGCCAGCGGATTTGTGTATATCGAGATCTTTGAGAACTCTTGCTACTGTACGAGTGCGGAAAAAAATGTGTCCCATGGAAAAATTTACATTCTCAAGTACAGGAGGGGCAACGTTGCTTTGAGGCAGCGTGGAGCTGGCAGCGAAATGGGCGGCGAGCAAGTTTGCCTTCTCTGAAGAGTAAACAATTGGTTTGTTATTGTCGATGAGCGTTGGAACCGAAGATGTCGAGGAGTTTTTTATATTTTTTACAAATGACCAAAAATTTTTACTGCCTTTGGGACACTGCAGAATTTTTTGCCGTAATTGTTGGTCATGCAAAAATTTGGTTCTTTCTATAACGGAGTTGCATGAGTTCCTTGCTTGTTTGTGCTTTTTCCGATTTTCCTCTGTAGGATTGGCTTTGTAAGATCGGAAACTTACTTCTTTGAGCCTGATAGCTTCTTTACACTCAGAATTAAACCAAGACTTTTCTTTAGGTTTGATGCTTTTTACTCTGTTAGGAATAAAAGCACGCATCCCTAGAAGAATCACATTTGTGATCATTTCAGCACTGGCATCAATGTCACTATCGAGGAAGCATAGTGACCAGTTAAAGTTTCGGAAAAAGAAATTCAGGCCGCCCCAGTTGGCTTTCTCGTATTGCCAAACGGTCCTGGTGGGAAGTTTTTCTTTAACTGGATGGGTGGGGGATGAGAAATTAGCTGAAATGATACAATGGTCTGAAGTGCCAAATGGAGAAGTTACACTAATGGTATATTTATCAGGGTGAGAAGTAAGAAACAAGTCAAGAGTATGGGCTGCTTGCCCAGCAACATCCGGTATACGCGTTGGCACATCGATCAGTTGGGTAAGGTGATGTAACCCGGCAAAGAGCTCGACATACCTTCCTTCGGGTGTTGTCTGCCCAGAATAGCGGAGCCAGTTGGAATTGTGTACATTGAAATCGCCCGCAATAACGATTTCAGTGCGAGGACAAAGGTAAACAATTTTCGAGATGGAATCAGACAGTGCATCAAACTCGTTACAAGTCGAATTACTGTCAAGATTTGGACTCCTGTAAATAAAACAATAATGAATGACATGCTTGCGGACAGTGAATTTGAGCCATAAGAAGTTAAAGTCCGTGTTGGAACATTGCCCATATTGGGGAAGGCTCTGGCAAGCAATATCATTCCTAACATAGACCACGAGACCATGATGAGAAAAGAGTAATGGCACCAAGCTATACCCATGTAGAGCAAATTCTGATAAATCAGTATTTGCTCCAACCTGAGTTTCACTTAATGCCAAAACAGCTGGCCTGTGTTGAACAGTGTAGACGTACACGTGAAAGAAATTCTTTCTTAAACCACGAACATTTGAATACACGACACAAAAATCACTTACCATTTAAAAATACTTACATACAAAACACAACTCTGATTAAGTCGAACTGCGCAGTGAAAATCAAAATTAACTTCTGTAATAATCAAACTGTCTTAGGTGTTATGCCCATAAGACAGCCTGTTTACAAAAAATCAATCCAAACATTCAGCACAATAAGACAAATTCAGATGCCCTTATCTATTTACCGCAAGCATTGTATGGTCATACGATGCCTACAGTAGATAAGAAAGAGGCAGATAAGCACAAAGGTCTTGGGACAGAATAGAGGATAATTTGTTATGCGAATGCGTTTTATTTATTTTTTTTTTTCTTCTTCAGCGCGAGTGGGCATCTTTTTCATTCATCCTACGACGCGAGTGAACACTATTATTTTTTTTTACAGCACACGCGAGGGGTTTTTTTCTAATTTCTCAACGAGCGTGTATTATTTTTTTTTTCCTTAAAGCACTCGCGATAACAACGCGCAACAATTATTTGTTTGGACTTCGTTTAACTAATTGTGCGCGCACCTCGACATCCGTCTTCAACGAGCTTAGGATCGACACTGATGTGGAAAAAATAAAGCTCGCTATTATTCCAGTGGGCTGAGAACCTAAAACCCATGAGCTCGCAGTCTTGCAATTCTTTTTATGCTAGAAGACAACGTGGCACTTTGCTTACGATGGAAGGATGGCGTAGACCAGGACGCCCGAAGCCTTGCGCAATTGGATGGCGTCGGTCAGCAATCGGGATGAAAGAAATTGTTGAACGAGGCCGATCGGATACCGGTTGTTTCGCCGAGGGAGATATGTAGGTACGGAATGGACCCAACAAAGTGGTAGAGCCAACGAAAGGCAACACAAATCGAGTACATTAGGATTGAAACTGTGACTGCTTACTAAGATAATATAGCGGATGTAAAGGGAAGGAAGTATTAGAGTAGGAGTCAGGGTCTTCGAGTCATAAGTAGTATGAATTGACAGTAGATCGAAACTTTTCCACTTTGAGTGGAATCCTGCTCATGGATCGATCGGATTCCAGGAGGGGAGGCGAAGGTAGTAACACCAGCAAGAAATGGATTTTCAAATGTGGCACTAACATCTACTGATACTACCATCTGGGAGTACTTTCATTGGTTGAAAGTTCAGTTTAAAAGTATGTGTAATGGAGATGTTTTCCCCACAAAAAAATCACCCACAAGAGTCCCTCATTGTCTTGATGATTGATAATGATTGGACTCACGCGTATGATGACGCTAGAAGCCAAAAAATAGACATAATTTTTGGTTAAAAAAAAAAAACAAAATGTCTTTAAAATCTAATTTGCTTTCGATATTATAATTATATTTTTCTTTTGCAGTCATTTACAAATATGTATATTTACATAAATTTACTTCCGATTGCATATGGACAAAACAAATCAATTAGCTTATATATAAATTATTTATTTATTTATTTTATTTTAATATTTAAACAAAATATTCCTACAAATATTTAACTACATACGTTGAGCTGTTATTTCTTTGGATTCAGTTAACGCTCTTGCTTGATGTATAAAAACAGGAACATTAATACCCTGCAGTTAAAACACACAACATTCAAAATAATAATTAATATTTATTAGAAAAAAATGGTTACCTGCATTTTGGCCGATCGTATGAATCCCTTGTTAGATGTCACAGTTAATGCTTTCATTGTTATGCCAAAAGCAAAGATTTTCAAGCTTCTAGGATTTATTTTACCACCTACATTTATCAAAGAAATTTCATTGGGAATTTCATGGACATCCTTATGTATTTCCACGCGATTTATTAAATCTTTAGCGCGTTGTTTTTCTAAATCACCAGCCAATAAGCCAACAATATCCTGAAAAGATTGAAACGCTGTTTCACAGCAAATCAGTCGTTTACCTTCGAAAATTTTATCCAAAACCGGCTTCAGAGGTGATTCTCTTTCTCTTTTTGCTTGTTCGGTTAGAATGGGTTCTTTGAAATTCCAACTGTTGCTTCCATTCGTTAAGGAACTTATATATGCTAGCATGGTTGTTATATCTAAGTTTAATGTACTGACATTGGTAATGTCTATATTATCTGCATCATTTAAGGCGACCGCTGCTGAGGTTGGTTGATTGTTTAGGGATAGAGCTTCAACACCAATTTCTTTCATGTCTTCGAGTAGTTCATTTTCGATTTCATGACTAAAGTAGAAAACTACCTAGAACACCATCCTATTTATTTATATACCCATTCTCATTATCGGAATATAAATTGTACGTACTTTTGGTTTGCGAAACATACAGAGATTCTGGGCAGAGGCGTACATAAACTCTTCAGCTTGATCCAGTATACTTTTGGCTCCGTAACTAGCTCGCCCATTGGCAGCATCATTTAAGGACTTCGAGTTTCTTGCAATCGCTGGGATAGTTTAAATTCATTTTAGTCAACACCTAAATTCAAATCATTTCGCGGTTCTTACCTTTTATCCATTTTAGCCCGTTCTCACAAACAATATCAACTCTTAAGGGGTTGTTACGCTCTTCGACCGAGAACCCGCAGTCTATATGCACAACATCTTTTTGAAATTCGAGAATTTTTACCAGAAACTCATAATGAGTCAAATTGCTGCACATTACATGGTTCAATTTGACGGAGTTGGTAGATACAACCTGAAAGAACATGCGAATCTTTCTTTTACAAAAAAACCTTTTAGATGGAAAACAAACCTTTTGTAGAAACTTGATCTCTTGGCTAATCTTACGTTGAATTTTTTGAGCTCCCGGAATGGACGTAAATTGATTTAGTTGTTCTATTAATCTATTACCTAGGAAGATCTTTTCTTCGGCTAACTTTTGAATATTTTCTTCTCCGATTTCCATTACACAAGTAGAAGTTAAAAAAATGTTAAGTTAAAGAAGGTAAATTTGCTAATCAAAGAAAATAAAAAATTAAAAACAGAAACTTTGGAGCAGCTGTTTTCTCTTTCAGTTTTGTTGTTGCAACTTATCACAAATGATGTATGGGTTGCCACTTTTTCGTTTAATAAAAATTGACTTTTATTATATTAAACTAAAGGTTTATATTTTCCCTTTTATAAGACTGTTGTGATTGCAGTGATTTTGCAAGCAAACCCACAGTGTATGGTGAGTAAATATATGATTCTGCATGCGCCATGAGTGATTTTAAAGTTCTGATAATTTGTTGTGTGTAAAACTGCCCAACTAGTCGAACGATTTCTACCTTCATTCACAATAAATGAAAAGCATTCAATTAAATAGAGCGCACTTTCATCATCATCATTGTAACAAGCGGGATCCGGTCCGGGCCTCATCCAAAACCCAGAATCGAGCCCCAAAACCTCGGGCGTCTGGTCTACACCATCCTCCCAACGTTAGCTAATTCTGCCAAGTTTTCTGACCTGTCAAAAAGGTCTGTGTTTCTTTTTTAACTCGCAGCGTTTAGAATACAATGACCGAGCACATGGTTTAAAAATCTGAACTTCATACAATATTTTTTGTGTTTTGACAAATGAAAGGGTTGCAAAAAAAAAACAAAAATCAAAATGGCGTCGGTCGAAGTAAAATATTAAAATGAATTTTTGTATTTAAGGTGCAAAGTCAAGTGCTCAAGTGTGTTTCTTAATTAAATCGGAGAGCTCTGATCATACTTTGCTCAGAGCGTAATCGACTTGCTCAGGCTCTACTCAATGCTCTGCTCAGAGCTTAATACTACGTTTCCATTAGAATCGAAATTATCTCATTTCGAAATTTGCAGGAAAAGTGTTTTCATCTATTTTATATTTTATATTTTTATTTGGTACCTTAAGGATTCTTGGAAATAAAAAATTGAGATAAAAATCAAACAGGAAATAGCGATCATAGAGAAGCCTAACAAAACTGGTGGCAACAAATGTCTATCGGCTTTGGCCTAATGAAAACATAGTATAAAAAGAAAAAACGCTTATGCGCGAAACAGATTGAACAAGCAACAGCAACAGCACCAGCAATAGCGGCCGCCATTATTTAGAACTAATGTATTTCAATTGTTCAAGTTAGATTAGACCAGCTCCAGCAACGTTAACAGCGTCGTTAGACCAAAGTCCTAAATTTGCTGTTGCTGTTCCATTGATACCAACTTTGCGCAAGTGAAATTCAAGGGCACCATATTGCAGAAAAAAAAACAAAAATATTGACAATTTTATGTTGCGCTCGTCGCCATTGTTGTGCTTTTCAGAGGCTATTTATTTAATTTATAATTTTTTTTAATAATGGAAGAAAAAATTATCGAAATTGTGAGAGAAAATACCTTTCTTTTTGATGAGAGAAGGAAATCTTATAAAAACATCGACTCAAAAGAAAAACAATATAAAGAGATTGGAGATTCACTATGTGTACTATACTGACACTTCGTATATACTTTTTTTATGACACAAAGTGTCAAACAGAAGTAAGAAAACGATGCTGGTGCTGGTGGCAATTTGTTTCAATTTCTTTTGCTGGTCAGCGTGCTGTTTGCTGTTGACGGTGCTGGTGCTGTTGCTGGTTCAATCTGATCCGCACTTTATTGTTGCTCTCGATTTCTTATCAAGTGTGACCACTTATTTTACTCATTACATACATTGGATTGTAGTTTGTTTGTACCCTTAAGCTTAACGAACAATTAACTAAACGAATTTGGATTGTCAATTTATTGACAGTTCTGTAGGGCACATGGCTGGATAGTGGTGTTTATGTTTTGCATCGCATTATATTTAAAATATATTTATTTTAATTCAATTCTTCAAAATAAAATAATAAAAATAAAAAATCAACAATATGGAAGTTGAAAATATAAAGACCGATGTCTTTTTGCCCGAAAAAGATCCAAAAAAGGCAAAAAAGCGCTCTGCCAATGACGACACTGGTATGCAGGTTGACGAAGCAACTGGCATTGAAGGAACTGCAAAATCCCATACAGTACCTCAAGCCAAACGAACCAAAAGTGATATTCGTAAAATTGGTGTTCCACCCCACAGGTTAGTATTGCTTGAAACACAACTCTTTCAATGTACTTACATTAATTTATTTTAGATATTCTTCCCTAAAAGAACACTGGATGAAGATCTTTACACCAATTGTAGAGCATATGAAGTTACAAATTCGTTTTAACACCAAAGGCCGTCAAGTCGAACTGCGAGTTAGCCCCGAAACTCCAGACATTTCGAATTTACAAAAAGGTGCGGACTTCGTTAAAGCCTTTCTCTGTGGCTTCGAAGTTGATGATGCTCTTGCTCTGTTGCGTCTCGAAGATCTATTTGTAGAGAGCTTTGAAATCAAAGACGTAAAAACACTAAAAGGCCAACACATGAGCCGTGCAATCGGTCGTCTAGCCGGCAAGGGTGGCCGGACAAAGTTTACAATAGAAAATGTAACTAAAACACGTATTGTTCTGGCCGACAGCAAAATACACATCCTAGGAAGTTATCAAAATATCCAAATTGCCAGAAGGGCTATTTGTAATCTTATTCTTGGCTCGCCACCTAACAAAGTTTACGGCAATCTGAGATCGGTGGCAAGTCGCTTGGCAGAAAGGATGTAAGGTTTTTTTTTTATTTTTATTGAATTGGAATAAATATTACTTTGGAATAAATATTAGCAAATTAAATTTTAAAATTTTGTAAATATAAGTAGGATAAGCATGAAGAGTGTTATTCCTGCCAACAACATGATGCAGCACATTTTTCGATTCTTTCGTTGATACATTTCCGCTCGGTGAAGTTGTTTCAGGCCTTCAGAAACCCTAGTCTGTGTCTGCTCAACATTGTAATCAATACGGTCAAGGACTGTACCTTGTTCTTGTACCATGTGTGAAAGATCTTTAAAGATATCATTCAAATCAAAGATGGATTTAACAATTTTCGATACTTCTTGCTCCCGATGTTCAGCTAATTTGGAGTTTTCTTCCTCAAACAGCAACAGTTGCTGTTGAGTCATGCGATTTGCAACGGGTCTCTGGAAATGTTCATCAATTTGATCATCAGTTTCTTCATATAATCCAGCTGAAGCAGATGTAGACGCAGGTTGGAGGAAATTATCAAATGAATCGACAAAATTATTTTGACTCTTGGTGTCCAAATCAATGGTAGTAAAGTCGGGAGTTTCGAAGTACTTTTGTGAACGTTCTTCACGGGAATTCAATTGTCTGACGTAGCCACTCTGACTATTACGAAACTTGGAAGTGAGTTCCTGAAGAGAAAGTAAAAGGTATGTCACAACATTGGTTGTTAATCGCTGTTCTGTCCTGTTGCCAACTCCAAGACTTGATCGAATGCACTGAATGTGTCTGTGGGTTGAGGTGATTAGCTTTGATATTTCCTGGGAGAGTATATCTATTTGCTGTTCTTCTTCGCAATTCTCATCAAATGCGGGACGCAGAAGATGTCTAGCATGGAGTGAACCCAGTTCATCTAGTTTGGGCTTGATTCTTTAAAATAAGAAGCGCTGAATATCATAATGACGTTGCTTATCAGAAATTCTTACTTTGACATGGAATATTGTGCTTCTTCTAGTTTATCTACCCATATGGGAGGTGAACCATATTCATCGCGCATTTCCATTCCTTCTTCAGCATCATGTAAAGATCTTTTGAGGAGTTTTTCAGCATCGCTTCCATGCTATAGAGATATGAAATTAAAAAAGACAATTTTGAACAGCTGGAATCAACAGATCGATTTTTATTCATTGCTTTACCTTGTCGTCAGCGTATAAGTTTCGGTTCTTTGATGCGTTATTTCGCATAATAACAAATACTTCTGTTAGATTTCGTGAGGTCATTTTTATATATTTTATGAAAAACGTTCATGTAAAGATAAATTTTGTATCGAACTTTTATTTGCAGAAGTTTGACGTACGTATTTATTAGAAACAAAATACAAAATACATTTTTATTTGTCAAAAAGGTTTTCTTACAGATAAGATTTTTGATTGATTGGAAGTTAGGATAATGAAATCTTAAGCTTGAGACAGATTGAATTGAAAAAATTATATAACAATCAAACATGGTACCATTGAAAATTGTAGATACAAGCAAACCAAACCAGTAATCAAATTTCAGCAAAAATCGTTCGAGGACGCCTCCACTGGGCATGTCGACTCGACTTAACATGAAATGTCCAATGGAGGCGAGCCATCTCGTGTTATATTGCTACGTCTGCAATTTCTGTCTTCGATTTTGTTTCAACAGAGAAAGTTAACATGAAACTTGAAAGGTGTCTTTTTTCGCGTGTGTCCGGCTGTGAATCGTGAAGTTAATATTAGATTATGTAAAAAAAAAGTTTGAAGAATTGTTTACAAAAAATTATTTTTTTCAGCATTCAAAGCTAAAAAATATCTGAAATCTTACATGGGAATAATTTAAACATTATTTAATTAATGTCAACTAAAAAAAATAATTTAATTAAAAAATATTTAATATATTTAATTTTTTATCGAAAATCTGCCGTAAACACGAACATTTAAAAAAAAGAATAATGGAAATCCGTCCAGTTTTAAATTGTTTACAGCCAAAAAACCAGGTGACCGCGAAAGTGTATAATTACCGTTTTCGCTGCATTTAATTCGTTTTTGTTTAGGCGAATATCCATTAGCTATTAAAAGTTCTTATAAGCATGTACCGGGAACGTGGGTGTGCCTCTGGAACTACAAGAGCCTCACTTTTCGGTGCAAATGCTATCACTGATTTGTTCGAGAAAATTAATTGAAGTTGAAATAAAAATATGAGACGTCTTAACATAATTTACCCAGTCACACTAACCTAAATATCTATCTTTAGATGTTAGCATTAAATTTTCGACAGAAAAAACTCCTATGAAGGCGTTCACATTTTTACTTCTGTTTCTTTAGAGACTTTTCTCTCTAGCAAATTTTATGATACCTTTGGAATTTCTCTGTTTTCATGTTTTTCAATCAGCTGTGAATCAGCTGCTTTTAACCATGCTAATTACAACAAAAGTAAGAAAAAATAATTTTAAGGATACGTACATGAACGTACCCATTATGAAAAAAGAAAAAAGAACTGCGACTCGTACCGACCATGCCTTGCAAACCCTGCAATTTTATTTTATGTATGTGAATACGTGCGATTCTTGTGAGAAGCAGCCAATCAACCATACGTTTCGTGCCCAAATAAATGCAAACGTATTAGTAGTCCCATGTAGTACCCCGTGGCTTAGTGGTTAGTGTGTCGGACTGCTAAGCAAATGAGCCTGGATTCGAATCCCACTTATAGCCACCTTCTTTACCGAGGTACTAACTCTTGCGAGTAACTGACAAAACCTCCAAGAGTAAAATTTGTCTCGAAAAAGTGCATCTCATATAGCCGTTCGGACTCGATGGTAAACTGTAGGTCCCTTCCATTCTTGCAGATTAACAACACATCCAGTAGTCAGTCAGTAGTGTCATAAGAAATGTACACATATGTCGTTGAACGGGTATTTTCAGTTTGTAGACGAAGAGAGTTGTCGTTCTTGTTTCTTTTCTCTATGGTACCCATTTAACATGTATTACAACACCACCGAAACTACAAACTCGAACGTCCCGTAAAAGGGACACACCTAACATCCAATGGATCCTTTCCTTCTTCCTTCTTTCAGGTGGCAGTAAAAGAACTGTCAGCCTCAGCCTTTTTGTTTTTGTATTTTATTTTTATTTACAAAACCCAGCTGAAAATGACGTGTGACTAAAGATAAGATTATTTATCCCGAAAAAAATCGCTCACATTTTCCTGGTTAATGATTTCCGTATGCTCTTGGTACGTCTATAAACATATACAAGTATGACCAACGCTCCATCGTAATAATCAACAAACGTGCGTACTATCAAAGCATAGCAATCATGACTAGGAACGTGCTGCAAAGTAGTTTGCTAAATGCGGGATTTAGCATCATCTTCCAGGTGAGATCAACGTACATAAATTCGTACAATTTTGTATTGCTGATTATATAAGCCAATTGTTCATAAAGATTCTATGCCGTATTGTTACATTCGGAATCAACGCCTTTATTGTTCGCAATGTTGGCCGAGATGTACTCGGCATTATGAATGTGCGCCTGTTGTTGCTCGAGAGTACACTTCTATTTTTGTCGCGTGAAGCTATTAATCGCGCCGCATTGAGCGCCACATCTCAGCAAAAAGACAAATGCTCATGGCCACAATTAATAAACCAAATGTGGCTGACGTAAGTAGTGTGACATCTGTAATGTCCGATTTATTAAGTATTGACTTTTGTTTTTGTAGAGTACCCACCTGTCTTGCCCTATGCATTCCTTGTACATACATCTGGCTGGACATTCTAACGCCAGTGGATGACCATCTTAAAAGTCAGTATAAATTCGCCTGCTATGCTGTCGCACTATCCTGTGTGATTGAATTGTGCGCCGAAGCGCCGGTCTTCCTCACACAGGTTTTCTGTTTTGTTAAATTAAAAATATTCCTCAACACCTTGCACATTATGGTGCGATCGGTGATTTTTATTTGGATAGTTGTTAAGGACCACAGTATTGCCATTGACGCTTTTGCAATAGCACAGCTAGCAAGCGCCATTATAATATTCATTGGGCATTATGCATTTTTTTATTTTTATATAAAAAGGTTTAATGCGCACAAGTTGGATAAAACAAATGCACAATTTGAAGATAATGATCTTTTTAAAAGTATGGATGACTTTCCGTTTAAAACGGTTACCGAACTGCTACCATTCACAATGGAAAACAAAGTAAATACTTTTTTAATCGATATTCATTAGTATGATTAATCCCAGAATTCTTTTTCAAGGAATCTTTCTTTAATCCTAAACTACAAATTCTTACGTTAAGCTTTGTTAAACAAGGAGTTTTAAAACAGATCTTAACTGAAGGAGAGAAATACGTCATGTCAATGAGTCCAGTGCTTTCATTTAGTGAACAAGCGACCTATGATGTAGTCAATAACTTAGGAAGCCTCGCGGCAAGATTCATCTTTCGGCCCATAGAAGAAAGTAGTTATTTTTATTTTACCCAAACCATATCGAGAGACGTTCAGCTGGAGAAACAAAACATGGTTATACATTAAATTGGTCTTCATTTTAAAAACTAAAGTAACATAGTTTTCATCTTTAAGGAAAAGGTACACGAGGCTGGGAATGTGCTTAAAACTCTTTGTATTGGAGTCACGTCAATCGGTCTGCTTGCTTTAACATTCGGACAAAGCTATTCCCATACAATACTCCTAATATATGGGGGAGCGGATTTTGTGGCGGGAGGCCTACCTGAAACACTCCTAAAGTGGCATTGCTTGGCAATATGCTTTATGGCTGTCAATGGAATAACTGAAGGCTATATGTTTGCAACGAACACTAGTAAAGACATAGACAAGTATAACTACCTCATGGCCATATTCTCTGTCAGCTTTCTAATTCTGTCGTACATACTCACGAGCGTATTTGGACCCGTCGGATTCATATTCGCCAATTGCATCAATATGATCAGTCGAATTTTGTATAGCACAAAATATATTCGAGGGCAGTATCAATCTTTGGGCATGAATCCGCTTATTGGCATTGTACCAGGAAAGTTTTTTGCTTTGGCATTGATTATAAGTGGAATAGTATCGAAATATTCAATGGCAAGTTATGATTTTGTTTTTCTAAAAAGTAATGTTTTTTTACTGTTTGATACTTTTAGTTGACAATGAATTCATTTCTCGTACACATCGGCCTAGGATTTATTGGAGTTTTGTTATGCATGGGCTGTTGGGCAGTAGAACATTTGGATTTGGTCAAAATGGCTTTGAAAAAAGGACGTCAATTGAAAGTAAAAAAAAGCTAAATGTTTGTCGACATATTCACTGTTTTAAGAAAAGTTTCCTGTATTTAAATAAATTATATTTAAAAGTACAAAAGCTTATAATCATATTATCATAATGGATGCATTTTCAAATAACAAACAAAAAGAAACAAATTGTAATTTAAGGAACCCTCTAAATGGCCAAAATAGAGTGTCAATATATCTCGAGGGTTCCTTAAAACAAATACTCAAATGAGTGAAACATGTTGCGAGGCAATTAGGAAGGGTACCCGGGATTTGGGATTCAGAAGGTTTGTGTATGCAAAAGATTCTTCGGATTAAAACATTTATGAATTGAAATGGCTTCAATTTAAATTGGGTTCCAACAGAATGCTTACCTTTGACCACAATTTATTTCTAAATAAATAAATACAAAGAACAAAGCTGCTGGCCCCGATGGGCTGTCCGCCGAACTTCTTATTCTTAAAGCGGCCGTAGATGACCTGGTGGAGTGCATACACCAAATCATCTCAAAAGTTTGATCAGAAGAAAGTATGCCTGATGAATGGAAACTCAGCATCGTTTGCCTGATCCACATGAAAGCAGACCCTCTAAACTGCGCAAACTATAGAGATTTTCTTAGATTATTTTTTTATTACATTCGTTAGAATTTATGTACAATGTCTTAAACTAACTTATAACTAAAATAAATCATGTCGGCTCAAGAACATGCGCGCGACGAACTTCAGTTGACTCAATACAATGCTATATTTTTACTTATATCATATTGTTGTTTGCATAATCTTTTAATTGAAATTCTTATTATAATTAACTGTCTTTGGTTTTAAAAAAATGGGGTAAGGATGCGGTGTTGTTTATCCTCTGTTGTGTCCGTTGCTGGTTCTCTCGTAGAATGGGGCTCCGTCGTTGTTCATTATATCTTCGAATCAGTCGTTTGTGATGACTCGAATGTTGAGGTAGCGATGGCTGGGCTCTAGTTGTTGCTGGATTTCAAAGTTGGGGTGGTCCTCCAAGTTCCTTAATATATTTTTGGAGATCTGTGTCATGAACTGATTTATTGGGATCAGTTTGGTGTCTTCATGTAGCTTCTTGTTTGGGACATATTTCCTTGTAATGGAGATTCGGTGAGGGCCTGTACAGCTACGGAGTATCTTCCTTTCAAAAACTTCGAACTTCTTTAAATGAAGCGTGCTTGTTGAATTTGAAGCGGTTAGTGAAATTCACTTGTTGCTGTTGTTTTTGTCCTTATCACTGTGTTGTCATATAGCTTGATACTGATATTATCACAGCGTAATGCGAAATCTCTTCGACCTCTTGTTGCTGTTATTGGGGTTCTGAAGCAGATAAGCTCGCTCTTATCACTATTTATCTTTAGTCCCCATTTAAGGTAGTAGTCTCACAAGTTTCTTATATGATCTTCTCGACAAGTTTCTTCTTTCTCATTGGGCATCCATTGTAGCTTGCTGGGTGCCATGTCTGCTGTCAGTTTACACAGTAAACTTTGTCGTCCGTTATGTCGTTGCTAGTTATTGTGCATTGTCCTGGCAAATGGTCATCTTTGCACTTGACGCCCCTGTACTTCATTCCACAGTTGCTAGCTACATGACTGAACTCTTGGCAATTCTTGCACTAAGAGATGCTGGTACTTTTGAATTTCTCCCAGTAAACATTTTGGTTCATAAGGAGAGTTTTACTATATTTGGAAGGAATATCCGCTATCTTGTCGACTTCAACCACGAAGCTGTTGCATTTTTTTATTGACTTATATGGGCTTACTGCCAAAGCAGAAATTCCTTCCTTCAATAGTTCTTCTTTGACTTCACTGGCATCCTGGCTATAATGTATACATTTAAGAACTAGCAGCTTCTTTTTGTCTTCTTTGGCCGTGTAGGTATTAAACTCCGTGCTTCCGTTTTTCAGCATTTTCGAATTTTTTGATGGTCATTCTTCGTCTTTGTTGTGATGACAGATTTGTTCATATTAATGTTATGAATCCTAAAAGCAACTCCTTTTTCTTTTAAGATCTTGTTAGTTTTGGCTACGTTGAGTCCAAAACATACAATTAGCGGCATCAAAGTGGGGCGTGGTTCTACAGTAGTTGAGGCGCTCTTGCTGGCAGGTTGAGGAGTTTTATCTTCTTCCTTATTATTGGTGGCAATTTCCTTGTCTTTAGGGGAATTATTTCCGTCCTTCATGGCTATCTTCTTGAATGAAGGTTCCTTTTTTGGAGATGTTGCTGGTGAAGGTTTCCTCTTCTTACGTTGAACCATCACAAAATTTTCATAGTCGGAGTTAAGGTCGACCATGTTTTCGACTTTTTCTTCGTTTAAGACTTCTTGTAAAGTTGGCTCTTCTTCATTGTCAGTAGCTTCATTTTCTTCATCACTTTTAATTTCTTCATCGGAGATGTTCATGTCCTCTTCTTTATCTTCGTAGGTATAACTGCAGCTTAGTGTGCATAGATACCAGAAATTCCTTCCCGCAAATCTTCATGCCTGCCTTGATCTGGCTCTTCAAGGATTCATAGGCCTTTTTCACATCAATCTTCCTTTTCTCGGATCTACCCATAATGGGATTTCCACGAAATTATTGATTATTTAGTATTTTACTCTTAATTGTATTTTTATTACACTTACACCCGATTTTAATTACACGACTTATTTTAAGAAAAACTACTCGCGCACATTTATCCGGATTAAAAGGTTAATTACTTTTTACTTAGGGTAGCCCGCAGACATACCTGTATGGGTTCGTTTTTATGGTATTCGTGGTGTGTGCGGTATGACTGCACCCGCCATCTATAGAGGAATAAGTTTCCTGAATATCGCCTACAAGATCCTCTCTGCCGTGGTATGTGAACGCCTGAAACCTTTCGTCAGCAACCTGATTGGCCCCTATGAGTGTGGTTTCAGACCGGGAAAGTCCACAATCGATCAAATGTTCACGCTACAGCAGATCCTGGAAACTATTCAAGAATTCCAAATCGATACCCACCACCTCTTTATCGATTTTAAGGCCGACGATAGCATTTATAGAGATGAGCTATACAGAGCCACGTCTGGTTTTGACATCCCCATTCCCCACAGAACTCGTCCGACTGTGCAGGATGACTATGGAGAACTCTCGCTTGCTAACATTGAAGCTGAAGATGCTAAGATGAGACTAGCAGTCAATGAGGCCAAAGCGAAGTACCTGCTGTCCACAAAAAGGGACACTTAACACCGGCGGATTTGGACAAAATATCACAATAGACAGGTACAATTGAGGTAGTTAGGGACTTTGTGTACCTCGGATCCGCTATAACATCTGACAACAACATCTCGTCAGAAATAAAGCGAAGAATTACTCTTGCCAATGGCTGTTTCTATGGGCTAGGAAGGCAATTGAGTAGCAAAGCTCTCTCTCGAAAGACAAAGGAGATTCTATATAAGACATTAATCATCCCAGTCCTGCTCTATGGCGCCGAGGTATGGAGTCTGTCTAAAGCGGATGAAAATATCCTTAGTCGTTTCGAGCGTAAGATTCTTCGGAAGATTTTTGGCCCTACCAGTGGGGCCTTGGAGGAGAAGGTTCAACCAAGAACTATACGAGCTGTACAGCGACGTTGACCTGGTCAAAAAAATACGCATATCACGTTTAATATGGCTAGGTCATATAGAGGGCATGGACAACAATGCTCCGGCTAGCAGGATCTTCGATTCCATCCCAGAGAGTAGACGCAGTCAAGGAAGACCTCGCCTTAGGTGGCGCGCTGAAGTCGAAAACGACCTCAACTTGCCCAGGTTCGTCATGAACTGTAGTGCCCCCAAAGTAAGCAAGTAAATACAAAGACACATTATTTCGAAAAAAAGAATTTATTGAACCAAAAATTCTACTCCAAAAAAGAAAATCATTTCGATTGAACTGGAGCAGAATGAATACATTTCAAACGAAAAAAATCGTTATCGAGATACGCGTTGCCTAAGCGACGCTTTTCTCCATCTGTAAACATTTTCATTTGTATAATTTCATGTCTGAAAAAGATTTAAAACATAAAACTGATAGGTACCAATTGATGGCAAACCAATTGAAATATTTTTTCTGACAAAAAAAAAAAATAATAACCCGTAAAAGAGTATTATTTGTAAAAAAAGCATTTATTCATATTAGGGGCCATATATTAGCTCGACCAAGCCCGAAAACATCGACATCGATCCAATGTGTGCTCCGCACGGCTTAGCTCGTCGGATATGGACGGGATCTTGCCCCCACAGCTGGACCTCACTTATTTCAAAATATCATGCCGAGATGCCCTTGCTGGTGTTGTTGCAGGGGGACCTGTTCCTTCCTTCCTGGAATTCGTTAGACCTAAGATATCTTGAATTCCCCAAATTGACTTAACCGAATTCTGTCAGGCTATACTTCACCTTAAAGTTGCGTCCACTTTACCGCACCCCCTCGTAAGGCTTTAACACGCCATCACTTTCTTGCTCAGAACAATCAGTTACCAACAAAAATATATAAACCAGAAATTCATCATCGGGGTTGGCGAGAACTTCACATTACTTTTATTATGTATATCAATCATTATAAAGCAATATTTTTTTTACATAAAACCACACAAACAAAACATTAATTTAATATTTAGATAGAAAAAAAAACCGCACTTGTCGGTGCGGTATCGTATCTCTCGGTTTCCTCTCACAAAGTTGTCTTATAGAGTACTTTTTTTACTCGAAATTATACACACTTAAATATATAAAATAAAACCAAATGTTTCCAAGAGAACACTCAAAAATACGTCGAAAAAATAAACATAAAATTTTATAATACAACAAAATTACGTTGAAGAACAAGACTCCGGGAGTGGTTGGGTGAACGAGGCGCCCCTTTCCAGTCTGCCGCTAACTCTGTGTATCTTCCTTTTCTATTTTTGGCTTCTTTGTAATTTTCAACTAATAGATTAAGGGAGTACCTAATACCTTGTGGCACAGGAACAAATCAAGGGGTGAATTCCTCTGCTGAGGCCTTCTACTGACCACTTCTTTTTTATTTCAGGAGTTTGTAAAAATAAAATGGACTTTGCATTACTTGTAAAAAACCGAGTTGGACACCCATATGTGGAGATTCACCCTTCTACAAAAAAAAAAAACAATTTTGGACATAAAGAGTCCCTAGCTTACCCTTTTTTCCTTTTTTTACGATGAACAAAATTCAAGACCTGGAAACACTATTCTATTTCCTCTAAAAAAATACAAAATACGCCATGGAAACTTTAAAATAACCGAGTTTTCTGTTATACCTATTTCAAATTCAAAAATTCAAATTTTCACTCTATTAATACCACTTCTGCGTTAGCATAGTCGGTGGTTCGATTCTTTGGGTTCTCAACGGATTTATCATTCGACCCGCCAAAGGTCGGTTTTTTTTGCAGCCTTAGGTTCAATGACTCTTAGTAGGAACCGTCTGTTCTTTCCAATTAAAATCTTGTAGAAAAAAGGGGTTTTAGGTTATGTTCAAATCTCTTCAAATATTGCTGATTTTATTAAAAACTAATGAATTATAATCAAATAAAACATTACTGAGTTAGTAGATAGTGTTTTGACATTTTTTTCTATCATTCTTATTATTCAAACTACATACATACGTCCAAATTCGAGTTGCGTTGTAAAAAGCAATGTGTCTTAAGACCAACGTTCCTTTTTATTTCTTTCTTCTAACTATTTGTTCATTAATAATGATAAAAGACAGTTAATAAAAATCCTGACAAAATGGCCAGAGGTTGAGACCTATTCCTTGTGGCGACTATTAAGGTGTGTCCACACCAAAAAAACATTTGTTTAAAAAACATTTCTGAAATGTTTCGCCTTTGCTAAAATATCATTTTAGAAACATTTCCTAAATGCTTATATTTCCCATTTTATGTATCCAGTTCTTTACTTCATGGTGTAAAAAAGGAGCGTCGCGTTTTGTTATCATGAACAAAACACACCCAAATAAAAACAACAAAACCTGTCAACTAGACTAAAATGCATGAAAATAAAGAAAGATTTCCGTTCGGAAGGGGAAACAGATAGACATTTTAGAAAAGTTTCGCGAAGCGTCCAGACTTAAATATATATTTCAAAAACATTTCAGACAGAAAAAAACATTTCTGAAAGATTTTTAAATGTTTCTGAAATGTTAAAAAAAATGTTTCTTTGGTGTGGACCCACCTTTAGGCTTTTTGTTAAGTTTGCAGTATGACAGTCCAAAATCGCAACAAAGTTTAGGTTCTAAAGATTTTACGAACTTGTAATTTACCAAGCTATAAAAAACTAATTTCAATAAATCCATGAGTGTTTTTTTTTGCATTTATTACTTGCTGGATTAATTGTGTAATATTCTAAATAACACGGCGAGAAAAAGGAAATTTTAACATGCCAAAGTGGGAAAACCTGCTGCCAAAGTCTGGGATTACTGGATGAAATGTCAAAATTGAGGTTTAATTTTTTTCGGCTAGTGTACTCAGGAGGGCCAGTGTCGCCCAAAATAACTGAGACTAAAATGGAACCAACTTAAGGAAGGCAGCTAGCAGTCGATATATGATAAGTCCATGGCCTCATCTATTGAGTAAAAATATTATAAAGAGGAAAATCTTTCGAACGTTCCATCCCCCACCACCCTCAATTTTGTATATCATTCATTCATTTTTTTTTTTTTGTTCAAGCATTGCGTTTTACCCATACTTACCCGAAAAAAGGTAAATTATGTAAATTGCAAGAGCATTGCCAAGAGAAGGCAGTAGATTTGTCTCTTTCTAATATTAGCTTTGTTCCATATGCTCCCAAAAACTGCAAATTTTAGCCAATTTTTACGGAAAACAGCCAAACACTGTTTCGCAAGACACAGAATTCGTGTTTTTTAACAAGAGTGCGATATTTCTCTCTACTGACAATTTCAACCCAAGTCAGTTTGAAATTTAAAAAAGATCAGCTGATTAAGGCTATCAACAGACGGTATATGATTATCAAATTGCACAAATTTGCTTTATTTTTATTAATAACCTCGGTATGCATATGTATATATGGATTTCCTGTGTGAAATAAACGCAAAGGTGTTGAAGGAAACAATACAAATAATATTTAAGACTTTTTAAACTGCGTTTTTACTCTGCGTTTAAGAACCTTTGGCAAATTTTTGAATAATGTAGGTTTAAAATGGACAAACATAATAACAAATGGTTGCAATAATCTCCCATTTCTTTATAATATTGACAATGAAAATTATAAAAGGCAGCGTTTAAATAATTTTTTTCTGATTCAATCATTTCACAGTGACATAATGAGCGGATACTTATAGAATTCCAGACAAATTGATGTCGCCGCATCGGCCATATGACCAAGTATGTGTCGCATTTGTGCAGCCTTATGCACGCACTTGTGTGTTTTACAAATAAGCATGGTTAAAAACAGCTGATTGAAGAACATATGGAAATCAGTTGTTTTTAACCATGGTAATTACAACTAAAGCAAAGGTAACCTATACGAAGGATAAGTACGTGAAAAAAAATTAAACTTAACTTGAAGTACCTACATAGCTACTTATTTTACAAATAAAAAACATTGTTTACAGATGTTTGTACCTATGTTATTGCTTTAGAGTATCTTTAAAAATAAAAAAATATTCTCGGTATTTTTAATTTTTGAACAAAAAAATGCACGAATACATAGCCCGTACCTCTGTACTTTCGATTGTAAGAAGTAAAATGTTATGAAAAAAATTATACACCGTTTTGAATAATTAGTTTCACTATTCTTATCATCAATAGAAACGTTAATAGGTACCTATGTACGTTTAAATACAAAAAAATCAATTCCTTATTACGTTCGAAATTGAAAACAGTCAAATCCGGATATGGCAACATTGGTATGTGATTTCGGTATGAACTAGAGAAATAACAAAATGTCTTCAAAAATATTCATACTCACAAAATGCAAACAAAAGTTACAATCACACAATCTTGGTTTATTTGCGAAATATCAAAGGGAAATCCGCAAATCAGCAAATGCAGAGATATTTTCTACATATGTATGTACATATATCATAAATTTGCCATTTTTCTTGTTTCGTTCAGAGCTGTCTATTGGTCAAAACAGATGTGCAGTTAATTTCGTGCAGCAAAAAAAAAATTACACAGTCTCTTATGGGACATGTCAACCTAAATACATGCAGAATCTGCACGATTTCAATTCTAAATTTCATTCCTAGTTTCATTGCTGTCACAGCAACAAACGAAAAAAAGGAACTAAAAGGTATCTGCTATTACTGATACATATACCCAACTCGCAATCAGCGTTACCGCCATGACACTTTTGCCACCACTTTTAAGTAAACACTGTCATAGTTTTTACGGTTATGTTATGTTTTTCGTTCACTTACATGAATACGATACTAACAAAATCAAATGTTTGCCCTATTTGTTGGAAATCTTATTCTCTAAATTCAATATTCACACAAATTCGATTTTATTTTTTTTTTTCAATTTTTCAAAAATGTTTCGTACGGCAACATACGTTCCAATTCTGCAATTGTGGTTGGGTTTTAGTGCTGCATTTTGACATTAATACAATACACAAATGTCAAAAAATATGTGCATTTCTTTTAGGTGCAGAACAACTGCACATCTGTTTCCTGCTTATGAGCTGTCAAAAAATAAATTGTAGGCAATTCTTTTTGCTCAGTGTTCATATCTTCAATTCGTATTAATATTTTGTGGGGTCTTTGTGGTCTTACCTTTAATCTAATTAGATTCTCGTAATTACTAAAGGTGAAACGGGTGTATATGATAAATGAAAATATGAACAATTAACAATTAACCAAAAAAAACACAACCGAAATACTAAAAAAACCAATACATTATTATTAATTTATTGCTAATACTGCAATGCATGGAAAAGTATCCGTTTTTTTTTTTTTAAATCATACGTAGGTATAAGAGTTTTTGTTAAGAAAAGGTAATTACTAGTAAGGATTTTTTTTTGCACATCTGGCAATGCCTTTATTCAAACATAAATGTCCGCCATTTTTATTTCGGAGAAAAAAGTATTTATATTTATTTTTATTACATACATTAGAAAAGCGTTGGAGTTTCGTTCGTTTGCTCTTAATGATACAATTACATTTGTACCCAGTTAATTACCTTTAAAGAAAGTAATTAAACAAAAATATGATTAGTGACAATATCTGGCACATAAATTTTTAGATTAAATACAACTAAACGTAACATAATTCCAGTAGAAAGCTAGCGTCGTTTGAAGGACAAGGACTACCTTAGAACATTTAAAAAGGCGGCAGAAATAACTCAAACTACTAGATAGGAAGTGCTCTCGAACACATAATCGACAATGTAAGTTTAAGTATTCCAAATAAATTGTAACTTATATACTCAAATTTAATTTTTTTGATTTTTAACTTACTTTCCAGATGAAAAGAGGACCAAAACCACGAAAACTCGAAGAACCCGCTGCAGTCCGAACAACTGGAAGAATAAAGGTATGTTATTGCTGTTTTCTTAAAAAAATATGTAACTAAATTTAATATAACGATTAATTGCAGAAAGCAAAAGTTGTATTTGATCCATCCGATAATTATCTCCCAAAACACCAACGAAATTCAGCTGGTTCTGTACAAAACAGTCAACATCAATCGGATAATCCAAGTGATTCTTCGAATGAACGCCGAATAAAGGAAGAAAAACCACAAATTAATTCCGTGGACAACTTGGACGGAACATGTTGTTATATTTGTGGCCGACGGGAATTAAAGAAAAACAAGAATAAATTGATCTCTTGCAAGGACTGCGAGCACAAAGGTAAAACAATTGAGCCAAGCCAAAGTTTCAAATATGCTTAAAATCTATTTTTATAGCTCATATATCATGTCTTCAGCTTGACTTCGAAGACCATACCAAGCTTCGGGAGAACTACCGCTGCGATGTTTGCCAGATATGTTCATCTTGCTATGAGGGCACTGAAGATGTAAGTTCTGCAATTGCCTCAGCAACAACACTTAGTCTATAATGCAATTATTATTTTTTTAGGGGGAGCTAATCACATGCACAAAGTGTGTTAAGTCCTTCCACTTCGCCTGCCATATACCAAGCATGGCTCGGTTTCCAACACAATCTAAATGGTTTTGTTCGAAATGTACAATTCCTAAGGCTCAGTCTTTATTGAAGGTGTTGGGTGTGAAAGCGTCGCCACCACCACCGCCACTGCTGTCATCACATTTGGACCAGAAGCCCGTTATTGAAAAGGATTCAATAACAAACCACCACAAAAAAGAAGTTGAAACCGATTTTGCCAAGAAACTGCCTTCGCCAACCCCTAATTTACGTTCATCGCCAACTACTACTGTGCTAACATCGCCAAGTTCTGTTTTGCGGAGTTCACCGAATCCTACATTACAAAGAGCAAACTCCGACGATTTGCCTGAAATTCCAGTCGTAAAGAACTGGTCAGCTAGCCAAGTGACTGAGTACTTTAACAAGTTCTTTCCCAACGAGGCAAATGTTTTTAAAGATCAGGACATAGATGGACAGTCTTTGTTGTTGTTGAAACGCTCAGATGTTGTAAACAGATTAGCCATCAAGCTGGGTCCAGCGTTGAGGATTTATAATCTCATTTTAAAAATACAATCTTTGTCAACGGATCCAACAATAGGCTGGTAGTCTACACTTGGAATCAAACTTAAACGAAGCGTGTTGTCATGGACCACTTTGTTAGTTGCAGCCTTTTAACTATAAGATTTTATTTTGTTTTTTTTTTTCTGTTTCTATTATTAAACAGATCTTCCAGTTCGAGTTCATTATGTTGAAGTTTTCTAATTAGGTTGGAATACTTGAATTAAATTCATTAAAGAAATTATGTTTTTACACAAAAAACTAAGATTTTTTTATTAATTGTGTTTTAGTCTTATTCTTTGAAGGATTACACTTAGAAAGACTTACTTTCAAATCTTTCTTGTATTTATCGATTTTTTTAGATAGTGCAGCAATGGACGGATGAGATGAAACATTTTCTCCCAAATCAAAGTAGAGATCAAAGCTCTGTTTCGAATCGCTGTTTTTTTCGGCTTAAATTGTGTATAATTTGTAAAGCCCGAATTAAGTAGATGACTCAAGTTATCCTTGGCCTTTCATATGTGGCTGTTCGTTAAGTGCTGCTCGGTTCAATCTATACTGATTGAAATACAGGAGAAAGACTATTAAGCGAAGTTTCCTAGGTTCAAAGAGATGTTGAACATAGCCTTACCTTGCAGAAATCTACCGCCTCGAATCAGCCGTTTCCAATGCGCTCGAGGTACAAAAAGACTTCCAAGACTTCTAAGGTTAGGTACCAGCATCTCCCGGAGTATGTAAGAATTTATATTGTCACATGCAAAGGCTGAGGAAATGACTGCAAAGAACACAGTGAACGATTAATACCACTCCCTCAGAACCGAACTTCAATGTGAAAATCGTGAACATCGTGTTTCGGATTTCGATATAGCACCACAATAATATCCAATTTACGAAGAGGTTACACAGCATCAAACCAGGACGGGACGCATTCAAAGAAATAAACCGCCTCATAGGGTAACCCGGTGTTATGATAAAAGATAACATCGAAGTGATATCCACAGCTGAAAAAGTGGAAGCTTTATCGACCACTTTTTGAAAAGAACTTCACACACATCCCATCAACTGAACTACTCCACAAGTTATGAACTTGTTGCATCGCCCGAGGAATAAATTCCTGGCCAGAGATCTGAAGGCAAACACTTATCTCATCTGACAGCCCAACCTGCAGAGCTATCAGGAGCAGGCTCCAGGAACACGTTGCTGACTGGATTTCATCGAAGCAAAATAATTGAACTCACCAACGCCAAATAGAACTACCGAGGTACTCAAGACATGAAGGGCGGGACTATATCCCCGCAACACCACCAGCAGACCCTCCTTTAATTTTTCAGGTGCGGTGATACCACCTAGTGGTACTGGTTCCTAGGGGTCATTATCGTTTTTTTTATGGTATAATGCCATGTCTTTATATTTTTTTTTTTGAAAGAGGTGAAGTCCGTTTGTGGGGGCAATATCCCCCTATTTCGGTGAACTAAGCTCTCAAATTGAGAGATTCATCCAACAGTGCAGAGCCAATCATGAAAGAAATACAGTTTGATGACCTTGTCCAGCAAGTAATCCAATCCAATTCCAAATTCCATAGTTCTTCGTTCGATATGGTTTGCGGCCACCGGATCTTCAGAATGTACCGCAGACAACGGTTAACGAAGGCTTGCAGCCTGCTCGAGATGTTTGCAGAGCATTTCCATGTTTCTGAAGCATATAGCAGCACAGATTTAACGTTGGATTCGAAGAGTCTCAGTTTGGTGCGTAGCGATATTTTGTTGGAATTCCACACAGGAGAAAGGATTCCAAATGCACTACGGGCTTTGTTTATTCTATTGTTAACATCCAGGTCAGTTCCGCCATCGAGTGCTATGAAACTGCCCAGATAATTAAACTGCGTGACCTCCTCTATGGGTCGGTGCCTTAGAATAACTTGTGTGTTTTGGCCCGTGGTCATTATTTTTGTCTTATTTGCGTTGATCCTTAAGCCAGCCACTTCCCCATTTAGTTGCAGCGAATGACATATTTGATTTAACCCAGCCGTATTGTTTGCCATGAGACATATATCGTCAGCATAGTCTAAGTGGCTGAGTTTGTCAAACAGACTCCATTGGATACCATGTCTTTCAGCTGCACCCACCATGGCAGTCATCACATCGTCAATTGCCAGCAAAAACAGAATTGGTGACAAGACATCTCCTTGTCTAACTCCTTGACGCAAATCGAAGGAGTCGGAAAGTTGTCCATTGTGCAAAACAAAACACCTTGCGTTGTTGTAAGACTCTTTAATAACAGCGACAATTTTCTCAGGGTAGACTCGATCCTGGATTTTATCCTCTCGAGAACAATTTTTTTTTATTGGCGCGACAGCTCCCTAAGGAGCCAAGACCTAGTGACTTATACTCTCAACCATTCCTGTGTGTGTGTTGTTAATCTGCAAGAATGGAAGGGACCTACAGTTTACCGCCGAGTCCGAACGGCTAGATGTGATGCACTTTTTCGAAACAAATTTTACTCTTGGAGGTTTTGTCAGTTCCTCGCAAAAGGCAGTACCCCAGAAAAAAAGGTGGCTATGAGCTGGATTTGAACCCAGGCTCATTCGCTTAGCACTCCGACACACTAATCACTAAGCCAAGGGGCACTACAATAGTTGCCATTAATTTCGGAAATACAGACAGAATGGTGATACCGCGACAGTTATTGCAATTTTCTGTGAGAATACCGTCGAGTCTCGAGTCTAACTGCTTTATTTTTTTTAGAAGATGGATCGCATCTCTGTACTTGTTAAGGGAAGGGGGTCAATACCCCTAGCAGATCTGCGCATGTCGTTCAATTGAGGATTCAATACTGCATTTTGGTCGTCATTTAGCAGTGCAACCCGGAGGAGATATCTGAAATTATCAATTCCAAACTACACAAATCCGCTGGGCCAGGTGGAGTCTCTAATTATGTCATCAAAAGGCTTCATCAAACAGTAATGATGCTTCTTGCAATCATCATAAATAACTGCAGTAACTTCCATTTGCAATACCAAAGATGGGCGCTAGAAATTCAATGTGCAACTACAGGCCGGTATCTCCTAAATAAAATCAGTACGATTCTGAAGAAGTCATCCTCAGACGGCTTAAGAAATATAGCAATAAACAACCTCATCCCCGACATGCAGTTTGGCTTTCGTGAAAATCACTCGACACTGCATCCATTTTGAAACCTTTCCCTTTTAATTTAATGACATCCGATCAACCCATGCCAACCGACTGTCAAAAACCTTCTCGTCGCGGATGACTCACTTACCTACCGCTTCTCAATATCACCAATTCTTGCAGCCCGAAAAGTTGAAATCCACATTTCCAAACTTTTCGAATATACATGCAATAAAGAATCCGGATTAACACACCCAAATCGGAACTTGTGTGCTTCAGAAAACCTACCTTCAACAATAGCCGCATCTGCTCTGCAGCAACCTGTAGAAACCTGGCATTGAAGCTCCTTGATGGATCAATAATAGCAAAAGGAATGCCAAGTAACTTTATCAGTTCCAATCTCCCTTACCCTCTCATGATAAGGAAGACCACCCAGGAACGACATCCCGAACCTAGTTAGCCATGGACCTCTTAGAATCGATGACAACGAAGAAGCAGTTTCCTTCTATGCTTTCCAAAGCGGCTAAACGCCAGCTCAAAACCTCAACTGGACATCCGTGTCGGAAAAACCATTAATTTAATGTTTTGTTATTTATGTACATTATAATCAAATCCAATGTATAGCGTTAGGCCCCTAGCCCATAGAGTAAATATATTAGTGTAGTTACTCTATGCCCCAGCTTCTGTGTCAGCAAACAAAAATTATTATCAATTTATGTAGTTATAAGATAATTTAAGTCAAATTTTATATGTTATTCATGTTCAATAAAGAATCCTGAATCCGATCTGCAAAATTGCAGGTTATACAACATACATTTCGAAAATAAGTAAAATTTATTATCTTACATAAAACATACATTTTATACTCATAGTTGAATAAAAGGTTTTAACAAATTTCATTCAATTTCAATACATATTCGTGGGACAAGTAAATAATTTAAGTACCATTGGGAAGTAAAAATAATAAAAATACAACGGTTTCTTATAAATGAGATAAAAGTGGGAATTTTATAAAAAAAAAACGTTCTTCCATATGTGCAGGAACGTCAACCAAAACAAATATAAATATATATATGTGTATACAACAAATTATATATTTTCTTAAATCAGCCTTCATGGAAGTTCTGAGGAAAGTGCGTGCATCAGTTACAGTAATTTAAAATTAACGCAACTCGTTGAAAAAAATATACATTATAAATACTGAAGGAAAAAAACAGGTTCACGCGCGTGTTACTTGATGTGCATTGATTCAGACTTACTAAACAAACACAAACACAGAATGATTGTTTAACCTGCTACTGGCCAGAAGAATGTTAGGTAGAGTACTAAACCCGAGGTAAAAGTTTTTCCTCGTCTAAAGAGGGGCGTACAGCTAGTTTGGCTCCTTTACTTGGATCATAGCCGTACAAAAATATGGAAGCTATAACAAGAGCAGCACCGAATGAGAATTGTAAAGTCAAATTGAAATCAAACAGATAAATAGATGCCACGCAAGATATAATAATTGCCAGAGAAGTGGCAAAGCCCTTGAGTATATTGTCTGCATATTTCACAACCACAGCAACTATTAAGCCTCCACCTGCTTGCAAAAGCACAAGGTACCAAATGAATACATCATAGCCAAAGAAGAATCCGTCTTTAAGAATGCGATCACCATCGTTCAAGAAGCACGTGATAGCACCAAAGGGTATGCTAAGCAAGCTGAGTTGGACATTTCTCATCCACACTGAGATGTCGGCTCCTTTAAGGATCTTCTCAAAATAAATACCGGCAAACCCTGATAGGAAGCATGCTCCTATCGCTGCCCACAAACCAAGCATACGATTTTGCACTGGTCTGGTAGCTGCTGCCGCGTATGCAACATCTGGTTCTTCGGTTTGAGCTAATTGTACAAAAACTATGCCAACTAGGAGTAGAATTAGAGCTCCCCATTGTGTAGAAAATAGTTTACGGCGTAGAATAACAACGGCAAACATTGCAGTTGTGAGAATCTTTAGTTGATATGTTACTTGGTACGTAGCTGCATCTAAATGTGATGCCGATACATAGAGTAAATTATTCTGAACTATATATACCATAGATGGCACACACACTTTCAATGTGTCTGTTGGGTTTTCTATGATAGTCCTTTTCAAGGTTTTCATTAGTTTACGTGCATCTTTTCCTTCCTCGTTGAATACTAAGATTATGCACGTTATCAGTTTAGCTACTTCCGACATTAACACCGCTGTAAAGCAAAATCCTTAGTAGGTCAACATCTTAAACAAACAGAGCATCATACCAGTAGAACTTAGGAACATATCTTTGGAACGCGTCCGGGAGTAACGCATGCTGAGTCCAAGAATAGCATTTTGCAATGTTAAAGTTATCAGACTTACATACTTCAAAGTGTTTGCGTTGACTTAAAATAAAATAATAAAGATAAATTCTTTTTTAAATTGTATTGTGTGTTTTAACTGCTTACCGTGTATTGCCATTGTGAAAGACGGTCTTCAACTCTTTTGTTTTTATTAACGCCCGATAAAGAACATCACAAGCTTCCGAAAACCACGTAAACAGAAATTCATCTGGCACTGGTACTGGCACGCTGTCAAAAGCGGCAGATAAGACAAAAAAAATCATTAACTCTTGCAGAGCTGGCATAGAGGAGAATTCTGCTTCGTTTAAAAGATTTCAAGATTCGAGATTTTTTATTGAACCTGAATAATATATACAATTTGACTTAAATTAACTTATAAATTATAACAATACCTAAATTGATTATAATGATCTTTGTTTGTTGGCACCTAGGGGGCCTAAAGCTATACAATGGATTTTATCATACAAAATAATAAATATTATACACTAAGGTACATATAAATTATACTAAGAGTCGGTTGACTTCGATCTACTCGGGTTGTTCCGACCCGGTTTTCTGTGGGTTGGGGGTTGAGTTGGCGTTTAGCCGCGATGGAAAGCTGACCCCATGTCGGCGTAGAAGAAAACTGCTTCATCGTTGTCATTGATTTTTCTAGGATATCCATGGCTCTTAGATACCTAGGTTTGGGATTTCATTCCAGGGTGGTCATCCTTCTCATGAGTGGGTAGATGGCGGGTTTTCAGATTAGCTTCATCGCTGACTATATAAGAAACTGGTCAAGTGGCTTGATTTCGGCTTCATCATAGAGTCGTTTGATGCTGTAGTGTTTTGTTATTGGTGATTGAATATAGGTATGTGCACATTCTTAGAATTTTCTTTTCGAATAGTTGGAGTTGGTTCATCGCTGTCTTGGAGATGGTGAACCACATAGGAAAATGTAGCTTATAATTGCTTGTAAATTAGTAGTTTCGTTGACATCCTTAAACCATTTCTTTTCCTCAGTAATGGATGTACATGATGGAACGCAAAGTTGGCTTTCTTAAGCACTGCCCTGGAGTGCGGGTTGAATTTAAATAGCTCATTGAAATTGAGCCCAAGGTACTTGGCATTTCTTTTAGCTGTTATTGATGATCCATCAGGGAGCTTCAAGGATACGCTTCTACAGGTTGCTGCAGAACGGAAACGGCTATGGTTGGCAGGTCTTCTGAATCAAACTAATTCAGATTTGGCTGTGTTGATGCGGATTCCCCATTTTCTGTAGTATTCGAAGTCTGGTAATTTGGTTTTCCACTCCACAGTGGAGATATTGAGGAGGCGTAGGTAATAGCGAGTTTCATTCAAATTTTAAAGATTTGATCTCAAAATTCAGATTTGCTCTTTTCAAAGAAACTTGTTTTACGATTTAATCGTAGTATTGGTGATTATCTGACGAGCACACAAAAATATCTATGCACAGTTGTTGATTCACTCAAAATGCCATTTTGGTATTTTCTGACTTCAAAAACATCTTTTATTACTATTTTGTTTCTTTTATTGCTATTTGTTGATTTTATTGCTTAACACAGGCTGGCACAAGTTAACAACGAACAACAAATTACAAAACATTATCCATTTGACTTCTGACCGAAAAGACTATTTACATGTATGTGTGCATACAGATCAAATCTGCCACCCCATCAGATATCAAATCTTTTGTGTTGAGATTTGATCTAGATTTGCTTTTTTTCTTGCAATGAAACTCTCAAAACGGAAAAAGATCAAATCTTTTGACAGAAAGAGCAAATCTTTTCTTTAATGAAACTCGCTATAAGTAAGTCATCAGCGAAGAGCAGGTTTTCACAGCCCGTTGGTATTAGTATTCGTTTAACAGAAAAAGATCACTCTTTTTTATTGTTTTCGAAAATCTGGATTTTTAGCGATGTGCACACACGCTAAAATGTTTGATATTTCGTGTGTGTCACTAAAGATTGCATTTTATTTGGATTTTTTTCTCTTTTTGAAAAGTTTTTTAATAATTAAAGTGATAAAAAATTGTTCAAGAATTAAAAATGTTAAACGAGTTTTTAGAATCAGAACAGAACAGAATGAATCAGCGGCTGCTATTATTTTGGAACCAACGTATTTCAATTGCTCATAAGTTAGAGAAAACCAACAACAGCAGCGTCAACAGCACCGTTAGACCAAAGTCTTAAAATTTGTTGTTGCTGTCGAACTGCTATCACCTTTACACAAGTGATATACAGGGCCAACATATTGCAAAGCAAAAAAAGTGACAGTGTTATTAATTGTTCTGAGAAGAATGTGGACATTTGTTTTGCTTGCCAGCGTGTTGTTTGTTCTTTACGGTGATTGTGTTGTATATCTATGTCGTCGTTATCTTCCGATGGTGATTTGATCCGAGATTAATCAGCCAGTAAAACTGAAAGACTGACATTAATACGTAGTTTACATGATTCTTCTTTTCGGTTGTTTCTTCATTGTTCTTTTGGACAGACACGTGCATTGATGTTTGCACTGAACTTGATTATCCCTAATATTTTCATTACTTTTATGTGAAGTGCGCTATTTAAAAAAATTGGGAATTGTTTTTAATTTTAAAAGTTCTTAGTCCATCCCTAGCGTTTTCTTTGGCAAACGAGAAAAGCCAAAGGCTAAAAAATTTTAAAATGTTCATTCTTAATTCCCCCCTAATTTTATACATCCCTTTATCATTTGTGTCAAAGGAAAAAATGGCAAAAATAATGAATAAACCATAGAAATAAGAAACAAGAACAACAACTAAAAGCATAATTCTCTCTTCGCTAACAAACTGAAAAATACTCGTTCAGCGACATATGTGTACCGGTCCCTGTACATTTCTTATGGGACTACTAAACGTTTGCATTAATGTGGACACGAAACGTATGGCTGATTGGCTGCTTCTCACGAATCTCACAAGTATTCACATACACAAAATAAAAATTCAGCATTTGCAGGGCATGGTCGGTACGAGTCGCAGCTCTTTTTTCTATGGCCCCTTTTATACACATAGGCATATGATCACAATTACGCAGAAACCGAGATTTGTTGCGACTCTCTCATTCTCGTTAGTTATTTTTATTGATTGCTTTGTTATTATCTTCTTCATTTTGTGGTCAAATGTATGTTTTGTTATAAGAGCGAGAGCGTTGAAATAAAGAAACGTAAAGACATAGTAATGTTTGTCATACACTGTCGCGTGATGCTTATTCAACGTGTGAAAGCTACAGGCGTGCCAAAAAGGGAATTGATAAAGAATCGGCGTCATATGATTATGTGTATAAAAGGGGACTATCGACTATGGAATAAACTCGTTCAGTTGCAAGAGTTCTTAAAGATCTCGATATTCACAAATCCGCTGGTCCTTGCATCGAGGATACTGAACAGGTTTGCGTTCTATGTATGAGTATCACAATTCACAAACCACCTTCTGTGGAATGAACACAAAAATGACATCGCCAAAAATGCTGCGAAATATTTAGGTTTTTTTAGACGATGCAAGAAATACATCTCCCCGTTAGATCTGACTACTGTTTATAAGGCGTACATTCGCCCGAAGCTTGAGTACAATTCTCATATTTGGGCATGTGCCCCTGTTACTCACTTGCGTTTCCTGGATAGAATCCAGAAAAATGCATTGAAAATGATAGGGAATAAGGATATAACAGAAACATTTGATTCACTAGAGCATCGTCGAAATGTTTCCTGTCTCTCATTATTCTATCGCTTCTTCTATAAACAATGCTTCAGCGAAATTGCCAGTTGTATTCCTCTCCCCTTAAAAAAAGTTTTTGCCGTAATACTCGTTCCGCTAGGAATGTTCATAAATTTACCCTTGAGCCTAATTTCGGACGCACTGTTAAGTATAGAGACTCATTTTTTATCCGCACTACACGAATGTGGAATGCTTTACACGGCTCGATTATTTCTTCCATTACGATTTACAAACGTTCAAAACCAATGTGCATCGGTACTTCCTTTCATCTTCTATCCAATTTTCACTGTGTTAATACATGATAAGGGTAGTAACAACCCCTTGAGTGCGCGGAGATTATGACAAAAAAGAAAGGAATCATGTAAACAAAGTCTAGTTAACAGTCATTGTATGGATTGAACGTCCATTTATTTTAGGATATGATGCTTATGTCGGAAACAGTTCAAGGGGGAGGGGTGATGTATATATTACAAATTTTTTATTTAACCGTTATTTGTCAAAATTTTTAAGTTTGTTTAATATTATTTATTTTAATCAGGAAGCGAAGTGACCGATTTTCAAACCACATTAAAAATAACATATATTGGACAAGCTACAACATGACCAACTTAGATGGTATGGGCATATATGTGGTAATAAGATGCATTAGGGACCCAGTTTTAAAAGCAATAGCATACGATTATGTTCCAAGCCTATCACTTAATAGTCCAGGAGGCGTCCGTAAGAAAACTACCTCACCGATTCAATGAAAATTTACCCATAAAGTAATGGTAAATTACAGAAAATTTACAATACCACTGTTCGGGCACTTTTTTTGTGCCGTTTGGCGGTAAAATGGCCACTTCAGGTTATGTTTTTGGCGTTGGTCTACCTTATTGGGATCGAGTCAATGAACAAATGGGGTGTCAAATGAAAGCTCAGATGGTCTTTATTAAAAATCTGCTAGTCGGAAGAGGACCTCCAACGATTTTACGTGCAAACCGGAGGCAGTTAGGACCGAGCTGGCTGTAGAAGCTTGTGGGTTGAGGCCCAGATCCACTCCGGACTTTAGCGCCTCTAAGGTGAGGTAATTAAATTGACAATTTCCAATGTTTTCAATTTTTTATAATTTATTAAGCTTTTCGAAAGAATCGGAATTAACTCAAGAATACTGGTTTTTCTTTTAGCATTCCTCTTCCAAATCACTCTGCTTCTTATATGATATTAGTGATACATTCGCTGGTACCTTAACTTTGTGAACTGTCTTTAAGTGATTTCGCATATTACTGTTGCTCACAAATTGTTTACTACAGACGACGCATTCAAATTTGGAATGTGCTTCTCGAATATGGCTGTAAAGGTCCTTTGCCTTTTCAAACACACTCGCACAAAACTTACACCCATGGGTTTTTCTTACATGCGAAATCAGAAACGCTGAAGTAGAAAACGCTCGCGGGCAGTATTGGCACAAATATATCCGACTATCATCAATGGGCAGTTCACTATGATGCGCTTGGTTGACTACATTAATATTTCCTGCTTTGACTTCAACAGTTTCGTAGTTCATTATGCGGACATCGCTCAAAGTTACTTCGTCAGTGTCTTCGGTAGTATTTGATTGTATTCTAGGAGCAACAATAGAAGAGGCGAATTGCGTTATTACAAAGGATCCATTCTTGTCGACTTCATTGCTTGTTTTGTTTTTTCTTTGGTATTTCTTTCTAGGTTCTTCTGGTTCTGGTTCTATTTCTTTGTCTTCTTCTTGTAGTTCATAGTTGGCATAGATATTGGACAATGTTTCGGTTCGATCAATTTTAATTTCGAATTCTGGCTCGCCAGGAGATACAATGTTTTCATAATCATCCGCTGAAAATTCAGACTCTATGTACATTTCTTCGACGCTATTTGCATCAACGCACTCTTCAATTAAGTCATCTGGTTCTTCTTCATTCCTTACAATTTTGTCCTCTATATATGAATCTTCTGTGCTTTGACACACGATTTCCTCGTATTCATCCTTTGGCAATTGCAGTTCATCTTCGTTAACAGCGCCTAGGTCTTGTATTGTGAAGTTCGCTCGATTCAAGATTACGGCGTCAGCTTCTAGAATTTTTCCAACAAACAAATAACTTTGGACCAGATCATGTGTGCAGTTTTCACAAATCATTTCTGGTGCGTTTTCATCTGTGAACTTATAAATATAATTACAATTTTATAATTATTGTATTTTAAAAATAATATACTATACTTCGGTGTCCGAAAATCTTTTAATCATCTTGTCAATGGATATGTTATTTCCTTGTATGTTAACTTCATAGTCGTTAACACTGAAATCTCCTGATTCAAAACATATTCGACAAAGGGAATTAGAATAAGTTTCCATTGTTTTTATATATTAAAATTAATACTTTTTCCGTTTTTAAGAAATCAAAATAATAAACTAACTATCAAACAAATGCAAAACTAATCGAAAGTTGTACAGCAGCTGTTAGCACAAATGACAATACATAATAAGTGCATTCAGCATTAAATGCCTTTTTTACCCAAAAGAAAGAAAGAAGGAGTAAAGAAATGTTGGCATTGAGAAGAAAAACATATTTAATGGTAACTGTACGAAAAACCAGAAATATAAAAGAAGTAAGCACACATTGCGTAAGTTCACGAACTTATCCTTCGGATAGGTTACCTTTGCTTTTGTTGTAATTAGCTAGGTTGAAAACAGCTGATTTCCAGCTGATTGAAGAACATATGGAAATCAGCTGTTTTTAACCATGCTAATTACAACAAAAGCAAGGTAACCTATCCAAAAGTTACGTTCGTGAGCGTACGCAATAATTAATACATGGGCCATTTAAAACGTACGAGTAAGTGTTTATGTTAGATATGTCACTGTACACAGTTGGTTGACTGGTTACTGCTTTCGCTAGTGTAACTATCGTTGGTTATATGAAATAAGGCAATTGGATGAGGGTGGGATTGGATTGGAATATGCAGGAAAGAAGATATCGATTGGGACTGGGTGTAGAAAGTGATAGGGATTTGAAGGGATAGGAAAAAGGAAGAGAATATCAGGATGGAAAAGGGAACTCGGGCAGAAGAGGAATAGGAGACAAGGTAACAGGATGGGATGTGTAGGATAGGAGAGGGGAGAGTTGGAATTGGGAAGGATATTAAGAAAGGGAAGAGGAGAGGGTAGTAGGAACAGGGAAGATGGTAAGTAGAAAAGACATGGGACTGGCAAATGGGAAAAGAAGATAGATATGTTGTGGAAGGATGGTAGGAGGGTATAGGAAGGGGAAGAGTCCACCGTGGAGGCGTAGGCACGCTGGCGTGCGTGGCTAAGATCGCCGGATATGGGTCCAACAGATGGACCTCACCTTTTATTAAAAAAAACATAAGTAGTGCCATACTTACACCACATACATATATAGCAGGACCACACCCGGGATTCCCTACTAGTGCTGTTGCAGGGGGACCTCTTCCCACCCTTCTGGAATTCTTCGGCCCTATAAGTTTTATTGAATTCCTCAATTCTCAATTCTCGCCGATACGAAATACATCCAGATGTGTATCCAGACATGTCCTAAAATGATTTTTATGTTTTTGGAGGTCACAACATATAATATAATAATACCGGACTTTGTCTGGATTGTTAAATTTTGTTTTTGAAAGACATATTGGAAATTGTTAATCTGATTACGAAATTTTTATAACAACCAAATAAAAAAATACATTTTTATCGAAAATATAACTATAATTTGCATTTTAATTGCATAACAAATAATACAAAAAATATTTTACTGACAGAAAAAATATGATCAACAAGCATTGGCCTATATTCAAAGCCATATTTTAAACTCGAGTCTAGATGAACTGGAGTCTAAACTTATCACGCAGGTTAGACACAACTGATATTCATTCATAGAGAATTTTGTACCTCTGTTAAGTAAGATCCGACCTTAACATGAATTTTACTACAACTCTCCTACAATTTTCTTTCAATCTATTACGAAAACAGCGACTTGTCAAAACGACGGTGCATACAAAAACAAATTAAAATATTACAAATGATTTCCAAGGATGATTTTAAAAGACAAGGAGAGCAGAAAAAGATACCAAGATATCAAAATCGTCATCAATGTTTTTATCAATTGACATTTTTCATTATTTTAACCAGGTAAAACAAATGGTTTTTGAAGTATTGTATCAAATTGGTGTCACAAAATTTTTCTTTTCCTTTTTGTAAGTATTTCTGACATTAAAAACAACTTAAAGAAAGCTTTTGTCGTGACTAAGGTTAGACTCGAGTTTTATTTTCGAAATGGGTTTAAATTGTTTATGAATGACATAAACAAAATAAGAACTTATCAAACATATATGAATATGCGCCATTGTCATTTGAAAACTTATGAAAGATTAATGAACAGACATTTTGTGTCTTGCGTTTTTAAAAAGTCATGTCAACATTGCAAGTTCTGCCGCGAAAGGTAATTATAGTCGATTTTGACACTTAAACGCGAATATTTCACTGTTGACCAAATATTCACACTATGGCAAATCTATGAAAAAAGACCTAGGATATTCAGTTTAACCCTCATCGCTGATTTCAAGGCGTGGTATGACAATGTTTACATTAATGCGTTTAATATCAGATATCAGCTACACCTGCGGGGTACAATTACCCCGTGACACGGACCTAAATTACATATTCCATAAGCAATAGTACAAAGAGATTTTCTTCAAATACAAGACTGGATGTTGATAGACTATATTAAAACACAGCAGCAATAAATTGGCCTTCAAAAAGCCAACCTTTAGCAACTTATGAAAGCATGACCACTCAGAAACGGTACCTTAGGAACCTTAATACCGTGGAAATCCTAGAAAGAATAAAAACAGAAAAGAAACATGAGGGGTATGCACGATCTTTTCTATCAGGCATGATATTGTGATACCGTCATAGAATTATAGAAAACTATTTCTTTACAACAACAAAGTGAACATGCGTAAAAGTATCACGTCATAGTATTCTACAACACCTCAGACCGTGATACCATGATAGAATCCTACAATTGTATCATTGTGACTTCTTGTAACTAAATAAATGTCAATGTCAAACTGACTTTGACATTTGTTTCAGTTTTGCAACAACTGAAGAAGAAAAGGGTGTTCACGATCTACGAAAAATTTGTAAAATTGTATGATTCTATCACCCCTGAGAGAAAAGTTCACGAATACCCCTATGGTTATGGAAACTTTCGTGCTAATCGAATGAGTAATTTTTGAGTTTAGATAGCAAATACATAACTAGTTGAATTCTAATATATGTATGTATATGTATAAAATTCACATTTTTTTTAATTTCTTTTTTTTATTCATTTTATAGCGCTACCTGAAGGGCATTATTCAAACCATGCAAGAACTTTTATTATGGGAAATGGGATGAGATTAATTTCTTCTCATCTATAAATATAAAAATGTTGTAAAAATTGAATAGTAATTCATAAATTGAGAACGGCAGGGCCGATTTGGCTCGAGTTTTTTTTAAATGCCATGCACAGGTTTTTACGAAAGAATATTTCAGGAAAATCTTCTGGAAAAATCGAGAGTTTGAAAAAATGGAAAATTTATTTTGGAGGGAGTTTTATATGTTTTCATATAACCAACATTACATTTGAAAGGCTTTGCTGATTTAGAAAAAAAATTGTAACCATGGTTACTTTTGTGGTTTTTAGCTATAACTAAACCGCTTTCGTCAGTATTCAGAAAAATATAGGGTTAGTCCGAGCAACGCCGGGTAGACCAGGTAGTTTCTTATAGTAATTCATTATTTTCTAATTTGCTATTGCTGTTTCAACTACATTTTCCGGTACGACATGCGCGCCACCTACTTTGCCTACAACTTTCGGTAAGTGCAGGCTATAGGCTGACAAAGTTTCGTTAAAATTGGGTGAACGTTACAGCCTATGTTGTTTGTCTATATGGCTAATCCAACACTAATGATTATTATAAATGTGAGTGTTTCAGCCCAACAATCAAGACTAAGGAAGAAGCTATAATTATATATACTAGATGAACCGAGCATAACTCCGTGTTGCCCCAGCACCCAGCAGCTGAACGATTTAACGCATTTTTTCATTATATGCACTCATAAATTGTTTGGCTGCTGATCTTGTCTTATTCGATGTCCCATTCTGTCGGCATCTCTATTCTATCTCTATGTGATTCGCGTTCCTCTTCAGTTTGAATTCGTTAATATGTTTATTGTTGTCTTCCTGCCTTGTTCATCAGCCAATATTTGCACGCATTGGTCTTTGCATTTTCAAATACTTCAAAGACTGCAATCACATGATTGCTAAATTAAAGACAGCAAAACTAACTTCTAAGTCAAACTACTTAGGGTCTCATTTTTTAAAGTAAAACTTAATAAAAAATATGCACTTAGACGGCTTTTAGACCTTGCAATATTTCAGCTGCATTGACTTTTAGTTCTCCTTCCAAATCACTTTTAAATGCTGCGATTTCACACAAAGTTTACGTTCCGCATTTCTCCTTTATTTCAGACCAACCAACAACAAAATCTTTTTAATTCAAAACAAATAACCGACCACTACCTACAAATGAGGAATAGAAATAAAACAGATTGACACAAAATTAGGATAGCACAAAGGAGAATGGGTGCTAAACCACATACGTTTCTCACATATGTATCATAAAATCTCAGGGGAAAATCGCATGGTCTAAAAGTAGACTTACCAGATAAGGCATACATGTATATCAGCAGTAAGCCCGAATATCCTCCCGGCTTCCCTGATATTATATATGTATGCACATATTACAAAAAAAACATTGACTTGTCATTTAAATATCTGAATTTTGATTGATTTTGCACATAAAATCGAATAATTTCCTTAAAATTTGTATAAAGTCCCCCTCAGTACTACTTCCCAGATTGCTGGAAAACTGCCATGGTAATACCAATTGCAAAGCCTGGTAAACCAAAAGACGATGCTAGCAACTAAAGGCCTATAAGCTTGCTGAGCTCTATAAGCAAACTACTGGACAAAATAATCAAGGAAAATCTTGATAATCACATAAATGAGAATAAAATTTTGCCTGACGATCAATTTGGATTCCGAAGACTCCATAACACCAACCAACAAATTCTGAGGATCAAAAACCATATGAAAGATAAATTTAATTCAAAAGAGTCGACTGCCTTAGTACTTTTGAATATTGAAAAGGCTTTCGACACGGTTTGGCACGACGCATGAATCCACAAGCTTGTTCAATTTAACTTTCCTATGGCGACAGTAAAAATTATTCAAAGTTTTTTAAGTGGGAAAAAATTAAATTTTCAGTTTATTCTCCTGTATGGTGCTCCTGTTAGGTACGATTGTGCCAAAACTCACAAACTTAAGCTTCAAATATGTCAAAATAAAATTCTTAAAATGATACTTGATTTACCATGGTGCTATTCAACTAACAGGCTTCATGAACAAAGCAATGCCAATCTTTTAAACTCGCTTATTGAAAACTTAACAGAAAAATGTTATGTTAATTGTTCTTTCTCTGAAAATGAACTAATTAAAAGTTTATCTCCACCATAAATTTGTATGCAATATACCATATTATATGACTTTGTTTGAAGCTGTGAATTTGCGATGAAGCAATTTGTCAAGTGGATTTGTTTTTGTTTTGTCTAATAAATCCTTTCGACAGTTTTTGTTTTTTCCAAACCACAGCTCTAGTCATAAACTTAACGTGGGAGTTTTGCAATATTAGTTTTAAGAGTTGAATAAGCGTTTATACTTGTAGTTTTCCCTTGAATAATTAATATTGATATTCATTATACAATTTATTATTTTTATATGTTAGTTTAAATTTATAGTTGAAAAGGAAAATGTTTATCTTAAATCTCTTAAAATAGCATGTTCTTACAAATTGTTAAAGAAATAATGTATATCGCTACTTAAATAAATAAATAAAGTGATGAAACTGTTGAATCGACTGTTAATCGATCGATAAATAAATACAAAACAACTTTCAGATATTAATACGCCACCTATCGTAAAATTTAAAAATTGCAAAAATGGAAAAAATGCAACTTTTATTTTTGCATAAACCTGAATTACAGCAATACGGACAAAGCAAAAAAAGAATAATGAAAATCGGCCCAGCGGTTATCGAGTTATAACGCGTCATAGAGTTACACCTCGAAAGAATTATAATTATTTATTACATATTTATTATTATTATTATTATTTTAAAATAAATATATTATATTATACATAAAGAAACAAAGTGTTGATTATAGCAAAATGTAATTTGTAAGAACTTATATTTAAATATGGTCTACTCTCAAGCTCGACTATAACACAACTGATCCTTATTCTATCTCCTTCTAGAGTATTGCAGTAGTGGTTATTCTTCTATAGCGTTGCCGTTGTAGTTACATTATTTATATTAGATTAGATTGTATTTCAAATCGAGTGAATCCCCGCCTCAAACCTATAGGAATCCAGCTGCATACACCCTCTAACAAATTACCATAGTAATACTAACACTGCTTCAAAATTCGCATCAGCCTGTGATCCATCCCCAATTCGGATGTGGCCTTATTCAACTCTAGACATTGGTTCTTTAGATGCGCACCACACGAATGAAATACTTTTTCTGATTCACCTCCTCTATCACTGTTTATATTCCATATTTCCATCTCAATGTAATGTAAGTAAGTCATAGTCAAATTTGTGCGTTGAAATTATAAAATATACATAAATATTAAAAAAAAAAAAATTACAGATATACATATGAAAACATGCAACTAATTTGTTTTCATTTATTAGATTTCCGAATGAGTAAAACAAAACAATGGAAACCACCTTATTAAGCTTCTTATGATGATTGTTTTGAAACCAACAACAATTTTCCGACCACCAACCAGCTCTGTGCGTCAAAAGGTTTTTCAACTTTTAACCCCATTCTCCAGCTCCTTGGTTATGGACGGTCTCAATGTTATTTTACCCACGGCTAATAAATGCCGGTAGGTGGTTGCTATGTCACCTTAATAAGGTGAATATTTTGTAAACAGAACGTCGAAATGAAAAATCAAGTTGGAAGCTAGTTTTAGTAACTTTAACATTTAACCACCGAAAGTAACACTTACTTCTTTACTACAGGCATTCCTATTTATTTTAATTTTTAAAGCAATAATTAGTAATCAGGACTACCTCAGTGAAATTTTATAGAATCAATCACAATCAACTTAAGCAATGTCAATCAAAAAAAATAAATATAAATTTTAACGAAATTTGTGCCATAAACCAATAAGAATTATCAACCCGTGTATGGAATACGAGTACGTGGAATCAACCTGAAGATAGCTTAAATCCATAAACGTAGTTGCACATATGAAGAGCTCTGGTTGTCGTCGTCCTTGTTGTGAATTGTATTAAGTTCTTGGAGGTGACAGAGTGCCTTCACGCCATCAACTTTGAGTGAGATTGAAATTCATTTGGATTGCAATTTATTGTGCTTCGCGTGTGATTTTCTAATTTTCTTTAATAACAATTGTCTAAAATATAAATTTGATTTTGGGTCCTAGTGTTGCATTAGCTGACAGGGAAGAATCGATCTAACAACATACATAAGTACATGAAGGAGTCAAATTGAAAAGGTTTTGAGGATATAAATTGTGACCGTTATTAAATTTGCATTCGGTTGCGAGGGAAGTGTCGTTAGCGTGTTGTTTGCGACAAGTAATATTGTTAAAATATATGTAAATATCGTTTTTGAAATTGAGACCAACGAGATGAATAGCAAAACCAAGCTTCAGGAGAAGAACAAGATGAGTGAAATTGACGACTATATACTAAAGTATTTCGAAATTAAAAGGGTAATTAATGTTATTATAGAAATTCAAAAGAAATTTATGGAATACGATTTCAAATGTTTTTGATATTTTTTATTTAGGTATCCTTAAGCTTGTATACATTACGACGAAAAATAATCGTTGATAGTTGAATTGAACTAGTTAATTTCAGCCGTATCCGTTTTGTCGTTAACGTCTGAAAGCGAAACAAACAAACCTCCAGTCATACAACTTTTTACATCTAAGCCTCTTCCACAGGATTCACGAATTTCTCCGCGATAGAAAGCACATACGAAATATTATCTTAATCCGTTCAGACGTCGGGCATCGCGTCGGGGCCTCATGTCGCACCGTCAAATATGTATATTTGAAAGAGCAATACAAATGTCAAATTAATGATTTACTAAAAGGCTTTGGAATTGGTGCGGTTGTATTTTGTAGGCTATGATTTTTTGGGGACATCTGTTAAATCTGTTCTTTATTATTCATATTGTTTTTTGTAGGTCGTCCAGAACAGTCCGAAAGCATTCCGAATGCTTCTGAAATTGTTCGATTGGCACTCAATGACAGCTGTTATTCTAAAAAGAACAGAAACTCGATTCTGTTTTCGTAGTCGGAATCAAAACCAGAATCATACGCACATAGACACAGTTTAAAATTCAAAATCGTGTAACGACATATTTTCATTTAACGTATGAAATTGTGATCGTTGATTTGAGGGAATAACAAAATAAACACAAATTCTAAGCAAATGAAGTGAAAGAGAACACAATTAAAATAGAAATATATTATAATTTCTCATTTTTCATTGCAAATAGAATGCAATTCTGCAAATTTGTATCCGCCATGTTTATAAATAAATAAAATAAAAAAAAAATTATGAATCGCATTTGACGTTTTACAAATCCAATGAAACCCTAACTTCAGAATTAAAACTGCTTTGTCATTTTGCTCGTTTGGCATTCCGGATCGGGATGATTCTGTTACTGATTCCGGATTACAAAAAAAAAACACTATCAGTTACTGATGCCAAATCACCATAACAAGTTACCCGATTGAAAAGCACCGTCCAAATAATAAAACTTTATTATCAAAATGAGTGTTCGTTAGTGCACACTTTGCTCCAATTTTCCGGTAGACGCACGGCCGTATAAACCATGTTGAGGTCTTTAGGCAGTTTAATTCTCGGGCCCGTTTTTCAGTCGTTTGAAGATCATCAACGGTTCTACTATAAACGATCGTTGAAATCGTAACAATCTCAACAAAGTCTAATAATGACACTTTAACCAAAATTTTTGACATAACAATAGTCAACCATAATGGCAGTGTTAACCATCAGAATTGTCGTATAATGAACGACACCAACCCACACAAAGTTGACCAGGTCATAATCCAATCCTTCTACAACAAGTTAGTGGTTTGGTGTGGAGCTGGCAACATCAGTGGTCCGTAATTTTTCGAAAACGACATTCGTGAGGCAGTTTGTAACTCGCCACTGGATGACACGGCAGCATATCAACATGATGGATTTTAATGATATTAAGGCATACAGTTCTACATATTGTGGTTGCGATCTTCTCTTTTAGTAGCAGCATCACATACCAATTCGTGGTTTGATGTCGCCATCTTGAATTTAAACTTAATTGATTATTGTTAAATAACTAGCTTATTTTTTGAATGTTGACCAAAAATACACATATGTACATAACAAAAGGTGTTCAAAGTTTAATTTTCTAAAACTTTTGGTCCTTATAAATTTTTGTTGACGATTGATATTTTTCGAATTATTTCGGAGAAAATAATAGACCCTACCTATATTCTGTTCAATTTATATTTTCAGTACAGGGAAGATAGGATATTTGCCTTTCACTCTTACTGTTATGAATTTCAATAAGCTATCTCTATTTTAAAGCTCTCAAATGGTTGCCATACTGGGCATTATAAATGGTATAATTCTTACACAAATGTAAGTATGGTTACCAACTGTTTATTCAAACTTGCTTAAATAGAAATTCTTCCTTAAATAAATTGCATAAGTTTTAGCGGAATAATTTGATTGCCATTTTATTTCCTTAAAAAAATTGAAAAAACAGGATTTTTGTTTCAAAATCGTAGGAAAGGTTTTTAAATATAACTGTTTTTTAACAACAATATTCGAAAATATTTTGCAGTAAAATTAGGCTACCTACATCTTCCTAAATAACAATTTTGATTGTAATCGGATAGCCAGTTTCCGAGGTACCGTACTTTTTTTTCATCAAAATATAAGCTTCCAAAAGTACACAGATTTTTTTCAGGCAAATCCTTGGAGCCGTTTTCGAGAAAAATTAGCTTTAAATTAACGGTTATATGACAGGTACCGTTAAAATTTGAGCTTAAACAAATTAAAATAAGGCCTCTGTAGAATTTCAAAATAATCTTGTGTTATAATTTTGAAGACGATCGACCAAGCCGTTTAGGCTGTAGTCAAAAATACATCCGTATTCTCAATCGTAATGTCATGTTTAATTATTATCTCAATTTATTTTTTGTACGAATGCATAACTTGCATTAAAGTACCTATAATCGCAAGTAAAAAAAAAATTGCCTACAAATATTGCATTATGTATCTTTATTTTAACGGTTTTTTTTTTAAGAAAAATAAAAAACGAAACGATGTAAGCAAAAAAAACATAACGACAACACCTTCTTCTTTGAACTTAAAATATGCTCTCATTCGCTCTAAAAAAGCTTCAATCCTGGAACTTTCATAACAAAAACCAAAGAACAAGGTATTATAATTTCCATTACTGCGAATGGTAACTCTGCAGTAGTGTTTTTTTTTTTTAATAAATACAATAAGCAAGGGGCAAATTGACAATCAGTCTCCTCCTCTCCTCGCAGCCGGGGAGCAGACAGGTCTTGGTGGAATGTACGTGGGTTAAATGAAATATTACAACAACAATTTCAATGTATTTCAGGGTTCTTTTTATATTTAAGTGGCAATTTCTTAAGTTAAGTGCGATGCAAAAACTTGCAGGCACCAGTGTGTTTGAAAGCTCTCTTCCATAAGATCTGTACTAAAAATATAAATTGAACAGAGTATACCAAAATACTATCAAAACTTTTCATCGAAACCATTTTCTTTTCCTTAACGGTTATATGAGGTTTAATGACACAGGTACCGTTATTTTAAGGCCCAAAAATTAAAGTTCAAAAATTCATTATTCCTCAAATGAAAAAGAACCAAAAACCGGACAACCATACGTTTAGGCTCAAGAGAGCTATGCATTCAGACAGATAGACAAACAGAATCTTTCAATTTACTACATTATGTTTCCCTATCGTAATGTCATGTTTGATTGTTACATATCTCGATTTTTATTTATTTGCACGAATCTTAAAATTTTCTTTCTTTTGATTATTAGAGACTTGGTAAAGGTGCATATGGCATAGTTTGGAAAGCCTTAGACAGAAAAACGAATCAAACAGTAGCTGTAAAAAAAATATTCGATGCCTTTCGAGATGAAACTGATGCTCAGCGGACATTTCGTGAAATAATGTTTCTTCGAGCATTTCGTCACCATCCATGTATCATCCAATTGAACAATGTCTATAAGTATTCATAAATATATAATGTTCAATAATTGTTTTCAATAAAATCTTGACTTCATTCTGTTTTCTAGAGCTGCCAACAATCTTGATATTTACCTGTCTTTTGAATTCATGGAGAGTGATCTGCACAATGTCATCAAAAAGGGCAATTTACTGCAAGATGTTCACAAGAGATATATTATTTATCAGCTTCTTAATGCGATTAGCTATATTCATTCCGGAAATGTAATACACCGGGATTTAAAGCCTAGCAATGTATTGATTGACACCAAATGCAAGTAGGACTTTTAAAAGGGGTATTCATCATGTCCCGACGTAGTTTGTTTGTCATATCTATAACCTTTCGCTCTTTTTGTCAAAATTTACAAAATTGCTGTGTTGACAATAAGCAAACTACGAGGTGAAATCTTACCCCCTAATAACTCTTTCTAAGGTCATTTTTTGAACCTAACTGAAATGTGTTTTTTTTTAGTTGTAAGCTGGCGGATTTTGGGCTGGCGCGATCTGTTTCAAATCAGCAAATGAGAGATGCCACTGACGCAAACGATTCGCTTGAACCCATGCTGACAGACTATGTAGCCACTAGGTGGTATAGAGCTCCAGAGATTCTGGTTGCTAGTAAAAGGTAATAACAATAAAAACAAAAACAAATAAAAATATGAAGTATATTGTTTTAAGGTACACGAAGGGTATAGATATGTGGAGCCTTGGATGTATACTCGGCGAAATGATTCGTGGTAAGCCAATCTTTCAAGGAAGCAGCACAGTGAACCAAGTAAGCGAGTTAATGAATTTCTAGGAATAAGTACAAATTTTCCCTGATATTAGATTGAAAAAATCGTATCCGCCTTACCAGAAGTGACCGAAAAGGATATTTTGTCTGTTGGCGCTGGTTTCGGCTCAGCTCTTTTAAATAAAACCGTATCTACTAACAGGTTAATACATTCAATAATGTAAGTAATTAATTATGTTAAAATATTGAAATTTATTTGGTAGTACAACGACACTTGAAGAACTCATGATTGACGGAACAAGCGATGCTATTGACCTTGTGAAACGACTTCTTGTCCTTGATCCAATGAAAAGGTTGACAGGGATTGAAGCACTTAGACATAAATATGTCGAAAGGTTAAAAATACTACATGCATATGAATTAAAAAACAATATTAATTTGTTCTATACTGTTTTATAGATTCCATGACAGAATTGAATTAATTGAGTTAAATTCTGATGTAAAACCACCCTTCCGTGATGATATTCGTTTAAGCGTGAATGAATATCGATCGAAGCTTTATGAAATTGTTCATCAAACAGAAAAATCCACCGCAATAGGAAAATATAATAGCTACAATCGTAAAAGGTATGAACCTGTCATTTTGCTTAACAAGGTTGTGTTTTTGTGGGTAATTTGGGCTAAAAATACACCGCACGAGTGCAAAAAATAAAGCCATTCTGTTGCTGTTTATTTGTGAATCAATTATGATAATAAACCGATAAAACGGGTTAGGAAAAAGGAAGTCAATTTATGTAGATCAAGTGTTTGGCACATAATCATAAATGCGAGACAAAATTTAGCAACGAATTATCAATTATAACATTTTGAATAACATGCAATCCGGAGGTGTTCAATGCGTCGAATAAATGTCAGTAAATGGGCCTCTGATTGGTCAATCAGCGCGTTCAATGCGACTTAACATCAGTCAATCGTCTTCTGATTGGCCAATTGCTCCTAAAGGTTAGTTGGCTTTACGTTGACATTTATAGCGATTTTATTCAAATTTCAAAGAATTGCTCGAAAATGAAACTTGTTTCATTATTTAATCGAAGTGTGTGATTGATTGACGAGAAGATTCAGTATTTTGACATGGCGCCATTGTATATAGAATCTATAGTACTATCAGGCAGCATCTAGTTTAGCGAGATATTGCCGTAATAGGGCTGCAGTAGTTCTTGATATGCATTTGTATGGGTTTTGGAGAGTAGAAAGAAATATAGTGATGAAAGAGTAGGTTGTATGTTATATTTTCAGAAACGTATGAGTTAGAATTATTACAAGCATTTGCATTAATAATGAATAATAAGTACGAATGAAAGGTTCAAAAAGTGACACTAGACCATTTGGTATGGCAGAGTAAGGAAAACAAAAATGAATGGATTTCCCTTTGTTTTTTCGTAAACAAACCAAGATTGTGCGTCTTTAATTCTTTTTTGGATTTTGCATTTTTAAAGAAATTTTGTTATTTCTGTATTTTTTATACCGACATTAGTTATCAATATTGCCATATTCGAATTTGACTGTTTAAAGTTTTAATGTTTAATTGTTCAATTTCGAACGCTAGTTAAATATAAAACTGGTGACGATTGGTACTATGTTGTCGGTACAATAGTATATTTCGTACTAGATTTTTAATACTTAGTACTAGAATTTAGTACTATCGTAGTTTTGGTACTATATTTAGTCCTTAGTAGTAGATTTAGTACTATATTTTGTAGTTAATAGTAGATTTAGTACTATATTTAGTAGCTAGTAGTATATTTAGTACTAGATCTAAAGCAATAACATAGTTACAAAATAAGTAACTAGGTAGGTACTTTCACTCAAATTAAATGTTTGCAGACTTAAAAAAAACTGATATAATAATCAAATTCAAAATCATTCAAAAAACCAAACCAATAATCAAATTTAAGCAAAAATCGGTAAAATGGTTAATTTCATCATGTTGCCGTATCTATAAAAAAACCCACCCAAAAACAATGTATTTTCAAGACAGAAATGACAACTCCTCACACCCCTGTCTAAATTTCTATCTTCCATTCTCTCATTATCATAAATTGACAAATAAATAACACGAAAAAGACTTGATAATTTGCTTCCCTCTGACGGCTAATATTTTATATACATCTTTCCCGTTCTGTCAATTTCTAACGTTGCATATGTGTTGAATTCATCTCCCCGACTAAAAGTCTACACTGAGAAATAGCAGCGAGATAGCGAAACTAGATGGTGCTAGGTGAAACACCCATCTTGATAGTACTATAGATTCTATATACAATGATGGCACACAGAAATACATTTGATACATTCAAAATGCCATTTTGGTATTTAAGTTCACAACAAAACATTTCCATTTGACATTTGACAGAAAAGACTATTTACATATACGTATGCATTCAGATCAAACTTCCTACCCCATAATTGAATCTTTCGTTTTGAGATTTGATCTAGATTTGCTCTTTTTCTTGTGATGAAACTCGCAAAATAGGAAAAGAGCAAAACTTTTGACGGAAAGAGCAAATCTTTTCTTTAATGAAACTTGCTATAAAATGTGAGTGCATTTGATGCCCGATTAGATTAAAAACCAGTTGAAAATAAAAATGCAAAATGAGTCGCTTACGCAAATGATTTTTGTAACAAATTTACGGGGCGTCGGGTGCGTTTTATTATATAAAAGTAGCCTAGGTAATTTTTCTTAGAAGAGTGGAAATTCAAGTTGGCCAAGTATTTAAAACCGTTAAACCAATCATCTTCAAATTGCTTACATGTAGTTTTTTTTTAACTTTCTAAGGAGGAATCCTTTCAATTTTTTTCGAGCAAAGTTAAACTTATTAATTACTCACTAACTGCTTAAGAATTACACCTAAAGTTGAAACTTCAAAGGAGATTTTTTCGAGAACAACTGAACAAGTTTTAGTTAATTTAAATATTTACAAAATCTCAGTTCTTTTATTTAAATTTTGTATTTAATTTTTGTATTAAATAAGATTTTTAACATATGTATTTCTAAAAAAAATTCCAGGCAGTACTAGTTGCTTAAGTTATACATCTTGTATTCTTATATGTTTAATAACCGATGTTTTTTAATATATTTTGTACAGAGAGCCGAGAGTCCACAATCAATACGACAGTATTCCTTCAAAGTTAAATAACTACGATGAAAAAACAAGAAGAAATAGAAGTAGATCACAGGAACGAAAATCTCATATATCGAGTGATGGTGCGATACTACCTAAGGTCATGGTTAATAAAAACCAAAACAAGGTTCAAATAATAACACCAAAAACTGCGTACCAAAATGTTGCTCATGGTGCAGCTCTTCAAAAAAATCAAAGTTCAACCAATTTAACAGCTGATAACGGCCAAAGTGATGCCAAAACTCAAACGACCCTTAAATATATTCCTAAGAAATCATCTACCCGAAATGTTCAAAGCTCAACAGCAAACAACAGAATCTCGTCACCGGAATTAGGAGGCATGCACCGATCAAATTCAAAGTCATTTATCAAGCCATTCATAGAAAAACGTCATTCCATAGATGGAAGTTATAACAGTGGAATACCTTCCAGTGGGATCATCTATCATGCGAATCAGTCTTCTGGTAGGGAAAAGCATATTAAAACACTGCCAATTAACAACCAGCAATACTCAAATAGACTCTCTGATAAAGCCAAACTGTCAAACTCCGGTGTGGGCAAAAGCAACCAAATACATAACAACCATAGGATATCACACGAAAACATCGCAAATAAATCGGTACAATCAACAAATGAAGGCCATACAATTTTGAATGACGGAAGCAACTACTATGAAAAAAGACTAAGAAGATTAGAAGAGCAAATAGAAAAACATAAAAGAGATGTCAAAGCATTTTGCAGTGACGACAATAAACTCTCAAAAATGACAAAATTTGTACAACAAAAGGAACCTAATTTGACAACCGAACAGAAAATTTCATATAAAGATAAATATTACGTTAACGGAGTTGAAAAGAGCTTACAATTTCGTTCGAAGGCTGCAATTGGTTCTGAAAAATCAATTTCCACAAAGTATAGCTCACCTGGACGTTTTGATGATTTATTTCCAGGCGGTGGTGATATTGAACGCCGTCAGATGATGTTTGGAAAATATGAGGATCGGAGATCTTCGAAAATCACTTAGATTTAGAATAAAATTTACAAAAAATATTTTATTTGTTAGTCATTTATTTTTGACTTTTAAGAAGTACATGATATACATATGCTCAAGGCGTTGTTTTCTTTTGTACATTATTTTACTTGCGATTTATAGGGACTATAAGGCAAGTTATGCATTCGTAAAAAAAACTTCTAATACTAGGTACACACGAGGCAACCGTTGCAGCAGCCCATCCAAGTTGAAGCAACCGTTGCTTCGTGACTAGCTGTGTTGCCCACTGATTTTCGTGTTGCTGCAACCGTTGCCTGAAATATCAAACAAATTTGATATTTTCGGTCGGTTGCTGCAATTGTTGCTTCGTGTGTATTATTGTTTACTGTATTTACTCGTTCAGTTCGTCGGAAACAAGCGTATAAGAAGGTTTGTGCGGAGTGAAAAAATAACAAAAAGAAAATGGCAACTTCAAACAATGAAAATTATATTAATTTTATTAATGAATATAAAAATTTGAGAGAGTTATGGGATGTCTTCTTCAATTCAACTTCAACTTTAAGTTCGTCTTTACTCTATCACAGCTTCATACAGAACTGTGGTTGCGACAGGAAACACGTTGCTGCAACGGTTGCCTCGTGTGTTTCTAGCATAAAACAATCAGACAAGACATAACCATGATAGAGAAACATTTGAATTACTGGCAAAATTCTGTCTCTGTATGGATGTACATATATTGAACTACAGCCTAAACGGTTTGGCCAATCGTCTTCAAATTTGGAACATAAGGTTATTTTGACATTTTACAGAGGACTTTTTGGTTTTGTTTTTTAGCCCAAATATTAACGGCACCTGTCATATAAACCGTCATGTAAACCGTTCCTACGATATAAAAAAAAAACACACTTTTGGCGTTGAAATGTTTCCGCTGAAAACTATTTTACGTACTTTTTTAAAACAATCACCATAATACAAAAACCATACAAATGTATATCGTAATGACAGAAAAAGCTATTGCAGCGACGTTGCGGCTCTACCTCGCTTAACTAGAAGCTGCGTCATGATACTACTATAGGTTCTATATACAAGGATTCAGCCCAGAAGAACGGCGTAGTAGAAAAAGACCGAGACACTGGTGGCGCGGAAGACGACCCCATTCGACTCCACGTGCGAAACTGAAGGCAACTAGCTAGGGACCGAACTGGCTGGCTAAGGTAAGGTAGGGTAAATCAACTCGAAAAATATCGTGGATGGTTTCATCAGTACTTTCGCATGTCCCACAAAATGTTGCTTAATTTTTGAGCTGCTTGAATCGGATGTAAAACCAAAAACATAAGCATAGGGAAAATTTGATATCTCAGAGGAAAGAAACAGTGACATGCATAAATTATATTTGAGGTTAAATTCGAGGGATTTTTTTATTCCCTAGGTTGTGGTGAGCGTTCTGAAGTTGTTGATTGCGAATTAACTTTGACAGTTCGCTGTAGTGATTTTCTTGGTCGTTGGGAAAATAATATGTACAATTTTGTAATATAAACCAGTTATAAATAAATAAATTTAATGGCGCGACAGCTTCTTAAGGAGCCAAGGCCTAGTGACTTATACTCTCAACCATTCCTGTGTGTGTGTTGTTACTCTGCAAGAATGGAAGGGGCCTACAGTTTACCGCCGAGTCCGAACGGCTACATGAGATGCACTTTTTCGAGACAAATTTTACTCTTGGAGGTCTTGTCAGTTCCTCGCAAGAGGCAGTACCCCAGAAAAAAAGGTGGCTATGAGCTGGATTTGAACCCAGGTTCTTTCGCTTCGCAGTCCGACACACTAACCACTAAGCCACGGGGCACTACCAGTTATAGCGATACAAAAAACGCGGTCGTGCTATAAAAACCATTGTGATTAAACTCTGTTATCACTATTGTGACCTACATTATCTGACTCTATCATTTTTTGACAGTTGACAGTTGTCTTACCTTTGCATAACAAATTTTCTTCCTTTTCTGTGCAACTCGCCGACCGAGTGTTTCAATTAATTTAATAGCTAAAAATATAAATTTATTAAATAAAATGCTGCGAACGCGTGTAATTTCATTTAAAAATACGAAAAACATTAATTTCATAAAAATTATACGATTTCAAAATACACATTCGAGCAACAAACAGTCAGAAACCGCCGACACACCAAGTGTAGACTCATTCAAAGCTTATACTGGAATTAAGAAAACATCAGATTCGACGAGCAAATTGCCACAAAGAAAACCGCTTGCTAAAGAGTTCTTCTTGGGAAAAGTTGAAAAAGATTTGCTCGCCTATCCCGAAGTTATAAATCGTGAAGAAATGGCAAAACTACGCCAAGAAACTGCCAAATTCCAAAGCTTTTTTGACACAATCGACGAAGCAGTACTTTGTTCTTCTAAATCGATTCCAAATAATGTTCTCGATAATCTAAAGGAACTTCGTTTATATGGTATTAATGCACCTGATCAGTATGAAGGTCGTGGCTGGCAATGCAGTCAGAGTTTGATTGCTTCTGAGGCGGAAACTTGTGTAACTGATATTGCTGCAGGTCTGCTATCCCATCGTGTTGTCATTGATACACTGAACGAAATAGGAACAGATGAACAAAAGGATTTGTATCTACCAAAATTAGCAGATGGTAATTTACATTTTAAACTTGCATTTTGAGCTACTATGTAGTTGCTAGCTTTCAACCAAAATCGAATGAACGGAAATGCTGTTCTTCGTTCATTTAGAATGGTTCATTCTGCAGGTCAACAAAATTCGTTTCTTCATTTGCCGTTTTACAGCCGGCAAAAGTGGTTTTTCTATATTCTCAGCATCGACTACGGTTCTACTATAATATTTCATTGATTATCCTTGTTTTACCTCTTATTTTCGCGGATCTCAGGTAACTTATAAATCAAGAGTGAAAGGCTAGCGGATGTTTTCTGATATTAAATCGGTGAACCCCAAACGAACATCCGTAAAATGGAACTGATTCTGATGATACATTTGACGGTTAGAAGAAGAAGCCAAGTCTTATGAATTAGCCGCTATCTTTTCAACCAAAATATTGCCTCAGAATGAATTAAATATCTTTTCTAAAGGCTCCTGGGCTTGGTTCATTATGCCAGTCGGAGATGAGGTCTACCTTGGCTTCAGACTCCATCGATGATGACCTTGCTAGAGCGTCGATGTTTATCCGCTCTTCATGGCAGAGCCATCTAAGCCGCTTGTTCAGCCGCTGTACAACACGTACAACTCGTTGTTGTATGTTCTTCGCCACTCGTTTGTAACCGGATCGTAAACAGGACCATACATCGCGCGTAGTACTTTTCTTTCGAATAGGGAAAGGGTCCATGCTTCTGCACCATATACTAGAACCGGGATGATGAGTGTTTTGTATAAGGCTTTATTCCTCAATTCCTCAAAAACAAATTTGGTAAGTCGAATAACGCTTGATCTTGATCGTCTTTTCGCAGGTTCCTTGTTGGCAACTGAAGCCATTTTTGAATACGATGATGCTGAAGATGGTTACTTTAATACAACAGCAAAACACGATATTAATGATGGAGTTTGGATACTTAATGGCGAGAAAGCTTTTGTATTAAATGGCCCAAATGCAGGCTTATTTTTAGTAATTGCTCAGACAATCAAACTTAATATGAGCAATGATGCTGGTAAAACAACGACAATATTCTTGGTTGACAAATCAACACCTGGTGTACAAATTGGGGAACAGCACGAAACGATTGGATGCAAAGCACTGCCATCATGCAGAGTAAAGTTTGACAACGTCAAAGTTCCAGAAAGTAAATGTGCTTTTTGAATAGACTTCCAAATTTCATACAATTTTTTTTTTAAGGTTGTGTTATTGGGGAACCAAATGAGGGTAATGTAACGGCGGAAGTAGTTTTGCGAAGCACTAGACTACGCAGTTCATTGATTGCATTAGGTTTGTCGAAAAAAATTCTTAACACACTTACGCAGCATAGTATTCACAACAAGAATTTGGGAGTTGCTCTAAAGTAAGCTTGAAAGTAATTCTTGGTTTCGATTTCAAATACTTTTTTTATTCTAGAGATCTGGATGGCATCAAGAAACATATTTCAACTTTAAAGACCAGCACATACGCAATGGAGAGCATGATTTACCTGACAGCTGGCCTGTTAGACGAGTTTGAACAACAAGACATCGCAACGGAGGCGGCCGTTACAAAGGTTGATATTTAAATATTATTTGCAGTTTTTGTATAAACAATATATTTGGTTTTAGTATTACTCCCTCTCACGTCTGTTTGAAAATTCAACAAAATGCATTGATGTCATCGGACCCAAATCACTACTTCCTGGACAACCGACTGAAATAGCTTTCCGCAATGCTCTTCAGCTGTGTACACAAAGTGAACCACTTGACTCTCTCCGAATGTTTATCTCGCTTACAGGCTTGCAGTATGCTGGACAAAATATTAACGAAACAGTTATGAAGTCTAGAAATCCTCTATTTCATCCTGGACATATATTTTCAAAATTCATTGAAGCTTCTAACATAGAAAATCCCAAATCAAAACTGCGTTTAGGCGATGCATTACATCCAACTCTAGAACCAGCAGCTCAATACATAGAAAGGTCTGTTGTGCGATTGCAAATGGTTGTGGAATTCCTTCTGACAAAATATGGACAAGAGATTGTTCAAAAACATATTGAAATCCATCGATTGACTGAAATTGTTTCTCATATTTATGCAATGTTTGCCAGTACATCGCGAGCGTCGAGAGCCTATTGTATTGGTTTAAGTCTGTCTGACTATGAAATGTTACTTGCTATGAGTATCTGCACTGAAGGAGAGGCCAAAGTCAAAACACTAGCTTATGAAATCTTTAATGGACCATGCATGAATAATGATCATAATGTTAATCGATTAACGAAACAGGTCTTTAAGAGTGGTGGGTATTTTTCGGAGCATCCGTTAACGTTTAATTTTTAAGATGTGCTATGAGTTTTGTTGAAAAAATAAATGTTGGTAAACAAATTTTGTTATGATTTAGTGAGTCATTTTTTGACATATACCTACAACTCCGCCAATATATATTGGGATACGACACTAGGAAGTCGTATAATAGCGAATAGTTCCTCTGAACTTGTAATTCATGTTAAATCTATGTATATTGCTGTGTTTTCAATTTTAAAACTACCATTGCATACAAAAATGTTTACAGTTTTTGATCGTCAATTTACTGAAGATTGAAACAGCCAATATTAGGTTTCACTAGCCGTCCTGGGCCCTGCATAGATGGGGATGGAAGCATCGTTGTAAATTAGCAGTTGATGTTACCAATTTAGATAAACTACTTCAACCAGTTGTTAAATGGCAATGATGACGAATATCCCGCCAATGATCGACCTGGATCCGTCAACCTAGATAACAACATCTTAGATATCCTTCCGACCAAAATGAGATCAAAGTAGCCATTACCAGACTAAAAACGAACAAAGCAGCTGGTGCCGATAAGTTACAAATAGAACTTTTTAGACACGCTGGAGATGACCTGGTCAGATGCATGCACCAGTACCATTTGCTGACAGAATAATGTGTGCCGAGCCACGTCAAGCTTTGCAATTTCTGCTAAACTGGAACTGGTTAATTTAATCAGGATGACGATGGAAAATGCATGCTGCTTCTTCCAAACTGGTAGAGATACAGATAATACTGAGACCTTCGACACCACCATAGGGTTACGACAAGGTGACGCGATATATTGCAGCTGTTTTAACATTTAGCTTGAAAAGATATTACGAAACATCCAGAACTGATTTTAACTAAACAACACAACACTTTCTTGGGTTTTCTGACGATATTGATGTGAACAAAGCTGGTAGTAACCGGTGCTGTGCTTTCACTTCTATGGAGTCAGCAGCAAGCAAAATAGGACCGATTATAAACGATAACAAGACGAAGTATAAGCTATCATCAACAAAGTCCAATCCCCACTGACTTGGTTGGAAAGTGACTATTGACAAGTATAACTTTAAGGGTAATCAGTCAATGCTTTAAGCACATGCAACAACATCAGCGCAAAAATCAAACGTAGAAACTTTTTTGCTAATCGCTGTTTCTTTGGGTTAAGAAAGCCATTGAGGAATAAAGCCTTATTAAGAAGAAGTAAGGAGACGCTTTATGCTAAATGGTGCAGAAGCATGGACCCTTTCGCAGTAGCATGAAAGCTCCTTTGGGGTATTCCAAAGAAAAGTGCTACACGCGATGTATGTGTGCGTTCGCTATCCAGTAAACAGCGAGTGGCGAAGAAGATACAAGTTTTACGTGCTGTACAGCGATATAAGCCTAGCCCAAAAATCCATATCCAACAGCTAAGATGGCTCGGCCATAGAGAGCCATATTAAACCAGGCTCATGAGCACCACGCTATGTAGCGCCACCAAAAGTAAAAATTAAGTAAGATTACCAAAACATCTGATCAATGATGTCTGATGTCTTTAGCTCGGTAGACTCCGGTGGACTGGGCACCTAGCTCGCTTGAGCGAAGAGGAACCAGCTCTTGTGCAGTCCTTTTTATGGAAGAAGACAACGTGGCAGACCTTGCCCACGTTGGAAGGATGGCGTAGACCAGGACGCCCGAAACCAAGGGGTGCGCGGCTAGCAATTGCGATGTATGGAAAAACTTGTTGAAGGAGGCCCGAACCGGATACCGGTTGTTGCGCCGATCATGATGATGTTTTTATTCCCTTTTAAGGCTCTTTATGTTCACATATTTTCAATGTTTTAAATCAATTTATTTGTTGTACTTAAATACTAATGCAACTTAAAAATAATAATAACTTCCCTAATTTCTGCCAATACACGTTAGAACATTATTAGCATCATATTCTACTTTACACACTCGACTCAAGTTTTTGTTTGAAAATGTTACCGGGGTGGTACTATTCAGAGGGTTTGCTGCCACCGTTGTGGTATTACTGTTCTCAGAATTATTTGAACGCAATCCTTCTAATTTTCCGATATTCCATATTTTCAAACTACCATCACTACTTCCAGATGCAATTTTTTTCCCATTATGGCTCCAAGCAATACTTGTCACACTTGTACTGTGCTCTTTGAGTTCACACAGCTGTTGCCCAGCTGCCAGATCCAATATTCGAACTTTTCTTTCTTCGCCTGCAGCGGCAAGGAATTTTCCATCCGGACTGAATGCCATAGATATAATTGGTTGTTTTGATTCGGAAAATACACGAAAAACCTTTCCAGTAGCCACAGACCATAGGCGAACAGAAAAATCATCAGAACCAGTGGCAATGTAACTACCATTTGGATGAAATGCCAAACAGTTTATGTCTTGGGTGTGTCCAATGTACGTTATAAGTGGGAATTCTCTTTCTAAACACCATAAACGCGCAGTAAGATCTTTGGAACCAGTTGCAACATACGAGCTGATTGGACTTTCGTTGACACACCAAATCGGATTATTGTGTCCTCTGAATACTCTGGAACATCGATAATTACTTGCAGACCAACAACGCATAGATTCATCTTTCGACACCGTCAATAGAAGAGGGTAGTAGTATGAAAAACAAAGATCTGTTACTCCTCTACTGTGGCCACGTAAGTAAATTTCCCCAGAAATCGCCTGATTATTCATTCCAACTGGAAATTCTTCCTCCTCAATTTCAATATCTTGCTTTGAGTTTTCTTCTTCCTCGATAAATTGATTATTTACATCCCAAGGGCATATAGATTCATTGTATTTGGTGTAAACGTTTTTACCTCTTAACGTTTGACTACAGTTTTGCCAAAGTTTTACAACTGAATCATCAAATCCTGCAGCCACATGACATTGATTTCGATCGCAATGTCCCGAAGTCAAAAACTTGTTTGGATCGTAAACTTTCACGTAATGTGGATAGTCCTGTTGGACCTTCTTCATTTCAAGCAAAACATGATTGATATTCTTAAGAGCAATCTGGAATACATTTGGTTGAGGTTTTGAAGCATCAGCCAATTCTCTCTTTACATATTTCACCGGGTATGGAGGCTTCATTTCGGTTAGTTGGCGTCGTTCCTTTTCTTTAATAAAGATCATGTTATCTGACTTGTGGTCCTTCACATCGATTACGTTGATATGAATCCAAGTATGAATAGTACTGAGGAGCAAACCATTTGTGTAATTTTTGAGAAATTCATTTAAGATTTGTATGGCATCAATGTTGACATCAATCTCAAATTTCGAACTTCTAAAAGCGATAACTTCTCGGATATTTTCCGCGGTGTCAAGATTGGGACAAGTTAACAGCAACTTCACAAGACTGATAAAGTATTTTCCTTTGAAATTGCCACCATTTTCGCTTTCGGAGGAAGTTTTGGCTCTGACAGTGTGATCCACATCAGAGGGAACATGATGTGCATTATTGCGCAAAAAATCCATAGCCTGAGAGGATTCCCTGCCTTTAAGTATTTCCAAATATAAGTGGCAAATGATTGGCCCATAGAATCGTCGTAGTTGAATTCTTATGTCTAACTTCTGAGCCTCAACAAAATCTGTAAATTTATTAAATTGATCATTGATTAACTTGAAATTGGTGGCATTGCATATGACATTGGAAAAGAGGAAAAAATTATTAATGAAAGCATCGTCTTTGATCATTTTGTTGAAGAAAAATTGCTTGTTAGCTTGGGAAAGGTTGAAATCAGCGCGGCGTATCTTCTTTGCTGATATGTACCTTCTATCTTTCATATACGTCGAGACGGCCATTCGGATGGACTCGTTCCTTGCTCTTTTGCTTTTTGTATCATCGCCTTGCGATTTATGTTTTTTGGTGCTGTTCATTCTAATTATGACCGATCTAATTAAAATATATGACTAAGAGGAAATACGAATACTTTTGGATAAAGAAATACTTACAAGATTGTAAACAGTTAAAAATTGTTTTGTTGTCCAAACCACCAACCCAAATACCAAATAAATATTTTTAATAAATTAACTGTCAAAAAATCTTTCATGAGAGACATTCATCAGTGATGTTATAGAGATTGACAAAACATGATGCTAACTAGTGGTAAAAATTTGAACTTTTGAAAGACCGATTGTAACTCATTTAACATTAACCTGAAACTATGTACTCATGCATGGACGTATTATATATGGACTGCTAATAGCCTACCTCAAGTTGATTGGTTCCATTTTAAACTATATAATTTTTGGTGACACTGGCTAGTGTCTTGAGTACAACTAGCGGAACAAAATGAAACTTCAATTTTGACATTTCATCCATTGATCCTAGACTTTGGCAGCAGTTTTTTCCACGTTGGCATGTTAAAATTTCCTTTTTTCTCACCATGGAATTTAGAATATCCCACCTTAATCCAATAAGTAATAAATACCAAAAAAACACTCATGTATTTATTGAAATTAATTTTTTACAGCCTGGCTTGTTAGTTTTATTGGTTAATTACAAGTTCGTACAATCTTAAGATTTGCGATTTTGGACTGTTATGGTGGATTTTCATTGTGCTGCAACGTCTTGATCTGCAAAATCAAGAAAATTGGAACGGACAGATATACGTCATTTTACAAAAGTGTGAAGGAATACACATTATTCGTATTCGAATTTCCTTGCTATAATTTTATATTGCTCGTTGACAGAAGTCAAAGTCAAACCATCATCTCCGTCCACTAGGGATTCTTTCACCTCACAGGGACTTTTATCTTTTCTATTAAAAAATATGAATAATAGTTAATAAAAATAATTTAGAATTACTTACTTCTAAATCTTTTCGTATTTTCCATTTCTTTCCTTGTAATTTGGCAATTATTAAAAAAAAATTGACAGTTTTTGGCTTTGTTGCGTTCAGGTTAATAGCATTCAAAAGCAAAAATTTCAATTTTGAACATGAAAATTTGAAAATTGTTGTAAAAACGAGAAAAACTGCTCACCTGAACTATGGAAATTATAGGGACCTGCAAATGAAGAGCCTGCTATAATCAAGATAAACATGTTCATCTTCACCATAATCTTGATCTTGATTTCTCCTATTTCCTATAATCTTGATTTATCAAGATGTTCTTGATTTTTATCTTCCCTCTCTATAGAACGAGTATGATTTTTATATGGCATATCCTACTTTTTTGCAGAAGTCAAGTTGCAGAATATTAAAAATCCACCATTATACTGCAAGCTTAACAAAAGTTGTCACAAGGAATAGGTCTCAACCTCTGGCCATTTTCTCTGGATTTTTATTAAGTTTGTCTTTTATCATTAATAATGAACAAATAGTTAGAAGGAATAAAAAGGAACGTTGGTTTTAAAAGGCCTTTTAGAACGCAATTATGGACGTACATAATGTAGTTCGAAAAATTAGAATGATAGGAAAAAATGTCAAAACACCTTATCTACTGCCTTAGTAGTGTTTTATTTGATCATAAACTGATTAGTTTCTTTTAAAATCTTAATAAAATCAGCAATATTTGATTTCAACATGAGCTAAAACCTCTTCTACGAGGTTCTAAAAAATCCCTTTGTTCCTTCTAGTGCTTTTAGGTTGTCTTTAAGAAGCAAAATACCATAGATGTCGCACAATTCTATGGATGGAACTTAAAAGTGTCAGTTATATTTTACTGGTAAATGCGACTTAAAGCAAAAAAAAAAAGCAAAAAGGGACAGTGAAATAAAATTAATACAAATTAGAATAAAAAAGGAACGTAAGGGTGCTTCAAAGCGGAAAAACGGCTAAAAAAAGAAGAAAGTAGACAAAAATTGCCCAAGATGGACAATTTGAGGGATCTTACACCCTAATATAAGGGTGACGTAGATATGACGTCTGGATGTATCCTAATAGGTATAAATTCAGGTCAGTATATTCTAAACTTGTCCCATTCGCTAAGTTTGATAGCTTATAAGTTTAAGCTACATGAAAAAAGAGAGTGAGGTCCGATTTTCTGTCGATGCACCAAGGCCCTAATCCACCTAGCTACGCCACTGAAGTACCCATTTTATTTCGAATCTATTATAGTCCAATTGATTAGCCATTGTCAAAATCTTTACTAGATTTATGCATCTACGATACACTCTACCTAATAGATATGGACTACAAGGAGCCAATTTCACGTTGGCAAAGAGCCCTTACCGAGAAAGCCAAAAATTAAAAAAAAACGTCATATACGTCCGTAAATTTGGTTCTAATTAAATGATAGCCAATAACAACAAAAAAATTTTCATCAAAATCGTTGGAGCCGTTTTCGAGAAAAATAAGCTCTTCCTTAACGGTCATATGGCATTAGGCCTAAAAATAAAATTTCAATTTCCCCTCAGGGGAATGCCAAAAGAATCACACATACCAAATTTGAAGATAATCGCTTAACTCGTTTAGGCTGCAGCTCGTATACATACTGACAGACAAAAGGACATACAGACAGACAGACAGACATTTTTTGTCGATCACTTTTTTAGACTCCTCTGTCATCGTAATGTCATGTTTCACTGTTAACTCAATTTTTTTTATATTCACGAATTCTACACTTGCCTTATAGTCCCTATAAAACATTTTTTCTTATAGCGTAGCAATGCGCTAGTTTAATATAAAATTGGTGCCAATTGTTGTTATTACAGTAGTATTTTTGTTACTAGATTTTTAGTACTTAGTACTAGAATTTAGTACTATTGTAGTTTTGGTACTAGGTTCAGTACTATATTTAGTACTTAGTAGTAGATTTAGTACTATATTGAGTAGTAAGTAGTAGATTGTGTACTAGATTTAGTAGTTATTATTAGATTTAGTACTAGATTTAGTACTTAGTTTTAGATTTAGCACTTTTTAGTAGTTAGTAGTAGATTTAGTACTACATTTAGTAGTTAGTAGTAGATTTTGTACAAGATTTTTGTTACGTGATAATTAAAGATACTCAAAAGCAATAAATAACATAGGTACAAAAATATGCAAAGAATGGCTCAAAATTATAGACATTTAACCCGACACTAAAACTTATTTAATGTGAGACTAGGTTGAAATTTGTATGAAAACATCAGCTTGTTTTACACTAAGTTTTTGATAATGTCGACTTTATCTGTCTATAACTTTGCGCTAATGTGTATTATTTCTAAAATAAGTAACTAGGTAGGTACTTCAACTCAAATTAAATTTTTGCAGACTAAAAAAATTGATATAATAATCAAAGATGGTAACCATTCAAAATTGTACAAAAAAACCAAACCAATAATCAAATTTAAGCAAAAAATCAGTTAAAACGGTAAATTTCATCCTGTTGCCATATCTATTAAAAAAAAAACATCCAAAAACAGTGTATTTTCAAGGCAGAAATGAAAACTCCTCACATCCCTATCTATCTTTCATTCTCTCATTATCACTTATTCTAAAGAAAATGACAAAGTAATAACACGAACAAGTCTTGATGATTTGCTTCCTCCTGACCCCTAAGACTTTATATATACATCTTTCCGGTTTTGTCTTTTTCTAACATTGCATATGTGTTGAATCATTTCCTCGACTAAAAGTCTACATAGCGAAATAGCGAGATAGCGAAACTAGATGGCGCTAGGTGAAACACCCATCTTCATAGTACTATAGATAACATATGTTACCGGCAAAACTGTTTTTCAGGCAAAAATAGTTCACCCGGTGCCATATATATCGTAGATGGTAATAAAGTCGATTCATCGACATCGAATATGTCCCGCTTTGATATGTATGTATGAAGGTATGTTGGGGGCATGCTGCCCCCATACAACCGCCCTGCTTGGACTCAATATAAGATTTGAAGAAGGTGAAAGTGGGGTATGTTCAGCGTTTCTTTTTGAATTAAAGAACTTTTGCATAAACCCAATCTCGCACCTACTCGCAGCTCCTTATTTCTACCTCATACTGATCGGGAGATAAAATCTCAAGAAATTTCTTTGCACACTGATTCGGTAATAACGCCGAAATTCTGATCCACATTATTTACATTTTTGTTGGAAATAGAGTCGACTTGAAATAAAACCGAAGTTGACCTTTATTTCGATTTTTTAGGGAAATAAGATTGAATCGACCTTATTACCATTTACCTTATTTCACGGCCATGTTCATCCTAGCTTTGCCTAGGTTTAATTAGTTTAGCCAAGTGTGATGGGTTGAACTAGTTTAACCGAACGCCCAAAGGCCTAAAAAACTGTTTTGCCGATATCATATACAATGAATTATGTATGTCAATATCGTTGACGTATGCAAGTACACAATAGGATCGATGGACTTTAGAAAGATCATGCCTCTGGTGCTGACGTGACAGTAGTTCTGTGTTCTGCACTATGATATTGAGAAGATTTTTGAATTTGAAGGTGTCGGTGAGGTCTTTACCGACCTTGACGGAACAGCGTGCTTTTTCATCATCATTTTACACAATAGTTTGGCAGGGACCAGGGATTTAAAAACTCACATCGTTTTATGTAACTCGTCTCTATAAATGCTGTCATACACAACTTTGAAATCGATGAAAAAGTGGTGCATTGTGCGTATTCAATTTAAAGTTCCTGGGATTTTTCAATGATCTGCCGAAATGTGAATATTTTTTGATGGATGATGGACTTTCCTGGCTTGCTGTTGACGAATCCCTTTAGACGCTCACACATTACAGCAGAAAAGATTTTGTAGGCGACGTTATTGAGGAGACTGATTACCTCTGTAGTTGGCATAGTTAAGAGGGTCTCCTTTCAAGGAAGGAATTAGTCCAAATACAAGGACAATTTTCGGCGCAAAGATGTTTTCGAATAATGTAAGCCCAACGCCTAAAACCTTTTTTTATTAATAAGTAAATAAAAAAATTGTGGTGCCCCGTGGCTTATTGGTTAGTGTGTCGGACTACTAAGGGAATGAGCCTGGGTTCTAATCCAGCTCATAGCCATCCTCTTTTCCGATGTACTGCCTCTTGCGAGGAACTGACAAAACCTCCAAGGGTAAAATTGGTTTGAAAAAGCCATCTCATGTAGCCGTTCGGACTCGGCGGTAAACTGTAGGTCCCTTCCATTTTTGCAGATTAACAACACACACACAGGAATGGTTGAGAGTATAAGTCACTAGGCCTTGGCCCCTTAAGGAGCTGTCGCGTCAATAAATTTTATTCAAATAAAAAATTAAACAACTCATTCAACATTAGGGTTTTTATTTCCTTCTTTCCTTAAATATAAAACATTCTTATTGTTGTGGAACTAGACGTATGATATCATCAGTCCTTTTCACATTGCCATTTCCGTTCAGTCGTAACATTTTTAGTTTGTTAACACCGTTTTTATATGTTCCTGTGTTTCTTACGGGAGCACTGTTTTCAAAGTTAGGCATGTACCTGGCAGGCACAGCAAATTTAAGGTTTTGTTTCTTTCCTTTCACCTTTTTTAGTTTAGGATTATTCTTTTGTTTCCTATTTTTAGTAGTGATTTGTTCATCGTCCACATTATCCTCCTCATCAACAAAGTCATCATCGTCATCATCACCTCCAGCCCTGTAAGCTGGCGCCAAAGTTAAAGTACCAGTCTGAGTGCCGGTTTCAATTACGGTAGAGGTTTGCGTTTGCGGGATATTACCCGTTCCTGTCGATGTGTAAGACGGGGCAATGATAAGATAGGTTGGTGCAGCGGGTGCTGTATTTCCTTTTTTATTGAAGAATCTGCCTTTTGATGAATCGGCTTTGAGCAGTCGAATAAGTTTTCCATTATTTATCTCGGGTTTTACGTCAACCTCTTCTTGGTCTCTTTGATTTCTCAGGAGCTGTTCAATGCTAATGTTCGAACGTCGACCTTAAAAAAAAAACAGTTATTTAAAAAAAAAAATTAACATTTAAGAACATTGTCATTTAAGCTACCTTTGACCTTTTCTGCTGAGTAGCTTAGAACCATCACGGCTAAGACAACTAGAACAATTTGCAATTTCATGGCGAATAATGTGACTGTACTGTTATCAGTGAACAATATTTTCGTTATGCTCCAATTGGTTGGATCAAACAGCTTTTATACAAAATTCTCAGACTTTCATTGACTAAAAAAATAAGAATTTAAAATTTTAAAAATTAATCACTTAACCCCGATTTTATTGACAATATCCAATTTTAATACAATGCCGCCAAAACGTCTTCAATTTAGAATCCAAGCGATTTCTTTTCGACAGAACCTATAGCCCTTCGGGGTGTATTAATAAGTGAATTATGGCCATGGATTTGTTGTGAAAATATTCTTGGAGAAATTAAATAGATAGCTGATTATTTATTCTATTAGAACTGTTGTATCTATGTATGTATCTTGTTACGCCCAGAGGGTACTCTAAAGTCTAAAGAATACAAAATTTTACTTGCCTTAGGGGTCTAGGTCACTGACCGTAAATTGACCAGTGTTTTCTAAAGCTTCCATTGAAACTGATATTTTATTTAAATTCTTGTTTTATTAACTGTTTTTTTTAATTTACGATCTAACCATGGAAGGATATTCAGTTGTCTGTTTTTGTTATTGTTTATGTTACGAAACGTTAATAATATTCATAAAAAGTAGTAGCTTTTATTCCTATAGGTACTAAAGTGTCGCTTCACTTAACTGTGTTAGACATTGTTATATTTTACCCTCTGTAAGAGTTCTTAGTGCAGAATTCCACTAAGATGGAAACGTTAGTTCCATCCATTCCAAAAATGAAGTGTCTTTTTTAAATAAAAAAAATAGCTTACATTGTACATCAAGTATACGAAAGTATAACAAAAACACCATTTAAATTTTTTTTGTCTGTCTGTCTGTCTTTTTGTTTATTTGTTCCGGGTAACATTGGGAACGGCTGCACCGATTTTGACGGGACTTTCACTGGCACGCTGGCTCCTAAGGAGTAACTTAGGCTATGTTATTTACTCACTAGGTGCCGCTGGTGTCGTTTTTTTTTCTCGAAAATTCTTATTTATGGATCGATTTGTACGGTACTTTCACAGACAGGGAGCTCATTTTGAAGGGAATAACTAAAGCTATTTGAATTACCCGTAGGTGGCGCTGGGTTTGCGTATACAGTTTTTGATAAATTTCAGGTGGTATTTATATATACGCTTATATTTCTAGCGATGAATACCTAAGCTTTAATTTAAGGTTTCTGATTAAAGATATAGTTTGTTAAGTTAGAATTTTGATTTGTGTTTTCAAACAGCGAATTCCAACATATTTTCACTTTTGAATATAAAAAAATGCCTGTTGTGAGGGTTATGTTTGTTATTACAACTAAGCTGCGATAAGTCTGATAATATTTATTAAATGCATGTATTTAGTCGTTTACAAGAATCCGTTAACATTTCTCGACGGCAATACTGTAACTATAGATATATATACAAAATTAGATTTAGTAAATTTCAATATTTCTGTCTATCATGGGTTTTGATGACAGCAAGTCATAAAGAAAATATAAAAAGGATTATCAATCATGTATGTACCTTCTCTTGACTATGCCACAAGCTGAGCTGTCAAATTATAAACCATTTCACCGAATTATGTGTAAAACAACGCACGAAAATGTTAGCAAAAAATGGTAAATAGACCATAGAACATCATGTACACAAAATCATAATGAATAAATTAACAAAAGAGATCACGAAAACAGAGGCTGTCGTGGGTAACACATGATACGTACGAAAGAATATCAACTTTATAATAATTTCTCTATAGTTGCTGTAAGAAAGTATTAAAAATGAAATCAAGAAACAAATTGTATGCGAATATTAAAGCCACACCAATCTCGTAAATCCAGAGATTGGACAATATAATTCCCGGGATTTTCAGGATTGAAAAATGAACCGGGATCCTGGGATTCGGAATCCCGGGATTGCAGTTTCTAATAATGAGTAAAATGCAGCAGCGTTTTGCTTTAATTCTGCTCCATTTTATGGAAAAAAAAACTAAATGGGTAAGCTATTTTAACACTTTGTTGCAACGAATCACCGAATTAAAGATCCTAGTTTATATGTATCTAGTCCTAACAAATACTCAGTCTATGGAGAAACCACTCTTGTAGCCCAGTAAGAATAAACAAAAAATTGACAAAGAAAGGAAAAAAAATGTTAAGCTACGTGTACACGATTGCCAGGTCTGCAAATATTAACGGATTTGTCAGTGAAAAATTTGTCTCGAATGGCTGACAATCGTGTGCACACCAAATTAATTTGCAGAAAAATTGTTTGGCTCCTAATTTGTAGACAAATATGTACCAAATAATTTGTAGATATCTGGCAATCGCGGACACGCAAGCTGACAACCGTGTACACACCAAATTAATTTGCAGACAAATTTGTTCATCAATGATTTTGAAGACAAATTAATTTTGCAATCGTGTGTACACAAAATTCATCACCAACTTTTTTTCATTTTCTGACGTTTCTGCAAATGTTTGCCAATGAATAAATTTGCAGATGCAGTTTAAAGAATATTTGCAAATTTATTCATTGGAAGACAAGTTTGACAAAGATTCCAAAGTAAATTTCAAAGTGCTTTTTATATTTAAAAAAAAAAAATGTAAATACGTGAACATTTATTTTCAGATTTTTAGATATGGATGAATACATTGAAGATGAAAATACTGAAATATTTCAGCCCATTGTGGTCAACGAAAGAGACGCTCACCTGCAGAAATGCTCGTTGGCATATTCACGAAACATTGCCATACAGTTCTGCTTCCGCTGTTCGCAATTTGACTATCAATTTTGCGTAAAATCCCTCCTGCTCACGACGGGCACCCAATCTTACGTCCATACCTTACGACACATCTTTTTGGGGC